>CM070646.1:6723656-7323656 GCA_036346575.1 Dendrocalamus sinicus | reverse complement strand
ATGGACAAAATTGAAACTTGGCTTACTTTGAGGTCTTCGAGTGGTCATCAATGAGGCTTCAGTTGAGGGCTCAATTGGGGTGTGAGGGGTGGCTCACTGAACGCCTATGCAATGTCTAGGAGGAGGTTTCGGGTTTTTATAGCCATCCCATGGCGGTTCAGCATAAGGGTGGGGCTAAATGAAATCAAATTCAAAAGCAAATTCGAATTTATTTTGAAGTTCCGTTTTGTTTCAGTTTTTTTTTACTTTTTGTTGTTCCAATTGGTTGAGCTTGATCATGTTGTTAAGGTCATATCCTAATCAAATAGTACTACTAGTGTTTGCCATGGCAACATTTACAAAGTTGACCAGGGTATAGCATGACCTTGTGGTTGGCTGATGACCAAATAGCTAATAGACATTATTGGGTAGAATCTCATGTCATGTCAGAATTAGTAGTACCCATACCCTGTGGATGGTTTACCTCAGCATTAACCAGGTAGCCACAACAGAAGAGATGAATCCATAGGTAGATTTATCATTACACAAGAAAAAGGGTACTAATCTGATGAGAATATAATAATCCTTAATATACTATTTATCTATAAATAGTATTATTGTGTTATTTTGTTTTTTAAGTATACCTCTTATATTCATAAGGGAGAGACCTAATCATATGGTCATGAGCCTTTCCATGACTGCTCCATGGTTGTGAGCCTTTCCACGACCACCCTATGGTTGAAAGCTTTCCACAACCGCTTCATAATCGTAAGTCTTTCTACAAACATGACATAGTCGTAAGCCATTCTACAACCACCCTATGGTCTTGAACTCTTCTACAACTAGCCTGACTTTGATTAGCTTGTCTATGACAACCTATTACATTGCGGGTTTGTCTGACAAGGTAGTTAGCGTATGCAGTTGTTCTCTAGAATAACTGCTCGTAACATCTCCCTGTGAAAAGTATCAAATGACTTGATCATATTTTTGACCTACAGGAAACATTCGACAACCTCAGAAAACACCGTTTGACACTCAATCCTAAGAAGTGTGTGTTTGCAGTTTCTTCAGAAAAATTGCTCGAATTCCTTATTTCTGCAAGAGGTATCGAAGCAAATCTAGAAAAGATAAAAGACCATTGAGCAAATGCACCCTCCAACATCTAAGAAAGAAGTCTAGAAGCTCACAGAGTGCATAACAGCTTTAAGTTATTTCATCGTGTGATTGGGAGAAAAAGGATTTTCTTTCTTTAAACTTCTAAGGAAGCACAAGGGTTTCGAGTGGTCGAAGGAGGACAACGATGCCTTCGAGGATGTCAAGAGGTATCTTACAAGTGCTTCTGTTCTGGCTTCCCCAAAACCAGAAGAGACACTCTTAATATATGTAGCTGCCACGCCACAGGCAGTGAGCATAGTAATGGTCACAGAACGCAAAGGCGTTCAACGACTAGTTTATTACATAAGTGAAGTTTTACATGGGCATAAGGAACAATGCCCTCGGGTTCAAAAACTTTTATATTCCCTCCTCATAGCTTCGAGGAAACTAAGGTATTATTTTCATGTGCACAAAATTATTGTGACATCTGAGTTTTCCTTAGGAGAGATCTTCTAGAACAGAGAAGCACCGGGACACATAGCAAAATGGTTGGTCGGACTTGGGGAGTTCAACCTCTATTTTGTGTCCCAAACGGCCATTAAATCCCAAATCTTGGTAGACTTTATTATTGAATGGACAAATCCTGAACCTCTTTAGGATCTCTAGTACAATTTCGCGACCAGTGAACGATGTACTTTGACGGGTCAGTTTCACTTAGTGGCTCGGGGGCTGAGCTGGTCCTGAAATCTCCCACAGGAGAGACCTTAAAGTATACCATTCAATTAAACTTCTAACCACTAATAACATAGCTAAATACGAAGGTTTGTTTGCTGACATACAAGCAAAAAAATGCTTAGGATTCATTGACAACTTTTGAGAGGAGACTCTTAACTAGTTGTGAATCAGGTAAGAAAAGAGTACTAGTTCTCTCATTCAACTTTGTATCAGTATCTATCGAAAGTTAGAAGGCTTGAGAAACATTTTTTCAGTTTTGAGATACAATATATCTCTTGAAAGGATAATTTTCTCGCTGACTAGTTGACTCGAATGGCTTCTTCCCGATCACAAGTATCGAAAGGAGTCTTCTTAGAATAGCTCCAGAAGCCGTCTTTGGTTGAAGCACCATAAGTACCTTCTAATGAGATAGCCTCTCTAGAATACAAGGATACCTGGACAGGAGCCATCTATGAATATCTTCAAAAGGGTATAGTACCCGATGATGGTCCCGAAGTAGATAGTTTATCCTGAAAGGCCAAAATGTATACTTTGGTTGAAGGAGTCTATAAATGAAGTAGTCAATGGGTTCTCATGCGATGCATATCACAGAAAGAAGGATTACATCTCTTTCACGATATACATGGAGGAATCTGTGGAGCACATACTTCTTACAGAATGTTGGTGGAAAAGGCCTTCTTGCAAGGTTTTTACTGGCCGACAAACCCCCATGACAGCGAAGACTTGGATAAGAAATCTTTACAGAATACACCAACTGGCTCAAGCTTTACAGAATATATCTCTGTTGGCCTTTTGCAACCTAGGGTGTCGATATACTAGGATTCTTCCTAAAAGCATCAGGGGCTTCGAATTTCCTTTTGTGGCTATTGACATGTTCACAAAATGGATTGAAACCAAACCTGTAATTGGGATAACAACGGAAGTCGCTAAAAGGTTTATGATGAGAAGTATAACTACTTGATTTAGAGTGCCAAGTCGAATAATTATAGATAATGCTAAGAAATTCTCAAGTGCAAAATTTCAAGAATTTTTGCAAAGAATCGGGTACCAAGTTGTGTTATGCCTCTATCGCCCATCTCCAAGCAATGGAGCAGTCGAAAGAGCGAATGGCAAAATAATGTAGGGAATTAAAACTCGGGTCTTCGATCAATTTGTAAAGCACTTGGGGGCTTGGGTACAAGAATTACCCTTGGTATTATGGGTAGGTTGCATGGCTCCTAGTTAGGCAACAGGTGAAACATCGTTTTTTCTAGTTTTTGGGGCTGAAGCTATGCTTCCTCCAGAACTGAAGATTTGATTGAAAAGGGTTGAAAATTTTAACGACTCCAATCAAGAGTAACATCAAACAGATGACATTGATCTACTCGAAGAGAAGAGAAATCAAGCCTTAATCTGTTTGATGGTCTACCAACAAGCCCTACGTAAATACTACGATCGTAAAGTCCAACCTCACAGCCTTACTGTAGGCGACTTGGTGTTGAAGAAATTTCAATCCCAGTCTAATCAGAACAAACTTGCTCCAAATGGGAAGGTTCTTACACAGTGGTTGAAATTACACAACCAGGATTGGTACGACTTGCCATGGAAGATGACCAAGTCCTCTCAAATTCTTAAATATGTCGACCGACTACACAAAATCTATGTGTAACCATTTACTCTCTCAATAAAATCTCAATAAAAGTTTTGAGTTATTTTAATCTTTTTGTCATACATTAAGTGGGGCTTTTTTATGTTTATTCGACCACTTTTAGCAAACTCAATTCATTTAAACTGGTCGAAGAAAGAAGCATCATCTAGTTGAAGCCTTTCTTTTCTGCACGTGGTTCTATCCACTAGAAGGAACTTCGTAGTGACGTACTATTTCTAACTCTTACTATTAGTACAAAACAATTGAGTTCACTAAGAAAAGTTGAACAAATTTAAATTGGATCACTGAGTGTTTATCCTGTTCTCGTTTACGCTCTTTGATTTGATTAACCTGGTGAAAGAAAGGGTAACATCACCAAGTCAAAGCCTTTTCTTTCTGCATGTGGTCTGCCGATTAGAAGAAACTTCCTAGTGTCGATTCATTCCTAACTTTTACTACCAGAACATGACAATCAAAGTCGACAACAGTAGTTGAATAAACTAGTCTGTTTTCCACAAACCCTATTTTACACTATTTGCTTAGTTTATTCATATAAACTAAGTAAATAGTTGGGAGCTAGGATAAAGTTATTGATATAACTTTCATTCTTAGTCTAAATTTTAGCCTCTTTCATTTTTTATTGTCTTACAAGTTACTAACTACTCGACAAGATAATTTGCTGGAAAAGGAAGATTGGAATTTCATTAACAAAAGACTTGTCTTCAAGACAACTTTCGGCAATCCCAGTTTGTCTGCCCATTTCGTAGTAGTATCAGAAGAGCTCCAGATCTGGAGGAATCCCCAAATAAGCCTCGCACAGGTACACGAATATGCTTAACATGGTGATGGAATTGGGAACTAGATTCACCAACTCCACCCCAAAGTGTTCTAGTACCAGTGTGAAGAAGGGATGAGTGGGTAATCAGAGGCCACACTCACAGTATGTTTGAAATACTGAAATTTGCCTGATTTCCACTGATGGCCAATGTTGTCCGGTAGCCTCAATCTACTTCACAAATTTCTTTTGAGGGATCTTCTTAGAAGCGACCAAGGCCTTCATCTTCACAGCATCCACCCCCGACACTGCCCAAATTGAAGAGTTCCGATCATTTTCTTTAGGAGGTTGGTTGGATTTGGAAGAAGTCAGAGGAAGGAGATGACTTGGTTGGCGGCAGAAAACTCGAAGAACAGCAGAACGGAAGAGGAGAAGTAAGAACCCTAAAGTTACCCATACGGTAAGTTTTTATAGCCGCACGTGTGAGTTAAAGATCGTGGGAACTCAATAGTTTTTGCCTTTTCGGGAACCATTCCAATGGACAAATTTGTGAGAGTCGCGTAGAATTCTTAAGTTTGCCTATTTAAAACTAGCATGTCTTTACAACTCAAGCGAAATTCCTTGTTGACCAAGTCTACTACTGGTCAAATGAAATTGAAAAGGCCTTGCTTTCGATCTTCACTCGTTTATGACTTCTTTTTCTCAAGTAAGTTATTTTCACTTGAAGTTGGGGGCTAGATAATCAGAATATAATAATCATCAATAACTATTTATCTATAAATAGTTTTATTGTGTCACTCTGTTTCTTAAGTATACCCCTTATATTTGTAAGGGAGAGACCTAACCATATGGTCGTGAGCCTTTTCACGACCGCTCCATGGTCATGAGCTTTTCCATGACCACCTTATGGTTGAAAGCCTTTCCACGACCGTTTTATGATCGTAAGTCTTTCTACGAACATGACATAGTCGTAAATCGTTTTGCAACCATCCTGTGGTCGTGAACTTTTCTACGGCTAGCTTGGCTTCGACTAGCTTGTCTATGACAACCTGTTATATTGCAGGTTTGTCTGACAAGATAGTTACCGTATGCACTTATTCTCTGGAATAACTGTTCGTAACTTCTCCCTGCCTTAGCGATAACTGCCTAGCGGCGAGCGCATATCACGTCGCTGACAATAACCTCCATCAGACAGTTTATCGTATGATACATTGAGATGTCTATTGGCATGGAGCTACCGTCACATCTTTGTACGCTATATAAAGGCTGACGTCAGGGAGAAAGGGGGAAGAGCAACGGAGACAACACATACGAGAGACAATCAAGAAGTGCAAGACATTAAGTAACAATCTTTCTCTTGATTGTAATCAGTACATTCAATATAGTCATACAGTAGTAGGGTTGTTATTCCGGAGAAATCTCTTGAACCAAATAATCATACGTAAGGTCTGTATTAATACATCGACATCATCAATCAGTTGTAATACAGAACTGATGAGCCGGATTAATTTTCAGAGAACTTCATTCATTCCTGTTGCTTCAGACTGCTAGTACCAATCCAACCCATAGGCATATGCAGAAGTGGACTGATTGTTGGACACAGAACATGACAGTCTGGTATTTTTTTTTCTTAATTTTTTTTCATTTTCCATGTAGAAACATCACCAACACCGTCCTCCAAGTTACAAGGGAGAATAATAATAAAAAGCTAAAAAAAGTAAAAAAAAAAAAAAGCGAAGCTGCAAGGGCTGCTTAGAAAACAAGACGCAGCCCCTCTTGTAAAACGCATGGTGTCTAGCTCGATCACACCCCCAATAACAAGCAAGTAAACAACAACACTGCACTTGATCATATAGAGTGCAGCCATTCTTTCTTTTGTTTTCCTCTTCCAAATAATAGTAGCAGAACCTAGTCACGCACTGATGCAAGTATGCAACAGATATGAGTAATGGATTTTGATTAATTAGACATATCTATGCCTTTGGGACGGGTCGCAACACAGGCAGCATTCAGGAGCGATTAGCTAGGGTAGGTACTAGGTAGTACTTATGTAAGCAGGGCCTCGATCGATCCCCCTGCTGTGTTCCGGCGGCTAGTAGTGGCCGTTGCCGGCGCCGGAGGAGGGGGTGGTGGTGTCCTTGCCGTCGACGACGACCTCTGTCATGGCGACCTGGTCGGCCTTGCGCTTGCGGGCCTCGATGATCTGCTGCGTGGACCTGTAGTAGATGGCGTACAGGATCAGCTGCGCCACCGCGAACATCACGCCCAGCCCGTTCGGGATCTGCACACAAAAACGTAGCCATTTGTCAGTGACTCCCAGGGGAAAGACCACGCGCATTTCTTTTTTCTTTTTAAAACATATCGTTTCTGATAGCACAATTAACACCACAAACTTTTAGTAATGGCAAAGGAGAGTGGCAGAAGGAAATATATAATATAATTCCAAAAGGCACTAGTTGATCAAGTAGTAGCAGTAGCCTGTTCAAAGGGTTATCAGTGTCAGTGATGCCGTGTTGCGTGCCGTGTTCCGTTAGTGTTTTTCTAAAATATTTAATTAAGAAAAAAACACCGTTATAGCTCCAGGACAATACAAAGGAAAAGAAAAAACATATTAAAAATAACATACTGTGAATAGCCTTAAGTTTTTAGCTTCTGAAAATAAAACTAGAAAAAAGTTGTTTGGAACGGGCCTCTACCTACCGTGTGGCAGCGGTCATGCTAAGCTCGGACCGACGTATGCATCTCTGTCCCGACTAATCATGCATAATGGATGATTACCGAGGGCAAGTTGCATTCAATCATTCCTGCCGATGGACGCGATTGCGATGCAGTGCACGGCTGCTAGCTCGCTGCTGATTTGACCGACTGAAAAAAGGTGGGTTCGTCTGCATCGAACGCGGCAACAGTGGCACTGGCACAGAGGATGAGGGCGAAAGCGCACTCTCCCTGTTAGCCTTCACGGGCAGAGAGGGAAAAGTTGGCGGGGTCGCGATCGCGGGGGGATATTTGCCATCGCTCCCCTGGCTGGTACCCGTCTTCTTCTCCACGCCGTGTCGTCCATCGTCTCCTCTACAGCTCACTGAAACGTCGGGCTGACAGGGGCTCCGGTCGGTTGCTTTGGGCCTTGCTTGGTCCGTGTTTAATCCGGTCTCTAGCTAAGTGTTACGAGATATTCTGACTAAGACATGCGCGTGTTGCCATCAACGTAACCTAGGATTGACTGATTGTGAAACCAACGGCTGAGAAAAAAATCACCAGCGATGGTCACAGGGGGTCTCCGGCTTGACCGTTCGATTTCACGATCAACCTCGATCGGACACAGCCGTGTCACCGTCCACAACCAGGACTTCAGTTAGCATCCTACGACAGGAGCCCCAGGCCAGATTTGGTAACGGAGTTTTTACTTTGGTTTTGGCCCCTGGCCGCAGGCGCATGCATGCACTGCACGCGTAGGTTAGCGTTCACGGCTCGCTGGAGACGATCAATCGAAAGCTGCACGCTACACGGGCCATGGCGTCTCCATCCTACACGATCCTAGCCATCCTACCCTATCTTGGGTCAGATCAAGAACTGGCATGTCACGGGCTTCAGTTTGCCGACATGGTGTGGCCCAGCCGAAACACATGCATGCATGTGCAGCTAGCAAGAGCCAAGGGCTGGAACTGCAGGCTGCTGCTGGCACGTACCAACTTGTTCTGGCCATGCAACCCTACCAACCTACATCTGTGCACATTACATGCCCTACGGCAACGAGGCAGTCCGACTCCAATCCAACACAATCAACGTGGTGGCTCGTTCCTGTCAGCCGTATATGGCAGGCAGGCAGGCACTACATGGATGCATGTACCCTACATGGCAGTGGCACGTCCTGTACTCTCATGCTGAAATTAGAGGGCTGGCTCAAACGACGGAATCGAAGCAGGCAGGGAGGCCATGCCATGTGACGGGCCACTTGGTGTGTGCCAACAGGAATGCAACCTCCTGAATACCCAGTCCTTCGCCCTCGCTTCACACAGCAATGGCTTTTGGCTATTTGAAATATATTAGATTCTTTATGTAGCTTTTTTTCTTCCATTTTCACCTTTTTTTTATTTTCTCTTTTATCTTTGTATTATCCGTGAAAATATAACGGTATTTTTTAATTGAATAGCTTAGAAAAAACTAACAATCATTACAGTGTCATTTCAACTAAAAGATATAACTGTTTGGAATATGATCTTAGTAAAATTTAATTTGTTACTAATAATATCATTATTGAGAGTGTTTAGTGTTTAATTAGGTGGAGACGACTAGTGCTTGCTTGCAAGTAAGTGGTCAAGTGGAGGCTCATTAGGTCAAAGCCTCTACCAGTCACTTTCCTCTTCCTATTAGTGGCGCCGCTTTAGTTAAATTTTAACTTAAGATTTATAAAGTAGAGTAAGAATGGAAAAGAAACATCACGAGTCACTAATAGAAACGCTTACGGTGATGTAGAGGTCGAAGCGGATGAGGGCGTAGGCGGTCCAGCAGATGCCGTTGACGAGGGAGGCCAGGGACAGGAACAGGGGCATGTACTCCACGCTCTTCGTCTGGATCACCATTTTCTTTTTTGACAAGATCAAAACAAAATAGGAGAAAAAAAATCAATATGGAAAAAAGAAAATAAAATTTGCAAACATCAGTGGCTTTGATCTGATATCGTCTGGTGGTTGACAGGGAATTAATGATAAAGTTATCATTAAAGTTTTCCTTGAAGGGGGCAGTGAGCAGTGATACAACACGTTAACATGCAGAAAACCTGAACTAACTTCCAGGACAACCGGTGAACCGAGCATCGCAAGCATGAAAGGGAAAAGAAAACGGAGAATTCAGTTCCTTTTTCTTCGAAGGAAAACGGAGAAATAACCGAAAGGAAAAAAGCCTTGCACAAATAATGATAATTGAAAGGAAGAGTGAAAGAAGAAGAAAAATAAAAAGAAGAGTATTTTTTAATGTAAAAGAAGAAGATTTGACATGATGGAATGGAGAAGAGTATTTTTTAATGTAAAAGAAGAAGATTTGACATGATGGAACGGAGACACAGCATGCATAAATACGCTGTTTAACCAGAAAAAGAAACGACAGGGTTATGCATGCGCGTGTACATGCATTTTTAATTGCATTCTCCACCCAACAAGTTTGATGGATGTTGGTCAATCAGATTAATAATTAAAGACTAAAATAATCCACTGTTCTTCTCCTACGCTTATTCTCATTCCTACAGGCTACAGCAGTTAAGTCAGGTAACGATTTCTTTTATCCCCCTAGTTGATCTCCTTACGCCAACGACCACCTACTATTAAGATCAATCATTTATAAAATAACACCAAATCTCACTCACATGCAGTACTAGTACGCTGTCATCATGTATACTTGTCCTGGACTGGACTACTACTACTACACGAGCGTCCGTACATGCGTATGTGTACGGAATTCACGAGAGGAGACTCGAGTAGTATAGTATACGTACCATGACCGAGAGCGGGGCGGCGTACATGCCGGTGCCGAAAAGGACGCAGAGGATGCCGACGACCATGGAGCGGCGCTTGTGGGTGTGGGCGAGGGTGAGGACGAGAGCGGCGACGGCGCCGACGAAGGCGACCTCGGCGGCGAGGATGAGGAGGACGCGGCGGCGGGCGGCGCTGGTGGAGTAGAGCAGGAAGAGGGAGACGTAGGCGATCTCGATGGCCATGCCGGTGCCGTTGATGGTGATGACGAGCATGCTGTGCGGGTGCACGGCGGGAAGTCCGTACAGCACCCACATCATGCAGTTGAGCAGCGTCGCCACGTACGGCACCGCCGAGGACTGCTCCACCGAACCCTTCTTCCAGATGCGGTAGAACGTCGGCCTGCACATACGTATTTGTATACGTGTATATATACGTATAAGTATGTATTTATGTACGTATAAGGTTAATGAACTTAGTGGTGATCGGTTCGGCTGAAAAGCTCGTGGCTTATAGCTGAAAACACTGTAGCTGACTGAAAAAAACACTGTAACTGATAGAGCCTTATTTAGCATAATTAAATTTAAAAAATTTTAAAAATAAAAAAATATGTTAGCCCATTACGTATAATACAAACAAATACGGGAAAAAAAGAACCGGCAAAAAAACTCAACAAAAAGCCAAAAGTTCAGAAAAAGACGAAACTTATGAATAGTGAAAAATAAGTCAGAAGCCAAAAGCCGAAACCGAATTGATCAGGGCCAATCTTGGTTGCTTTTGACTCTTATTTAGTACTCCCTCCCGCCACAGCGCGGTCAAACTTTCAAATTTCTGTTATCGATATTTTTAAAATTTTTGTAGTTATTAATATCTTTTTAAATATTAAGATTAGATATATTGTATTTGTCTTAAAAAATATTTTTATAATATTATAATTTTATTAGATGTTATAATTATATT
The DNA here is from genome assembly GCA_036346575.1 of Dendrocalamus sinicus. Taxonomy (NCBI): domain Eukaryota; kingdom Viridiplantae; phylum Streptophyta; class Magnoliopsida; order Poales; family Poaceae; genus Dendrocalamus; species Dendrocalamus sinicus. Next base: position 7,313,020 of record CM070646.1, on the reverse strand, counting down.
ATAATAGAAATTAATAATCAAAGGTAAGTTTTGAAACCATATCAATACCTCAGATAACATATATTTGTGACTGGGATAAATATTAATGGTTTAGATTCTAGTGCCTCTAAGCCTCTTCCTTTAATTTGTACGCCTCTTCCTTTAATTTGTACGTACTACGTGTCTATCTGTGTTCCTTTCTCTGGGACACGTACGTATATATCCATTCAGGAAGAAATTAAATAGGCATGTTTCAATTTGTAGCAAATGAACAGAATTAAATGAAAGGAAGTGCTAAATAATATTTAAGTGTTTTTTAAATTAGAAATACTCAGATTTTTCTTTGATATATACATTTAAATGAACGGTATAGTAGTTGTTGTTTTAATTAATGGATGGAAATGGATTCTTACACTGGGGAGAGGAAGAGCACAAGGGCGGTCCCATTGCCTGCAAGACAGAGGAACAAATAATTTTGTCAGAAGAAAAATCTCTAATTTTGGAAGGAGAAAAAAGCATGATATGGGGCTTGCATTGGCAGGGAGCAAAACTTTGTGACTAGGACATGTCTACAGCCTGAGGAAAACATGGAAAAAAAAAAGAGGGGAGGAGAGGGTGTGGTGCGTGCAAGGAGAAAGGATGTTGCAAGAAGAGAGTTTCATCGACCACAGCATTTCTACTGCATGCGTGTGGCTATCATGTGCAAAGTGTTGGGACAGCGGCGGAGAGCGACTCACCTACGACGCCGATGGCCGTGCGGATGGTGTCCAGCGAGATCATGGTCGCTTCTGAGAATGAATTGCAGCAACGGATCTAGAGAGGGAGAGATCTGAAAGAAAGGGACTAGAGAGAGAGGAGAGGAAACGAAGTAGAGATGGAATGGACTTTGGGGGCAGAGGAGAGGAGAAGGAAAACGTATGAGCTGAGCTCCCCTCTCTCCCTCTGTTCCTCTTGATGAGTGAGTGAATGAACTCAAGAGAACACCAGAGGGGTGCTTAAATAGAGGAGAGACCCCTGCCCCTCTATCTTATCTGTTTCTCTCTCTCATGCACACAGTACACCCTCTCTCTCTCTCTGTAGCGTGCCTTTTTGGTGTAGGCCTCTCTCTCATTCTCTCTCTCTAACAACCAGGACCCGGCCAGGAAATTAAAATGGAGCCAGCCGGTGGGTGGGTCACTCCGGTCACCTTTTCTCTCTCTCTCTCTCTCTCTTCTTCTTTTTCTCTTAAATTCCTTTTCTTTTGGTTCATATATTAATTCCTTGCTCCAAGATGGTTGCAGCGCAGCGCCACAGCGTCTGTTCGTACGGTTTGCGCGTCCGAACCCAACCATGGAGTCTTGGAGCACATGAATGACTGAGAGGAGAACAGGGAAGGAAAAGAAAGTAAGAAGACGACGACATGATCAAGAGCTCAGGGAAGCAGGTGGACCGGGGTCACCCACAGAGCCTACTTGGGTCGAGAATCAACGGTCCAGATCGAGCACGATGAAAAAATAGGAACATGTTATTTTTCCTATGTGATTGGATTTTTTTTTTGCGATAATAACTTCGACGGATGCATGTTCCCTAGTGTTGTATGTGTACGTAGCTCCCCTGTAGTTTGACTTTTATTTTAGAGACCCAAATATACGCTGGTTGCTACGCATATACGTGTATATCAGGACAGAATCCATGGGGTTCTTTTGGTTTGGAGTACCTAAAATGGTCATAAAATCTATTTCCTCTGAGACAAATCACAATTATTATCAACAAACCTGAAGTACATGTGCAAAATTTGAATGTGCCCTACTTATGGCTAAGATAGCAAGATGTTCATAAAATAATCATCAAAATCCAATCATATGCAGGTAAATATGCAAAGTAATGAGCAATAGTTGATATACTCCATTTATTATTTATTTATTTCATGCACACCCACAGATTACAGATCGGATGGCAAAGCCTTTTTTCTTCACATCAGTGCACTGTGATAAATTAATGGATGGACTACGACTGTTCGACTAACAAACAAAAGAAATATATGAATGCCACATATGACCAACGTCACACACAACAACATCTATGCAGTAACAAAAAAAAAGATCTCAGGTACATTTTCCCACGAAGATATGAACTGTGTAATTTTGATTTAGATCATTTCTTACTCCATAAATTTGAATGAAAAGCTAGCTCATTGTTGGGGTAGAAAGAGATTTTTTTTTGAACTAGTGCTGTTTATAGGACTAATTTCAAGAGAAACTGCCCAGATCAACCCTTCCTAATTAATTGAGTATGAGTAATGCTGAAAAGATGATTACGAGTAAAGGAATAGGGAGTTGTACAAGGTTGTCAATCAGAAGATGTTAATTAATTACTTGGAACAACACGCTCGGGGTTCTTTTTTACGTTTTTTTTTTGAGAAAATGTGCTCTTTTTTACTTGGTCATGAATGCTTACTCTCAATTATTACGAGTAATTAAAGAACAGAAAATAATAGTCCAAGTTGCATCACGAAGCTTTGAGAAAGAATGAGCCTGTTTGATATGACTACGTGTCTTTATTTTTAGGAAGGATAATGATTTTTGAACCCACAAGCTTAACCACGGCAATAATATGAGCCTGTTTGATATGGTAACGACTTGACTTTTAGTTGAAAATTTTAAATTTTAGCTGTTTGCGATAGAGATTACGAAGAGAGATGCTCACTTGTGATTTTGGTTGATATAAATGTTGGACTTTTAACGTATACTATAATTAATTTGTAGATCCTGTCTTAAGAAAATACTCTATTTAAAAATATAATACTATAGCAAAAACTAAAAATCACTATAAAGAACAGACCCTGTACTACACCAGAAGGCTACTCACCCCATATCACGAAAGATTCTGAACAGTCAAAATCCTACCTTCAAATTGACTGGATGTAGTAGGTCGTCGAACAATTCCATAGAAACGCGTTCTTAAATGCATGTAGCGGTTTCATGGAATTTTAGCCTTTTCTCCAGCAAAACGCGTTGAGCCAGATGCTAAATTGCTAATCAATCAACCAGTGGCGCAACAGCACGTATATATACTCAAGTTAATTCGATATATATATATATATATATATATATATATATATATATATATATATATATATATATATATATATATATATATCATCACATATATTTATCTGCCCGATCAATAGTTGCAATGATCGATCAAATCATGCACGACGAAACCAGTCAAATGCACGGCATACATTCGAAAGCAAAGCCCCAAAGCGTCCTGGGACAGTATTACACAGCAATCTGTACCGTAGAGAATCCTGGCTCATCCTTTGTCGGCCCTTACCTTTACCACGTAAGCCAGCTAGGTTAAATGTTTCTTCATCCGATCGATCGGTCTCGTCATCGATGGTCTATAGCCACCGGCCGGTCATTGACCAGGCTTGCCCACTTGCTGAACCCTGATCGCAACACATGAAATACATGAAAAGTGTAGTTGAAAATGGGAGCTGCTAGCCATTTGTTGAGTCCTATTTTTGTGGTCTGTGCCTTATTGTTTTTAGCTATAACTTAAAAATTTTATTTATATTTTTTAAGACGATAACAAATAGGACGTATGATTTTGAATCCGCTTTAAAAAATTGTTTTATTTATTTCAACTTTTGAAGAAATTAAAAAAGTAAAAGCCTAAGAGAACCGGGAGTTGTATCCTAGCTAACCGTACGTTGCCGACCAAAGAGGAAGAAGTGTCCATGATGCGTGAATGCGATGCATAAAGGCGTGGTTATGCTTAGCTCAGCTTATCCGGCAACCCTTGACGCCCGCTCTGGTCAGGAATGGGGTATGATGGATGCGGCCGGGTACGTTGTTCCGCTTCCACAACGTTCAAATTTGCCGACCGTCGATGAACCACGTCGGCCGTCAAAAACCATATCCGTACATACCTGGCAAATAAAAAGCTTCTAGAAAAAAACAAGTTAAATATGTTCAACGATGAATTTTTCCCATGAATAATCTAGTTTTATTCGAAATAACAGAAATATACTTGGCCGAAATTCTTTACAAAAATAGACTCCAGTTGCTTAATCGTCGGGTGACTGGAGTCTATCGTCTAATGGCTACGTGACAAGCAAGCGATTCGCTAGCCGTTGGTCGAATTATTGTAGCTGCCTAACAGTCGGACGACTGCTTCCAGTAATCAAACCCTACGCGGCATGTTACTCCCAACTGTATTATGAAGTCTATTTTAATTCAGACAAACTTATTTTCATGTCTTTTCGTATTCAATTATTCTCATAGCAAGTCATCTAACAATATTAACAGACCAGTTCTGCTTCGTGTATGAATTCCCGGTAACATCACAATATCACTTATCCTCGTACTTACCGATCGTTCTTAGTTCAGTCGTTCTTAAAAAAGTTTCATGAATTTTTTTTTGCACTACAACAACATACAACGATCATAAACTCTTATTACGAATCCAACAAATTATCTCCCAGTCATAATCTACAAAAATCACAAATGGATTAACCCACACTGCATGTTGTTTGCAGCCGCTACACAGCCAAGCGATTGCAGTTGTTGTCACCTAGCCACAGAGGCTCCAATCGCCCAACTGTCGGGCGATTGGAACTTGTCGCCCAATGGCTTATGGACAGCTTTATTGTCGTGTGACCGTTCGGCGATAGGCTCCAGTCGCCTGACGGTTAGGTGACTGGAGCATATTTCTATAAAAATGTTCACGCAGATATATTTCTGTTATTTCGAATAAAAATAGAATATTCATACAAAAATTTGTTCAATGACAACCATATATAACATACCAGTAGTTAGCCACAGCAACGGTTTGTCCTGCTGGAAAAAGGAAGGCACAACCCGGTAGAGTTGCCAGACCTATTACTCTTGTCTAAATACATATCCATACTATTAGGTAGAATATAGATAAGAAATAAAATACCCATTTAGATTTAATTGTGAGGAGGATAATACTCATTTACCCATCTTTACCTATACCCATTCAAACATAGGGTTACATTGGTAGAATATAGATAAGAAATAAAATACCCATTTAGATTTAAGTATGAGGAGGATAATACTCACTTACCCATCTTTACCTATACCTATTCAAACATAGGCTTAAGAGTGTAATTGAACTATTCATGGATTTGCACTACACATACTCAGTTATATCTTCCTATAAAAATATGTAGGAGCTATCTATGCCCGCCAATTTATATAAAGTAGCTCCATATGCACATAATCGCTTCCAACAAATTTCAGTCAATTTCGTAAAACATTTACGGTGTGAACATGAAGTTGAGATTCTAAATACTGAAGTTTTGCGAAAGCTTACTATAAAAGCATGTGGGGCCCACGTATGTGCCTAGCCCTGCCAATTTGCATAGAGTAGCTCTCCTATACGCATAATCATCTTTAATAAATTTCGATTGATTTCAGGAAACTTGTGTGCTGTGAATGCGAGTTTGAAATTTTAAATACCGAAGTTTTATAAAAACTTCCTTCATAAGCCTCGTGTGATCATTTTGGCTTATTTTGAGTGGTTTATGGCTGGAAAGCATTGTAGCTGGCTGAAAAAACACTGTAGCTGACAGAGGCTTATTTAGCATAATTAAATTTAAAAAAAATTTAAAAAGTGTAAAAAATATGGTAGCCCATTACGTATAATACAAACAAATACGGGAAAAAAAACCGGCAAAAAAGCTCAACCAAAAGCCAAAAGTTCAGAAAAAGATGAAATTTATGAATAGTGAAAAATAAGCCGGAAGCTAAAAGCTGAAGCCGAATTGATCACCGCTACTTAACCCCTTCCTTTTCCTTTTTCTTTACCCACTGGGTTACCCAAACCAAACCCATTAGATATATCATTTTTTATTTAGATATGATGAATATCACTTCAAATATATATGAATAAAATTATATATAGATTTAAATTATCTATACATTATCTACAGTGACAGCTCTACCACCGACATTTTTCGTGAATTCCTGCATCCGTCATACTATACATATTTGTATGCATACTTTATTACAAACAATTAATGCCTTTTCTTTTCATAGCCCTAACAACAGCTACCTGCACTGCATGCATAGATCGAAATCCTTCTGGAAGTTGGTCTTGCAGGCAGTGGCAAGTAGGCATGCGCATGCAGGCAGATAAAGGAGAACATGATGCATGATATATGCGCCTCCCCTTCATTTGCCGCTCGCAAGCGTGCGGCACCTAACGTTAGCTTTTGCTTGGAAACCCATATAGAGCCATACACTACTACAGAAAATATTATCATAGATAGTTTGAAAATATCATCATAGACGGTTTTACAAGCTATCTGAGTTTATGAGTCAGTAATGACATAAGATCATCACCAATAATTTTCGAACCATCTGTGATACGTTCTATCATAATACGTACTATCATAGACATTTATTAACGCATAACCGTTTGTAATAATTGACTATCACAGACGGTTTATAGTAAAAATCGTTTGTGATATTGTCTATAATAGTCAACTATCACAGACGGTTTGTAGTTGAAACCGTCTGTGATTCATGAGATATCACAGACGGTTTCTACTACAAACCATCTGGGATAGTCAACTATTATACACGGTTATGAATTAATAACCGTATGTGATATTCTTTTGTATTTCTAAATCTATTTCTGTTTGTTGGCTAGTCTCAGGAAATACTAGGCTTGCCCTCTGAAACAAGCAGAAACACAACAAGTATATATACATCTAATTCACATTAATTTCAAAAACAAGAACATCTATTTCACAAATCAATTAACTAAAAAAATTAAATTAACGATCTATGAACAAATACACACATATATAACTAAACTCAATTTTATCTCAATCAAATTCATTCTACATTGTGAAACTCTCTATCTTTATTTATGACCTTAGACATCATGAAGTACGTACATTGTCCTCAAATTTATTGGAGCTCGATCTGTTGCAACGTAGTTGTATTGATGGTCGCAATCTGTCGGTAGGAGAATTAATGTTGTGCATACATATAAATTGAAGTATGAAATAATTATTGCAAGATTGACAAACCTGATGATCATTGGTCTTCACGGAACCGAGGAGTAGTTCTATGTTGTGGCAAACATAGAATCCACAGGTGTTACCTGGTGGCTACTAGTGGCACTGTAAAAATAGAATTTGTTAGTTCGAGAGGCATTACTATGAAGCGTTATACATGATTAGTGTATACTAGCGAATACCAGGAAATCTAGATTGTGTCGCAGGGCGTTGATTCCTCCCTTGAATTTTCGTATAGAAGCAACATAATTGGTGAACGACCTACGTGATTCTAAAAAGTTAGTCTTAGTCATTGGGCAGGAATTAAGAAAATACTATAATAGAATTATCTATGGAGAAAATTTGTTTACCTGTCGATTAATTATTGGACAACTATGAAGTCGGTTTTGGTCCGCTTCAGGGAATAAAAGTATATTGCCTTGTTCTATTTTTGATATAATTGAAATTAGAATCAAGTGGAATCAACACAGGTATGTCATCATAGTTATTAAACCTAACTTCGTGTTGTTTATAAAATACAAATCAACAAGTATAGCCACTAGTGTAGAATCTACCCTTGGTTGTAGAGTATAAGTATGAATTTCTTGTTGCAGTAAGCCATCAATGCCATCATCAGGTAATGCTCGACGAAGGATGCATCATCCATGATGATATGCATAGAGACCAAGTGTGGGTCGAGAAAACCTACCGGTGATTTCGTTAATCTGGCTTCAGTCACCATGTGTGTGTATATATACATACACACACACACACAAAAGCAATGTGTTTATATGACATTTTGATATTACATGAACGTATACCATGATCATACATACTTATAGTGTCCAACATCGAATGAGTGAAGTGTCAAGGGTGTCAAGGTTGAAGAGAAAAAACAAGTCCTCAAATGTCACCGTGAGGACACTGATGAGGGCATCCCTAACACTTATACATCTTCTCCTATTGGTGGTCATGCACATACTGATGAGAACATCTCCATTACATATACATCTTCCACTCCAAGCATACATGAGAATAACTAAGAACCAAAGGGCCCAATGACGAGGGCAAGAGCCAAGCGTTTAAACAAACAAGTGCTTTTGTTTCATAAGGAGTTTCCTTTAATTGATGATGAACATGGAATACTACCTCATGCTAGTATTTTATGTATTCTTAGGTATGACTCATGTGAAGACTTGGGAGAGCAAAATGGAGGAGACAAAGGACTTAAACTACAAGTTTTGGATAAGATTTTTAAGCCAAATTCGGACTTCCCACGTGCTCAACCCAATTCAAACTCGGATTCATCCTAGGATTCAATTCGGATTCGGTTCGGGACAGCCTAACAGGCAGTTACTAAAAAGGCCATAACTTTCACAAACGGAGTCCGATTCAGGTATTCTTGTACTCGTTGGAAAGATAATTTCAAGGGCTATGCAATGGATCTAGTTCGACCTTCAAATTCATCACGGATAAAAAGTTATGACCAAAACAATATGACGGGTGAAAAATATAGTTTCCTTTTTGTGAGAGTTCGTATCCAAAACAATATAGGGTTGAGTTGTACTTGGTTTGGGGACCATATGGACGTCCCAAGGGGCTATATAAGCCTTGTATTGGCAGCCTTTAGGGGGAGACCAATTTTATGCATAAGATTGAAACATAGCTATTGCTTGTTCTTTCAACACCAAAGTTCATGCGAGGACTTTAAGAGAGAATTAGGCAATCCATTGTTCGATCTGCAATTCAAGGTCAAGCCGTAGTTCCATTGGGAATTGGGGACTTGGCGTTCGTCGTTTGTGGTCTCGCGACGAACAATTATCCGATGTGTTTTGGGCATATTCCAAAGAGTTGAGGGTTCGTGCATTAACGCGAGTGTTCAACTAGCGACATCGTCTACTTCGTATCAACTATCCACGGTTCCTCACTGAGAAGATCGGGACCCCTCTCCGTATCAGACACAGTCATGAATATCATGCTAAAGATGATGTGTTCTGAACTTGACGATGACACCCAAGTTCCGTTGTTTCTTTGGCTTGTTGGCTTGTCCCATGTACCATGCGTGCAATCTCTGACAAACTAGTCCTAGGGTTTGGAGGCGCTCTATCGAGATGACCAACAGCTCACCTAGTTCGAATTTTTGGGCCAATGGCAAGTAGGGGATATCATCATCGATCTTCCTTGGTTTGCTCTTGCTGCCTCGTTTGTTAGAGGTCAACTTTACAGTAGTTGACCAGGCACGAGATGTAGATGCATGTGATCCACTGTGCCCTTACCACGTCGGTGCAGGTAGCTCCGCTGGACATGGCACTGGTGCAGGTAGCTCCAATGGATTTAGCACTGATGCAAGAGCCTCCAGGAAGATGTTCCGCTTGGACCACTGGATGAATGTTCCAATGGCTTACTCTAAAGTCACGACCTCGTCGTTTGGGAGCATCTACAGCTGGACAATGTCAAAATTGGCATAAACACTGTCCACATTTACTTTTGTAGAACCTGGTGTTAGAGTTACACCATGCACCAAGGCCCTAGCACCGGATGGATACACCTGGCCCCAAGTAGCGTACAGGGCAACGGAGGCATATCTCACTTCGGGCTTGCACTTTGTAGCCACCTACATAACGATACAAAATTAGCTACTCCAATAAACCTATTAATGGATCGAGCAATCCAGAGATAATAATTATTACCATGATATCATCGATAGGAAATCTGTGATCGCTTTCCATGTTAGGGTTAGACTGATATTCCAACTGATTTTCCAAGTTAGGCCTATCAACGGTCAGGGGGCTGGCTAGCACAAGAGCGGTGGTGGCCTCTGATTGATTTTCTCTATACCTTTGCATCTCATGTTTGACGGCATCAGTGGTCTCCTCTCTAAGGGATGCCTTATTCTCCTCTAGTATCCGTGCCTCGCGCTCGGCTTTAGCTCTCTTCCTACTTCGGTATGCTTCGGAGTCCTCTGAGAAACCATGTTTTCAAAAAACATAAAGACCAAGGCCTCTTGTGCGACCTGGGTTCTCCTTGTTTTCTAGGGCCGCGGAGAGTATATATCTCTCTCTAACTGCCTGTAATGAGCCTCGGGAATATTCTACATTCAACGTTTCCTGCAAGAGTCCGACATGTCATTTCACTTCCTATAAAGTTATGGAGTAATTACAAACTAGGTAGTTTGATATTTTATAAGGCGGTAGGATACTTCTTCGTCTATGGGGTTTCAAAAGAAGATAGTCCCTGACGACACAGTAGATGACCTCACTCTTGTCCAATTTCGGGCACGCTCATCAAGGATGTCAACAAATGACGGGAAGGCCTCCCACAGGATTACCTGCTTGTCCTGCTCCCTTCATTGTGGGATTTTACCTGCATACCCAGCAGTGCCGAGTCTATGGGAGATGACATCAGGCTCAGGGGAGGCCGCGTGCTTGGGGGAGGAGGGCACCGGGCGCGGGGGAGGAGGGGTGCTGGAGTCGGGGGAGGCAGCGATGGGCTCGGGGGAGGCGGCATGCTTGGGGGAGGAGGAGCGTGCAGGCGTTGGGGAAGAGGGGCGCTAAAGTCTAGGGAGGCAGCGACGGGCTCGTGGGAGGTGGCGTCAGGCTCGAGGGAGACGACGTGCTCAGGGGAGGAGGAGGGCATGGGACGCGGGGTGAGAGTCACCGGAGTCGAGGGAGGCAACGACAAGCTCGGGGGAGGCGGCGGCGTTGGAGTGGGGGCTAGGGGAGTAGCGTTAGTATAGTGGATGAAACCCTACAATGCAATATATATAGGGGAATAATCACAGATGATTCTTAACTACAACCGTCTGTAATAAGCAAACATCATAGAGGTTTTACTTTAAAACCATATGTGATGTTCCGGGCAAACATATATGACACAGTCTCATATAGGACGCTGAAATGGGGCACTATGGTGCCCGGGCACCAAGCCTCTCTGCCTTTGGATTGCTTTTAGATGCGTGCTAGTGTAATGGTATATAATATATCATGCATGGTAAATCAATCATAGATGGAAAGTCAATCACACTAGCACACATCTAAAAGCAATCCAAAGGCAATGAGGTTTGGTGCCTGACACCATGGTGCCCTGCTTTTTATATATATATATATATATATATATATATATATATATATATATATATATATATATATATATATATATATATATATATATATATATATATATATATACACACTCACATACATAAATGTAAATTTACATATATATGACTCATTTTCATGTACATAAAGGCAAATTCACATACATATCATACATTCTCATATACATAAATATGCAAAATCACACACACTCATATATATATCACACATGATCGACGTGTGTGTAGCTAGTTTTGTCACATTGTTCTTCCTCGACCCTTATACCATTTTCGAAAGAAGGCAACTTGTCAAATTGATTGTATTCTTTCTCGTCCACTATATTTTTCAACTTCGACAATCCTCCTTTTTTCATGAAGAACTACGTGACGCTTCTTATTTTTTTGGTCGGTTACATAAAAAACTCGAACAACTTGGTTAGTGAATACGGATGGTTCATCTTTGTATTCGACACGTTTCAGGTCTATGGTAGTGACACCATACTTGTCGACCTTCACTTGTGGGAGATGGACCCAACGACACTGAAACAAGGTGATCTTGAAAAGTACATAGTTGAGCTCCTAAATCTCCTCTATGAACCCATAGTAGGAGTTCTCAACTCATCGATCATGAACACATCTATGCGGACACCACTGTTCTAATAGTTTGAGTCTCATCATGTGTTGATAGCTCAAACCTCATTTGCTCTAGCTCTCTTAACATGAAGCTTGCATTTGCAAACGTGTTTTGCAAATAGTTGAAGCTCATGTGTTGAATTCTAGTAACATGGGACTATGCATGCAAATATGTTTTGCATGTGCTTGATGTCCATGTTTTCATTATTTGAGATATGAGGCTTATATTTGCAGACGTGTTTTGCAAATGATTGAAGCTCATATATAATCCTTGTGGCATGTGACTTAGGTTTGCGAATGTGTTTTGCAAACATGAGAAGTCCGTGTACCAATTCTTTGTGTCATGATTCCAAAGGTGTGCAAATGTGTTTTGCAACTTGTTGGGAATCATGTGTGATCCTTGTGTGCATAGTATCGTAGTTTGCAAATGTGTTTTGCAAAATTCATTGAGATATCTGTATTTCTTAGAAAAACCGAAAGTATCGGCTCTGTAAGTGGTACTATCGGAGCTGGCGGTCTGACCAGCTTTGTAGTAGTGGTCAGACTGGCCTAATCAGGTCTGCCCCGGGCCGATGGGCAGTCTGACCGAGGAGCGGTTAGACCGGCCTGAGCCTGGCGGTCAGACCGGTGTGAGAGTGGCGGTCTGACCAGCCTAAGAACGGCGGTCCGACCGGCATGGAGCTAGCAGTCTGACCAGCATGCAGTGGGCGGTTTGACCGGCTCGCGGATGTTCCGCTCCTTCGCGCGGAACGTTTTTTCCAGAGAGCGACTCGACTATTTTTCTGAGAAGCGGTCTGACCGGTGTGTGAGCGGTCTGATTAGACCCGGTGGTCTGATCGGACCCTGTGTGGGCGGTCTGACCAATTTTCCAGGCCAACGGCTATTTTTCTGATCGTTGGTGAGGCGAGTGGAAGTACCGGCCTCTGGCTGGTGGTACTTCCATTTTCCCCTGATTTTTCAAAGATTTGGCTCCAACGGCTAGTTTTTGGGTGTGGGGTATAAACACCCCCTTGTGGCCGGTTGGAGAGGATGTTGATGAGTTCATTCTTGTGTTCTTGAGCTAGAGTGAGGCTCTCCACTCAATTGTGCATGTGTTTCACTTTGTGAGAAGGGAGTGAGGATCTAGAGTGCATATGTTGCATCTAGAGGTGGACTTTGTGTCCAAGTGAGCTTGTGAATTCATTGCTCGTGATGAGAGTCAATTGAGGGACTTGACTTATTACTCTTGGAGTTTGCCGATTCCTAGATTGTGTTTCGTGTGCGGTAATCTTCTCAAAGAAGGTTGTGAGAAGACCCTGCGAAATTGTGAAGGTTGGAGCTCACCTACCCGGAGTGGGAAAGAGCTACCACTAGTGGAATTAAGGTGGAAGGCTTAATTTGTGGAGCCGGTCTGATTAGTTTGTGCTTACCTCAATGTGGACTAGAGGAGACCAGTAAGTCTCCGAACACCATGGTAAAAAGAGACCGTGTCTTTTGTAGTTTGTTTTCTTGTGCTCAATTTACTTCCAAGCAATTTACTTACATAGAATTATTTTGATTGCTTGTATACCTAGAACTGCAAATCTTGACCTAGGCTAGAATTGTTGGTGCACATAGGCGAATTTATTTGTTCTAGGCGCTATTTGAGCTAAACCAACTTGAATTTAGCTTCTACATTGTTTACTTGGTTTAGGCAAATAGAAAAGCTCTTTAATTGTTAGTATCAATTTGAAGAGAATTTTTAGACCGCCTATTCACCCCCTCTAGTCGGTCTCCTCGATCTTATAACCTCCCCTCATGGCGAGATCGAGGCATACCTATCGGTTCGACCTAAGCTATGTAATAGACATTGAACTCAATGACCTCTTCGGTTGCATAACCTTCGATGATGCTGCCCTTTGGCCGAGATCGATTCCGTACATATGACTTGAGAATTCTCATGATCCTCTCGAATAGGTATATGCTACGTAGGAACACGAACCTGCACATTTTTATCTCCCACACAATGTGAATAATGAGATGGACCATAATATTGTAAAACAATAGAGAAAAATATATCTCAAGATGATATGGAGTCGTCACCTCCTCGTCCTGTAGAGTATCTAGTCCTTCGGAATAGATGACCTTCTGAGCATTTATGTTAAAGAAATAACATAGCCTCATGATTGTATCTCAAACCTTGATCAGCAAAATACTTCTAATTACAATAGGGAGCATCTGTGTCATCATCATATGATAATCATAAGATTTCAAGCCAATTAACCTTAAATCTTCCATCGAAACAAGTTTTTTCATGTTGGCGGAATAACAAGATGGAACTTTTACACCATGCAAGCACTGGCACAGTTTAGTTCTTTCGACCTTGGACAGAGTGTGACAAGCAGGGAAAGGTAAGTTTGTCCTTTATCAATCTTTATTGGTGCTAACTCAGGCTTGATGTCCATATCAACCAAGTCAAGCCGTGCATGACACCATCATTTGTTTTGTCTCGAATATTCAATAATAGACCAATCAAGCTGTCACATGTAATTCTTCTCTATGTGTATGACTTCATGCAGTGGCGAACTTCTTGGTGCTCCCAATAAGGTAAGTTCTAAAATCTTGATCACTTCTTCTAGATGTTCTTCTCATAGGTCCTCAATTTACGTCCCTTTTTGAGCATAACATCTAAATCTTTAACTATATTATAGATCTCTTTTATGCTTAAACGCCTTAGAGCTGGACTGTCTTCCTTCTCTCCATCGAATTGTTTCTTCATCCTACGGTATGGGTAAGCCCTTCGAAGGAACCTATGGTGATGTATGTTGTACTTTGGCTCGACAGGTTAGTAAGGGCAGGATAATCATTTATGGTGCAGAACAACAAGGAGCGTAAAGTGAAGTTCTCTCATTTGCACGCATTCCACACCTGTACCGCTTTGATCTACAATATTTTTGGATCTTCCACTAACGGTGCTAGGTACACATTAACATTATTCACAGGTTGTTTTGGCCCTTGGATAAGTATCGACAACAAAATATACTTCTACTTTATACAAAACCAAGGAGGAAGGCTGTAAATGCATAGAGTCACGAGCCAAGTGCTATGTCGGCTGCTCATGTTATCGAAAGGATTCATTCCATCTCTACTCAATCCAAATATTATATTCCTCAATTCTGCACTAAAGTCTGCATATCTCCTATTGATAGTTCTCCACTGGACGGAATCATCATGATGTCTTAGTATTCTATCCTTCTTATGCTTATTTGAGCACCAACGCAGCAGTTTTGCCTCCTTTGGGTTCGCAAAAAATCACTTCAAATAGGGCATCTTAGCAGGAGATCCTTTCTTCACCTCTATTCTCTCGCTGTTATCTGATTGATTTTTACGCTTGTATCGGGATGTGTTGTACGTCGGACATATATGCATGTTCGCATACTCTTTACTGTAGAGAATATAGTCGTTCAAACATGCATGTATTCTTTCTACTTTCATTTCCAATAGACAAAGAACTTATTGGCTTTGTAGATGGTTTTGGGCAACTAGTTTCCCTTTGAAAACATGTTCACTAAAAGACCTAATAGCGCTGTAAAACTCTTGTCGGACCAACCATTGTTTGCCTTCAATTTTAGCAATTCATGCACGGTTAACAACCTCGTCTACTTTGACTTGTAGCATGTGAACAAAGGTTTCTCCGAGTTCTCCATCAAGCCTCAGAATCATAAATACTCTCTAATCATAGTTCCCTTCTGCATCGTGAAGCTTCTGATCTAGGTTGTCATCATGCAGCCTATCCGAATCGGAACCACAATCGACATCATACGGCAGTATATCATTGTCTTTATTGGCAATGTCATTAGTACTACATTCTTATGTAATCTGCTCCTCACCATGATTGGTCCAATGTGTATACCCCTTTTTGAAACCCCTTCGAATCAAGTGCACTTCAATATACGCTTGGTTCTTAAACATTTTCAGATTCTCGCAGTCAATGCATGAACAGTACATATATTCCACCCCTTTATTCAACATATCCTCCTTGGCAACTCTTCTAAAAGTAGACACACCATTAATATACTATTCACTCAAACAGCGTACATCCAGTTTCAGTCCTACGTTATGTATTTAACAATCTAGTATTAAATGTTGAATTAATTAATTAGTATACTAGATATATATATATTATCTAAAGTAGTATATGTAGTAAGAATAATTAATTAAATTGAATTAAGTAGAAATAAACTATGAATTGGCTAAATCCTAAACCATGCTAGATGTAAATAATCTTCTCTCTACATCAAGCTAGCTAGATTTGAACCATTTTCAATTCTCTTTTTACCAAAAACTAGATGTAAAATATAATGTAATTAAGAATAAATTACTAACTATAGACAGTCAAGAACTTAATGGATCTACAATTACTTTTGCCAAATCCTTGGCCTCCTTTCACCAAATGGTCTCAAAGCCCAACCTCCTCAAAGCAGCAGAGCTGTGAGAATAGATATGGAATTTAAGATAGATCTGTGAGAGTCGATGGTCTGCAATTAATATGGTAAAATTATCACAGACAGTTTTTAATACAAACCGTCTGTTATGAGTTAATTATCACAAATGTTTTTTAATACAAACCATTTGTGAAGTATCATAGACGGTTCAAAGAAAAAACCGACTGTGATATTTGGTAATATCATAGACGGTTCTTATTAATAACCATCTGTGATACTTCACAGACAGTTTTCACCATGCACCGTCTATGATATTACGGCTTCATAGATGGTTTGTAGTGCTGGCAGCAGCATAGGCGGTGTTGATTATCTATGATTGTATTTAATACTTACGATTTTGGTTAATCATCTATGATTTTGGTTAGTCATCTATGATATAGCATTTAATATTAGCCCTTTTGTAGTAGTGACATTATGCCAATGTGGGCCAGGCACAGCATATACTGCACTTCATGTGTACATGTTCTTCCTTCCATCGATTGATGGATCGATCGATCATGTGCACATTTGCGACCTAAAACCGCTCCTCCAAAATCAAGCCACATAGACATATACATATATAGACATTTGGCGTGGCGAAGCTTCGCTGCACGTGAGTTTGATTTTGTGGCGACGGCGCTAGTGGGAGGAGGAAGAGGATGACGAGCTAACAATCCGTTTAAAATGGTTTTTGGCCTCTAGCTTTGGAAGCTGGAAATCATTTTGAATATATTGACTTTTAATGCTGTTTTTTTCTTTTTTCTTTGCATTGTTTGTGGAGATATAATATTTTTTATTTTTGTTTAATTGAATGTCTCAGCTAATAGCTAAGAGCTGCTACTATAGTATCTATTTCAGTTAAAATCCAATAGCTATAGTCAAAAGACATAAGCAAAAACTGTTTTCAATGGGGTTGTGGTTGCGCCTGAAAAGTGGTGGAAAGTGGGGCATGTGCGTAGAGCCCGGGGGAGAAATTTGCCTTTCCCCCCTCGAATAGTCCTTTGTTTCCGTTGTGTTGCACTGCCAAAAGGAAAAGCGCCCCCGCGGAGTATGTAATGTATGGGTCACATGGCCCCAGCACACAGTTCTGGAGTTGGGCCGCAGTGCTGGGTCGTTGCCTCGTGATTGATGGGTGGGTTTGTTACTATTTTTAGCTAGTTAAATTAAGTACGGCACGGATGCTTGGCTACATGATGATCAGGTCATTTAGGGCTGACGTGAAACCGACCAAAAATTTCAAAAATTTAAATTTCCTTGAATTTTGGTTGAATTTATTTTCTTTCCCAATTTGGCAACTCCCTCAAGCCCTACGCTTTCCTTCTTGACCATTTGGCAAATAGAGGTTCTGAGATTAGATTTATGAATCAATGGTGAAAGTTGAGATTCATGTGAATATTTTGATAACCCCGATTTGTTAGCAGAGTTGTGGATGACACAATAGAAGGTATCTGTCTGGTGGATTGAATAAATAATGATATTTGTTGTTTGAAATTTTAGACAACAGTGATGCTATGACTTTATGATGAAGGAAGATAGCATAGACATAAATAGTAAGAAGTAGAAATTAAATTAATAAGGTTATTGGATTCTAAGTCTATTTATAGAAATAATATAAGAGTGAATTAGTCTACTGATTGATATTTGTTGTAGGGGTGGCCCCCACCTAAACCCAGCAGGCCTACTAGAAGGTTATAGGGCCTAAAATGGGACATATGTAATGGCTTAAATACCCTTGACAGGGAGGTACCGATGTAAGGGCACAATTGTAAAAATACAACCCGTACGAATATGTATATCAAGGGAAGGCTAGGAGGGAGGGGCAGATCCCTCACTTTCTCCCAACTCTCCACTACCATCTCTCTCTGTTTGGTCTGTAACCACAACAGTTGGCGCCGTCCGTGGGGAGGACAGGAGCAAGCCTGAGATCCGAAGAAGGATGGCATCGAAAAAAGCTTTGTCGGCAGAGAAGGCGGCTGGGTCGAAGCGCCGCATGGGTACCAGGGCTTCGGCATCGGCTGTTGCGGCGCGTGGTGACGACGCGGGCGCGGTGGTCGAGAACGTCGACGTTTGCGCTGCGACGACCAACCCCGCCACTGGCGCTGCGACGACCAGCCCCGTCATCGGCGCTGCGGACGACCGACCCCGCCGACGCGATAGCAACCAACCTCGCCGCCCTCGCCGCAACACTCGCCGGTAGCGCGGACCGGGCGGTTAGAGGTAGCCACAACGAAGCGACCGCCAGCTCGGGAGCTCGCGAGGTGACCCCGCCCGCGCCGGCGGTGGAAAGCGCCCTGCTGACGGCCTTCAAAGCGTTCCGGCAGGAGCTAGTGGACCTTCGCGGGGCTGTTCGGGACATGCAAGAGGCTCGCAGCCAGCATGCCGCGACAATGGTCGCGCCAGAGCTCACGCGGAAAGAGGCGCATACCGCGGCGCCCCACATCCGGCGCGCGCGCCGCAACGCGTCGATCCAGAGTCCCCGCTCTCGGCAGGACTACAGCAGGCGGCGTGGCCCGAAGACTTAACATTCCCCAGGGTCATCGGGCCATACAAAGGCGATACGGACCCCCGCGAGTTTGTGCGTGTCTACGAAACCGCAATCGAAGCCGCGGGTGGGGACGACACCACCAAGGCGAAGGGGCTCCCCCTCGCGTTGCAAGGAGTGGCGCTTTCCTGGTTTTTTACCATAAAGCCGAACTCCATCTACGCGTGGGAGAAGATCCGCGACCGCCTTCACAACAACTTTCAAGGGAACTATGCTGAGCAAGTCGACGCAGGCCAGCTCTTCGCCGTGAAGCAGAAGCCTCCGGAGAGGCTCCGGGACTATTTCAAACGCTTCGCAAGCGTGCGATGCCAGGTCAAGGACGTTAATGAGACAACCGTCATCAACGCGGCCATACAGGGCCTTCGCCCGGGCCCCCTGGCCGAATACAACGCGTGCAAGCCTATCAAGACAGTTGCCAAGCTCTTTGACAAGATGAAGGGGTATGCGTGGGCCGAGGAAGATGCGCGGAGACGTAACACCCCCGCCCCCGACCTCGCCCAAGTAAAGCGCTCGACAACCCCGGGAGGACACTCCCGGAAGCGACGGCCCCGGGGAGCAGGAAGGCTCGTCAAGGGGCCGGCGCAAGCCCCAGCGTCACCAGCGCAGACCGCAAAAGGCCCGCCATGTCCTCGGCATCGGAAACGCCCTTCGAGGCCCTGCCCCCATATCATGGGAAGGGGGCTCGGGGTGCGAAGGCAGGCCCGGCTGTGACGGACGACCCCGCGCGGAGCAAGACCTCCTGGATTACGGCAAGTGGTGCGAGGTGCATGGTTACGGCGATCACTGTACGAAGGCGTGCACCGCGGTGATGGAACTGCGACGGGTGATGGTCGAATCTTGGGCCCCGTCTTCTCGGCCCCTTGCCGAAGTCCATGAGTGGCAGCCAAGAGGTGACCCCCCGCGAGCCTCCGCCAGAGAAGACGCACAGCGCCGCACCATCAGCGTTATCACGGAGGCTCCTTATCGGGGCCCCTTGGAGCAGTCGCAACGTGGGTGCCGCCCCGCAACATCACCTTCACCCTGAGCGACGCCAGGGGTGTGGAGTTCCCTCACCAAGACCCTTTAGTCATTCAGGCCCATATCGCAGGCCATGACGTCAGGCGCATCCTTGTCGACGGGGGGAGCTCCGTGAACATTCTGTTTGCGGAGGCCCTCGACCGTATGGGAATCCCCCGAAGCCGGTTAGAGAAGTCAGGAGCTCCGCTTCAAGGCTTCGGAGGCCAACCGCTGGAGGCCATAGGACACGTGTGCCTTCCGGTTACATTCCGCCAGGGGGGTAACGCCCGAAGCGCGCACGTCATCTTCAACTTCGTAGACATCCCGCACCCCTACAACGTCATATCGGGACGGCCCGCCATCAACTCCCTCGAGGCGATCCCGCACCACGCCTTCTTTTGTATGAAGCTCCCAGGCTCGGAGGGGGTGATCACTATCTTCGGCGACCAGGACCTTGCCAGACGCGTCGAAGTCACCAGCTGGGACTCGCAACGCCCGGTGCACGCCCTCCCAAGCATGCTCGGCGACACGCCCTCCGCTCCGGGATGGACGCCTAAGCCTCGGCCCGAAGGTGGAGTCAAAAAGGTGCCGCTCCGGGCGGAAGGGCAGTTTGTGTCCATTGGTGAAGGGCTACCTGCGGCGGTCGAGCGAGACCTACTCCAAGTGCTTCAGAACAACGCCGATGTTTTTGCATGGTCGCCGGAGGACATCAAGGGCGTAGACTGTGCAGTGATTGAGCATCGCTTGGCGGTCCGCCCTGACACCAAGCCGGTCAGCGAAGCTTCGCCGTATGTCCATGGATCGCGCAGGCCAAGGCGGAGGTGGCGGCTCCTCGGTGGGGTCGTCGCGAGTCCATCACCCGAGTGGCTCGCCAACCCGTATTAGTCAAAAGGCGGCGGGGCTGGCGTATGTGCATCGACTTTACGGCACTCAACAAGGCGTGCCCAAAGGACAATTACCCCTTGCCACGCATCGACCAGCTGGTCGATGCTACCGCCGGGTGCGAGCTAATGAGTTTCCTGGATGCTTACTCTGGTTATCATCAGGTGTACATGGCCGAAGATGACGAGGACAAGATCAGTTTCATCACACCGTTTGGGACCTTCTGCTTCGTCGGGATGTCCTTCGGCTTGAAGAACGCAGGCGCTACCTTTACCCGCCTCGTCGCGCTTGCCCTCGCTGCCCAGCTCGGGAGGAACGTGGAAGCCTACGTTGATGATGTGGTGGTCCAAACCCGGCAGCTTGCTTTGCACAGCCGGGACCTCCAGGAGACCTTCGACAACCTCGGAAGGCTGGCATCAAGCTCAACCCCGACAAATGCGTCTTCGGCGTCCAGGCGGGCAAGCTACTGGGCTTTCTTGTATCCGGACGGGGCATCCAGGCGAATCCCGACAAGGTTGAGGCCATCCTGGGCATGGAGCCGCCCAAGACGACGAGGGAGGTCCAGAGGCTGGCGGGCCGCATGGCAGCCCTAAGCCGCTTCCTATCTAGGGCGGTAGAGCGGGGTCTGCCATTCTTTAAGACACTCCGCGGGTGCGATGGGTTTCGGTGGGATAGCGACTGTGCGGAGGCCTTCAATGCGCTCAAGAAACACCTGGCGAGTCTCCCCACTGGTCGCCCGGCACGAGGCTCCTCTTGCTCTATCGGCGCGTCGGCATACGTGGTCGATGCGTCCTCGTCTTAGAGGAAGGCACCGTCTGACGGCCGTGTGCCGTCTCGAAGCCCTCCAAGGCGCCAAGACGAGATATACGGAGCTAGAAAAGCTAGCTTACACGTTGGTCATGGCCTCCAGGAAGCTTCGACATTATTTTTTGGCCCACCCGATCATAGTGCCTTCTTCTTTTCCCCTAGCGGAGATGTTACACAACAAGGAGTCCACGGGGTGCATCGGCAAGTGGGCTGCCGAGCTCGCACCATTCTCCCTGACATACGCCTCACGGACGGCAATCAAATCTCAAGTTCTTGCCGACTTTCTCGCAGAGTGGACTCCACTGGCTCAGCCCGTCCAGAAGCACGACGACCCGATTTGGACTCTCACCATCGACGGAGCCTACGGCGTCGCGGGCGCGGGCGTAGGTGCAGTGATAGTTACGCCCGAGGGGCAGCGCCTGCTATACTCGGCGCGCCTCGCATTTCGGCTACCAACAACACGGCTGAGTATGAAGCGCTGCTCTTCGGCCTGACAAAGCTCAAGGCAATCGGTGCGCGGCGAGTGCTTGTCCGCACGGACGCACGTTTGGTGGCAGGCCACGTAGACAAGTCATACCAAACCAAGGACCCTGAGCTGGCCAAATACCTCGCGGCTGTAAGAGCGAGGGAAAGGCATTTCTTGGGCGTCACGGTCAAGGCCATCCTTCGCGCGGAGAATGAGCAGGCCGACGCTCTCGCAAAGGCGGCCAGCCAACAGCTGCCACCCCCCGACGGGGTGTTTTATGAAGTGTTGCCACAGGCGGCCATCGCGCAGGACAACTGGGACGCAGCTCTCGTTCACCACGTCGTCCAGCAGGGCGACTGGCGAGAGCTTATCTTCAATTTCTTGCAGGGCATTGCGGAGCCGGAGGACCCCGCCGAGCTCCGGCGTCTCCAACACCGTGCCAGATCCTTCCAGGTGTTTGAGGGGACACTCTACAAGAAAGGAGTATGCGCACCGCTCCTGCGCTGCCTCTCCCGCAAAGAGGGGAAAAAGCTCCTTGCAGAGATCCACGCGGGGGTGTGCGGGTCTCACCTCGCGCCGAGGTCGTTGGTCGGCAAGGCATTCAGGCAAGGTTTTTACTAGCCAACTGCCATCACTGACGCCCAGGACCTCGTGCGTCGGTGCCAGGGGTGCCAGTGGATGGGACGCATCATCCGCAGGCCCCCAACGAACCTCAACCCTATTCCCTCGGTGTGGCCACTGGCACGTTGGGGCGTTGACATAGTAGGACCGCTTCCCCGAGCCCCAGGGGACCTACGGTTCGTGGTAGTTGCGTTGGAATATTTTTCCAGATGGCCGGAGGCGGTAGCCCTGGCCAAGATAACCTCGGCGGCCATGCAGCGCTTCCTCTGGCAGAACATCATATGTCGCTTCGGCGTGCCTAGGGAGCTCACCATCGACAACGGTCTGCAATTTGATGCCACCCTATTCAAAGAGTGCTGTGACGGTATGGGCATCACACTTCGATTCGCCTCGGTTGGGCACCCTCAGTCCAACGGAGCAGTCGAGAGGGCGAACGGCGCCATCTCTGTCGCCGTCAAAAGCGCCTGGTCGGGTTGCGAAGGCGGTGGCGGCGAGCTTCATAGCATCCTCTGGTCCCTTCGCACAACGGTAACACGCCCGACGGGGTTCACGCCTTTCAAGCTCCTGTTTGGTGACGAAGCAATGACGCCTAAACAAATCAAGGCTGGCTCGCGAAGGGTCCCCGTCCAAGCGCCCGACGAGGAGCGTCGCGTGTCCCTGGACCTCCTCGATGGGGCGCGGGCGAGTGCAGCCCAACATGCCGAAAAGTACGCGCGGCAGACAGCACGTACTCGAGACCGGTCCGTATATCCGCGAGGGTTCAACCCTGGGGATCTCGTCCTCAGAACGGTGCTCCACGCGGAGACCGTCGGCAAGCTGGAGTCCAAGTGAGAAGGTCCATACATCGTGGCGGAAGCATTGCAGAAGGGAGCGTACCGCCTCGCCACACTCGAGGGACAAACTCTCCGCCACACATGGAACGCGGACAAGTTGCGGCGATATTACGCCTAGAAGCAGGACGAAAATTATAATGGCATCAGCCCCTCCTTGTACGATGCTCGCCCGCGCAAACGGGAGTTCAATAAAGCTCGCTATTTCCAAAAGTAACATTGTCTGGCCGCAATGTGCAGAGGATCACCCCCGCGTGTAGGTACGCCAGTCTACGGACTCTAAATGAAGTCGTAGCGTCGAGGTCCGCCTCCGCACGCGACACTCTACGGACTCTAAATGAAGTCGTAGCGTCGAGGTTCGCCTCCGCACGCGCCAGTCTACGGACTCTAAATGAAGTCGTAGCGTCGAGGTCCGCCTCCGCACGCGCCAGTCTACGGACTCTAAATGAAGTCGTAGCGTCGAGGTCCGCCTCCGCACGCGCCAGTCTACGGATTCTAAATAAGATGCAGCGGGGCGCCCTTGCGCGCACTCTCCGGAGTATAAAAAAGACGCGAACCCCGCGCACAAACAGGCGGTGCTCCTGTGCGTACTCCTCAGAGCATAAAAACAGCATGCAGCATTAAGAACGGGTGCTACTTCGGTTCACCGCAAAAAATGTCGGAGCTACATGGTCACAAGCAGAAGCGCACAACACACCACTCCCCTAACCAACCGTTCATCCTCCGCGCGGTGCCGATGGGCCCGCGCCGCCATCATGGCGCCGGGGAACTCCTTCGAGCCAGCGGAGGAGGTCCTCGCCGTCGCGGCGTTGCTGTTGCCGCAACCTGGCGCGTCCTCCCCGACATAGCCCCAGATCCGTCGGTGGAAGTTTCGGAGGCCGAGTTCGATGAAGCGAATGGCGTCCAACATCGCCTCTGGCCGGGCAGGAAGGTCCAGGTGAGGGTTCGCCAGCTCATGGACATGTCTACACCCATGAGTGTGAAGCATGGCGAGGGCGAGGCAGGCGCCGAGGAAGCCGCAATGCTCGCCGAAGGTCATCGCGCTGCGGAGAGCAACGTCGGCCCCTTCCTTGACCAGCCCGAGCGTCTCCACCAAGTCCTCCAGCCCGTGGGTAGCGTCAAGACGCGTCGACGCACGAGCCACGGAGGCCGGTTCAGCGACTCCATTGCCCTCCACGCCGACATAGATGCATTGTCTAAGGCGTGGTCCTTCTCCGCAAGAGACTCCACCAGCTGGGCCTTCTCCTCCCCTAGAGTGGTGATCTGCTGCAGAAAAGAGGTACGTTCCTCCGTCGCAACGCGCCGGACCTCCTCGGTCTCCTATTGCGCGGCCGCCAGGGCGCCCTCCAGCGCGTGAAGCTGTTCATCCTTCGTGGCGTGGGCGTCATTCGCAGCACGAAGACTGACCTCCAGGGCTCTCCACTCCCGGATACGGGCCTCATCTAGCACCTGGCCGATGACAAGTGTCTGGAAATAGCAAAAAGGGTCAGCAGGTGCCCGGTAGTACTCTAGCAACCGCGAGCGCACATACTTACCCTTATCTCCGAGGGCCCGCGTGCAGCGCCGGAGGTCTCCCTGCATGGCGACAACATCGTTGGTCAAAGCGCCGCGGCGCGCTCCGCGGCTTCATTAAAGCGCGGCGTCTCGAGCGCGGAGGAAGTCGGAGGGCGAGCCCGCCCGCCACGTCGGGGCTGCGGAGGATTCGCCGGCCGCCGGCGGCGGCCGCTGCTGGACACCCGTCACGGAGTCGGACGTCGCGCACACCCCCGTTGCTCGATCCTTCATCGCGTCCGGGAGACTTCATCTCGCTTGATGTCGGTAGAATGAGCGAGCAAATCGGGGAGAGTTTCGCGAAGTCGTGGGAGGAAAGGGAACTGCGCCTACCTTCTGCACCGCCTGCCGCGACAGGAGGGCGTGCTTGTTCAACCACCAGACGGGGGGCGAGTGCCTCGGTGGGCGGTTGAAGAGATCCTTCGGCCACGCAGGCCGCGTCGGGCACCGCAACTCCAAGCATAGGGCCGGCAACGCCGTACCGACCCTCCGAGGTGGGGGAGACCGGACTCGAGGGCGTTTCGCCTGTGGTACCACAGGCGATTCTTCCGCGACGTTAGTAGCCGTAGATCCTGTCGCGCCTTCGGTCCCTACCGCCCCGGGTGCGTCCTCGGCAGCCGCCGTGGGTGGCAAAGCACCGCCAGGAGTGATGTCCTCCTCCGGGTAGGCAGGTTCTGGCACAACGAGGGGTGTACTCATGGGCTCATCAGCGCCGGCGGAGGGCGCCGCCAATGGGCTCGAGACGACGCACCCTCCTGAGCTAGTCCGGTCGGACCCATCGCCGGCCGCATGTCCTGTCCCACCGGTTCCAGCCGCACCGGTGCCAGCCGCCGGGGTGGCTGGCGGACTAGATGCGGCAACCTCGGAGCAGGCCTAGCGCCGCGAAGGCAATGCCCCCGCTTGGCTACCGCCACCGCGACGGCTCGAAGCCCCTGCGGGAGCCTCTGCCAGCACCGCGCGCTGGGCACAGCAATGCGCAGAACCTCGCATGTGCGGTTTATCCGCCCCTGCTTCGCCGTTTTGGTCGCAGCCTCACGCAGTTTGTGCTCCTTGAGCGTGTACGGGCCCAGGAACGTCGCAACCGCGTGCTCCGCATCTTACAGCCGAGCCACTGCACAAGAGGTAACAAGTCGGCCAGCCAAGGACTACGCAGACACAAAGGGATGCGCACCAACACACTGCGCGACTCACAAGGAGCGGAGGGCGGAGCAGGCAAGACAATGATGGGCGCACTCCGTCCTCTCGGTCATCGCCCCGTCGCCCGTACTTCCACCGGGCGGAGAGTGGCGCCACCCCATACATCGTAAACTCTTCAGCCAAGTCGCGCATGCTTAGCTGGCGTGCAACACCAGCAAGCCTCCATAGCCTCCGTGCGTCATCAGCCTCCGGCTTCACGCTTGGCGAGCTATTGAACGAGATTGGCTCGCCCCGGCATAGCAGGCCACTCGTGCTAGTCACGACATAATAAAACCACCGCCGCGTCCAACCGGATTCCCAACTCTCCAAGCTGGCCAGCACAGGGAATAGCGTTGTACAGGACCCTCGTAGCATGAAATCCATGCTGCCAAAATTGGATACAGCCCCCTCAACCTTCGTGGGTCGACAGCACGCGTCGTGCAGGGTGGCGAACAGGCTCGCGCTGGGACGCCGGCCCTCTGTCCGCGTAGCCCATGTAAAGACGGCTAGGCGGACTATGGCGTTTGGCGTCAACTGCGCTAGCTCCAACCCGTAGGTCCGCAGGACTTCGCCCACAAACGTCGTTGAAGGCATTCGAAGGTCGGCGTTGAAGAACGCGATAAAAACGATTGCCTTCGTTTCCTGGGGCTTCGGCCGTCTCGTCGCGGTGGGGTAGGCGAGCCCCATCGCGCTCCTCGATCTTCCCTTCCCGTACAGGCCGCTGCAGCGTCTCTTCGGTCATGTGGCTCCTCCCCAGCACACGGGAGCAGCGACCCCCCGAGTATTCCATGGCGTCCCACCGCTTGTCGCCACACGAGCGCCCGCAAGCACCAGCTCGTAATCTTCAGAACGGAAGGACGACTCATCCCGGCTAGACAAGGCGCCGCCGCCGGGATGGCGGGAGGCACCATCACGACCGGCCATTGTTCTCTAAGATTAGGGCAAAAGGGCTGTCAACACGAAATAAGTAGAGCCAGACGGCAGGTGGGATAGAGCGCCCCTACCATAGCGATGGCGCTTTATAAAGCCCGCGCCCCTCCACGACCAGTAGCGCAGGCAGATTAAAACCCCCAGCGGTTCGGCTACCCACGACTGGAAAGAAGAACCGCCGCCACCTAGAGGAGTGTGCCAGGTAGGTGGCCAGGCAGCGCAGCGCCAGCACACGCCCGACACACGTCCCACTTCCCTGGGAAAGAGGCGAACGGCCGCGCTCACGCAACCGCTCACATCCTGCAACGAGCCAGTCATTAACCGCCGCGTGCCCCACCCACGGGAAGACAGACTGCACGACACGACAGCCCGTCCCCTGATAGGCCAGGCGTCAGCACGATTCCAGCCGCCATTAAAAGTGCACTACCAGACTGCGGGGTCGCAACAGCTTTGAAGCGCAGCGTCGTCGGTGGCGCAAGGCCCAAGAGGTCTGGCCTTGCCTCGACAGCCCCAACTACACCTTTTCGGCGTCTACTTCGAGGAGGCGCCAGCTCCGCTGCCACCCGTTCGAAGGGTAGGGGCGGAGCGCGCGCGCGCGCTTACGCCGACCAGCGCGGCTCGCCGCCACCCGTTCGAAGGGTAGGGGCGGAGCGCGCGCGCGCCGCCGAGGCGCCAGCTCGCGCCACCGTTCGAGGGTAGAGGACGGCGCGCGCGCGTGCCTACCCGACCAGCGCCGGCTCGCGCCACCCGTTCGAAGGGTAGGGGACGGAGCGCGCGCGCCGCCGACCAGCGCCGGCTCGCGCCACCGTTCGAAGGTAGGGACGAGCAGCGCGCCTACGCCCGACCAGCGCCAGCCCGCGCCACCGTTCGAAGGGTAGGGGATGGAGCACGCGCGCTCGCCCGACCGGCACCGGCCCGCGCCACCCGTTCAAGCGTAGGGGATGGAGCACGCGCGCGCCTACTTTGACCAGGCGCCAGCTCCGTTGCCACCCGTTCGAAGCGTAGGGGACGGAGCGCGCGCGCATACTTCGATTCGGCGCCAGCTCGGGACGGAGCACTCGCGCGTCTACGTCAGCCACCAATCCAAGCGTCGGGTTCGGCTACGGCCTCAGCCACGGGTGAAGTTCGGAAAAGTTCAAAGGCCGCAGGGACGGAGGGGGCCAAAGGACTCGGTAACATGGCTTCGGCCCTATGAAGTCCTTCACCATGAGAGGCTCCTGTTGTAGGGGTGGCCCCCACCTAAACCCAGCAGGCCTGCTAGAAGGTTATAGGGCCTAAAATGGGACATATGTAATGGCTTAAATACCCTTGACAGGGAGGTACCGATGTAAGGGCACAGTTGTAAAAATACAACCCGTACGAATATGTATTTCAAGGGAAGGCTAGGAGGGAGGGGCAGATCCCTCACTTTCTCCCAACTCTCCACTACCATCTCTCTCTGTTTGGTCTGTAACCACAACAATATTGAATGTTGGAAGATGTGGGAACGTCCTTACGACTATATGGGAAGTTTGGAGATAAGTGTTCGAGAAAAGCAATCAGAAAGATCATTTAATCTCACCTCACTCTATTCCTCTCCTACTTCTTTCTTACTCTCATCTTTATTTTAGTCCAACTTCCCTTTCTAGACCCAAAAATGCTATAGAACCAATTCCCGAACTCAAAAGAATCAGGACTGTAGCAAGTTTTATTTCCCACCCATTCTTTGGACTATACGAATATTGGGGACAAGATTCATTTTAAGGGGCTAGTTTGAAACATACCAAAAATTTTGAAAAATTTAAATTTCCTTGAATTTCAGCTGAATTCATTTTCTTTCCCAATTTGGCAACTTCCTCAGGCTTTACGCTTTCCTTTTTGGCCAATTCCACCTTTCCCAAGCCTTTGTGTCATTTCTCCTTTCCATTTTCTTGCCTGAGCCTTAGCGCCACCTGGTCTAATTTAGTTCTCCACCACCATCGAACGCCCTCACCACTGCCAACGTCACCAACAACCATACAAGCACTGCCATGCCTCTACCACCCTCATTAAAGCCTATCCTATTGCCAAGGACACACATAATGGATGTCAGAGCTTGTTCCGCCATTGTTGCTGCTTGAGCTGTGTGCAGCTGATGTGCGTGTGCATGCCCCTACTGACTCCGATAGCTCACCACCATCTCTAGTGAGATAGCACGTCCTTGCTGCTACAACGCCCACAACATTGCCCGGACCTCTTAAGTCCAACCGTGACCTCGCCACAGCCGCTCCTAATCCTGAGAATGTCAACGACGAGTGCTACTGCCACCTAAACCACATCACCATGGACAGGCTAACCCAAACCATTAGAGTTAGAACCTTCTTTACCCATGGCCTCCCCAAACCTCCACAGATGCTTAAATGCCCATTCTCTTTGCTAGAGTTTGGTCAAGCTGCCATCGTGCCATGAAGGTGGTCTAATCAACTCCCTCCACTGTTAGACCTCACCGTGACACCTCGAAACTCTCCAAGCTAAAAAATGGAAGCCTAGTCATTCCTTTTCCTCATGTGCACCACAACTTACCATCTATGAGCTTCACCAAACCCTATCGCTCTGCCACCGCATGATCCATCTTGAGCCATGGTGCCAAGCAGAGGAAGAAGAAAGTCAAAGCAGGCCAAGCCACTTGGTAGACCATGCGCACATGAAAACAAGCCAGCCGACCCAAAATAGAAGTGGATTGAGCCCAAAACGAAAAAACCAAACCCAAACACTGTGCAAACCTGATTTGCCACTATTCCAAACCTGATCTATCACTTTGCAGACCTGTTACTATACTTAGGTCCAACTTAATATAAATAGTACCAACCCCTCACTATTCATCTAGTTTGATACTGTTCACCCAGAACCTGTTAGACAAATTTAAACCCATTTTCACTGTTTTAAGCCCATCTAACCCATTTTCAACTCTGTTCAGCCAAACCAAGCACTGTTTAAACCCTATTCACCCAAACCCATTCACTTTTATATCCTTTTCTATTTATTTATTGCATTTTGTTCACAGCTTGCATTATACAAAGCAAAAACTTATTTGTATTTGTTCTTTTGCACCGGCACCTAGATCCAATTAGTTGGCCAATGGAAAAGTTGTAGAAGCAATTAAGGTGGATGGTGAAAACCTAAAACCTACGAGAAGTAATCAAAGACTCTGGTTAAAGAGGCAAGTTACATGTTTTGATCATGTTGAACCTACTTTATCTAATTATTCAATTATCAATACTTATATTATCCTTTATTTATGCATTGTTATTTACTTAAAATAATTATTTAGAATGATATGATAATTAGCTATGTCCTAACACTGGAAAAAGCATGTTTTACTTGATGGCAACACTCACCTTGATAGGTTCTAGTAATAGTAAAGTACTATAAAAATTTACTATGGTAGATTAGGAATTCAAGTGTTTTACACTACTAAGAGATTCGGCATTTTGCCAATCAAATTACAAAATAATACTAGGGTTATGGTGAATCATAGAATGCCATGAGATGTTTAGTGTCAATGATCTTACCCTAAGGAGGAGGCATTGGTTGGTTTGGTGGTAGTGCCATAATGTACTGGGTTGTTAGTTTGTGGTTGGTTGCCTCATTAGTGAAAAGTAAGGATTAGAAACTTATCCTGAGTAAAGAACCTAGTGATCGCTCAACTACAAGTTTTGATTTGTCAAAGCTAGTCTAGTAGCTGCTCAAATCAATTGAATATTTACAGGGTGTTGGGGTTATAGAGGAGGGAACATACCACGTGTAAAGGGGATGGATAGAAATGATAAAATCATACTTAACAATGGTAGTTCCACTCAGAGTCAGGTGGCAACATCCCTAATAATGTGTGGTCCTTGGCCTACCAGGTAGAGACTAAAAAGAGGAGAGCAGTGAAAGATCTTGTTATCTCAACTCAGTTGCATGCTAATATGTTATGTGTCTATAGCTTGACATTATCAATATGAGATATATTGTGAGTAAAGCTAATCAACTCTACATAGTATAATAAATGATATTCGAATACGTGCTCCCAGTTAATAGAACCGTGTTTCACGGGTAATTCCAATAACAAGTAATAAGTATCTTTGGCAAGATTTCAAATTAGTAATTGAGTTGATTGAACACCCTTTCTTTAAGAATTTAATCTTTTGTCTTTTAGAAAATTGTTTATAAATAAAGTTGCATCCACAAATATAATAATAAAACCAACACATCCCACCTCTTGAAATACTGGTAATTAGTTAAATAGTATTTTCTCATGTGGTTTGCTGAGTACGTAGTATTCTCAATCTTACTTTATATTCATTAAAATGGATACTAGAAGAGGAAAGGATGCTTCAACTTTGCTGTTAGGGTTACAACTACGCTCAAGCCTTCATGTGGGAATTTCTTTGGTTTTCTAAATGTAACTTAATTTTTGGGCTTGGGTGCTCATTAAGTTGCTAAAGTAAACTGTTAGGTCATATTTTAATCAAATTAATCCTTTTTAAACATTTGTGAACATGCATTATACTCTTTCTATCCGCAACTAAATTTTTGGGCTACTACAGAAAGTACGATGGCGCTGTTCCTAAAATTGGGAGCATTGCATGATGAGTCTATTTTGATGGAAAGACGTGGTCAGGTGTGCCTGTTAAGTACTTTTACTTAGCTTGTATAACAAGCGGCCAGGTAAAGTGTGTGGCACTACTGCACGTTGGTTATCATTACTATTATAAAATAACAAGTTAGTGGTCGTACGTCCCTTCTCCTCCAACCGCCCCATTCTCAACTTCTCTCCACTCTTCACTTTTCAACTGATCAGAGTAGTCCTCTTTCATAGCATGATTCTCTATATATCCAATAAAGTTCGTTGCAACGCACGAGCAGATGACTAGTTACTAACAAATTGCATGTGGCCCTAAATTGGATCAATCAATGCTAGTTGAGTTAGTCCAAATGACTCATGATTCATCGTGCAAAATATTGCATAGTTTATTTGTATCAATTGTATACTCATATCTCTAATACTAATACCAAACAATAATTAATAAGGGCATTTGATGAAAAACATTGCCTCGAGAAACTAAAATGTCTATATTAACAAACCAAAACACCTTGTTAAAGTGTAATAAGGTATATATATTCTTCCATTTTACTTCCTCCGGCCACCAAAAAAAGATCTTTGGACATCGACACGATCCCAAAACATAACTTTGATTGCTAATTTATATTGTAATAGATTTACTAAACCTAATAAAATTATACTTTTAAGAAAGTTCTTTTTGAGGAATATATATATATACCATTTTCATGTGTTCAATCTAAATATTGAAAAGATATCGATAGCCAAAGTGACTGGAGGGAGTAACTTTTAGTTTGTTAACACAAACTCTTACATACTCACTACTACAAAACAACCTATACTGGATGCCTCATCACAGATGGTTCATGGGGAACAGTCTGTATTGTAATTATCACAGATGGTTTTAAAAGTATGACCATCTATGTTACTAGCGATGGCTAGAACCGTTTGTGATACACAATTATCATAGATGGTTCTTGTTAATAACTATCTGTGATAGTGCATAGACGGTTATTAACACGTACCGTCTGTGATAATTACAGATGTCATAGACAGTTTTTAATTAGAACCGTCTATGATATTACTACAAATGGTTATTAATATGAATCATCTGTGATATGTATCTCATATGCATGAATATTGGTGCTTAGGCTCCGCGGTGTGTCTCTTTGATGTTTCGGCTCTCCGATGCGTCTCTTCATCTCACGCGCCAAATTTGCTCCTTGTTTTTAATAAAAATGATCATCTGTCACCAGAGATGAATCCTCACATTGCTAATCTACTCTCAAGCACAAACAAATGGGTCCCTACTCTTTCTTGTCATCGGTATTGATAGCCTACTTGGCCAACTTGTATGAGCACTTCGCCAGTTGTACGCTGCAGATGTTGTGGAAGGACATTGTGCCAACAGTATCCTACCTCCTATGTCTGAGGATTTACAAAAGCAGGTGATGGCCACCTTTGCCATCTTGACATTCTCTTCTATTGCGTCTTCTGATTGGTCTCCCACTTCTGGTAAGCTAACCTTGCTATCGACGTGGTTTTCCACAACAACGTTGCATGTCCCTAGGAGGCTTGCCATCGCTTGGACTACTTAGTCAAAGCGATGGACAACCGAGTCAACCTTGCGAGAACCCTTAAGCAAGGTAAGAGAGCCTATGGGCTCAATTTGACTTGATGCATTAGTCAGAGTGTCGGTGGATGCATTTGGGCTTTGATCGCTGATGATCCCAAACTGTTCGATGCCGATGATGTCACTTATGAAGTTTTAAAGACGGAGATAACATGATACCTCCACCACTAGAAAAACGTCGATTATTTATGTTTCTACTTTTTTAATCTTTGTGAGAAGTGACTGGCCACACTGTTTGGCCATATGTAAATACAAAAATTAAAAAACCAGTTGAATTTGTATTTACTATTTTCTTCATATGTAAACGGTCTCGGTATAAATATGACAGCATTACTGACCAGTAAAAAAATTAAGTAATACATATTTACTCTTGTGGCATTACTAAATTTGCATTTATGTTTATGAGAATGTGTCATATATATATATATATGAATTTGCATTTTTGTATATGAGAATGTGTCATATGTGTGTGTATATATATATGTGTGTGTGTGTGTGTGTGAATTTGCATTTATAGACATGAGAATGCATTTAGAACTATTTGTGATGTATATTTATCATGGATGGTTCTAATTCAGCGTGCCTCCTCCCCGAGCATGCCACCTCTTCCCCGGTGTGCCTCTTCCCGGAACTGTGCCTCCTCCCCGAGCATGCCTCCTCCCCGACGCGCCTCCTCCCTGAGTGCACCTCCTCCCCGAGCATGCTTCCTCTCCGAGCATGCCGCCTCCTCCTTGAGCACGTTGCCTCCTCCCTGAGCATGCCTCCTCGCCGTGCACACCGTATGTAACATTCTTCTTTCCTGTTTGTAATATGGCAATGAACAATGTATCATCATGGTTACTAATTATCCCTTTTGCTATGTTGTTGTTTCATCAATATATGTCTCGAGGATGAATGCCTGGGCTTAAGTTCAATTATGCCCTTTTGACGTCAATATCCCGAAGATGAAGTGCTAATGCTCTTAACATCAATTCCCTAAATAAAAGATAAGTCATATTTCAGTTCTTTTTGGTCAAAACAGAAAAAAGCAATTATAAAATGATCATTGAATCTGATAGTACTCATATTCAATCCAACAATATATATTTTATTTGTTATATACTTTATAGAAAGCTATTAGTTATATATATCTCAAGTCAATAACTCGCACAATTATAATTAAATAAAGTTACACTTGATTTTCTTTATCTATGCAAAATATATTAAGTTTGATATCGCTATCATCTAAGGAATGAAGTAAAAATGAGTTATTCCATCATCTCATGATGAGTGCACCCACCTACCCGATGGCCTCCCACGTGCCGAGGTTCACAAATTTACAATCCTAATGATTTCAGAGGTATCATCTTGTTTGAATGCTTTGTACCACTTTAGCTTCATGGTCCATATTAATTCATTCCTTATTCCGTAAGATATACTTGGTGTGTGCTGTGTAAAATTATTTTTCTATTTCAGATGTCACCAAATCGCAGACGGTTATCATGCATAAACTTTTCCCAACCTCCACTAAGGAACTATCTGTTACCATTACTAGTAGTGTACTCGTGCTAACGCTACAGTAAAATACAAAACAAGATAAAATTTGTAAAAAATAAAATGAACAATCAGATTCATTAAGATTCACGTCTCATATATTGTATAACCAAATATTTTTGTCACATAATGAATGTCACATAACGACTGATCCTTTGAGGAGGTAACAACATCATTGGACTCACCCACCGACGATTTTCTCCATCCCCACATTGTTTAAACTTGAGGCTACAAAGAAAACAAACATTTTTGTCACATAAAGAAATATGAAACACAGTAAGGAAATAGGTGTTTGTGGACTATTTACTTACATCACCATGCTAGGACGTCTTTATACACAATATTTTTGGTGCTCTTCCCTGAGGAATCTACTTCTTTCTTTGGTTTGGCCAAAATTCTTGTCGTTTGTCTTGATACACCCCTTGATAGCGTGACATAAAGCTGTCCATGTGAGAAAACAGGCTCTGGAAGGTAGATGCCAACATTTGGGATGGTTTGGCCCTGCGCTTTGTTTATGGTCATTGCAAAACTCAGGCGGATCGGGAATTGTTTCTGCTTGAACTTGAAAGGAAGTGAGATATCGTCGGACAGAGCCATAGGGATTCTAGGAATGAACACCCTCTTGCCTGCATGGTGGCCACCAACAATTTCTGCATCAATTGCATTGTTTTGGAATGCTCTAACCATGAGTCTTGTTCCATTGCACAATCCGTGGTTAGGATCTAGATTGCAGAGAATAAAAGTTTGAAGCTGATTTCTTAATAAGAATCGATTAGCATCCGTGAAATCATCAGCATAAATCTCAGCAAGTCAAACAAGTTTATCAACATCAAAATTAGAGAAGCAGTCACTTGAATTGCTTGCGAAATAATTACACAAAGTTCGTTTCTCCATTATAGAAAAATCTACAAATAAATTAATTATTGTCATTATAAAACTATAAATCTAGGTTGCATCACTTCAAGCATCACATTGAAATAAGATATTTTTTTACAAATATAGTGTGTCCAAAACTGTTTCATCAAAAGATGATGCTTGTGACCAAATTATAATTCTTAACAGAAACTACGAATTATTGTGGTCAACTGTTTCCTAACACAGGGGAAAAGGTGTATATCCTGCCTTACAACTAAACGTTCAATTTTTTCAACACATCACATGCAGCCTTTTATTAAGATTGCATGTTGTACTTAACAGGAAGCATACTGACTTTGTAGGAAAGAAATAACTCATGAATTAACCAATTACAAGTAAATCATTCCCTCATGTTAACATAAAGGTTTCTTAAAAGGATCAATTTTGCCACTAAATTCAACAATACAACATCAAACAAATTATAGCTATCTGCTCTGATCACCTAAAGATCCAAACATCTCGCCTAGTTCAACAAACTGTATCCAATTCAAGCTGTGCATGTCCTATTTTCACCTAAGAATTGCCTTGTTTTTATAGCCAACTTAATCCACCAAGCAATAAATCTGTAACTATCCAATTGAATTAAAAAGCATACCTGGTGATCAGAGATCTTGACGGGCACGAGGAAGAAGTCATTGTCCACCTCCATAGTATCCTTTCCCCCTGCCACCACCACCTTCCGCATTTTGGACAGTACCGGGATCGTCGGTGTCCCCAACCTCTGCTTTCAAAGACACCGTCCCTAAATGACTTCACACAAATCTCACTCATCTCGAACGCCTCAAAGTGCACATCCGCGGAGCCGTCATCCCCCACCTCCAGCTTCACCACAGCGATGACCCACTCCGGGATCCCACCCTCCGCCTGCAGCTCGGAAGCCTGAACCACCTCCCGGTTCGACATGGTGTACTTGCCCGTCTCACTCGCCTTCCTCCCGATGGCCTGTGTGAACACCAACCCCACTCGACGCATCCCGAGCCCCTCGGCGATGGCATCGACGAGGGCCTCCTCGTCGGCATCCCGCACCAGCTGGACAACGTCCTCTGCGCCGTGCTACGGCGGCTCGTAGATAAAGTCGACGAACACCTCCTTGGTCTCGGCGTCGACGCGGTCGTAGAGGAAACCCGCCCGCTGAGCGGCGCGGCGACGCGGCGTAGAGCCGAAGGCGTTGGCGGCGTCGCGGTCGAAGGAGGCTACGGCGCAGAGCGGCGCCTCTGGCGGTGACGCGATTTGGCGCGCGGCGAGGTCGCCATGGTCATCTTCTTGCCGAAGGAGCCGGCGGGGAGAGGCCTTTGGCGGCGCGGCTGGGAGGAGCGTCGTCGGACGGGTAGGAGAGGTAGACGAAGGAGCCGTTGGCGAGGTTCAGGAGGCGAGCCGGCGGCCGAGTCGAGAGCAGCAGCGGCGGGCGGCGGCGGCAGCGGCTCGGGCGGGAGGAGGGCCGGGTCGAGGGAGAGGCGCTAGAGATGGACGGGCACGGTGACGCACTCCGCGATGAGGCGCTGCAGGTCGCCGACCGTGGCGGAGGCCGCGTCGGGCACCGTGATGTGGTCCGTGCCGTCGAGGCTGCGGATGTGGAGGATCATCGTCCCCGCCGTCGCCTCCTTCCTCTCCTCCGCCCCCAACCGGCGCCGCCCCCGCCGTCGCCTCCTTCCTCTCCCCCGCCACAGCCGTGCCTCCTCCTACCTCCGCCCCCACCGTAGCCGCGCCTCCTCCTTCCTCCGCCCCCTTCCTTTCCGAGCCAGCCGCGCCTCCTCCTACCTCCGCCAGCTGAGAGGCGCGGGATTGGGCGCGGAGGGCGCGCTCGGGTGGAGACAGGTATCGCAGGGTGGAGGCAGCGTCGGGGGTGTGTGCGTGTGCGTGGGCGTGGGGTGGGGTTCTGGGTTCAATGATGTGCATGATCCGGATGATTTTGGCCTTAGGATCTTCAATGAGTAAGAGAAGAAGACTTGAGGAGAGATCCAGACTATTCATTTGTATGAAGTTGGATTACTTTGGTACACAAATCTGGGTGGACTTAGATTAGGCATGACTGTGGGGGTGGATTTAGTAAAGAAAATTTTGGTGTATTATAGAGGGGTAGAGACTAATCACCATCATGGTTTTCTGTATCTTCTCCATGCACTAGAAGCAGTGCATATATATTTCATGGTAATACTAACATATGTAGTCTTTCACAATTCATAATTTAAATGAGGTAGAGACGAAGTCAGATCCCATATCATACTTGGGCTTCAAACAATATGAAGCAAATCACACACTGGATTAGTAATATCATAGACAGCTATTTTTAAAACCGTCAGTGATAACATATCATAGACGGTTTTTTATTAGTCGTCTGTGATATATCGATATTCGAGATGATTATTTTTAAAATTGTCTGTGAAATGTACACATTACAGACGGTTATTTTTAAAAATCATCTGTGTTTTGACTTATCATAGACAGCTTGAAATTCGTCTGTGATGACCTCATGTTATTACTGACCTATAAACTTAGACGGCTTACGAAATCGTTTGTGATGACCTTTTCTGCAGTAGTGAGTGTTTTCTAATACCATACCAAGAAGTACTAAAAGGGCATTTAGTGGAAAATATTGCCTCAAAAATGTATATATAGTATAAATAATAGGGGCACCATGGTGCCTAGGCTTCATGATTAAGACTTTCCATCCATGATTGATCCATAATTAAGACTTTCCATCCTGATATTATATATCATTATACTTGCACGTATCTAAAAGCAATCTAAAGGCAGGGAGGGTTGGTGCACGGGCACCCTGGTGTCCCATTTCAGCATCCTATATATATATGTATATATGTATATGTATGTATATATGTATATATGTATGTATATATATGTATATATATATATATACGCTGAAATAGGGCACCATGGTGTCTGGGCACCAAGCCTCCCTGCCTTTGGATTGCTTTTAGATGCATGCTAGTGCAATGGTATATAATATATCACGCATGCTAAATCAATCATAGATGGAAAGTCTTATTCATGGATGGAAAGTCTCAATCACACTAGCGCACATCTAAAAGCAATACAAAGGCAAGAAGGCATGGTGCCCAGACACCATGATGCCCCTGTTATTTATACTATATATATATATATATATATATATATATATATATATATATATATATATATATATATATATATAGGAAAAGCATGTGCAATATTTCTTTCTCAAGAATTACTTAATTAACTCAACAACGTTAATGACATAATATCCCCCATGTTGACGATCAGTGTCTGACCTATCAAGACAGAGGGTCTCTCACTACAGTGGGACTGAAATTTAATACAGGCTTGGAACCTCGATGTACGAGTAATAACCCAATTCATGTTTATATTCATTGTATCAATGAACATTACAATTGGTTGGATTGATCACTGATGTTGGATCAATGCCGATGAAAGACCCACGATTTGGGTTAGTATTTTTACCAAAACTTTAATGGCAATAGCTGGGGGGTAAATGATGCCATCTTAAAATCTTCCTCAGGCATCCAAAAATATTTCATTCCAGAGCTAGAGAGCTAGGAAGATTAGACTTGACAACTTAAATCCAGAACACAACTCAAAATAGTGAGGACTCATAATTTCAGTACCTAACCTGTTTGATCGCCACTAAAGGTGCGGTCTGACCGAGACTAGGAGTGGTTTAGCCACTCCTATGTTCCTAGAACAAAAAATCAGTCCAAGCCAAAACCAATTTTGGTGAAAATTTTAAAATTCATGATCAAATGAAGTGAAATTTTGTACATACCTTACTGAAGGTATCAGGAACCTATTCCATCTAAGTATCACATGAATCTTGGCCAAAATTTCAACCCTTCCTCAAAATAAGCAAGGTTGCACCAAAATAAAGTAAAACTCAAAAACTTGAGAACCAACTTGCTTGTGGGTTAAGAACAGCCAAGATGGGTCTAGATAAGTTTTCACATGTCATAACAACCAAGACCACCCAAAGAATCAAAGTCGAAATCTTTGGATCAAGATTCCTCAAGAAGAGTTCCAAATCAAGCAAGAACTAGGTAATTTCAAAATCTTGCAAATCATAATACCTAGTTGAATAGGACTTGATCTACATGAGTCATCTCTATTGCTTACACATCCTTGATACTCAGCAAGATTAAGAAGGGGAGAGAAGGGGCAAATAACCAATAAGAATAAGAGCAAATAAACCAAGATAAAAGCACTTCATGATATTGCCACTTGAGGATGAAGATTTTATGGCCACTCCACCTAGAGGACAAGTGAGTGCACCACAACACTCATACTTTTCTAACCCTAACCTTAGAACACAAGGTTGGAATGGTCGGATGGTTTGATTGAAAGCTTCTATTCCTAACCCATTAAATAGATGAGGTAATTAGCCCACATCTAACCCTAAAAGATACTATCCACTAGCATATTGAGGGACACCTATTAACCCTATACAATATGGGTTTTACTCATACACTTAACACATACATGCTTTTCAAAGTACATGAGGCCGAATCTACTAAGTCTTTAGTCTTTGATTCACTTGATCTTCTCAGCATTTCCTTGACCTAAATCACTTTTCCAAGCATCGTTGTTTTGATCTAATGAAGTTTTTAGTATTTATTCAACTATCAAAATATCCTTGCCTTAACCTGATCTTTTCCTTCCCTTGCAAGCAATCACCATGCTTGACACATGTAGGTGCACCAATGACTTGCCACGCATCAGCAAGTCTTGCCTACTCCAGTTCATACTGGATCACGCCTCACTTGGATCAACCAAACCACTTGGTGAAACCCATTGCTCAAACCTTCCCTTCAATATTTCTTACCTTCCTTGTGCCATACTTGATCTCAACTATCTCACCCAGTATCCTTGACCATTCTAGATCTCGGCTCATCTATAAGTGTAGTCTCGGTCCTTGCCTTGACTATAGTTGACTCTAAACTTTCTCTGTACATCCAAAGATCAAAAAATCATTTTTGAGTATAAGTTCTTTACAACTTGACCTACGTTAGTTTAAACATGCTTCATACAATATGAATACATTCACCAAGGGCAATGCAACTCGATCTACTATTAAATTCCCAAAATTCAGAACTCTTAGCCAAAATTAAGAACTAGCTACTCTAACCACCATGCTAGGCTGATTAGACTGCTATGCATGGTCAGTCAGACTACTACGCATAATTGGTT
Source organism: Dendrocalamus sinicus (assembly GCA_036346575.1). Classification (NCBI taxonomy): domain Eukaryota; kingdom Viridiplantae; phylum Streptophyta; class Magnoliopsida; order Poales; family Poaceae; genus Dendrocalamus; species Dendrocalamus sinicus. Next base: position 7,272,219 of record CM070646.1, on the reverse strand, counting down.
TGACAACTAGGGACTGAAACCAGTAGACTAGAAATCAAAATCTTTTGCAACTTTGAGTTTCAACTTAACATATATTGACAATGATTCATCACAAATAATCCTAAACCTTTTCACATGGTCCATCAGTCCCACTTGTCAGCAATCAAGGGAGGGGGTGGTGGGATGGCAGACGGACCATGAGCACCACTGTCTCAAATGTTTACAAGAGTAAAGATATTGCAATCAAAAGATATTTTTGTACTCACAAGAGAAAGAGATATTGTCATTAATATTAAGGGTTATGTTGGATTATTTCTAGATTTAAAAAAGACAAAAGAGCCCTAATTTGGGTTAATATTTTTACCAAAATGTCCAATTTGTCACACCTATCAGCAATCAATGGAGGGGGTAGTTAGATAACAGATGAACGATCATTATCAGTACCAACACAAATGTTTACATAAGTAAAAATACTGCAACCAAAATATATTGTCGTACACGCATTGTGTTGGATTTATTTATAGATTAAAAAAGGAAGAAAACAAGAAGTTGTTTGCTAGCACTACCACACAAAGGATCATCACAAATGGTTTTAAACTCTCATCATAGACAATTTCTGAACCATCTAATTTATTGTGTCTGTGATAATAGGTGGTTATCATAGACGGCTCTCAAAACATCTGTGATAAGTCACAACACAGATGATTTTTCAAAAAACCATCTGTGATATACCAGATATCACAGATGGTTGTTAGATATCACAAATGGTTCTTAAACATAGCCATTTGTGATATCTGACATATCACAGATGGCTAATACAAAAATCGTCTGTGATATGTCAGATACCACAGATTGCTCTTAGACGCAACCGTTTGTGACATCTTATATATCACAGATGGTTTAGTGTTATAAACCATTTGTGATAGCTCTTAGAATAGCTAAATTACTTTTTGTTTTTGGGGTACACTCAAGAAATGATAGCCATGTCCTCTGAAAACAAGTAAGCAAATCATAGATAATTGTAGATCTTATAGCACACGACAATCATTATACAAATCTTACAAATGAATTATAACTAAATGAATTACAATTAAATGAAGTACAATTGAATGAATTGTTTGATGAAGCACAATTGAATGAATTACAATTAAATCAAATGTTTGATCATCTATTCATCTACATTGTAGGGGTTGAACTCTCCCTTCAGTTGAATGACCTCCACCGTCATGAATTCAGAGAGTTGTCATCAAACTTTGGAGAGTTTATAAAGATCGAATGCATTTGAGTCAATTTTCACGCCCTGTCACTAAGAGGAGTAAAGTCATAAGCATACATATATAAATTGGTAATCACGAAGTAATTATTGATAGATTGAAAGACCTTTGGATCATTCGTCATAGTGCTCTTGATTTCCTACATATGACGGTAAACGTAGAATGCACATACGTTGCCCTGTAGCTACTGGTGACACTGCAAAAATAGAATTACATACATAAATATAGTTAGTTCTAGAGACATTGTTACAAAGTGTGATATAGGATTGTTGTATTGTAGTGGGTATCAAAAATTCTGTGCTGTGTCATAGTGTGGTGCTGGATTCCTCACGTCTTGATGTTCATAGTGACCAAGTCACACTGTGCGTTGACACCATTCTTTATTTTTTCACGAATGTTTAGTAAGACCAATCAAACTATCACATACATTCTATCTATGTGCATGATGTCGATGCAACTAGGAACTTCTAAGTGCTCCCAAAAAAGTAAGTCTCAAAATATTGATCTCTTCTTTCACATGTTCTTCTAATGGGTCCTCAACTTACGTACCTTTCCATGCACAACATCGATATCCTTAACCATATCGTAGACCTATTTTCTACTAAAAGGCTTTGGAGCTTAGTTGTCCTCATTTTCTTTATCTTGTAGTATAGGTGATACCTTGAAAGGAACATATAGTGACGCATGTACACAGTTTTACATGAGTTGTTCAACCACACACTCTCAGTGTAATCTAAGCAGTGTGGATATGCTTTGGCTCCTTTTGTGCTCAACCCCGACATGTTATCAAGGGTGGAAAAATCATTCATGGTGCAAAACAATATAGCACATAGAGTGAAGTTCTCTCATTTGTCCATATCCCATACCTATACCTCTTCTTTCCACAGTGTCACAAGATCTTCCAGCAATAGTGCTAGGTATACATCAATATTATTCTCAGGTTACTTTGGCCCTTGGATAAGTAGTGATATCAAAATATAGTTTTGCTTCATGCACAGTTAAGGAGGAAAGTTGTACATGCATACATTCACGGGCCAGGTGCTATGCTAGTTGCTCATGTTACCAAAATGATTCATTCCATCTGTACTCAACCCAAACTTTATGTTCCTCTGTTTTGCACCGAAGTCTACAAATATCCTATCGATATTCCTTTGCTGGGAAGAATCAATGGCGTGTCTTATATTTCCATCTTTCTTACGCTTCTCCAAGTGCCAATGCAGCAATCTTACAACCTTTCGGTTCACAAATAAACACTTCAAATGGGGAATTACAGGCGGATACCACAACACCTTAGAAGAAGATTCTTACTTCACATCGATGCCCTCATCGCCATCAAAGTCATTCTTATGCTTGCATCGGGATGCTTTACACACTGGTCAAATATGTAAGTTTGCATACTCTTTATGGTAGAGGATACAATCATTCAGATATGCATGTATTCTTTCTACTTCCATTCCTAATGGACAAAAAACCTTCTTCGCTTGGTACGTGGTTCTTAGCAACATGTTTTTCTCTAGAAGGATGTTCTCTAATAGACCAATCATTACTTGCCTTCAATTTCAGCAGTTCAAAATAGATGGCAACCTTTTGTATTGTGGCTTGCAGCCTAGGAACCAAGGTTTCTCCAAGTCCTCCATCAACCCCTCGAATTTATCAAACTCGCTCTCACTATAGTTCCATTCTGCATCGCGTTGCATCTAATCCAGATTATCATTATGTGACCTATCCTCATTGAAAGCATAGTCTATAACTGGCATACTGTTATCTCTCTTGCCGGTGTTATAACTACCTTCCTGTATAATCTTTTCTCTACCGTGACTGCTCCAACATATATACCCCTTTTTGAAACCCTTTCAAATTAAGTGAGCTTTGATTAGCGTTGAGTTGGTAAACATCTTCAGATTATTACAATCAATACATGAACAATATATATGTTCCATCCCCTTCTTTGACATATCCTGCTCAGCCACCCTTCTTCAATGTACTTTTCACACATACGGTTCTCAATGTAATCCAGTTTCGGTCCATCTACACTACGCATGTAACAAATAAGTGTCAAATTAGAGTAATCCTATAATTAGCTAGACTAATACTTACACATAATTGTCATTCACCTTAATAAGTTGTCCATCTAAAGTAGCTAGGTACGCACTATTTGTAACACCCCAGGACCCACATTACCCTGGGATGCTACTAAAACTGCTCTACAACGAGCCAATTTACAAGATAAAATAAACTGGCAACAATTACTAAACAAAATAGTATAAGCGGAAGCATAAACAACTAAGGAATAACAGGATAGTGATAGCAATTCACTATTTAAAACATCCTCCAACATTTTAATCTAAAACATAGTTCACAAATTTAACATTACTAGGATAATGTAAACAAAGCTATGCAAGGTCTAGAATCCTTTCAACTTTATTACAGCATAAAAATACGATTCACGTGCATCAGTGTGGTGCCGTTCTACCCTTCCCATGCATGCTCAAAGTCCACCTGTAGGGAGGGGGAAACAAGGGTGAGATAAAAATCTCAGCAAGCAAACTGTTTAACAGGCTATTCAAACTACAAACAATTATACATCATCATTTATAATTCCATACAACTACAACCACAATTCATGTCTACAATTATTAAACCACCACAACTTCCGTATTCATACCTCTTCAGTTTCAGATTTAATTGGCATATGCATGCAATCATTTTATCCACGGTTAGATGCAAGAGAAAACATTTAATCTTCTACAATCCACAATAGATTAATCATCAACATTTAATCTTCCACAAATAACAATGTTTATATCCTCGACCTCAAATCACCATCAATGACGGTAAAGCATTTAGCAAATAAATCTTGTTTGACTACTTTAAATCCTCGACCACTACCACTACCAAAAGCAATAAAACATATGTATGTCTTACTTCAATACTTTATTATTTCTCACATCCACAATTGATATCATCAATTACTACAAGAGAAAAGAATCTCATGCCACCATCACAACCTTTACCATACACAAGGGAGGAACCACATTCCACGACCACAACCACAATCCTCATATCACAATTAGCTCACATGAGCCAATTCCACATTGCAACTATGAAGTTGAATATTCCACAAAATAACTTCACCACAACATATTGCATATGTATGCAAATGAATCTTTCCACAATGCAATGCATATGAATGCTTTCATGCTATGTTCCACATCACTCTTTCCAGGCAGAATTGAGGTGCATCGATTACAATATACGATCGATGTCACAGTCGATCGATCGCGGCTATGTCTTGGCGACATCCACATATGCATATGACATGATATGATATGATAATCATAAATCACATTAATCCATCCTCAAAGGAGCATCAACATGCTCACAACATATCCACATCCACCACATGTTATTTTCATGTTCCACATTATAACATTAAGCAAGAATTCCACATGTCTACTAGCAGATTATCAACATATCAATGGATCAATAGTTGCTACCATCTCCACAATTAAAATATCATGCAATCATGGCATAATGTATTAAATTATAATAATAATGTAAACTGCAAGTAGAAGGAATAACAAGTTAAATGGTAGCAACCACCGCTACGTTTACTTGCCTCAAACCGACAAAGCGAAGTAAAATCAAGAGCGCTCAGGGACAAGACCACCTGTCCAAAAGGCAACTCTCAGCACACAGCTACAGCATACAAACATGACATTAATAATTAAAAACGTCGCTAGAACCCCGAACCCGCACAAACTCCTTTCCGCTCAACAATTCAGCAAATTACCCTCTGCAGCAGCGCTGCTTAACATTTTCGTGACTTTAAAAATATTGATCCATTTACAGCAAACGATATCTCTCTGGATTCATCACTTAAAAGCCTACATTTTTCATGTAGAACACCTATTTTTATTTTGATCACAGCTAGGCGTAATTTAATGCCCAAAACAGAGGAAGAACTCTGTTCTGGCAGATTGGACAGCAATAAACAAATGCGTCCCAACATCAGTAAAAGGGTCTAAAAATTCTGCATTTTATACATAAGCTATATCTCTAAATTATCTACAACTTTCTCAATTACGGCCATGGTCAGAAAAATCATTTACGACCTCTAATTCCCAGATTACCGTCGGTCTGTACCAATCTGCTCACCTGACGAACAGCAGTATTCCCAACCCTGTAACTCCCAGATCCCACGGCAGAAAATTACGAAACAAATACAGGAGATGAGTCTGGAAGTCCTCTACAACTTTCCTTTTGGGAGAGTCCGCAGGAAAATTCGTTTACTAGATCAACACCTCACGAACAGACGCGCTGCGCGAATCAATCTACAGGCAGACAGCAACTAATCTCTAATCGGGCAATTAATCTATTAACTACCTTCAAAATCCGTGACAAGAACCCTAATTATTTTGAAAATCAGAGGGTTTGGGATGAGGAAAAATTACCTAGATGAAGAATCACCCCTTTTTTCCTCCTCTTCTTCTTCTCCTTCCTTCTCCTTCCTTCTTCTCTTTCTCCTTCCTCTCCTTGGCTCCAATGGCAGCAGCACTTGGGGGTGATGGAGGGGAAGAGGGCTGCGCCAGGGGTGGAGGAAGGGGGTGGCGGCTGCAAAGGGATGGGAGAGGGGAGAAAAGGGCTAGGGTTTTTGGGAGGGGGGAGGTGCGGCCACCCTTGGGCCTCCGGCCCAAGGCGGTCGGCCCACTCCCGAGCAGCCCACTCAGAGGTTTTAATTTATTTTTAATTTATTTTAATCATTTTACACTGTTCTACAATTTTTATTTTCCTTCCTGCGATTTACCGAAAAAACCGGCGACTCCACGATTATTTTAAAAACTTACGCCGTAAAGACGTTCAGGATATTACATTCTCCCCACCTAAAAAGGATTCGTCCTCGAATCTAACTCCTCAAACCACAAACCAAGAGAACAACAAAGAAAAGAGCAATGAAGGAAAGAACAACCACAAGAAAGAGCATCCCAAGGATATAACATCCGAAGGGAGCAACAACTACGGGTTCTCACCCGCCTTGAAGAACTCGGGTCCTTTCTCTACATTTGAACTTCAAGCTCCCACGTCACCTCTCGCTCGGACTGATTCGCCAAGAGGGCCTCCACATACATGGTGGCTCTCTTCCTCATGTCCAACTCCGATAAGTCCACGACACGCGCCGGTCAACGCCGAGCACCCACAACTCTTTTGTCGGCTCTGAGCGGCCAACAGATCCTGTCGTTCTCACAAAATTCTCCGCCACAACTATCAAGCCACTATCTAATACCATCCTTCTTATTAAAACATTTTCCTCTATATATTATAATTGGGATAATACATTGTACCCCTTTCAAAAGAATTCAACCACAGATCCACTCATAAGATTTTACTCGAAGCACGAACAATAACTTCGCAAAAGAAACCCAACCAAATGAGGAATAAAGGATTCTCAAGCAACATACTAGCAAACAACCTTCCTTCAAAAGACCACAATCCAAACAAAGGATTCACAACAAAACCATTCACACTCTCCAAAAAGACATTTGGAGAATCCACACTGCACAAGCCAAGAGTGAAAATCACTCGACAGACCAAAACAATCGTTTTCTTTTCCTAACTGGAAAAGAATACACCACAACATATAACAACTCAATTTGCAGATGACCTCTGCCATAAACACATAGTTTAAACAAGAATCAAGAGAGCATATTACTACTCGAGTTATTAATAATTCCCCAATCCATTCCCTTTGGAAATTTAACTTCCTCGAACCAAGGATTTTCAAATCATCACCCAACACACCAACTCATTTATCTTAGGTTGGCAACTTCGACAATGCGCTCAAACTGAGTACATCATCCACACCCTTGCAGAGAGACTCTACTGTCTCCACAAAAATACATTCTAGCCAAGACAACGACCAATGGAATTACTTTGACAGATAATTCCTAAAACACCTTAATCCTTTTAAGGATAACAACTCGAAATTCATATCACACCCACATTCTCACCAAAATCAATCACATGACCACACCAACTAGATGTCATACACCTCTTAAAGGACTTTGCAACCCAAATTGATTACCCCTTTCTTAGAAGAGGCAAAAAGAAGTAAATTTCAGCACAGAGGATGATGCTACCATCCGCAATAAATGCAAGACCAAAAGAAATAGCAACAATCTTGGATAGCAAAAGATAATATCACAGTTGAAGGCACATGCCCCTCAAGAAGAAAATACCAAATCTCAACCAATAAGAATACAGTATTGCCATTTGAGCTCAAGAAACTCTTAGGCGGCGGAAAAAATATTGCCATTTGAGTTCAAGAAGCTCTTATGCGGCGAAATTAAGAAGTCAAACACACCTAAAAAAATTGCATGACATGACTTCAACCTCCAATACTTTTACCGCACTCTTTCTTTTAACAAAGAGAACAACTTTCTTTGATTACGGTATCACCTGGACAATTCCAACAAAAGTGATTTAAAGACCACAATACATTAATCCCTTAAGAACTAATAAAAGCTCTCAACACGTCACTTTGCTCAAACAATTTCAGCTGCCACATAAGTCATGAGATCAAAAAGATTGCGTATAAATCTCAAAACTTTTGATTTAAGTAGTATCATGGAAGTTATCAAATTCTTTTATTTAAGGAACATTCAACATTATCATCACAACCACAACTAACCATCATGCTAACATCAGAATAATACATTCTTAACAAGCATCATCATATCCACAAATCCCTTCATAAACTTTTCCAAAAGAAACATAAGAAATCACTTCATCATGTTTCTATTATCTGAGTAAGATTGCGACTACTTAATCTAGGAAATCCTAGTGCATAAGCCACCATATTAAATCAAAGCTTTTAAACAAGATGATACTAGAACATGACAATCTCACAAACATGCTAGTATGAATCTCTTATTAGATTTCATATATTCAATTCTTATTGATGCTCAACTCTAATTTAGCACAAATTGATTGTACTCTAGTCATTACTAGCAATAATTGTTATTATTTTATCATAACAACATTCATAATCCTAACTCCGTTTTACAATCATAAAACAATCATGAGCATAGATTCAAAGATCCCACCTTACGTTCAAAAATTAGAACGAAATAACTTTAAACTTCAATAATACCAGCTTTGTAAGACAAGATTCTACAAGTCAATACATCCACCTTCCTCTATTTCTTTATACATATTTCAACAATTTAGCATGGTGAAAGATAGATGAATCTAGCAATTGTACATGCTCATAAAGTATCTAAATAAAGGACAGATTAAAGGTTAATATTAGCAAGGCAATATTCCAACACCTCCTTACTTAATCATTCCAAACGGTCAGATTAAATACTATAGACAAAAATAATTCAATTTATCCAACATAATAGAAATTTAAACAATCATAATAATCATTCCAATTCTTGTGCACACTCCTCAATAACTCCATGAGTTCCAATCATGAATAGACATATTCTTAATCATAGTTCTTCTAGAAACTATTACAAGGTGATATCAAATTAATCAACTATATTTCTGAGGATGCTAGTTAAATTAATTATGCACCATACTAACATCTCAACTCGATAATTCATACCTTATGAATTGATTTATATGATTACCACCTTCCACTTAAACATAGCCAAACACCAAAAATGGTTTTAACACTCTCTTTCCGAAAGGAAATGAATTAAACTTCAACACTCGAAATAATCTAAGAGAAATACATAGATCCAAGGCTTTATCATATTAATGAGTTTACAACGTAAAACTTTCATTAATAAAAATACCAAGCGAACCAATGAGTCATGATTCACAACAAGACAAAACTCCCACGAAGGGACTATCCTTACAAATCAACAATGTTCACATGCAGCAAAAGTGTCTCAATAATCCGAAAAGAAACAATAATTGCTCCAACAAACAGATAGAGACCAATTGCAAACCCTCCACTGCAATGAACCACAAACTCAAGAGAAATTCATTAACTGCAATAGACCAAGGATTGGCCAAAATCAACTCAAGGAAGATATCAACTTTTCTAAATAAACTCACTCACAACATCCGCAACTAAGTTACCCGAGGTAACTACATCGCTAACCACATACTACGAACAGTGGTAATAATCTGGCAAATGCCAAGACAACAAATACAATCTCTACATCATATCATTGACAATTCTTACTCATAACAGTCATAGGAGCAAATCATAATTATACAAGATTATCTCATAATGTAAATCATCAATACAACATGTCAAAAGCATAAATGCAATGCTTGACCCATCCCATCCTAATGTGCACCAGTGTGTCAATTTAATAATTTAATTACCACGGACCTAACGCCCGCTCTGATACCAACTGTAACACCCCAGGACCCACATTACCCTGGGATGCTACTAAAACTGCTCTACAACGAGCCAATTTACAAGATAAAATAAACTGGCAACAATTACTAAACAAAATAGTATAAGCGGAAGCATAAACAACTAAGGAATAACAGGATAGTGATAGCAATTCACTATTTAAAACATCCTCCAACATTTTAATCTAAAACATAGTTCACAAATTTAACATTACTAGGATAATGTAAACAAAGCTATGCAAGGTCTAGAATCCTTTCAACTTTATTACAGCATAAAAATACGATTCACGTGCATCAGTGTGGTGCCGTTCTACCCTTCCCATGCATGCTCAAAGTCCACCTGTAGGGAGGGGGAAACAAGGGTGAGATAAAAATCTCAGCAAGCAAACTGTTTAATGAGCTATTCAAACTACAAACAATTATACATCATCATTTATAATTCCATACAACTACAACCACAATTCATGTCTACAATTATTAAACCACCACAACTTCCGTATTCATACCTCTTGATTTCAGATTTAATTGGCATATGCATGCAATCATTTTATCCACGGTTAGATGCAAGAGAAAACATTTAATCTTCTACAATCCACAATAGATTAATCATCAACATTTAATCTTCCACAAATAACAATGTTTATATCCTCGACCTCAAATCACCATCAATGACGGTAAAGCATTTAGCAAATAAATCTTGTTTGACTACTTTAAATCCTCGACCACTACCACTACCAAAAGCAATAAAACATATGTATGTCTTACTTCAATACTTTATTATTTCTCACATCCACAATTGATATCATCAATTACTACAAGAGAAAAGAATCTCATGCCACCATCACAACCTTTACCATACACAAGGGAGGAACCACATTCCACGACCACAACCACAATCCTCATATCACAATTAGCTCACATGAGCCAATTCCACATTGCAACTATGAAGTTGAATATTCCACAAAATAACTTCACCACAACATATTGCATATGTATGCAAATGAATCTTTCCACAATGCAATGCATATGAATGCTTTCATGCTATGCTCCACATCACTCTTTCCAGGGCAGGAATTGAGGTGCATCGTACACGGCAACATACGATGCTTCCCGCGGGATAAGAGGTGCATCGTATTCTGACAATATACGATGCTGTACTGCGGACTGATCGCGGCTATGTGCGGCGACATCCACATATGCATATGACATGATATGATATGATAATCATAAATCACATTAATCCATCCTCAAAGGAGCATCAACATGCTCACAACATATCCACATCCACCACATGTTATTTTCATGTTCCACATTATAACATTAAGCAAGAATTCCACATGTCTACTAGCAGATTATCAACATATCAATGGATCAATAGTTGCTACCATCTCCACAATTAAAATATCATGCAATCATGGCATAATGTATTAAATTATAATAATAATGTAAACTGCAATTAGAAGGAATAACAAGTTAAATGGTAGCAACCACCGCTACGTTTACTTGCCTCAAACCGACGAAGCGAAGTAAAATCAAGAGCGCTCAGGGACAAGACCACCTATCCAAAAGGCAACTCTCAGCACACAGCTACAGCATACAAACATGACATTAATAATTAAAAACATCGCTAGAACCCCGAACCCGCACAAACTCCTCTCCGCTCAACAATTCAGCAAATTACTCTCTGCAGCAGCGCTGCTTAACATTTTCGTAACTTTAAAAATATTGATCCATTTACAGCAAACGATATCTCTCTGGATTCATCACTTAACAGCCTACATTTTTCATGTAGAACACCTATTTTTATTTTGATCACAGCTAGGCGTAATTTAATGCCCAAAACAGAGGAAGAACTCTGTTCTGGCAGATTGGACAGCAATAAACAAATGCGTCCCAACACCAGTAAAAGGGTCTAAAAATTCTGCATTTTATACATAAGCTAGATCTCTAAATTATCTACAACTTTCTCAATTACGGCCATGGTCATAAAAATCATTTACGACCTCTAATTCCCAGATTACCGTCGGTCTGTACCAATCTGCTCACCTGACGAACAGCAGTATTCCCGACCCTGTAACTCCCAGATCCCACGGCAGAAAATTCCAAAACAAATACAGGAGATGAGTCTGGAAGTCCTCTACAACTTTCCTTTTGGGAGAGTCCGCAGGAAAATTCGTTTACTAGATCAACACCTCACGAACAGACGCGCTGCGCGAATCAATCTACAGGCAGACAGCAACTAATCTCTAATCGGGCAATTAATCTATTAACTACCTTCAAAATCCGTGATAAGAACCCTAATTATTTTGAAAATCAGAGGGTTTGGGATGAGGAAAAATTACCTAGATGAAGAATCACCCCTTTTTTCCTCCTCCTCTTCTTCTCCTTCCTTCTCCTTCCTTCTTCTCTTTCTCCTTCCTCTCCTTGGCTCCAATGGCAGCAGCACTGGGGGTGATGGAGGGGGGGAAGAGGGCTGCGCCAGGGGTGGAGGAAGGGGGTGGCGGCTGCAAAGGGATGGGAGAGGGGAGAAAAGGGCTAGGGTTTTTGGGGAGGGGAGGGGAGGTGCGGCCACCCCTTGGGCCTCCGGCCCAAGGCGGTCGGCCCACTCCCCAGGCAGCCCACTCAGAGGTTTTAATTTATTTTTTAATTTATTTTAATCATTTTACACTGTTCTACAATTTTTATTTTCCTTCCTGCGATTTACCGAAAAAACCGGCGACTCCGCGATTATTTTAAAAACTTACGCCGTAAAGACGTTCAGGATATTACACTATTCATGAAGTAATTTATATATCAAGCAAGAATATATTGAAGTAAACTATGAGTGGTGACCCATTCTTAAATTGGAGCAAACTACCAAGCTAGATATAAACCTAACTAACATATCTCTTTATTATAATGCATATAATTAGAAGTAAATGCTAACCTCAAATTACCAGTAACAAATTAATCTACAGGCACACTTGCAAATCTGCGGTATGCTTTCACCAAACTCTCCAAAACTAGTCGCCTCCTTCAAAGCAGTGTAATGCATAGTAGACAGATATGTTAGAATTGGCCTGGCAAGGCATTTAATAACACGACATATCATAGACACTTCTAACCATGAACCATCTATGATAATTACTTATCATAGGCAATTCGTATTAAGAAATGTCTATGAATTAATGGGAGACTTCACAGATGGTTTTTTATTACAACTGTCTATGATAATTCACAGAAGGTTATTAATACAATCCGTCTGTGACAATTTTGTATTACAGATGGTTCTATTCATCGCTACTAACATAGATGGTCACACATGTAAAATCGTCTGTGATAATTACAACACTGACGGATTCAGGGAACCATTTGTGAGCCTGTCCAGTATGGCCTTCTCTATGGTAGTGTGGCCATAATCAATTCTTGTTATTAACTAACATTTTAGTGGTACTTTGCCAGTTTGTCCTCTCTATATATACAAACCTTACCATTGAACAAAGCATACGGTGGTTAGATCAACACATATTCTTAAAAAACAAAGATTCTCACATATTCTCAATACATTTATTGCATTGTATTAGATGCATGGAGAATTATATCAAGTGGGACGTCGATGTAGTAGTGCTGCTTTTGCTGCTTTTTCTCGGATGATTTGCTATTCATGCACAATGAATGTGTCCTCTAAATAGTGTGACCACTTCTTTGCAGCTTTGGATTATGGCTTCCCCCAAATAAAAAATGGACGACTTCTGCATCACCTTTTCGAAGCGGATTACTAGAATAACCTTTTTGAAGTGGCTTATCAGCTCATCTGCATTTGGTACTGTTGGACCGAAATGGCGACAGAGGGGAGGGGTGAATGTCGCTTCTTTAAAAATTCCCCCGAGAGAAATCACTTGGGATTTTTCTCACCAACAACTATAAAGCTATGATGAAAAAATCTCATGTCTACTGGACTCTAAGCTGAACAAAAACATGAGAGATTGGCAAATAAACCATCAGAGAAAAGAAATTGACAGCACAAAGTGCTCAGGCCGGTCTGACCGCACAAACACGGCCGGTCTGACTGGACCTAAAGTACCGGTCTGACCGCTGGAACCGGTTGAACCGCCAAGGCACGGCGGTCGGACCGCATCTTGTTGAGCGGTCGACCGCCGCGCGATCGACAAACGGTATATAACCGGTCTGACCGTCGATATATAACCGGTCAGACCGCCACGCCTGAATCGAGCAGGAGCAAAGAAGCCCGACTGAAAATCTGGAAGACTGAGTATTCTGAGACTTGCTTAAAAACAGAAAGAAAAGGGAACTTCCTCCAATATTTTGTTGTCACAAGGCTAAGACCTTAAACTAAATAGCCTAGAGACCTCAAATAACATGGGAATCAAACAAAAACACAAGAATTTCATATTTGTGCCCAACACTGAAAACTACAATGAGCCACAACAAAACTTCAAATTGCCATCTCAATTTTGATCCTTTGGCCAAGAAACTTTGCAGATAGATTAGCAATATCCTCAGGACTAGAGAGTCCAAATCTTAGAGCATCTCATGAAGAAATACATAAACCACCTCAAACCCTAGAAATGAACAGAGAAGGAACAAAGGGGCTGAAAAATGTAAAGACTTTGATTCATTCAATTTGCTCTTGGGAAAAATCGATCAAATGATCTTGAGACCTATTCCCATCATGGATCAACCTATTTTGCACCTCTTCAACAAGAATCAACACAAAAACTAAAACTTGAGAAATCCAACAGAGAGGGCAACGAAGCACAGAAATAACAGAAGGGGCTCAAGAACTCAATCAAACTCAAACAAAAACATCTTGGATTGATATTGAGGAAGAAAGATACATGATTACAGAGAGTATCAACTCATATCATCCCTACAACCCCATACATGCTTGGAATGATCAAGATCTCATGTCTCTGTCCCTCAAGAACTCACATACACGAAGGGGACAACTCTCTGTGCTCTCCAACAGCTCTCACCCACTAAAGAGAAAGCAAAACAACCTCCAAAAGACTTAGACTACATGCAGGAGACACTCCCCTATTTATAGTCTCTCACTAATGGATTTGCCTCTCTCTTTACCCACTAAGCCTCAACAACTCTAGTGTTTTATCCATAACCCACTTCCTTTAGTGCAGCTTTGCGTATTCTCCAAAACGCCCCTCCTGCACTTTCCGGGATGCTTCCTCCTTTCTTGCCGCTCAAGCCTCGCAGCTACCTCGAGCCCTCGCCCTCTTCGGCACACCTCGACCGTTCTGACCTCGGCATCGCCTGCGCCTAGTCCGGTCCTCCGTACCTCGCCACGACTCCACCTCGACGTCCTGCAGCCATTACACACAAGAAACACATCACATAGCACCGCTCGATACATGAAAGCATAAATAGCATTAATGAAACATGAAATCGCCCAAACGACCAATCGGGAAGACGAATATGCAATAAGACCGTCCAACCATACCCGACTACGCCAAATGCCGACCTGGCACAAAACACTCAAACCAAACTCAATCTTTGCAATATACTTGTCAATTACTCATCATAAACATGTGGTCACCTCCACATGGTCCATCAATCTCCCCCTTGATGAGTATATTGACAAACATAGAAAAAGCACAAAGTTGAGTTTGAAGAGAAAATCAAACATGGTCCGAAGGAAGAAAATGATGCTAATGACCATGTTGACACAAGGAGCAAAAGAAAGAGCAAGTTTTCCTCAAAGCTCCCAAAATGGTTTTTTCTCCCACTATTCTCCCCCTTTTGGCAATAAATACATCAAGGAAGCGAAAGAGATAATATGGCATGGTATTGGATGAAATGGCTGAAGTTTGTTTATTTTAAGCATTTGGAGCCATGAAGATTATCCAAAATGAGCATATGAGAATTACATCAAGCCATAACACATAAACATGCTATCTAGATCATGACAAGATATATATATATAAGTTAGTTAAACCAATGAAGTCACAATCTGAAATTTTAGTGCAAATTCTTAGCATATCAAGTCATCCATGATCATAGTCTAGCAGAGGTATCCAAGGATGATGCAAACCATGTCAATAAGCTAAGCGAAACCAAGAAGCTAGTATTGAGTCAATTTAGAGTGCTACACGCTCAAGAATGAAACAATTGTTCAAGTACTTGGTTCTTTTTGTAGGTTAAGCAAATTGAGCACAAGTGACATATTTTCTTTAGAAGCTCATGGTCGTTTCCAACCAAACTTTTATTTAGTCATGTGCTAGATCACAAGCCTTATACGACTACTCCAAGCAATAAGCTTAAGAAGATGGTCTTGGTCATCCAAAACTCCCCCTGAGTTCATGCCTTGTGCAATGACAAGTCGTCTCATGAGAAAGAATTGGTGAGATCAGTTTTTCGCACAAAAGAGATCTTTTTGCATTCATAAATGGTTGTACTAACTTATGCAACATCAAGAACTAACATAGCTCGATCTAAAGCTAAATAGAGATTCAAGACTCAACTCAGCCTATTTGACATGACATGAATCATAAAAAGATAACTAAAGAGAGATTAGTCGCAAAAACTAACATGACATGAATTCGCTCAAATTAAGCATTTTTAATTAACTCATCATGGCAAAAGCTAGTCTACACATATGAAGTCATGATAAATCTAGCAAATAAGCACAAGTTATGGCAAGGTGTAATGCATTGTAAACATGTCATGAAAGGATAATAATCAAGACTCCATGCGGTTATATTATAATGCAGAATGCTGAAATGCAAGAAAGTCTAACTCCCCCTCAACATGTGATGCATCTTTTAGTTCAAGTTGAGTTATGCCAATATTAAACTCTAGAAGCTCCCAAATGAACTCCCCCTGGACCAAAGCAATAAAATGAGAAGCTGGGAAAGAAATCAGAAAAGGCAGTCCTTAAAGCATAGATAAGATATAGAGGATACTGTTGGCTCAGACTGACTCTCATCTACCCCATATGACTCCAAGACTATCAGCTGATCATCTAACACACTAAGGAGCAAACGCGTACCCCGTCTACCCGAGGGTGGCCCAACCCTCGCTAGAACCTATAAGAAGTGAGTGAGCTCAACCTAGTGAGAAGAGAAACAGCTAATAAGCAGCATCCTAGAATCACAAGATAAGAGTAAGAAGTCTAAACAGCTAGACAAGAGAAGCACTCTAACTATGCTAGAAGGACTAACCCAAATGCACCTATATGCAATGCAACAGATAGGAGTAAGAGCATAATAAATATGATGAAGCAGTAAAGCACAAAGCTCCCCCTCATAACAGTCCTTAAGGACAGACCACCTCAAGCTCTCCCCGCAGAGCTGAAAACCTAAAGCTATCCAAAGGCTTGGTAAAGATATCAGCCAACTGGTGGTCACTCTCCACAAACTGGAGCACTATGTCACCCTTCTCTACATGGTCTCTACGGAAGTGGTAGCGAATATCAATATGCTTGGTCCGAGAATGCTGCACTGGGTTCTTAGCAATGTTAATCACAGAAGTGTTATCACAAAAGAGTGGAACACTGTCGATAACTAACCCAAAGTCCCGCAGGGTCGAGACCATCCAAAGCACCTGACTACAACAACTGGCTGCAGCAACGTACTCGGCCTTTGCGGTGGATTGTGCAACACCGGACTGCTTCCTCGAAGACCAGGAAACAAGAGAAGTGCCAATGAATTGGCAGGTGCCAGAAGTGCTCTTCCTATCTATCCTACAGCCAGGAAAGTCTGCATCCGAGTAGGCTCTCAAGGAAAGACAAGATGAGGAAGAGTATCAGATACCATAGTCTATGGTAGCTCGAAGGTACCGAAGGATGCATTTCATCGCCTGGCGGTGAGATACACGAGGACAAGCCTGAAAACGAGCACATAGACACACAGCAAAGTGTATGTCCGGTCTCGAGGCAGTGAGGTACAAGAGGGAGCCAATCATGCTGCGATACTCCTTCTGATCAACTGGCTCGCCGTCTTCATCTGGGTCAAGAGAAGCTGTGGACGCCATGGGTGTCGACACAGGCTTACCATCACTCATGTCAAAGCGTCTCAGGAGGTCACGAGTGTACTTACCCTGATGCAGGAAAGTACCCTCCCGAGTCTGCTTGATCTAGAAGCCAAGGAAGAAGGTCAACTCACCCCTCATACTCATCTCAAACTCGGTGCTCATGACATCCGAGAACTATGAAACAAGAGTATGAGAAGAGCCGCCAAAGATGATGTCATCCACATAAATCTGGACGAGCAGAAGGTCTGTGCCAAGCCTACGAATGAACAAGGTCTTATCCACTTTACCCATCTCAAAACCATGACTCAACAAATAGGACTTAAACCTCTCATACCAAGCTCTAGGGGCCTGCTTAAGTCCAAACAAGGCTTTGGAAAGCTTGTAGACATGGTTTGGGTATTTAGGGTTCTCGAAACCGGAGTCTGTCTCACATAGACTTCTTCCTCAATAAAGCCATTGAGGAAGGCAATCTTGACATCCATCTGGTAAAGCTTGAAACCCTTAGAAGCTGCAAAGGCAAGCAGGATTCTAATGGCCTCAAGCCTAGCTAAAGGGGCAAAGGTCTTCTCGAAATCTAGACCCTCAACCTGGGAGAAGCCCTGAGCTACCAGTCTAGCCTTGTTCCGAATGACAACCCCATCCCCACTCTGCTTGTTCTTGAACACCCACTTAGTCCCAAGACATTGTGACCTCGAGGGGGCTCAACAAGCGACCAGACCTTGTTCCTCTCGAAATTTTCTAACTCCTCATGCATGGCATTGACCCAAGACTCATCAGAAAGAGCGTGACAAACGTCCTTGGGCTCAAAGGAGGCAACAAAGGCAGAATGGAGACAGAAATGAGACATGCCGGATCTTGAGCGGGTGACTCGCTCAAAAAGGTCTCCAATAATCTGCTCAGAAGGATGGTCTTTTTGGATATGTCTGGGAGGTCCAAGATGAGATGAAAAAGTGGCCTCTACCTCATGAGCTAATGAGGTAGGAACAGAGCCACTAGCTCCAGAGGAAGCAGAAGGTATGGGCTGATCACCTGAAGGTGCGGTGGAAGAAGGCACCTCGAGGGGAGGATGAGGAGCGGATCGGGTAAACAACCCTCATCTCCATCGTCCTCATCATCCACAAAGATGAGCTCGGACTGCTCTAAAGATCCTGAGATATCGGGCCTAGTCCCTGGACTGGCCTTATCGAAGGTCACCCGCAGGTCCAGACCCTATACGCTCGCGAAGAAGCCAAGTAACCTAAAAAGATACCATCACAAGAACGCGACTCGAACTTATCTAAGTTCTCAGACTTCAGAATGAAACACTTGCAACCAAATACATGAAAATGCGAGACACTGGGCTTTCGCCTATATCTCAACTCATAAGAAGTGCGATGCAAGTGTGCCCGAAGAAAAACACTGTTCGAAACATGGCATGCGGTTGCAATAGCCTCAGCCCAAACTTCCTAGGTGTAGAATACTCATCAAGCATCGTCCTGGCTATCTCGACCAAGGTACGGTTCTTCCTCTCCACGACGCCATTCTGCTGTGGGACGTGCGGAGAAGAGAACTGGTGCTCTACACCTGTCTCATCGTAAAACCTTTCAAAGTAGGAATTCTTGAACTCCGTGCCATTGTCACTGTGGATCGCACGTAAGGCACCCGGGAGCTCAACAGAAAGCCTGCTGAAAAGACCTCGAAAATGTGTAAACGTCTCATCCTTCGAGGCTAAGAAAAACACCCAAGAAATCCTCAAGAAATCATCGACCATGACAAGAACATACCACTTCCCTCCTGCTGACTGCACTCGAGCTAGTCCAACTGTGTCCATGTGGAGCAGCTATCCCGGTGCATCGGTCATAGTCACTGTGACCGGAGGGTGAGAAGCGGCAACCATCTTGCCCTGCCGGCAAGGAGCACAAACAATATCTTTGACCATCTTGAGTTTCGGCAGACCACGAATGAGATCGTGGCGCTAACTCGGGTCAAATGGTCAAATCCAATATGACCAAGTCTCCTATGCTAGAAAGTAAGATCACAGGATTAGAAGCAACTAAACACCGGAGAGGATCACCAGAAGACTCAGAAAAATCAGCACGAAAGATCCTCCCATAACGAGAAATCCCGCAAACCAGACTACCCGAAGAATCAAGAATTTTGCAAGCGTTTTCTTAAAGCTCACCTCGAAACCATCATCGATAAGCTGAGAAATAGAAAGCAAATTATACTGCAGCTTACAAACCAAGGTAACATCCTTCAAAATAAAAGACTCATTTACGCGCATTATACCTTTGGCGATGACGCGCCCAGATGAAGCATCTCCGAAGGTGATCGTCTCATCACCTGGAGCACGAGCTAAGGAAGTGAACCAACGAGAGTCTCCGGTCATGTGTCGAGAACATCCGGAGTCAACGAGCCAAATCTCTCTCTTCCCTGCCCGGCGAACCTGAGTCAACGAGAGAGTAAAGTCTCAGTACTGGGATAAATCAAGAGTGATTTCGGCACCCAATACTAAGTAACACGTTGAGCAGCAGAAGTAGTCAAGCACGACTAACCTCTAACTACCCTACGCTCTCTGTCGCTCAAAGAAGCAGAAGGTCTGTGAGCAGACCTGAAGCTGTTGCTGGGTCCGACCGCTACGGAGAGCGAGTCGGAGTATCGGCAACACGCTGATCTTGCCGCGGGTAGCCATCTCGATGGGGAAAATGAGATCTACCCTCAGAACGGCGAAAGTCACGACCAAAGGGAGGATGAGAACGAAAACCAGAAAACTCGGTAAAACCAAGTCCTCGATGCTGCCCAAACTCATCGGAAACACCTGAAGTAAATCTAGACATCGTGTTGGTCCTAGGTGCACTCAAGGTCTGGGGCTGACCCTAAATACGCCTAAGAGCTGCATCACAGTCTCTACGCGCGATCTTGGCGCGCCTGAATCATCGCTCGATCGAGTGTCCATCCTTCTGACAAAAGGTGCAGTGGTACTTCACCTTCTGAGAGGTAGAAGTAACACGGTGAGGCTTCGCCTTCTGAGAGGCCGAAGCAGCAGGTGGACTCACCTTGATGTCAGAAATCCCTTGGACAAAGCCCGCTGACTTAAATTGAACTTTCTCAGTCCTGGGCTCAATCTCGATCACACCTGCGGCTATGGGTCTAAGCACGGCAAGTGGATGCTTCCTCATGTCCTCATATAAATCATATCCTAGACCTTGATTAAATCTGCAGATCTTAGACTGGTCTAGAATAAGATTAAGCTTCTTCTTGCCTCCTACAAATCTCTCGAGAGTGTTCATAAGGTACTGACACTCCCGAAAAAGAGAGGTGCAAGAAGAGCAGGGGGAAGAAGGAGTAGCAGAAGGTAAGGGAGTAAAAGAAGAAGAACCAACAGCAGAGGAACGAATGGCTTGTGCACGCACAGCCGACTCAGAATGGACAGTCCTACTGCTAGTCAATTAGTTCACGTCGCTAGGCATCTCTACCTTACCCTTGGGCTTCTCCCCCTTAGCAACACACACATTACAAGCAGAAGGTGGCTTCTCTAGAAGGTCCTTAGTTAGCTTCACGTATTTTTCATCCAAAGCAATCAGATCAGATTTTAGTTTGTTACAATTAATGCATGGTGAGCTAACAGGGTCCTTAGAAGCATGTTGAGCCAATCTGTTGTTATCATCAACTAATTCTTGAAACTGTTTGGAAACATATTCAAGTTCTGCAGTAAGCTTGGGACAATTCACACATGAAGCAATAGGCTCAAGAAGAAAAACTTGTAATTTAGCAATTTTATGATCTGCCCATTTTAGGTTCATCTTCAAATTATTGCAACTTTCACAAGTCTCGGGCAGATCGAGCAACATGGTATAAAGACCTCTAAATGCATTATCCTTATCCTCACATGAGGTGCAAGAAGTAGTCTCAACAACAGTAGATACAGGAGTAACAATCCTACTCATCTCTAGTTCAGCCAAAAGACTAATATTCTCCACCTTAAGCATGTCAAGCTCAGAAGACAAACTATCATGAGAGATCCTTAATTTCTCCATGTCACCAGGCAGAGCAGTACATACATCACAATCGTCACGGGAGGGAGCAGATCTAAGTGAAGTAAGCTCTCGTGACAAGCTCTCTACTTCCTTCTCCAACTCGCTAACCCTAGCTCTAGATCTAGCATGCAATTTACCTAGCTTAAGAAAAGCATCATTAAGCTGGTCGTATGAAGGGTATACCTCATCGGAGTCGGAGTACAGCTCGCTGTCGCTCACTTCGCCCTCAAGGGCCATGAAGCACATGCCGGAGAAGTCATCGCCGCCGTTGGGGTCTTGCTCGTCCGTCCCATCGTCGTCGCTCCACCCCTCCACCTCGCTGAGGTCGAGGTCGTCAAAGGCGGTGAGGACACGGTGGAAGACCTTCTTGGCTTTGCCAAGGTCGCGGAACTTCTTCTTGCCTTGAGAGTGAGCAAGAGGCTTCTTGTTGCGGTTCTTGTCGATGTAGTCGTTCTTGCTCACACCGCCGTAGTCGCCTTTTCCCTTCCCCAGCTTGGGGCAGTTTGCTCGAATGTGGTTGGGGCCACCACACTCGAAGCAAATCACGGGTCCTCCTCTCTTTCCGTCCCTCCTCCTCTTGTAAGCATAGGAAAATCTCCGAGCTAGGAGGGCTAACTTCTCATTCGCAAGCTACTCTAACTGATCATCAGTTATGTCACAGAGAGCAGCAAGGGAGAATCCGCAAGTCGACTCGAAAGAAGGTCCAGAAGTGGGATCAGTGACTAAGGCCATCGACTGCGACTTCGACCTACGAGAGACTATGTCAATCTCATGAGTCTTCAGGTGTGAATACAACGTGTCAAGAGTCAAGGTCGAGAGGTTGGTGGTGTCCTTGATGGTAGTCACCTTCATCTCCTAAACGCGTAAGTCAAGAGCCGCGAGCATCTGACGAGCGTTGTCCGAGTCGGGGTATGTGAGACCGACCGCTCGGAGGTTGCTCAAGATCTTGTGGAAGCGCGCAAAACACTCATCAAGAGACTCGCCAACGAGCATTTCAAACTTGTTGTAATCTCGCTTGAACTGGTCCTGTCGGATTGTCTTGATCTGGGTGGTGCCCTCATGGTATGCATCGAGGGTCACCCAGATGTTGAAAGCCGATGTAAGATGAGATATGCGGTCAAACTCGCTTCGGCTCAACCCCTGGATTATGATGTTCCTTGCCTTTGCATTTGCCTCAACATCATGCATGTTTTCAGCGTTGATGTTCTCATCGGCAGGAACAACATACCGTACTTTGACCTTACGCCAGATGGCGTAGCCCTGAGCCTGGATGTAGGTATCCATCCGGCTCTTCCAGAAGGGATAGTCGATCCCATTGAAGACCGGGGGCTTGGTCGAGTACTTATCTGTCGCCATGGCTCTAGAGACCGGTTAAGATCTACAAGAAAGAGCTAACCGACTCTGATACCAATTGTTAGACCGAAATGGCGACAGAGGGGAGGGGTGAATGTCGCTTCTTTAAAAATTCCCCCCAGAGAAATCACTTGGGATTTTTCTCACCAACAACTATAAAGCTATGATGAAAAAATCTCAAGTCTACTGGACTCTAAGCTGAATAAAAACACGAGAGATTGGCAAATAAACCATTAGAGAAAAGAAACTGACAGCACAAAGTGCTCAGGCCGGTCTGACCGCACAAACACGGCCGGTCTGACTGGACCTAAAGCACCGGTCTGACCGCTAGAACCGGTCGAGCTGCCGAGGCCTGGCCGGTCCGACCGCTACTGTTGAGCCGGTCTAACCGCCGGCAAACGGCTGGTCTGACCGCCGGTATATAACCGGTCAGACCGCCACCCCTGAATCGAGCAGTAGCAGAGAAGCCCGACTAAAAATCTGGAAGACTGAGTATTCTGAGACTTGCTTAAAAACAGAAAGAAAAGGGAACTTCCTCCAATATTTTGTTGTCACAAGGCTAAGACCTTAAACTAAATAGCCTAGAGACCTCAAATAACATGGGAATCAAACAAAAACACAAGAATTTCATATTTGTGCCCAACACTGAAAACTACAGTGAGCCACAACAAAACTTCAAATTGCCATCTCAACTTTGATCCTTTGGCCAAGAAACTATGCAGATAGATTAGCAATACCCTCAGGACTAGAGAGTCCAAATCTTAGAGCATCTCATGAAGAAATACATAAACCACCTCAAACCCTAGAAATGAACAGAGAAGGAACAGAGGGGCTGAAAAATGTAAAGACTTTGATTCATTCAATTTGCTCTTGGGAAAAATCGATCAAATGATCTTGAGACCTATTCCCGTCATGGAGCAACCCATTTTGCACCTCTTCAACAAGAATCAACACAAAAACTAAAACTTTTGAAATCCAACAGAGAGGGCAATGAAGCACAGAAATAACAGAAGGGGCTCAAGGACTCAATCAAACTCAAACAAAAACATCTTGGATTGATATTGAGGAAGAGAGATACATGATTACAGAGAGTATCCAAAAGGCTTAGACTACATGCTTGGAAGACACTCAAGAACTCACTATTTATAGTCTCTCACTAATGGATTTAGTCTCTCACTCTCTCTTTACCCACTAAGCCTCAACAACTCTAGTGCTTTATCCATAACCCACTTCCTTTAGTGTAGCTTTGCGTATTCTCCAAAACGCCCCTCCTGCACTTTCCGGGATGCTTCCTCCTTTCTTTCCGCTCAAGCCTCGCAGCTACCTCGAGCCCTCGCTGTCTTCAGCACACCTCGACCGTTCTGACCTCGGCACCGCCTGCGCCTAGTCCGGTCCTCCGTGCCTCGCCACGACTCCACCTCGATGTCCTGCAGCCATTACACACAAGAAACACATCACATAGCACCGCTCGATATATGAAAGCATAAATAGCATTAATGAAGCATGAAATCGCCCAAACCACCAATCGGGAAGACGAATATGCAATAAGACCATCCAACCATACCTGAGTGCGCCAAATGCCGACTGGCACAAAACACTCAAACCAAACTCAATCTTTGCAATATACTTGTCAATTACTCATCATAAACATGTGGTCACCTCCACATGGTCCATCAGGTACATTCGCACAAGCGCTTGTACTAGGGCTAAAAGTCATAGGCCGTAGTCGAAAAAACCCACCCTATATTTGTTTCTTGCTCAAATCCAACAACAACAATAACAAAGCCTTTTGTCCCAAACAAGTTGGAATAGGTTAGGAACAAAATCTCCTTAAGTTCAAAGAAATGAGAGCTTTGTAATCCACTGTGCATATTTTAATCTAAACAATACCAAATATACAATTCCATAGACAATTATTTATGGCATGTATGTTAATGGTTTAACCTTTTTTATCATCTTTCACTAATAGGGCAAAATTACCCGCTCAATTGTGTGGCAATATTTAGAGATATAGTTGCATTTTCTATATAATTCTAATGCTTTTGCTTAAAATATAGTTATATTTGGTATACAACTATAACATATGTAACATGTACATGTGATTAATCTACACTATTATAATCTAGCCCCACTAAAACAAGCGGTGCTAATCTTTTGATTGATGAGAGAATTTATAGGATATTTCTTTTTGTGGACTAACATGGAAATTTCAAACTCTATTAGTGAGGGAGATAACTTGAATATCACATATTGTTTGTAGATATATGACGACCTACAAGTGCGTAGGATCGACGTAGCACTTTCCCTTGGAGTATTTCAAGGTTTATCAAACCTAAAAGGAGCAAAGGAAAGCTAGTTTCTCTTTGTAACATGCCAAAAATCAAATGTTCGAAAATGTAAAGAATTTAAAACTGTTGTTGAAATTTGTTCGCATTTGAATTTCTTCTAAAGGTTTATTTGGGATTTTCCAAAATTTGTGCTATGCCAATTAATAATATGGAATAAACCCCAAATACAAGTAATAATCATAACAATAAAAGATATGGAACATTTGAAAGCAATGAATTGTGAGTTCAAAATTTGAAAACTTAAATATAAATTGAAGTCAATAAAACAAAACCTAAATTCAAATTTAACTCATTAACACAAAACCTAGGTATAACTAAAAATCAAGATGAAGAAATTATGATTGGTGGATTAATTTGAAATGTGAATTCAAAGTTTAGAATTTACATTCCATGGCAAACCAAACCTTGAATTGAAAACTAAATTCACAAGAAATTCTGAAATTCCAAATCAGGCTTACCTATTTAGCCTTCCTCTTAAACCCAAAATCTACTTTCTTTCCCTCGGACCCACCGACCAGCCCCATCATTCTCTTCTATCTTCTCCATTCTTCGCACTCAGCTTGAGTGAGCTGGCCACGCACCTGTGCTGTGTGCATGCCACAGCCAACTATGCTCGAGCTGACCGCACCATGCCTACGCACTTGCTCCATGACCGCACTTGCGCACACCATGGCCACGCCCATGCACCGTGACAAAGGCCGCACCAACTGCGCCGTGTGCACCCAGCATGCCGACCACGTGGGTCGTGCATGCACTCACATGCCCAACCCATGCCATGTGTGGCTAGCTATGCCCCTTGTGTCACGCCATGCACATGCCCTCTTCATCTCATGAGGAAGCCTAAAGGCGTCACAATGTCCATCACTCATGTACGCCTATGTGCCTTGTGCGCCGCGTCCTACATATTCTGCCATGACTCTTGACCTCAAACCATGCAGCCACAATTCTTGACTCTTGTCACCACATCAACTCGCCATACCCTGTAAATGCCCATGCCCTACAATGATCACCACGGTGCCCAAGCCATGACTGCATTGGAACAACGCCGTAGCCCATGCCACACCCATGCCACCTGATCGGCTTAGCCACCTATTTAAACTCGCGTGGAGTTCACCCTCTATCCCTAGACCCCAGGAGTGTTTCCCCTCTTCCAATTGCGAGCTTCTACCTCGGGAGTTCGTCAGTACAGCTGTCCTTCTTTCCTCTAGCCAAAAGCATCTCCCACCACCCCGTTCATCCCTCGGTGAGTTACCAACAAATTCCTCATCGCTTGGCACTCTCCATCCCCTTAGGAACCGATCGCCCACCCCAATATTTGCTCTTTGTCTGCCCCACTTGCCGGTGCCATAGCTGACTATCGCACCGCTAGGGCCTCACATCGCCGACCTCCTCCAGTGCATCTACACCCACGTTGTTTACTTGGTAAGTCTTCTTCCACTCCCCTACAACTCATGCGCCCACCTGCTTGCTCCTTTTCCCCTCCAGCATTGGTGCTCCCCTTTCTCCTCCATGTCCGACCACCGTGAGCTGCCGCCGATTGCCTTCGCCACCACCTGAGACAAAATGCTACCTCCTATGACTTTACTACCCACCCCATCACCCATTTTACATGTTGCCTAGCCATACGCCACCCAGCTCCTCTGTTCTGGTTGATTCCTCTACTTCCTGTGTGTTGCTCCCTATATGTGTACAAACATATGATAGGTGGCCCACTCCTTTAGAACTAAAGGCAAGTCATTTGATTAGTTGCTAACTGAGTTGAGATATACTTTGTATAAATAGATAATGTAAAGTATATTTGCTTAGAATGCCAATACCATGAGGGCCCTTTCCCAAATAAACAATTAAGTTGTTAACATAATAGCATGCCAACTGATTACTAGCTAGAAATGGCAAGCTTTCAAATAGGCTCACCTTGAAAAATGGCTAGGGTGCAATAAAAATTAATTGGTACTAAATACCTATTAGACACCTATATTTAGCATACAATCAGCATGTATTTTGAATGCTATTTTGATGTGCTATCAAAATATAAAGTCCGCATAAAGAAACATGATAATGAAACACAATATGTATAAATAAAAAAGAATGAACTTTGTTATGGAATTAGAATAAAGGTTTAGGATATCTAAAGATTGAATTTTCATTAATTAGATGATACAATGTTTAGCATGTTAGACTAATAGTTAGAAATAATCAATATAGGCTTAAGCCATGTGAAATATAAATTAAATATATCATAGCAAGTCTTGTCACAATTGAGCATCCCTATTAAGATCATTAACCAAATTGCCTTTGTAACCTAGATTGAAATACATGTCTAAAATTAAAGGTAATGCTAAAATATAATTTGTGCAAGCAATAGATACTTAGGGCAAATAATGACTAACTAGAATGAACAAATTACTCTATTGTGAGGATTTAAGTTGAAGTGCCCACTTTAATTAGTAATCTTCATTGAAAAATAGATTAGAGAGAAATAGAGGTTATATAAGGCCGACCAATATCTCTTTTAGAGACTCTATATCAGTTGAAGGCCCTATTAAATACAATCCTTGTTATTAGCAAGCCACAAATAATTAAATATTAATGGTAAATTTGGCTAAAAAATAATATTAAAACATAATTTTGCATAATGAGCTAGACTTACATATATAGACTTTAGTTAAAACTAAACTATGCCAAATAATAACTAAAGGTACATAAATATCAACAACATTTAATAAAAAAAGCAACTTTAAATAAAAGATCATGTTAAAATATACTTTGTGCATCTATGAAAATATAATGACCCTTGGTTCATTGGTTATTAAAAATAATCTCACTAATTTACCCTATGATGAACAATGTGGTAGTAGGATCAATTAATTAGATCTTAATTAAAGATAACTTGCTAGCACACCACTAGGTGGTAATTTGAAGTAATAACTAGACCAAGATATGAGTTACATTTTTTCCAAAATGCATTTAAACCCCGGAATTGTTTATCAGCCACGGACGTTAGTAAATAGTAGTCCAACTAAAGTTAATCGTTAAATAGCAGTGATTAAATAAATAATCCCATGCTTTAATAAGTCATTGAGTTAATTATTTAATTAATCATTCAATTAATTAGCAGTTATAACCTTAGAATGTACTACATCTTGAATTGCTAGAAATATGAACTCTAAAATTAAGTCGATAAACTAAAGTTATACACATTGCATGTGGAACTTATGCCCTAATTCTTAAATGTCAACACTCGACAAGTATACTCAGTACCTTAGGTAAAATCTTACATCTGCTCATAGGTCTAACCTAACTCATGGGACTTCCTTAATGAATATAAAATAATTAAAGAAGTTGTTAAATTAAAGATCAAGCCATGGTATTCTATAGTCGGCTATGCCTAGGCATCTTCGAATCTGAAGCGGAATATTCACATGAATATCCTTTATCATTGAACCTTTCTTGACATCCTTCTCAATAGATTTTCCTTATCATTTCCCCCACTTCGCTCAAACCTTGTTTGACTTCGTCAGTATTGCACGCCTAATAAACCTTGCCTTAGATCACCCACTCAATCATAATAAACCTTAATTGATTTTATTTAGAACCATTGGACTTTATTTGGGGATCAGTTGTCTCGCATTCCTAGATAATTAGAGTATCAAAGAAGCAACAAATCGAGCGAGATAAAGACGAAGAGAAAGAATTTATGACCATCAACCGAGAAGGATTTAAGTAAGATCAATGCCCCAATAAATAAAGCGTGGTAAATTATCACTTTGATCATATTGAACCCACCTTTTGAATGCAAGTTATTTTATTTGAAAATATCAATTTGCATGCTTTACTTTACTATGCAAATTATATTCACATTAATTCATAGTTAATTCCTTATGGATAATTTTTTAATTATCTCTCACTATTTGACTTTGCACTTGAAACTTGTCACCCTAGAATTAATGGTAAGTTTACTAATAATAAGTCCATATTTAAAGCGTCATACTTAGTCTTGCGTAGATACTCGAGGGTATTAATTTGCCATGACATCATTTCAAACATGAAAATCTATTTTGGGTAGTCACTAGTGGAAGGTGATTGATATGTTGTAACTTAAATATTTCACACTCCCAAAAAAACCCTCAACTTAGCTAAATGTCTGAGTGGATGGTAAGAGGGGGTGGTGTTATTGGAAGTACGAGAATGTGTCGAATGTGGTAGAACAACCAAGATAACATTAAGAACTAAATCTTGTATGACCTTCTAGTGTAAAACAACATAATCATAAGTTTATAATGGGTATGACCTGGTTAACTAATTTTGCATCGGTCCAGTGTGGCTTGCACCATCGGTGTGCACACATGCAAGAGGGGGCTTCTGGAGGGGTGGACGTACCCCCACAGTGTTGAAAACCTTAGTGGGTGTAGTCTCACTGGGAAGATGCATTGTAAAGGCCTAGTGGTGGCCTTCTTGATTTGCATGTTTAAGGAAACATGTGGAATATAACGAGTTGGTTATTTCTTGTGGGTAAAGTGCATGACTTCTACAGAGTGTAAACTATTCGAATAGCCATGCCCATGGTTATGAGCGAACGTTGGGAACCTGCAGGAGTTTGTATCTGATTTTGAAAACTTTGTAGTTGGGATGAAAAATGTCGGGCAAATGAAACCATGGATTGTGTTGCCCTGGGTAGTCGGACCAGTGATAATAATGGGCGGATGTAATGCTGAAAAACTAGTA
Source organism: Dendrocalamus sinicus (assembly GCA_036346575.1). Lineage (NCBI taxonomy): Eukaryota > Viridiplantae > Streptophyta > Magnoliopsida > Poales > Poaceae > Dendrocalamus > Dendrocalamus sinicus. The sequence continues at coordinate 7,242,162 of CM070646.1, read as the reverse complement.
TATGGTGCAGGTAGCCATGTTACGATGAATGGAACTTACATAGCTATTATTATTGAAATCTTTCACACACTTTAGAAAATATGTTTTGGTTAAAATTACTAAGTCTCAAGAATTTCCTGTATCTGTATCTCAAAATGGTGGTGTCTTCACAAATAAAAAACCTTAAAACTCTCTTGCTTAGCCTCTCATCTATTATTACTGTATTCTGTGTGGTGACTTGTTGACTACCTTTGTATTTACTGTTGCTCAATTATTATCATTTAGTAAGTCAAAAGAAGAAAAAAGTCCTACGAGCATCTAAAGGCGTTGGAAGGGAAGAGGTCAGGACTAGGTCATGAACCTCGGTTGGCTGCCTATGAGCTTATCCTAAGGGTCTCACCTGTATGGAGTTTTCATTTCTACTGCTGCTTTTGAATAGTTTTGGCCTAATTGGCCATGTGTATGTATACTGCTGTATTAGTTACGCTTCCGCAAGATATGTATTTGATGTTTAGTAATGTATCTATGAGTACTATCTACTGATCTAGAGAATAGTATGATAGAATCACAAAGGAGTATAAATTGTAAAATCTAGGTCCCACTCTCTTTTAATGCAATTAAACATGTCACTAGGAATAATTACAAGTAATAAAATGAAGGATAATCATAACTACAAATATAAAATATGTGTCCAAAATAACTGAAGGTAAATGAAAGGCTCGCTAATAATAAAGGACTAGACATCGAAGATTTTGGTTCACGGTATATTGGGGGATAGAAACTTATATTCATAAGTTAGTAAAAGCACTTCCCTTTTCATGGTTTTGTAGGCAAGTTACCTTTGTTTTGTCGTTTGTCCGCTCATGGGATTTCAAGCTCTACTATCCACCTCTCGGCCTAACTATGCTAGCACCATTTTAGTATTAAGATTATGAAAACTAGATCAATACATTGGGTTTGGTGATATCTCATGCTCCTCAGATTAAAACAACTACTCTTTGATACATGTGTTTATCACCCTACGGGTCACCGACTTGTTGTTGTAATTACTGATTATCTTGCATATTAGAACTATTGTTCTATATTCATGTTACTCAACACCTTAAATTAGACAACACACATAAGCACAACAAGTATAATCATCGTCTCCAATGAAACCTAATGTGTCAACAATTGATAATTAAAGCATGGTCGCATTTCTACCACTACTACCTATCCCCTACATCTCCTCTATCTATGCAAACTACTCACACATAGATGAAGGATTGAAACAAAGGGTGATCATCATAAGATGAAAGAAAGATATGTCCCTCTTCAATTACCAATTGATGTTGTGATGCAAACGAGGCTTCAATTGATAATAGATGAAAGATTACACCATTACTAGACTCTAGTTCAAGGAAATGAACAACCTCTCAACTCTCCTAATCTAATATACTATTCTCCAGATGTGATGACTCACTACAACAAAATTAACCATCTATGAGAAAAACATTTGTGATGGAAAGGAAAAAGGTTATGCATAGTGAATAATTAGCAATGATCTTGGCAATTTCATCACAAAGCTAGGGCGGGGCTGGTTAGGCATTTATTTTGTGACAATGAACAAATTTTCATCATAAAACAATAGAAGAATCTATGATGATTTCAGAAGTTTGTCATTGAAGATATAGCTACTTATAACTTAGTTGTAATTCATCATTGAAAGTTTTGGTGAAGAAACAAATCAGGTTTTATAACCCTAGTTGTTGCTTGACCCCAAGTTGAGCCAACACTGTGGAGCCTTCTTCTTCCTCACCCTACGCTGCCCCATCCAACTCCAGGCCATTGCTCCCTAGATGAGCTCACCCTGTCGTAGACATCGTGCCATCTCCCCCTTTGGTTCCTGTTCTGATATGCTCACACCTATCGCTATGTGTGTGTGTTGAGGGTGGCCTGATCTTCATGGTATGAGAACCAAGATAATTGATCACAACTCGATGAAGGGGAAGTTAACCATAGCCTATTATCCGAGACATTTGCCAATCCACAACCTTGAAGAACTAACCCACACAACTACGCTCTAGGTCTAGAGGAACATATTAGGTGGTCTACTCATTCCAATCTAGGAACTCCCATAAACGGAGGTAGATAAGGATCTCTCCATACTACACTAAGGTAGGGGTTGCATTATCTAGGCTAAAATCATGAATTTTCATTATCAATGAGCTAATTACATTGGGTGGCTCCATGGACTTTTATAACCAAAAGAAATCAGAAATAAGGAAACTAAAACAACTAGGATGGTGAAGAATAATATAGGATTATGATCATGACTTCCCAAAATCTATATCTAAAATAAGAAAACTAATCTTGAATTATGGATCGAATTTCTTGTTGGAAATTTGATGGAACCTTACGTCTGTGCGACCTGATTTGGATAACATGTTTGGGCTTGGCACCATGACACCATACATGGTACTATTCATGTGAACAATATGCACATGTATTGTAGCACAGTAGGAATCACTTTGCCTTCCCATGTCCACATCATCTTCTCTAGAGATTGCCCCCAACTTCCCTTCTCCTCGCCAAAGTCACTCCAACCTCAATCTCTAACCATGGTGAGCTGCCGCATCCTTGCCACCATAGCGCCGCTGCTATCAAAGACAATGACCCCATGTGTGGTGAGATATCAAGCAGGTCCATCCTTCCTTGGCTCTATTAGAGCCACTGCCGCATGGATTGGAGCCTTGACAACACCAGCATGCTCTCCCGATTGTTTGCGCTACCACGCTGGTGCTCTACATCCAGGTACCAACAACCTCAACACCTTCTTTTGACCTCAACCTCTTCCTCTTTGGTGACCACGAACGCACCACCTCAGCTCCATTACTACTATTTGTTTCTCGGTTGAAACCCATTCCCCTATTAATCTTCCTTACTATTATTCTAATTTTCTTTGTTTACTTTTTATCTGTGTGAATTGTTCATTATTGTGTAACTACAATCAGAAGAGATTATGTGATTGTTATGTGAGTTGTGACCTTTGTTAAATTAGTAGTAAATCTGAATTCCTATATGAATTGTGTTCATTATCGATTGATTGCAATTGTAAAAGGCTCTATAGTTAGGATTTTTTAAATAATTCATTTTTATTAATATTATATAAATATATCATCACTTAAAAAATTGCATAAATAACCTTTTGTCACTATATCAAATGGCAGCAGAGGATCTGTCACCATTTGACTTCTGTCACTATTTGAAATGATGATAGAAGCTCTGTCATCAAATGAATGGACGATAGAGTGCCATGTCAGCACCATGACATCTATCGCCATTTCAATTAGTGATAGAGAGATGAATTGTTAATTGAAATGGTAACAGAAGCCCCGCAGTTCAATCATCATTTCAATTGGTGACAGAGGCACCCGCTTTTCCCTATGATTTGACAACTCCATAAGCTTTTCTTTGTGATTTGACAACACGCATTAAATTTTCTCAGTGATTTGACAATGGTGTGACCTTTCTTTTGTGCAAAGATTCACTCTCGCGAACGTGAGTGCATTTCATTCACCAAAATTTACTCCCCCAATACTACACACTGGCCGTCTATAAAAATGGTTCACACTCCACGACCATAGCCAACACTCCACTCAAGCTAAACTTGAAAATAGGGAGAGAGGAGGGAGATTAAAAGTAGAGGAGGTCACCCCGTTGGGGTTAGGGATGTTGGACTATGGAGAGATACTTCAGAAGTAGGGTTGCCAACAAGGTAGGAACCTAACCTGATTCTTCTTGCAAAGATGCACATGTACCATTAGAGTTTCCACGCTCATAGTGCAATTGTGGTAATTTGGCAAAGATCATTAAACAACACATCCAGACACTGTCGCCTGGGCATACTACATGTGCGGGGATTACCGTGTAAGTGAGTGTCATCCATTGATATTTCACATTGTATGTTGCATTTTACATATCACTAACTTTCTCCATGCATAGTTGCAGCCGTCAGAGCATTGCTACTTCTTTTAATGGATCAAAGGCCTAGAGAAGTATGGCTGTGCATTCATCCAACAAAAATACAAACTCAACTATGCAGTGGCGCCCGGAAACTTCACCTGTTGGAAACCTTACACCCCGGAGGATAAGGGAAAGGTCGAGAGGGAGAAGATAAGGAAAAAGCGTTGATGGCCTCCGATGCCCCTCCTGAACATGGGGTTATTTTGGATTGTGGATCAGGAAGACGAGCACCTGAGCGTACCGTAACCGGTTTTCTTATCTAGAGTTGAATCCCGCAGCGCTCCAAATATGAAAGTTGCTCCAAATAATATCTTCTACGAACTTTAAGTCTTAAATCACAGGATTCCACATGTATCCTGTGATATGCTCAACAAATACCATTCCTACAATATAATAATAAAATCAATAATAATTATGGTAAAAAATGCACTACCACAGAAATAGTCATCATAGACAGATCGGAACCATCATCACAGACGATTCCTTGAATCGTCTGACTTCATGGGTCAGTGATAATAGGGGTTAATCATGGCCGATTTTTGAATCGTCTATGGAAACCGTATCATAGATGGTTCAGAACTAGAACCATCTGTGATCGCATATTATCACAGACGGTTCAAAACTAGAACCATCTGCAATAGTCTGTGATGTGCAAATATCACAGACGGTTGGTGTATAGGATCGTCTGTAATACTTCCCATTATAAATGGTTCGTAGATAGAACCGTCTGTGATGTGCGAGTATCACATATGGTTTTTGGTTCGAGCCATCTATGGTAGTTCTTCACAGATGGTTTATAACACAAAAATGTATGTGATAGTCCACTGTGATGTGCGAGTATCACATATGATTTTTGGTTCGAGCCATCTATGGTAGTTCTTCACAGATGGTTTATAACACAAAAATGTATGTGATAGTCCATTCTATACCTAAATTTTTTTTCTTTTTTTGGCTAGCTTCAGGAAATGTCAGTTATGCCCTTTGAAAATAAGCAAATACAATAGCAAATTGCATTTCCATTAAGATTAGAATCTACCATTACAACATCATAAGATAACGAGCAGGTTACCCATCTAACACAGTAAGAACATGGCAAGAACTCATCTTCTAATCCTATGAACGCAACTATTAAATATGACAAGAATATAGAAGAAGAAGAGATCTTAGCAGACAGTAAAAGCTCAACCGTATCGACAAGACCTCTATGCTTCTTCCACAGTGCCTTGCCGACCATAGACTTGCATGCCGTCTACTTCGTAAGGGCCATCGGGGTCGGGGTCGAGGGGGAGGACGGTGAGGAGGCTAGAGAGATATTGAGCGACGGTAGGTAGGGGATAGGTTTGAGTGAGTATTTATAGGAGTAGGAGAAGGGTGCAGGGACGGAGAGGTGGGGGTTGGTGGGTTTCTATTGGCTGGGATTGGGTTGGGGAGGATCGACGGGTCCAGTGGTCAGAGGCATAATTATCACAGACGGTTTTATATATGAACCGTCTGTGATACTCACCCATTACAAATGGTTGGTAGTTAGAACCATCTGTGATGTACGAGATCACAGACGGTTATATATACCAACCGTCTATGAATTATGATGTTGAGCACAAAAACAATATATACATATATATCGGTGCAATGTAAACAGCTAGTTTCAATAGACAAAATAACAAAATTTTGTATGGCTTATATTACTCATTTAAAAGGTTTCAACGAGATATACAACTTTACAGTTGAGGCAAACTCCAAATTCTGAAGGGAAGATCGAAAATTTTGGAAAAAACAGGAACTGAAAACTTATAACGCAAATTCAGGCTAAAGATGGCTAATTTTAGGGGTCTCAGAGGATGACTGGCGCAAGCAATCATTTTCTTTGGATTGGACTCGTCGTTAGCTTTGCAACGAATATAAGAATATCGAAAACAGATACCGTATACAAAAGTTATGTATATTTTATTAAAGCTGCATCAGAGCGGAATCCTACTCGAATATAAATTTGTATTAGGTTCAAAATAAAACTGCTATATCTTTTAATTATGTAGACCTACGTTACTGAAGTTTTCCGCCAATTCAGCAAGGAATAACCACGACGACGAAGACGCGCACAGATTCTGAGCAAAAGTGATGGGGCATGCTCATGTTGGCATGACATGACCAGTCCAGCTGATAGCATGCATGTGTCGCTCTAATGGGCTTCCTCCCCGGCTAGCCGGCCACCACAGGAAGCTTAATTTTCAGGAAAAATTGATTTAGCTAGAGAAGCGGGCGTTTACTACGACGTTTTGTCAATTCAACCTCTTTCGAACTCAATTCTGTCTAAGCATGCCCTTTTACTTTGAGCATTTACATAATACGAGGGTATGTCTAGCAAACAGATACCAACTCAGGTACATTTTCCACCGTTGGATCAAATGATCGTCCAACTCTAAATCCCCGTACATGACCACGGCCACGCTTATTTTAGTTTCAGCTTCTAACTTTTAACCCTATGTCGGGACCCGGAGCAACAACTCCAGAACCCTCTATGTAAATCGCACTATCCCAGGAAAAGCTAGTGCACACAGTAATAACAAAGACAAATATCATGCGTAATGACAAACTTTATTTAACTAATATGAGCCTGATGGCCAGGGTTTACAATAATAGCAAAAGAAGACAGCGGAAGAAATACATAAAGTAGCAGCCCATCTAGCCTTCCCACAAGGCGAATGACTGTAAGACGTGGCCTAGTCGCAATCCTCACCGAAGTCGTCGAAGGCTTCCTCTGAAAAGAGTTAGATATAGCAACATGAGTACATAAAGTACTCCACAAGTTACACCAGGAGGTTTAACAGAATAGATGCATGCATATGGAATGTCAAAGGAAGGCATAATATGGTTAATTTGCATAGAAGGCGACATTGAAGTAAATATCATAAGTAAGTGCGAAAGCTGAATTTGATACATTAAGTAAAACAATGTTGTAACAAAATAGATACCGTTAGTGCAGGTCCATCCCCCACACCAACCTAACCACGTGCATCCCACCCGGACCATCTTTTCCAAAACGAACTCGTACGGATTCCATCCATCCGCACGGTTTTCAAAATCTCTCATGGATTCCATCCATCCACAAGTATTTCATAAACCATTTTCAAAAGCAAAGTCTAATCCATGAAAAACTTTACTCAGCTTGCCCATGACCGTGGGCACGACTATCGAGATAGGTTATACACTGCAGAGGTTGTGCAGCTTTACCCACAAGACATGATCATCCCGGTTTGCCACGCGAGTTACACACTTCCTTAGGTGTGCGGCGAGGAGATCATGACAAGGCCTTTACAATGATCCGTTGTCAACATAAGCACGCCGCCACTAAGGTTTCACCACAACATGAATCCACATGTTGGAGCCCCCTCTTGTGCCGTGTGAGACTTCTCACGGCCTACGCCGCGCTCACATTCAGCCTATAGCGAGATCATGTTGGAACTTCACAAATTATTCGGCCAGGTCTGTCCCATACCAGACTTGTGGTAGTACGAAAGGGCTTTGCAACAGTAGCTCACAGACCGGTCCTTAACTTGATTTAGGCCTAACCACAAACCCCTGTGCCCGACAATCAACCACTGCGGCTCCGACCAACAGGGCATGCCTGCACCCACCACTCTAACCAATTGCCTAAGTCTAAACCAGTTTTATATTTTGTTTTCAAAATATTTCATAACACTCCTTGACTCACCAAAGTCAAGAGTACAATTGAAAAGTTTATCATTTCATGTAAAAAGGTTATCATTTTATGTGAAACAATTCTTCCCTTTGAATTATTCTAAGCATGGCTAAGCAATTCCATAAATTGTTCTAGTTAATACTAATGTACCAACTAGGTTTTCATCTAAGGTGACAAGGTATGATCGTTCAATATCAAGATTGGCCATACAAAGGAAATTGGGTGTAACTAAAGTTTTAAGCACATTTGAACTAATTTGAATAAAAGTACGCATGCATAATAATTTTAAAAACAACATAAATAGTTTAAATTACTGGGAGCAATATGATCAAAGGTGTAACTTGCCTTGCTCAAAGACCTGGTGCGAATCGTCGGCGTCGTTCTCTCCGAATTCGTCGAAATCTACGCGCGAAGAACCAACAAATAAATTCAAATAAAATCGAAATAAAATCCAAAAATTATAAAATATATACTGGGAGATAGATTATGATTTTAGACGAATTTAGAAATTTGAATCACTGGATTCGGAGTTCGGACGACGGAGAACGAGCAATTGGAAGTTTGAATGGATTGGAAATTCCAGAAAATGCAAAACGAGGGAATATTCTCTGGAATCTTATTTTGGCTGATTTTTGGGATATTTTGGAGTGTATGACATGTGGGGCCCGGTTGTCATTGAGTGCAGAATTTTATTTTATTATTTTATGACATGTGGGTCCCGCTTGTCATGGACTAGAGGTGAACAAAATGTGGCCAAAAGTCCAACCGAAAATGCATTGCACTGGACTTGAACTCACAACCCCATGTATGCATGCACTAACATGCCTCCACTAGCCAAGTGGGCATTTGATATTTTGTGACAAAGAAGCATCACCAATGGAATAGAAGGTAAATGATAGAGCTATACTTGGATGAAACCAACCGAAGCAACATGGAGGTGCGGCCATGGAGGATGGAGGGCGCTAGGGAGGGAATAGAGGGGCGGCGCGGGATGGGGATGCGGCCGGGGTTCGTCTCTTACCGGCGGCGGCTCGGGAGATGGCCGGAGAAGGCGACGGCGACGGGAAAACCGGCGACGCGCGCGGAGGAGAGAGAGAGCTTCGCGGCGGCGCTTGGTGCGGCGGCTCCGGTGGGGAGAGGGCTCGGCCGCGGGGCGGAGGGTGGTCGCCGGCGCACGGGGATCGCGAAGACGTCGACGACGAGGCGCGGGGAGACCGGGGCGGCCGGCGGCGGTGGAAGAAGGAGGCGGCGGCGGGAGGCGTCCGGGCGGCGGGGTGGCGGACGGGGAGGAGGAGAAAGGCGGCAGCGGGTGGAAGAGCCGAAGGGGTGGGAAGAATGGTGGGAAGGAGCCTTTTATAGGAGAGGAGGTGAAGGGATTTCGGTTTTGAGAAGATTAAAGGACGGGGAACGGCCGGGAGATTGATGAGGGTGATTAGGGCGTCCGTTTCCATGCTTTAATCGGGGGTTAAGAGGGAGAAACGGCGGAGTTTCGAAGCTTTTATTTGTCATCCATGGTGGAGGAGAGAGAGAGTTAGGGGAGGAAGAAGGAGAGGTTGAAGAAACATATGACATGTGGGGTCCATGTGTAATAGAGAGAGGGAGGAAGTGAAGGGGTACGGGCCGTCGGATTTGCGACACGTGGCAAGTGGATGCTTCATGGCTCTTGGATTTTATGAAGGGGTAAGTGATCATGTGTGGCTAGGATTAAACGTGGAGAGAGAGTGATTCAATCTGAGAGCGACAAGTGGCGGGCTTGGATGAATTTTATTTTTATTTTCGGAATAAAATTTCAGAAAATACTAGAAACTTTATAAACACTTGGAAAAATAATATTTAATGTCTAAAAATTCCAGAAAAATTATAAAATATTCCTGGAAGCATTTTAGACTTAGGAAAAAATATTTTTAATTTCAGATTTGCATTTAATAATTTTATAAAATAGTTTTTAACCTTTCAAAATTGATTTTTAACTCCAGAAAAGCACAGAAAATCCGAATAAAAGCCAAATGCTTTTAAATACTTAATTTGAAATTATATTTTTACATAAATTCAAAATATCCTTTTATTAATAGTAATTTTATGTTTTTAGTTAAATTACTTTTTATAAAAGCCTTTTTTAAAAGCTAAAAACAGATAAATAAAATCTCCAAAATTTAGGCAACCAAAGAACACTTTATTTTATTTAAATTAAATTAATTAATTTTTTTTTACTGAAAATTTTGAAATAAACAGCTGGGCTGTTACACCCTAAGTCTCCGTACATGACCACAACCCTGCTCATTTCGGTTTCAACTTCTGACTTCTGGCTTATTTTTCGTAATTTCTAACTTTTGTCTTTTTCTGCCTTTTTGGCTTTTTGCGGTTCTTTTTACGGTATTTTTTTGCATTGTCCGTGATGGGCTAACCTGTTTTTTCTATTTTTACATTTTTAAATTTAATTATGCTAAATAAGCCACCATCAGCTACAATACAATTTCATCCATTACAATACAATTTCTGTTAGTAATATTTTTTCAAGCCAAATGAGGGAGCTCCACATCCCATCTCACCGCACACCACCGCAGCCTTCCCTGAGTCTCTCTCCACCGCCACTAATACCTGCAAATTTGCTGGCCCAAACGTATTGCGAAGCTCAAAACCTGGTGCAAATTTTATGACTAACCACACACTCGACACGCTTCCACGACAATTTTAATCTATGTAGTTCAGTCATTTCTCTCGTGCGTTTTCTCTGAATTGATGGCAAATATTTCTAATCTATGTGAATGTTTAAATGCTCACTGCATTGTATAACAGAGAATACTGACATTGGTAACCACCACACTGTCTAAAGTGGGTCATACAGTAATTACCAGAATTGATGTGACATGCAACAACTAAATGGGGCGATTAATTTATTCCATGATTTGTTACTGAATGATATGATGAAGGCGGCTTTGCATGGCACTTACGTTGATGGAGTATATCTAATATATAATGTATATACAAGTTTATGGATTCTGTATTCACGCAAGTTGGAATTCCCAACTTACATAGAAAAGAAATACAAATAATGGAGAATATGATGCTTTGTACAACATGGAGATATATATGTATATATATAGAAATAATCCGGCAACATGTATGTATATATTCACCCTAGACTAGGCTCTAGAGGTTACTGTAACCAAGGTTTTGGTTACCGGCGGTAACCAAAATTTTTGGAAAAGCTCGGCTGACATTTTTAAATAAATTTTGAATTCAAATTTAGTTAGGGCTGAGATCTCGGTAAAATCTCAGAGAGCTTGGAAAATCTCGGAAATCTCAACCAAAATTGTTTGAATTAAAAAAATCCAAAAATTTTTGGCCGGTTGAAAAATATACCGGCCCCATCGGGATTTCGGATTATGGCAGTAACCACCCGGTGATTACCGGCCAGTAACCAAAACCCTAGCTAACTGTAACAAATGGAGGTAATAATTGAGTACATTCCGCTTTCTCCACTTATGATCAAGTGCGTTTCACTTTATTCTCAAAGAAAAGTCAATTAGCTACTGTAATTTGTGCAATGCTAACGATTCATCAGGTTCTTGCGAAAGTTGTGGAGTTCTTTATAGGAATCATATGGTTGGACGTTTCCATGATAAGAGGCTTGTACAGTTCTTTTACAAAAACATTAATTTGGAAGATGCACTTTCGGAAATGTGTTGACGGTATGATGACATCTTGCATAAATTACCATATTGTTTCAGACAAATAAAAAAATTAGTCATCAGTGATAAAATAAAGATAGAAAACACAAAAAAAAATTCTTACAATATTTTGGACGTCTCAAACATGGAGGTTCTTTCTAATACTACTGTAGAAAAGATCATCACAGACGGTTCAAAAACGTTACCATAGATGGTTTCGTGGGCCGTCTGATTTATGGGTCAGTAATGACATGTAGTCATCATAGATGGTTTTCAAACTATCTGTGGTAAGTAACAACACAGACTGTTTTTAAAATAATCGTCTGCGATGTGTAAGTATTATAGACAATTTTTTTAAAAAAATAACCATCTGTGATGTGTACGTATTACAGACGGTTTTTAAATATAACCATCTGTGATATGTACATATCACAGATGATTAATAGAATAAACCGTCTATGATGTGTTACCACATATGGTTTTTTAAAAACCGTCTATGATATTAATAATCACCATTTTTGGTTTTCTATATCTTCCTCATTCACTGGAGGCAGATAATATATATATATATATATATATATATATATATATATATATATATATATATATATATATATATATATATATATATAGGAAAAATACTTTTACTCCCGGGTGTAATTACACCCACATCTAATATACCACCTAAATAAATTTGAAATACTCCTTTATCACTTTAGGTATACTCATATACTAATTATAAGATATTCTAATATGAACCACACAAAAAAAATGCAAGGGAGTCCATAGTTTTTAGCGTATTTTGTAAATACCTTTATGTACGTACATAAAAAGGAGTATGTTGAAAAAATGTACATACCACCTCTGAAAAATTGTTCATACCACCTATATAGTCTTAAATACTCGTATACTACATGTACATACTCCTCGTTACGCGAGATACTCCCTACGTTGTGAGATACGACATAGGTGTAATTACACCGGGAGTAGAAAAGAGGCTTCCTATATATATATATATATATATATATATATATATATATATATATATATATATATATATATATATATATATATATATATATTTCATGGTGGTAAAATAAATAACCTTATATTTAGTCTAGAGATACAGTCTTATAATTTAAATGAGGTAGAGATAAAGTCATATCCCATATCACACTTACGCTAACCCAAGTGTGATTTTAGGCCCTTTGAAGCACAAGTGTGATATGGGATCTAACTTTGTTTCTAACTCATTTAAATTATAAGGTGTGCAAGACTACATATGTTAGTATTACCATGAAATATATATATATACTGCTTCCTGTGCGTGGGGAAGATATGGAAAACCAAGATTGTGATTAGTAATGGTAAGTGGAGATTGGTCAAAGTTTATCCATGGCAACCATTTACGAGTTGGTGATATTTGAAGTAGAAAAAAATAATTTTATACAGAACACACCAAGTATATCTTACAGAATAAGAAATGAATTATTCTATAAGATATACTTGGTATTTGTTGTGTAAAATTATTTTTTTCTATTTTAGATATCATCAACTTGCAGACGGTTGTCACACGGATTGTAAAATTATGAACCTTGGCAGGTGGGAGGCCATTGAGCAAGTGGGTGATGGTATAACTCATTTTTACTCCATATTCCTGAGATGATAGCGATATCAAACTTAACACATTTTGCATAGCTTAAGAAAATCAAGTGCAACATTATTTAATTACAATTATGCATTATTGACTTGAGATCTATATATGACTTATCTTTTATTTAGGGAATTGATGCTTAAGAGCATTAGTAATGCATCTTCGGGATATTGACATCAAAAGGGAATAATTGAAATTTAAGACCAGGTGTTCATCCTCAGGACATGTAACCATGATGATACATTGTTCATTGCCATATTATAAACTTAAGAAGAATGTTACATATGATGTGTTGGGGAGGATGCGGCTGGCTCGGGGGAGGAGGTGGCGGCTCATGCTCAGGGAGGAGGAAGCATGCTCAGGGAAGAGGCAACTGGCTCGGGGAGAAGGTGCGTCGGGGAGGAGGTGGTGTGGTTAGGGAGGAGGAGGCGCAATGAGGAGGTGGTGGTGTGCTCGGGGAGGAGGCATGCCAAGGAGGAGGCGGCGGCTCGAGCTCGGGGAGGAGGCGGTGACTCGTACTATTGGGAGAGTTAGAGATATATTAAGCCTTTGAGTGGGGGTGTGGGCAAATCCTACATTGATCCAATATAAATAGGTTGGATACAACACAGACAGTTCTAAGTTATAACCGTCTGTGATAATATACATCACAAACGGTTCTACTTTATAACCGTCTGTGATAAATATACATCACAGACGGTTCTGAAGTAGAATCGTTTGTAATAATAAACAGCCCAGATGGTTCTAAATTCATTCTCATGTACATAAATGAAAATTCACATATATATGACACATTCTTATATAGATAAATGCAAATTCACATATATATATGGCACATTCTCATATACATAAATGTAAACTCACATATACATGACACATTCGGTAATTATACTGAGACCATTTACATATATAGAAGACAATAAATACAAATTCATCTAGTTTTTTATTTTTGTATTTATATATGGCCAAATAGTGTGGCTAGTTGCTTTTTACAAAGATTAGAGTTTTTCTACTGGCGGAAGTAGCATGCTATCTCCGTCTTCAAAGCTTCGTAGGCGACGTGGTCAGCATCAGACAGTTTGGGATCATCTGTGAACAAAGCCTAAAATGCATCAACCCACTAACGCGCTCGTTCCAGTGTGTCCCAAAGACTCTCTGACTGATGAATCAATTCAAATTGAGCCCATAGTCTCTCTTCCCTTGCTTCAGGGGTCTTGACATGGTTGACTCAATCGTTCGCTGCCTCGACTAAGCACTCCAAGTGATAGCAAGCCTCCTAAAAACATGCAACATCATTGTGGAAGACCATGTCGATGGCGAGGTTAGCTCGTTAGAAGTGGGAGACCAACTGGAGACGTGGTGGAGGAGAATGTCCAGACGGCGAAAGGTGGCTACCACCTTCTTTGGCAAATCCTTTGGCATAGGAGGGAGGACACTATTGGCATAGGGTCCTTCCGTAGCATCCACCAGCGTATGGACTGCTAGGTGCGCGTTCAGGATGGCCTGGTTGGCCATTGTATGATCGTATGGCACAATCAGAGAGTGGTGAATGATTGCCTCTGCCTTATGATACCTGAAAATAAATCTCAAACTAGAAGAAAAGCAATCTAAATTCTCGGATGTAGATTTTGACCACAAGTTGTTCAACCGCTTGCTCAATTGCTCGCTTGACCTCCTTTACACGTAGTCAAAATCTTCTTCTACTCGAAAGCCTCGATCATTTCGACTGCTTCATCTGCTTGACCACTTCAACCACTCGAATGCTTCGTCCTCTTGATCGCTTTGACCACTCGAACAAGAACAAGCCGAAGACAACACTGCACTCATAGATCGCAAGATTGTGATGCGATATCACACCGACGAGAACACACCAAAGCGATGCTTAGAAAAACTTGTTGTTGTCGGGACCACAGATTTCCAAACCCGGACCCTCTGTGTATTACTGCACTAGTCCCAGATCATAGCTAGTGCACACAGTTAAACAGAAATGATTCATGACCAACAACGTATTTATTACAATTATAAAGAGTACAGACCGAAAGGTCTCATTATTACATTAGAGGTTTCGAGACCTCGCACATTCAAAACACAGCAGAAGCAAGGAATAATCAAGGTAGACCCATCAAGATGCCACAGGCAGTTGACTGGGGAAGCGCGACCTAGTCCTCCGGGAAGAATCCATCGTAGCCACAAGCGAAGCAGTAGTCGTAAACACCTTCTTGAGCTTCATGTTCTTCTGAGTATTATTTTAAGTGTAGCACGTGAGTACATAAAGTACTCCGCAAGTCTTGGGAAAAATGCATAGATGCAAGGCTTAACAAAGGAAGGCTATATGGTTCTTTTGCACAAAGCAACATTTTAAAATTTCAATTACTTCTAATTATTTTCGAAGGCATCAATTTAATAAAGTAAATGTTTTAGCAGAAACTATCATTAACTCTCTAGTGAAGGTTCCATCTACCAACACTAGCTAACAACTTGAACAAGTTTAATACTGCGGGTTACATCCACCCTCTCTGGCTTCAACCGCCAGGATACCCTTCCGAGAGTTCCCTCCACTCTCAAAATACAAAACTTTTGATTTTAAAACAAAACCAAAAATCTACCATGTGAATGCATTCCTTGCCCGCCCTTGACCGTGGGCACGGCTATTCGAATAGTTTTACACTCTGCAGAGGTTGTACAACTTACCCACAAGAGATAATTTATCCTAAAAGTCAACACGCTTCCTTTGGCATGAGACCCAGATAAAATATCACAAAGCTTTTACCTTACTCTAATCTAGCTAGATACCACCCGTTGAGGTTTCACCGCAGGTAGGCTAACTGCCCGAACCGAAGCCCCCTCTTGCGCCATATGAGTACAGTAAATCCCTGTCCCTCACTGTGAATAACCAGTCCATCCCTGGCATCCACTTTCCACTGGTGGCACCTAAACTAGACTATCGTAAGTTAGTCAGCTAGGTCGTACCCATATAGACTTGTGGTTGTATGGTTAATGCTCAGTTTGGACAAACACAAGCGTCGGTCCTTAATTGACTAGGGTGGAACATACACATTACAAGATCTCGTGCTTCCTGCACCAATCCAAACTAACCATCCACCCTAATCTAAACCAATTTTCACATTTTAGTTTATTTTAAAAGAACAGTGGCAACTCCAATTACCACAAATTTTCATAAACACAGAGGTATTACAATAATTCATAATTTCCCATTTGCAAGATTTGTGAGGTATTCAATAGCATGGCTAAGCATGGTTCTACCATTCTAATACCAACAATTTAATATATTATTCTCATTAGTGAGTCAAAGGAATTTCTAGGGTTGCAAAGGTACATGGCATTCGAATTCAAATGAGGGCATAACAAGGTTGGATATAACTAATGCCTTAAGATTTGAACTAATATTTTATATAAATAGCAATGCACATAATTTGAAATAATTAAAACATTTCAAAATCATAGGTTCGAAATGATCAAAGGAGACTTGCCTTCTTGAGTGTTGTTTGGGTCTTCTTGCTGCGACTCGACGAAATCCTCAGCGACAGCGGAATCTACGCGCGAAAAGACAGACAAGCAAAACAAATAAAATTAAATTAAATTAAATTAAATTCAAAAATTTAAAAAGAGTCCATATTTGGATAGTTTATGATTTTAGAAAAATTTAGAAATTTGAACGGCTCAAATCGGAGTTAAAATGAGAAAGTTATGGCTTTGGGAAGATTAACAGGAGGGAAAAAGGAAAAGGTTGACTTTCGGGAATTATTTTTGCACTGAAAATGCTATTTATGACGTCATCAATTTTCGAATTTTTCGAGCGGAAAACATATTTGAATGACCGTGGTCCGGTCACCGTGGACCGGATCCACGGACCACGGCCTTGCCGACGTGGCGCGCCGGCCACATGGCGCCACGCGGCGCGAGGTGGCGCCACGCGGTGGCCACGCGACGGCCGCCGACGTGGAGGCCACGCGGCGCGACGCGCATGGCCGGCCGGGAGATGGCGGCCGGTGCTTCGCCGTGGCCGCGGCCGGCGGAGGGCGCGAACGGCGCGGCAGCAGGGGAGGCGCGGCACCACCGGCGGCGGCGGATGAGGGGCGGCGGCGGTGGCGCGCTAGGAGGCGCGCGATGAGGCCGGTTGGGGCGGCGAAGAGGCGACGGAGGCGGCGGTGGAGCGCCGGAGACGGCCGGAAGAGGAGGAGGAGGGCGGTGGGATGGCGGGGTGAAGGAGGCCGAGGGAGGCGGTATTTATAGGCAAGGGAGGAGGGCGGCGGATTTGGAGCCTCGCGGAGTTAATGCAAACCGCGATTAAAGGAAATAAAGAGAGGAAACACGAGGAATGGAAGGGAGTAATAAGGCATCCGTTTCCACGCTTTAATCGGGATTTTATGAGAGGAAAACGCGGGAATTAAGAGCTTATTTTCGGTTTTAATGGTGGAGGAGAGAGAGGGTGGGAGGAGGAAGAAGGCGAGGTTGAAGAAGGATATGACATATGGGTCCCATGTGTCATAGAGAGTGAGAGTTAGTGAAGGGGTACGGGCCTTGGATTCTTAACACGTGGCAAGTGAGTGGATGATGGCCTTTAGATTTTATGAAGGGGTAAGTTGTGGTGGATGGCTAGGATTAAAACGTGGAGAGAGGTTGATTTAATCTGAGAGCGACACGTGGCGGAATAGGATTAATTTGATTTTTATTTTCGGAATAAATTTCAGCAAATACTAGAAACTTTATAAAAGCTTGGAAAATTAATATTTAATGTCTAAAAATTCCAGAAAAATCATAAAATATTCCTGGAAGCATTTTAGACTTATAAAAAAATATTTTTAATTTCAGATTTGAATTTAATAATTTTATAAAATACTTTTTAACTTTGAAAATTGATTTTAAATTTCAGAAAATTCTCAAATAATATTTAAAAAATTAGGAAAGGCTAGGAAAAATATAATTTTCCCTTTTTGGCTTTAATAAAATATTTAAAATACATTTTCTTGCTTTAAATTTTGAAATAAAACCCAGAAAATCAAATAAAAGCCGAGTAAAATCCAATTACTTTAAAATTGTTAATTTGAATTTAAATTTTTCCAGAAAGCCAAATTTTGGGATGTTACAGTTGTGCTTCGAGTGAGACAACGAGACAACATCAGCGACAATTTCTTTCTTTGAGAACTGATCTAATATTTTACTTCTATATCATATTTATGGCTACAAAGTGCCCTCACGGCACCCCTAAAAACCCTAGCCAAAAAGGCCCCTCAAAGCCATGGCTAAAACCCTTAGCTTTTACCTGCTTTTATATGCTAGGCCCTAAACCATTTTCACCTCAAACATGAACTCAAAACCATATCTCTGCTGAAACCTAAGGGACCCGAAGCCCTTCAGAAGATGGGTTTTATTCAAACTCTCAATCTTCCCAGTTATGGATGCCTTCCACAACTCCTAACTTTCCACATGATGAAGCCTCCAGGACGGCACCTCCTGTATATTCATCATGATTCACGCACCATCACCTCTTGTGTCGAAGCCTCCAGGACTGCACCTCCAGTATCTTCTCCACACATCATCCTCACGTGTTGAAGTCTCCAAAACCACACCTCCTGTATCTTCTACACACATTATCCTCACGTGTTGAAGCCTCTATGACCGCACCTCTTGTATTTTCTCCACACATCATCACGTTTGATTTACATGTGCTCCAACGGGAGCCCGACCACCTCATGTGACATCCTTAACCGCCTGGACCTCAGATTCCCCCTCCTAGTCCTGGTCCTCCTCGTCACCGACCATAATTGTCTCCACGCCAACCTGCACATGAAAGACTAAAGAATATTTTCTCGGCACATGTTCTCCACAACTTGACTGACATCAGCACACACCCTTGTCTATCCATAGACAAAAACTAAACCAACCACAAACACCAACTAGGTCATCCACAACCACAATTTCCACGCTCCCCAAAACACCAACTTCAGACCAGTCATTATGAACAGTCTGACTATTGAACATAGCCAGTCAGACTGCTATCCAAACACTTACTCAAAGCCTACAAGTGCTGATCACGTTCCACAAGTCTCCAACAACCAATCACAACACATACAACAACCGATCGCTGACCACGATCGCGAAAACCATGACTATCGAGTACTGAGTCCTTTCAACTACCGAGTATCGAGTCCTTCCAGCTACCAAGTACCATGACCGTTTGACCACTTAGTACTTCCATCTTCTGAGTATCAAATCCTTTAAGTACTATTCCTCTAAGCACTGTTCACCGATCACATACCACTATGCACCATCTAGTCATACCACTGGCCTAACACTAGTACTCGAAGTACTCAAAGATAGCAAGAATTGAAGCACATGAACCGTCCATGAAGTCTACAAGGACTGCACATGAAGCCTACGATAACCGATCGCAAAGCCTTCGTCTACCAATTGTGAGGTCTATGATAGCCAATCGAAAAGCATAAGACAACGATAGCAATTGCAAAATCTATTGAGTATCAACCAGACGACTATTGAGTATCGACCAGTAAAGTCTACAACTATCGAATATCGACTAGTTACTGTAGCTACGACCATCAACTTGTTACTATAGCAGATGACCTTATGACTTCTGACTGGTTCACTATCGCTTACGATCGGTCAAATGTTGATTGCGATTGGTTCACTGTTCAAGGTCAAAAGTGATGATTACCTACCGTGGTCAAAGTTGGACGTGGTTGAAGTCGGACATGATCGAAGTCTATTGTAATTGAAATCAGATGTGGTCAAAGTCGAATATGGTCGAAGTCTGACATGGTCGAACTCTATCGTGATCAAAACCAAACATGATTGAAATCGGACGTGGTCAAAGTCTGCCATGATCAAAATTGTACATGGTCAAAGTCTGTTGTGGTCGTGTCTACCGATTCCAGTTCTGTAAAAGATCATCGACTGAAACTTTTCCAAACACAAATTTCAATGCAACCCAAAAATTACTTATTCATCATCAATAAATCCATGACTACCACATGGTCTAACAATCTCCTCCTTGATGAATACACTGACAACACCTCCAAAACTCTTGAATGAGAAATTTGCGAAAGGAAAAATTCAACGCTACAGACCACAGCAAGAAGAGCTAGCAGACCACAACACAACAAGAGAAAGCAGCAGACTACAACAGAAAGTCGAAAGCTCAAAAATGAGAAAACTCCTAAAAATTCCCCCTCAATATAAGAGAGCAATTTTAACAAATTCCTCTAATTTTTCTCCAATTTCTCCTATTTCTTCCCCTTGGCAATGTAATAACCAAGAACTCCAAAGAAAAGAAAAATTATAAGGAGCAATGAGAGTGAACATCTAGAATCTTTGTAGATTATCCAAGTCAGTTTGCATTGAACTAATAATGTGTCCAAGCCATCTTTTTTTGAATAGAGCTTCCTCGATCATATAAAGTCATATACCATAAAGCAAGTCTAAATAGGACTTTATCATGATTTACCATGACCAAACCGATTTATAAAGAGCATAAGAGATATCACACCTAAAAGAGTAAGAATAAAAGTGAAGTAAGCTTTAAATCTAGTCGAACTAGCAATCTCATATGGCAACCTATGGCTCCACACTTATTTTTATAAGCATGTGGCATGCTTGTAGCATACTTTTTTATGATGCCATCTTTGAAGCAAACTTCTTTAAAATGGCGACATGCTTGAAGCATACTTCTTTTCATTCGAGCACGTTTTATGCTTTTTCTTTTATTTAACAATGGCATGCTTGAAGCATATATCTTCTCTATCTTATATTTTTATCATAACATGCCAACTCGAGTGAACATAAAAATATTGCAATATGAAATCTACGAACCTCATGACCAAGATTTAAAAGAGGACTCACAATCAAGCTAATCCTTTTCGATGAACATCAGAAGGTGCTATCTACAGTCAATCTAGTCAAAGCCTGTTAGCCATGTCATGTTTTAGTTCAACTATAGCAATTTTATTACAACCTATTTCAACTACAACTAAAAAGTAAATGAGTAGATATGATAAAGATAGCTTTACTACTAATTTGATCTCAAAGGCTTTGGATTTAGTGAATTATTTGATAAGCATAATAAATAGAGCTCCTAAAAAATTTAAACAACAAGCTCCCCCTTAGAATTATCCTAAGGAAAGTAACACACCCAACTCACTTCTCAACCATGCCCAAAGGGAAGAATCAAGCAGTTAAGAGTGAAAACGAGCAATCTGAGAAAGGAACTCAAGGATGACTTGTAGGACAATGTCACCTTTCCACATGGTCTAACCAGAAAGTGACAACTCTTGGAAGCCATCAAAGGAAGTGAAGAACCATTAAATATTCTAGTCAAGTAATGACATAAAAGACAGAAACCTACTCGAGCACATGTTCTTCATCCCGCGTTAATTGGTCTTACATCACAGAGAAAGTTAATCTCATAGTACTGGAGTTAGTAAGATATGATTTAGGGATCTAGTAGTGTGACACATGACGAACAAGAGCAACAGTAGGCAACGATAATAATTTAAGTGAAGTATTAACCTCTGTTGAATTCCAGATAGACTGCCGCTGAAAAGGCGGTTTAACCGCTGACTAGTCCGAGTGAGTACACAACACTAGTTGAAACATTGGTCATTGAAACTCTGGTCCAACCACGCTGTTCTGACCAGGGGAGAAAGCTGGTCTGATCGGTCCAGTTGCAAAACTCCTAAACCTACAAACGATTGATTAATGGGGTAAAGCGATAGCATGCAGACGATTGATTATAAGGGGCAAAAGCATGCACTGATAAAGATTTAAGCGAAGCATGAGCATTTGATATATTTCAACCAGACAGTCAATGAGATGTCGGTTCGACCATGGGGCGGTCTGACCTCCTCAGCAGAGCTAGTATGACCACTAAATGGTCTAAATGTGCAGTAAAAGCTGTTAAAAAATGACCTGACCCCTTATGTCCAATTATGGGAAACAATTGGTTAAAAATCTTATTCAACCACACTGGTTTGACCACGAGAAACAACTGGTCGAACATCTGGTCCAACCTCACTTGTTTGACCATGGAAAGTAGCTGGTCTAACTAGTCTGACCATCGGCCGATCTGATCGAGTAGAAAGCACCGGTCGAATCACTGGTCGTTGAAGTGATAGTCGAAGTGTTGATTCGACTACACTATTCCTACTACGAGAAAAGGCCGATCTAACCAGTCTTATTGCAAAAACACTCGACCCTGTAGAAAGATGATTAGAGAGAGTAGAGCTACAACCTATAGATGATTAGTTAGAGAGAGCAAAGAGACAATAAGCTCCCGAATCTGCAGAAGATTGATTAGAGGGAGCAATGCGACGACAAGGAGATTGCACAGATCCCATTCGAGAATGCTTTCTTAACCTGTCTCTCTTTTCTTTCTTAGCTTTGCAAAAATAAAATTGAGCCAAATGACCATCTCTACCACAATGAGTGTATTGATACCTGACTTGATGAGAAGTCATATATTTCTACTTAACAGCACCCACTTTGGTAGAGAATTCCTTTGCAATACTAGTAGATTTAAAGATAATCTGTTTTGGATCGAACTCTACTTGAAATATCCCAGGTTCAAGAAGCTTAACAATCTTAGGAGAATTATTCTTGTCATGCTTAACAAAACTAAATTCTAGACCACGATTCTTTACACTTGTTTTTGATTTATCTAGGATCATATTCAAATTCTTCTTGCCAAAATAAAACCTCTCTAAGGTAATTTTAAGATACTCATTCTCTTTAGCCAATGTGGGACATGATATGCACTTAACCAGTTCATTCACTAAATTCTTAAAAGCAGTAGACTTAGCAAATCTATCTTTTTCGACAAACTTATTAAGTTGTCTAGTCGATGCTTCTATTTCAATGTTACGCCTAGGACAGTTAGAGTAAGAAAGAGTCTTGTGATAAAGCATTCTTGAATAGACTCCTGAGATGAATTAAGCCTAGCTTGTAGCAAATCACAATTAGAACAAGCTTTAGCAGAATTAGACTTGAGCTTTTCAATTTCATCAGATGCAAGTTTTAACTTTTCATTACAAGAGTCATGTGCCAATTTTAATTCATCAAATTTATCAGTTACATCCATAAGTTGAACCAAGTTTGATGCATTAACAGATCTAGCAGTTTCCAACTCAGAATGTAAAACTTGACAGGACTCACATGATTCATCATTAGGAATAGAAGCTCTAAGTCTATCAATATCAGAAGTTAAGCTTTCAACAAGACAATTACTTTCCTTCAGTTTATTTTGTCTTTTTTAATTCAATAGCAAGCTTAATCAAACTATCTTCAAGCTCATCATACGATGGTCCTACCTCATCAGGATCACTGTAGTTGTTGTTGTTGTTGTTGCTCGCTGTGAAGCACTTATTTTTACCAAGACCAAGAGCTTGATACAGTCGCCTCTCTGATGCCATAGCAGCCCACTCTGATACCACTTGTAAGATCATATGGCACAATCAGAGAGGGTGAATGATTACCTCTGCCTTATGATACCTGAAAGCAAATCTCAAACCAGAAGAAAAGTATTCTAAATTACCGGATGTAGATTTCGACTGCAAGTCATTCGACCACTCGCTTGACTGCTCGCTTGACCTCTTTGCATGTAGTCAAAATCTTCTTCCACTCATAAGCCACGATCGTTTTGAATGCTTTGTCCGCTTGATCACTTTGACCGCTCGAACACTTCATCCTCTCGATCACTTCGACCACTTGAACAAGAACAACCTGAAGAGAACATTACGCTCATAGATCACAAGATCGTGATGCGATAGCATATCGATGAGAACACAGCAAAGCGATGCTAAAAAAACTCACCATGCTTTGATTGAGACAACAAGACAACATCACGGTGGTTTCTTTCCTCGAGAATTGATATGATATTTTACTTCTATATCATGTTCATGGCTACAAAGCACCCTCACGGCACCTCTAAAAACCCTAGTACAAAAAGCCTCCTCAAAGCCACGGTTAGAACCCTTAGTATCTACCTGCTTTTATATGTTAAAGCCCTAAACTATGTTCACCTCAAACACGGACTCAAAACCTTATCTCTACCGAAACCCAAGGGACCCAAAACACGTCAAAACATGAGTTTTATTCAAAATCTTAATCTTCCTAGTTATGGACGCCCTCCACAACTCCTAGCTCTCGACATGACGAAGCCTCCAAGACAACACCTCTTGTATCTTCATCATGCACCATCACCTATCGTATCGAAGCCTCTAGGACCGCACCTCTCGTATCTTCTCCACGCATCATCCTCATATGTTGAAGCCTCCGGGACTGCACCTCTCGTATCTTCTCCACGCATTATCTTCACATGTTAAAGCCACCGGGACTGCACCTCCCGTATCTTCTCCACGCATCATCATCTTTGATCTCCATGTGCTCCAACACAAGCCTGACCACCTCGCTTGACATCCTCGACCGCCTGGATGTCATATATCCCCCTTCTTGTTCTAGCCCTCTTCGTCACCGACCATGATCGTCTTCACGCCAACCTACAAATGAAAGACCAAAGAATGTTTTTTGGGCACAAGTTCTTTACAACTTGACTGACATCGGCACACACACATGTATAACACACCCTCGTCTATCCATAGACAAGAACCAAATCATCCATGAATACCAACTAGGTTGTCCACAACCACAATTTCTACGTTCTCCAAAACACCAACTTCAGACCACTCATACGACTAGTCCAACTGCCGAACATAACTAGTTAGACCGCTATCCCAAAGCTTACTCAAAGCCTATGAGTACCGATCACATACCCCAAGTATAACCGATCACAACAAATATGACAACCAATCGCTGACCATGATCGCGAAAACCATGACTATCGAGTACTGAGTCCTTCCAACTATCGAGTACTGAGTCCTTCCGAATACCGAGTACCACAACCATCTGACCACCAAGTACTAGCCAGTCATACCGCTCAACGTTCACCGATCACCGACCACTGTTCACTGACCACCATGCACTAGCCAGTCATACCGCTGGTCTAACATGAGTACTCGAAGATAGCAAGAATTGAAGACTCGAACTGACCATGAAGTCTATGAGTACTGATCATAAGCTTACGGCAGCTGATCGCAAAGCCTTCGGCTACCAATCACGAGGTCTATGACAACCAATCGAAAAGCCTAACACAATGACAATAGACCGCAAAGTCTACAAGTATTGAGCATCGACTATAAAAGTCTACGACTATCGAGTATCGACCAGTAAAGTACACAACTATCAAGTATCAACCAGTTATTGTCTATGACTATTAAGTATCGACTAGTTACTGTAGCTACGACCATCATAAAGTACTATAGCTACAACCATCGACCGGTTACTGTAGCAGATGACCTTACAACCTAAGACTGATTAAATGTTGCTTACAAACGGTTCACTATTCGAGGTCAAAATCTATGATTACCTGCCATGGTCATTTTGTAGTGGTCAAAATCAGACATGGTCGAAGTCTGTCGTGATCAAAACTAGATGTGGTCGAAGTCGGACATGGTCAAAGTTCAATGTGGTCGAAGTCTGCCTTGATCGTAACTGAATGTGGTCGAGGTCAGATGTTGTCAAAGTCTGACGTGGTTGAAGTTTGCCATGACTGAAACCGGACATGGTTGAAGTCGGACGTGGTCGAAGTCTGCCATGGTCGTAGTCTGCTGATTCCAGTTCTGTAAAAGATCACCAACCGAAACTTTCCCAAACACAAATTTCAATACAACCCAAAAGTCAATAATTCATCGTCAATAAATCTATGACCACCATATGGTCTAATAGGCATCAATGCCAGCGATAAGGAAGAGACCGTCGGAGCCATTTGTTTGTGCTTGAGAGTAGATAATATGTGTTTCAGCGATGTGGGGATTCATCTTCAGTACATAGCGGTTGATCATGTGTATAAATTTGGTGTGTGAGACAAAGAGACACATTGGAGAGCCAAAATGATCAGAGATGCATCAGGGAGATGAAGCGATCATAGATGCATAAGGGAGATGAAGTGCGTACCATTCATTCAGAGATACGTCACAGATAGTTCTTTTTAATAACCGTCAGTGGTAATATCATATACAGTTCTAATTAAAAACTGTCAATGATGTCTGCAATTATTATAGACATTTCTTTTTAATAACCACATGTGAACTGTCACAGATGGTTATTAACAAGAACCGTATATGATAATTGCGTATCATAGACAGTTCTAGCCATCGCTGGTAATACATATGCTCACGCTTGTAAAATCGTCTGTGATAATTACAACACAGATTGTTCCTCATAAATCATCTGTGATGAGGTATCTAGTATAGCCTGTTTTGTAGTAGTGTAAGATCTAAAACTTGGCATAATTAGTCATACATATAGATGAGATAATAGAAAGAGTAAATTGCACCACAGGTACAATAACTTACAAGGTGGGGGCAACCACGCCACCAAACTTGTGAGTTGCTCAAATAAGTCACAGAACTTGTTTAAGTGGTGTATAGTAGGCCAAAAAATCTTATACAATGGCACATTCATGCATGCATGGTGCTGACTCAGATGCTGAGAGACCATGTGGAGGTATCCCCATGTTTGTGATGAGTAATTGATGGTTGGTTTAGAGAGTTTGAGTTTGTTTTGCGCATTCTAGGGTTGAGTACCTTTTACTTATGCTAATATTGATTATGCTGTTTTGTACGGTGCTATGTGACGGTTTGCTTGTCTGTGTGACTACAGGACTTCGGAGCTAGGTCATCGTGAGGTGAGGAGGACCGGGACTAGGCACAGGAGGTGTTGAGGTCCAGACGGTCGGTGATGCCGAAGATGATCGAGGCTGGTGAGGTGGTTGCGAGTCGGGAGACGAGGAACCGGAGCTGGGGCTACTGGTGGTGGACACGACGGGCAACGACGAGCGAACCGGGACTAGGCTCAGGGAGGAGTCGGAGGTCCAGACGATTGGAGGTCAGTTGCGGTCGTGTGCGATGGAACAGACCTGGACTAGACTCAGGTGGAGTCGGAGGTCTCGGTCGGTGTCAGGTGGATACGACGGGCAGCGGCGAGGTGGATCAGGACTAGACTCAGGGAGGAGTTGTGGTCCAGACGGTCAGGATGTCGGGTGCGGTCGTGTGTAGCGGAACAGACCTGTACTAGACTCAGGGAGGAGTCGAGGTCCAGACGGACAGGATACCGGTTGCGGGAAGCTTCCGGGAAGGTGCTTGAGGGAAAATTGGAGATTTGACTCAAGTTTGGAGTGGAGAGGTTGTTTTCGCTCCATTTCCATGTGTGTTGACTTTTTGCCTCAAGTGTGTGTGAGGCATGGAGTGGGTTTGGGCTGCCTCTTCTTGATTTTCTCCTTGTGGTTGTGTGAATGGGGTTAAAAAGGGGCAGCTGGTTGTGGAGAGTCCAAGCAAGCAAAGGGAGTGTATTCCTGGATAGAGTGAGCTGAGCAGGAGAGTGCAATGGGTGCTCTCGTGTGTGGTTCTGTGAGAATCATGTAGTGTATGTGTTCCCCTTGTTATCAATTGTGTATGGGGATGTAGAACTCGTGTTTGTAATCATTCATCTCTCCTAATCGATATGAGACATGTTGTGATTAAGATGATTTGGGTTCTTGAATGCCTTTGAGTTCCTTCTGTTGTTCTCTGTTTCTTTATGTTCTTGAGATGGATTCTTGAGAGAGTAGCCTTTGATCTTTGCTCTGTGATGGGAAGATATTCTAGACCATTTGGCCATTCCATTCCCAAGAGCAAATGGAGGATTCAATGAATATTCTCTTTTCTATGTCAAGCAATGAATTTCCTCTATTTCTAATTTTCTAGGGTTTGTTGCCAGAGCACTATTGTCTCAGCTGTGTCTTCGTGGAAAGAGTTGCTCTAGGTCTGTGTTTTCTTGTTGTGAGACCTTCTCTAGCTGGAATACAAAGGTTCATGGTCATCAGACATGAGAATATCTTGATATTCAACTTTTGGTCTCATCTCTCAAACTTTCTTCAGATTTCTGATAAAATCTTGATTCCTAGCTCCTTTAATGTAATCTCTTGTTTCTTGTTGTCTATTTGCTATTTAGAGTGTAGTGGAGTTCATTTGAGTCAGGAAGGGCAGCAATTCTTTTAGCAATTTCCCTATTTTCTGCTCTCTCAGTAAAACTGTGTAAATTCTTCAGTTTCAAAGCTTCGGGTGCTCGCTGTCTACTCTGTTTTCGAGCTTCCCGGTTAGACCGCTAAACCCTAGCGGTCAGACCTCTCATTTGCCGCCGGTCAGACCGGTCGAGCAATGGCGGTCTGACCGGCCCGACTTGAGTGGTCCGACCGGACCTTGCACGGAGAACAGGCTAGGCATTTGATGGCGGTCGGACCGGCTATACCCGAGCGATCAGACCGGCCCAGCAACACCGGTCAGACCGACCTTGTTGCTGCGGTCTGACCGCCCGGCCTATTGTGGTTTGACTGGCCATGTTTCTCTGCTGCCAAGCTTCAATTGATCATTTTGTCTTACCCTTTTTTGAGTGTTTTCTCCTTGGAATTCAAGTAGGCTTGAATATTCTTTCTTCATAGCTTTTATAGCTATCGGAGAGGAGAGTCACTTGTGGATACCTTTGGGGGGCAAATTTTAAAGAGGCACCATTCACCCCCCCCCCTCTGTTGCCATATCCGATCCTACAATTGGTATCAGAGCCGGTTAGCTCTTTCCGATAGATCTTAACCGATCTATGAGCCGTGGCAACAGACAAGTATTCCACCAAGCCCCCGATCATCGATGGGATCGACTATCCATTTTGGAAGAGTCGGATGGAGTCTTACATACAGGCTCAGGGCTATGCGATATGGCGCAAAGTCAAAACTTTCTTTCTTGTTCCTGCCGATGAAAACATCAATGTGGCGAATATGCCCGATGTTGAGGCGAATGCAAAGGCAAGGAACATCATTATCCAAGGGTTGAGCCGAAATGAGTTTGATTCCATTTCTCATCTTACGTCGGCCTATGATATTTGGGTGACCCTCGATGCTTACCATGAGGACACCACCCAAATTAAGACGGTACGGCAGGACCAGTACAAGCGAGATTACAACAAGTTTGAAATGCTCGCTGGAGAGTCCCTTGATGAGTGCTTTGCGAGGTTTCACAAGATCTTGAGCAACCTCCGAGCGTCGGTCTCACATACCCCGACTCGGACAACGCTCGATAGATGCTTGCGGCCTTGGATTTACGAGTTTGGGAGATGAAAGTGACCACCATCAAGGACACCACTGATCTTTTGACATTGACTCTTGATGCGTTGTACTCACGCCTCAAGACTCACGAGATTGACATTGTCTCTCGCAAGTCGAAGTCTCAGTCGATGGCTTTTTTCACTGATCCCAGTTCGACTTCTGAGTTTCCTTCTGATGGTATTTCTGGTTTTTCTCTTGTTGCTGTTTGTGAAATGAGTGATGACCTACTTGAACAGCTTCCAAAAAACCAGCTAGCCCTTTTAGCCAGAATATTCTCCCATGCATACAAGAGGGTTAGGGAGAGAAAGAGAGGAGCACGTGTGATTTGCTTTGAGTGTGGTGGCCCTAACCACATCCGAGCAAACTGCCCCAAGCTGGAGGGCAAGAACAACTACGGCGGTTCGAGCAAGAATGTCTACACCGACAAGAACTGCAACAAGAAGCCTCTAAGCAAAGAGAAGAAGTTCCGCAACCTTGGAAAAGCCAAGAAACTCTTCCATCGCGTCCTCACCGCCTTCGACGACCTCGACTTCAGCGAGGTGGAGGGGTGGAGTGACGACGATGGGAAGGACGATCAAGATCCCAAGGATGGCAAGGACTTCAGCGGCATGTGCTTCATGGCCCTTGAGGGCGACATTAGCGACAACGAGCTCTACTCTGACTTCGACGAGGTATACCCCTCCTATGACCAGCTTAATGATGCTTTTCTTAAGCTAAGAAAATTTCATGCTAGATCTAGACATAGGTGTAGCGAGTTGGAGAAGAAAGTAGATAGATTGTCACTGGAGCTTACTTCATTTATATCTGCTCCCTCCCGTGACGAATGTGATACATGCTCTGCTTTGCTTGGTGACATGGAGAAATTAAGGACCTCTCATGATAGTCTGTCTTCTGAGCTTGACATGCTTAAGGTGGAGAATGTTAGTCTTTTAGCTGAACTAGAGATGAGTAGGGTAGCTACTCTTTCATCTACTGTTGTAGAGACTACATCTTGCACCTCATGTGATGATAAGGATAACGCTTTTAGAGGTCTTTATACCATGCTTCTCGATCTGCCTGAATCTTGTGAAAGCTGCATTAATTTGAAATGAACCTAAAGAAGGCAGATCATAAAATTACTGAGTTACAAGCTTTTCGGCTACCCATTGCTTCATGTGTGAACTGTCCCAAATTAACTGCTGAGCTTGAATTTGTCTCTAAATAGTTTGAAGAATTAATTGATCACAATAACAAAATGGCTTAATATGCTTCTAAAGACCCTGTTAGCTCACCATGCAATAATTGTGAAAAACTAAAATCTGACTTGATTGCATTGGATGAAAAATGTGTGAAGCTAACTAAGGACCTTCTAGAGAAGCCACCATCTGCTTGTAATGTGTGTGCTATTGGGAAGAAGTCTGAGGGTATGGTAGAGATGCTAAACGACGTGAACCAAATGGCTAGCAGTAGGACTGTCCCTTCTGAGGCGGTTGTGCGTGCACATGCCTTTCGTTCTTCTTCTATTGGTTCTTCTTCTACTCCCTTACCTTCTGCTGTCTCTTCGTACCCTTGCTCTTTTTGCACCTCTCTCTTTTGGGAGTGTCAGTATCTTATTGATCGTGCAAAAATAGCACACCCGCAAGTGCACGGGTTGCCACCGAAATAGCGGCGAGTGTCGTGTTCTCCACAGGACTAGATCGAGGCTACCGTGTTCGCTAAATCTAGGTCAATCAAACGGGGAGAAAACTAAACTAAATGACTAAAACGACCAGACGATCTAAACGACGAACGACTAAACAAACGAACGAACTAAACAATGACGGGACAAACGACCGTACGAATGGACGTCGTGACGACCGAACGAACAAAACAACGAGACCGAACGAACGACGCACAAACAACGACACGAAAGACACGATGACTAAAAGGACAAACACGACTAACTAACGGCGATCTAACTAGCTACGACCGCAAGATAGACCGAGGAGGAGAGAAGCACCGAGAGAGGGCTAGAAGCACGGAAGGAGTTGAGAGAGAAGGGGAAAGACGGTCGCCACTAACTAGATGATGACGGCACACGTCAAATACATAACTACGACGACCACACGCACGACTTAACTATCGATCGACCGCTGAGTGAAGCAAGGGGGAAGGTCGAGAAGCACAAGGTGGGAGTCTAGACAGCAATGGGAAGGGGGACGGTCGCTGATTCGCTAGTCGCGCTAGACAACACACAAACACGCATACATACTAACAATGAAAACAGGACAAGCACATGACATCGATTTACAGAAGAAGCACACACCGCCACAAGCAAAGACTAAATGATCACAATTAAAACTACTGAAAATACTACTAACTGAACACAAATTGCACAGTTATCATAGAGCATATATCACAATGACAAAACAGAGCACAATAAAATCTCCCACTAATCTCATGCTCACATCACAGATCACAAACAGTGCATACATCTGAGTTCACATCTCACAAACACAAATAACAAATCACAGGCGAAAATGAGAACTGTAAATGAGATGGGGGAATGGAGTGAACCGAGGGGAGTAGAAGCAGGAGAGGAAGCAGAGCAGAGGATGGGGCCGTCGGTGGGGTAGCAGCAGTCGTCGGCAGGTGCTGCAGTGGAGTCGCCGGCGTGGTTGGTTTCTAGGTGGTGATGTCGCCGTCGGTGGAGAAGACGGCCGAGGACGGAGGGTCGGTGAAGAAGTTGCTGTCGGTGGTGAGGCGATGCCGACGTTGGAGCAGAGTAGCGGCGAAGAGGAAGAAGCCGGGGCTCGCCGGCGTCGGTGGCGTGGTGAAGATGCCGATGAAGCCGTCGGACTCGGTGGAGATGTACCCGGCGGAGAGATGAAGGGTTGGAGGCCAGATGTGGAGGAGGGAGGAGAGGCGCTCTGTGGTGGCGTGGAGCAGCAGAGGAGGGAGTCGGCGCGCGTGGAGAAGAGGGCAAGGGTGGCGCGGTGGAGAGGAGAAGTTAGGGCGACGCGCCGGAGAAGAAGGGGAGATGAAGAGAGGTGGCGGAGAAAATGATGTGGCCGGAGAAGAAGAAGAGGTGTGGAGGCGGGTGGAGAAATGGAGAAGGCGGAGCACGGGAGGATGCGGCGGCGTTTGGTGGTGGAAGGAGACGCGGTGGAGATGTGGCCGCCGGCGAGGTATGGCCCGGCCTCGCCGGTCCCGTGGCTTGAGAAGATTGGGGGAGGAAGCGGAAGGGGCGAAGGAAGAGAAGTGCCAGGCTCGAATTGGATCTGGGCGGCGGCTAGGGTTTAGTGGCCGGTGTGGGGATTTGGCTATTTGCGGTTTGGCCCTCGCATTTTCTGGAATTTGCAATACAGTCCTTCCCCTTTAGTGGTTTCTTCTGATTTAGACCTCCTAAGTCCGATTTCAGCGGTTTGATCCTACGGATTCGTGTCGATGCACACATTTGTACGAGCAGCCGCAGAATGCAAATTTTGTCGTTTATGCGCCTAGATCGCGCCGGCCTGTGGAAAAGTGCAAAAAATGTAAAATGGTCCATTTCGAGCAATTAAATATACAAAATAGTGCAAATGATGATAAATGGTCCTAAAATGCGAAAAATAATGGGGCAAAATGATGGGTAAATGTATATAAAAATGACGCATGTCATACCCCCAAGCTTTAAACGTTTACTTGTCCTCAAGTAAATGACATGAAATTATCGAACCCGGACAACAAATAATCATGAGGTAAAAGACTAGTAAAATGCATGTAACAAGCCAAGAGGCATATAACAATGTGAAATGAGATTATCTAACTCGAGTTTTGAGGACCATCCGAGATGAGAATGAATATCAAGCAAAGATACCAAAGTGATAACTATAGCATTTGACCAAATCAAGTTATACACAAAAGTGTCGAGATACACTCAAGTGATCACATGAATCCAACCAAAATTGTAAAGCATCGGAACTAGGTATAACATCAAGAATGAGCATAGCAAAGAGTCATGCTAAGGCATATACTATTTGAGATAAAGAGACTAATACTCGCATGTAATTTATGAAAAAGTCCACACTTGAGCCATGATACCTAATTTTTGTTGATTTTTAGCAAATTTAAAACACACATTGGGCACAAGTGCCACTTATTCACACCCTTGGGCAAACTTGCCACTTATTCACACATTCAAACTTCAATTGGGCAAAAATGCCACTTATTCAGACGCTTGCAATCCAATGTGACAAAGTCACTTATTTAACTCACTCACTCCTTGCAAAACAATTTTTTTCTCTTTTTGGTTTTGATTAAGCATCTTTAACCGGTTTTCATTAATGCTAAGTAATCACATGTCCCGAGACATAGATACCTAGATAAATCAACCAAGTTATTGGCTCAAGATAGGACTACCCCTTTCACAAATGTACATTCAAGCAAAGTATCAAGATCTAAAATAACATATGCCAAAGCATGAAACTAAGATATGATCATTCAAGAGGTAATGACTAGAACCAATTCAATCCGCAAATGGTCAAAACACATGTGTAACTCGCAATGAATCAAATGCTATATGATCACAAGGTTTCTAAGCACATCAAGGATAATAACCAAAGCTCAAGCTCTATAAAATGATACCAAGTGACTTAAGACATACAAGAAACTAGTGACAATATAGCTCAATGAAAATTTCGACATGACCTTTCTAGAATAATAAGGCATGGGCTCACATGGCAAATATATACAATCAAGCATAACATGAGAGCAATAGTAAAGGGCATATATCATCAACACAAGCACAAAAATGACCAAATATCATCAATTACACGACAATAAGCTCAAATGCTCACACATATAAACAAACATGCTAGAACATCATCCATGCACATACAAGTCCTCCCCCAAGCTTAAATTGAGCAATGAATCAAGAATGTGCTTAAAGGGGTAAGAAACAGCTCACCGGGTATATATGATGTAATGGAAGTAGACTAATCATCCCATGACTTCTCGCACGTACAAGGATGAAGATCTAGCACGGGACCTGAAATAAAAAGAAAGAAAAGAAAAGAGGAGAAACTAACAAACAAAATGGAAATAAAAGGAAAAAGAGAAGCTCATTTGGATGTAGCGGGAGGAAGGCCAAGGACGGGACATGGAAAAGGCACATGTCCGCCCTCCTCATGAAGCAGCATGCCCCGGAATCCACCCGGATCCCAAGGAATATCGACTCGAGTCAAGTCCACTCGAAGTCGATGGTACACAAACGTAACCCTGCATATAAACTCAAAAACATAGCAAGTATGTGTGATAGGGTCGACGCCCTCTAAGTCATCAATCGAATATCCAATCACGTAAGCATATCGATACAGTACATCATGAGGACTATAAGTAAGATGAGCACAATCAGTAATAGAGTATGTCTCGTCAAAGCCAAGGAAATCAAACCTGAGGTGGTCGGGGAAGAGTTTCCATACTACCTGAAGTGTAGGCGAAAGAGAATATATGGTAGTAGAAACCTCCGGAGGGGCGATGTCAACGAAAGAAGTAGCGGTGGTGGATCAATAGAAATGTGCTCCTCCTCGACATCTAAGCACCCCTCATCAAGATGTGGAACCTCGAACTCAAAAGTATATCCATAATGAACTCATCGTCATCTGGCACAAAGCTCTCATCATCTATATCTAACTCATCACAACTTAAGAGTGAATCTACCGCAAACTCATCCTCATAGTCAGGAGTGAAACAATCATCATCAGGAAATAGATCCTCATCATCTAGCTCAATCATCTCTCTCTCAGAGTCAATAGGCAAAGGATCGGACTGAGGTGCCTCTAAGTGTATATGAGGTGTCTCCAACAACAGGCCCTCGCTAGCAAGATCAGGTGTAAGACTAGTAGGCTGACACTCACCTCTATCCAGAACTATCTCTGTGGTGCTAATGAAAGGCTGCGAAATGGTAAAACTATCCACACAAGTAGAACTGGTGCTCATAATCGCCTCAATCTCATCCTCGAATCGCCATCGCACGATCACCACCGGAGGCACAGATCCATTCCTTGCATAATGCATCAAGTCCGCGGCTGATCTACATGTGAAGGAAGTGGCTCATGAGATCGCTCTAGGAACTCGACATAGGAACTGTGAACTGGCTCGGTGAAGGCATAGGTAAACTACAGCAGGAGGTGTCGATCCAATGTGAAGCAACTACTCATTCTACTCTCATGATCTCCTATAATCCTAGAAATCCTCTCCTCAAATCTAGACAACCGATCGGGCTCGGGAGTAGGAGATCTTTGAGGTACAGGATAGTGCCGGTGTGACCAATGAGAAATATCCCGATCTCCATATCTAAAACCCCGCAATGGTGTACTAGAAGAAAATGATGAAATATCGTGGTTGTTGTTTCCATATGACGCACTGAGTGCTCGAGGCCATCCAGAGTGATAAGTGTCGTGGTATGGCCCACTCGGTGAGCAAAGCTCATCCCATAACACTGGAGTGGACAAATAACCACGCCGCACTCGGCGGGTGAATGGCCCCGAAAACCACAAGTCCGGCATATAGGAACAACGGAGAGCGAGTGCCTAATAAAGAATCAGATCGATCATGCCCGCTCTCTAACACAACTCCTCGCTCTAAAGCATAGCGCTCTAACTGACGAGACAATAGATTTACCTGTTCTTGAAGAGTATCATAAGTACTAGGGGTGCTCATATAACCACAAGAATCATAATAGTAAGCCATAGCCTCAATAAGTACCAATATCAATCAACCAGCGAGAATGGATACGAAAAATCGCGCAAGAGAGAAATAACTAGGGAAAGGGTTAGGGGTTAGCGAGATATCACAAATATGAAAAATGACAAAATAAAAGACAGGTCAGCACAACCACAAAACAAGCAAAAGAAAACAAACGACCTAGTCTATAGCCTAACACTGTCGCTCTAAGCTAGTCCCCGGCAACGGCGCCAAAATACTTGATCGTGCAAAAATAGCACACCCGCAAGTGCACGGGTTGCCACTGAAATAGCGGCGAGTGTCGTGTTCTCCACAGGGACTAGACTGAGGCTACCGGTGTTCGGCTAAATCTAGGTCAATCGAAACGGGGGAGAAAACTAAACTAAATGACTAAAACGACCAGACGATCTAAACGACGAACGACTAAACAAACGAACGAACTAAACAATGACGGGACAAACGACCGTACGAATGGACGTCGTACGACCGAACGAACAAAACAACGAGAGACTG
The DNA here is from genome assembly GCA_036346575.1 of Dendrocalamus sinicus. Lineage (NCBI taxonomy): Eukaryota > Viridiplantae > Streptophyta > Magnoliopsida > Poales > Poaceae > Dendrocalamus > Dendrocalamus sinicus. The sequence goes on along the minus strand of CM070646.1, from coordinate 7,205,737 downwards.
AACGAACGACGCACAAACAACGACACGAAAGACACGATGACTAAAAGGACAAACACGACTAACGAACGACGATCTAACTAGCTACTGACCGCAAGATAGACTGAGGAGGAGAGAAGCACTGAGAGAGGGCTAGAAGCACGGAAGGAGTTGAGAGAGAGAAGGGGGAAAGACGGTCGCCAGCTAACTAGATGATGACGGCACACGTCAAATACATAACTACGACGACCACACGCACGACTTAACTATCGATCGACCGCTGAGTGAAGCAAGGGGGAAGGTCGAGAAGCACAAGGTGGGAGTCTAGACAGCAATGGGAAGGGGGACGATCGCTGATTCGCTAGTCGCGCTAGACAACACACAAACACAGACACATACTAACAATGAAAACAGGACAAGCACATGACATCGATTTACAGGAAGCACACACACTGGCCACAAGCAAAGACTAAATGATCACAATTAAAACTACTGAAAATACTACTAACTGAACACAAATTGCACAGTTATCATAGAGCATATATCACAATGACAAAACAGAGCACAATAAAATCTCCCACTAATCTCATGCTCACATCACAGATCACAAACAGTGCATACATCTGAGTTCACATCTCACAAACACAAATAACAAATCACAGGCGAAAATGAGAACTGTAAATGAGATGGGGGAATGGAGTGAACCGAGGGGAGTAGAAGCAGTAGAGGAAGCAGAGCAGAGGATGGGGCCGTCGGTGGGGTAGCAGCAGTCGTCGGCAGGTGCTGCAGTGGAGTCGCCGGCGTGGTTGGTTTCTAGGTGGTGATGTCGCCGTCGGTGGAGAAGACGGCCGAGGACGGAGGGTCGGTGAAGAAGTTGCTGTCGGTGGTGAGGCGATGCCGACGTTGGAGCAGAGTAGCGGCGAAGAGGAAGAAGCCGGGGCTCGCCGGCGTCGGTGGCGTGGTGAAGATGCCGATGAAGCCGTCGGACTCGGTGGAGATGTACCCGGCGGAGAGATGAAGGGTTGGAGGCCAGATGTGGAGGAGGGAGGAGAGGCGCTCTGTGGTGGCGTGGAGCAGCAGAGGAGGGAGTCGGCGCGCGTGGAGAAGAGGGCAAGGGTGGCGCGGTGGAGAGGAGAAGTTAGGGCGACGCGACGGAGAAGAAGGGGAGATGAAGAGAGGTGGCGGAGAAAATGATGTGGCCGGAGAAGAAGAAGAGGTGTGGAGGCGGGTGGAGAAATGGAGAAGGCGGAGCACGGGAGGATGCGGCGGCGTTTGGTGGTGGAAGGAGACGCGGTGGAGATGTGGCCGCCGGCGAGGTATGGCCCGGCCTCGCCGGTGCCGTGGCTTGAGAAGATTGGGGGAGGAAGCAGAAGGGGCGAAGGAAGAGAAGTGCCGTGCTCGACTGGATCTGGGCATGCTAGGGTTTAGTGGCGGTGTGGGGATTTGGCTATTTGCGGTTTGGCCCTCGCATTTTCTGGAATTTGCAATACAGTCCTTCCCCTTTAGTGGTTTCTTCTGATTTAGACCTCCGGAAGTCCGATTTCAGCGCGGTTTGATCCTACGGATTCGTGTCGATGCACACATTTGTAGGCGAGCACCAGAATGCAAATTTTGTCATTTATGCGCCTAGATCGCGGCACTGTGGAAAAGTGCAAAAAATGTAAAATGGTCCATTTCGAGCAATTAAATATACAAAATAGTGCAAATGATGATAAATGGTCCTAAAATGCGAAAAATAATGGGGCAAAATGATGGGTAAATGTATATAAAAATGACGCATGTCACTTATGAACACTCTTGAGAGGTTTGTAGGAGGCAAAAAGAAGCCAAATCTTATTCTAAATCAATTCAAGATTTGCAAATTCAATCAAGGTCTAGGATACGATTTTTTTGAAGATATTAGGAAGCAACCATCTGCTGTTCTTAGACCCATAGCAGCAGATGTGATCGAGGTCGAGCCCAGAACTAAGAAAGTTCAATTCAAATCTGGGGCTTTGTCCAAGGGATCTCTGACAGTAAGGTGGTTTCACCTAGTTCTTTGACCTCTCAGAATGTGAAGCCCCATCATGCTTCTTCTACCTCTCAGAAGGTGAAGTATCATTGTACCTTCTATCAAAAGGATGGACACTCGGTCGAGAGATGCTTCAGGCATGCCAAGATCACGCGTAGAGACCGTGTTAAGACTCTTAGTCGTATTCAGGGTCAGCCCCAGACCTTGAGTGCACCTAAGACCAACACGAGGTCGAGAGTTGCTTCAGCTGATGGGTTTGAGCAGCATCGAGGACTTGGCTTTTCTGGTTTTTCTTATTTTCGTCCTCGATATGCCTCTGGTTGTGACTTCCGTCGTTCTGAGGGTAGATCTCGTCTCCCCCGTCGAGATGGCTACCCGCAGCGAGATCAGCGTGTTGTTGGTGTCCGACTCGCTTTCCCATAGCAGTCGGACCCAGCAACAGCTTCAGGTTTGCACATAGACCTTCTGCCTCTTTGAGCGACAGAGAGCGTAGGGTAGTTAGAGGTCAATCGTGTGTGACTACTTCTTCTGCTCGTCGTGTGACTCAGTATTGGGTGCCAAAATCTCTTTTGATTTATCCCAGTACTGAGCCATCTCTCTCTGTTTGACTCAAGTTCACCAAGCAGGGAAGGGAGAGGTTTAGCCTGTAGACTCCGGGTGTTCTCGACACATGACCGGAGACTCCCATTGGTTCTCTTCCCTAGCCCGTGCTCCGGGTGATGAGACTATCACCTTTGGAGACGCTTCATCTGGGCGCGTCATCGTGAATGATACTGTGCGCGTTAATGATTCATTTATTTTGAAGGATGTTGCCTTGGTGAGTAAGCTGCAATATAATTTGCTTTTGGTTTCTCAGCTTACCGATGACGGTTTCAAGGTGAGCTTTAAGAAAAACAATTGCAAAATTCTTGATTCTTCGGGTAGTCTGGTTTGTGGGATTTCTCATTATGGGAGGATCTTTCGTGCTAATTTTGTTGAGTCTTCTAGTGATCCTCTCAGGTGTTTAGTTGCTTCTGAGTCCCGTGACCTCACTTTCTGGCATAGGAGACTTGGTCATATTGGATTTGACCATTTGACCCGAGTTAGCGACCACGATCTCATTCGTGGTCTGCCGAAACTCAAGATGGTCAAAGATCTAGTTTGTGCTTCATGCCGGCACGGCAAGATGGTTGCCGCTTCTCACTCTCCGGTCACAGTGACTATGACCGATGCACCAGGACAGCTGCTCCATATGGACACAGTTGGTCCAGCTCGAGTGCAGTCAGCAGGAGGGAAGTGGTATGTTATTGTCATGATCGATGACTTCTCAAGGTATTCTTGGGTGTTTTTCTTAGCCTCGAAGGATGAGACATTTATCCATTTTCGAGGTTTGTTTAGTAGGCTTTCTATTGAGCTCCCGGGTGCCTTACGAGCAATCCGCAGTGACAATGGCACGGAGTTCAAGAATTCCTACTTCGAGAGGTTTTGCGGTGAGACAGGTGTAGAGCACCAGTTCTCTTCTCCGTACGTCCCCAGCCAAATGGCGTTGTGGAGAGGAAGAACCGTACCTTGGTCGAGATGGCCAGGACGATGCTTGATGAGTACTCTACACTGAGGAAGTTTTGGGCTAAGGCGATAGCCACCGTGTGCCATGTTTCGAACAGAGTTTTTCTCAGGGCACACTTGCATCGCATCTCTTATGAGTTGAGATATGGGCGAAAGCCCAACGTCTCGTATTTTCGTGTGTTTGGTTGCAAGTGTTTCATTCTGAAGTCTGGAAACCTAGATAAGTTCGAGTCACGTTCTTGTGATGGTATCTTTCAAGGTTACTCGACTTCTTCGCGAGCTTATAGGGTCTTGAACTGCGAGTCTAGTAAAATGGTAGAGACCTGTAGGTGACCTTCGATGAGGCCAGTCCGCGGACTAGGCCTGATATCTCAGGTTCTTTAGAGCAGTCCGAGACCATCTTTGTGGATGATGAGGATGGAGATGAGGGTTGTCTACCCGATCCAGTTTCTCCTCCCCTTGAGGTGCCTACTTCCACCGCTGCACCTCGAGGAGATCAGCCCAATGCCTTCTGCTTCTTCTGGAGCTAGTGGCTCTATTCCTACCTCATCAGCTCATGAGGTAGAGGCCACTTCTTCATCTTATCCAGAACCTCCCGAAATATCCAGAAAGACCATCCTTCAGAGCAGATGATTGGAGACCTCTTTGAGCGAGTCACACGCTCAAAGTCTGGCATGTCATATTTCTGTCTCCATTCTGCCTTTGTTGCCACCTTTGAGCCCAAGGATGTTAGTCATGCTCTTTCTGATGAGTTTTGGGTCAATGCCATGCATGAGGAGTTGGAAAATTTCGAGAGAAACAAGATCTAATCGCTTGTTGAGCCCCCTAGAGGTCATAATGTCATTGGTACCAAGTGGATGTTCAAAAACAAGCAAAGTGAGGATGGGGTAGTCATTCGAAACAAGGCTAGGCTGGTAGCTCAGGGCTTCTCACAAGTTGAGGGTCTAGATTTGAGGAGACCTTTGCCCCTGTAGCTAAGCTTGAGGCCATTAGAATCCTGCTTGCTTTCGCAGCTTCTAAGGGCTTCAAGCTTTACCAGATGGATTCAAGAGTGCCTTCCTCAATGGGTTTATTGAGGAAGAAGTCTATATTAGACAGCCTCCAGGTTTTGAGAAACCCAAATACCCAAACCATGTCTACAAGCTTTCCAAAGCATTGTATGGACTTAAGCAGGCCCCTAGAGCTTGGTATGAGAGGCTTAAGTCCTATTTGTTGAGTCATGGTTTTGAGATGGGTAAGGTAGACAAGACCTTATTCAATCGTAGGCATGGCAATGACCTTCTGCTCGTCCAGATTTATGTGGATGACATCATCTTTGGCGGCTCTTCTCATGCTCTTATTTCACAGTTCTCGGATGTCATGAGCACCAAGTTTGAGATGAGCATGATGGGCGAGTTGACCTTCTTCCTTGGCTTCCAGATCAAGCAGACTCGGGAGGGTACTTTCTTGCATCAAGGCAAGTACACTCGTGACCTCCTGAGACGCTTTGACATGAGTGATGGCAAGCCGGTGTCAACTCCCATGGCATCCACAGCTTCACTTGACCCAGATGAGGATGGCGAGCCAGTTGATCAAAAAGAGAACAGAAGCATGATTGGCTCTCTCTTGTACCTCACTGCCTCGAGATCGGACATACACTTCTCTGTGTGTCTTTGTGCTCGATTTTAGGCTTGTCCTCGCATATCTCAACGCCAGGTGGTGAAGCGCATTCTTCGGTACCTTTGAGATACCATTGACTATGGTATCTAGTACTCTTCCTCTTCCTGTCTTTCCCTCATAGCCTACTCGGACGCAGACTTTGCTGGCTGTAGGATAGATAGGAAGAGCACTTCTGGCACCTGCCAATTCATTGGCACTTCTCTCGTCTCTTGGTCTTTTAGGAAGCAGTCCGGTGTTGCACAGTCCACCGTAGAGGCCGAGCACGTTGTTACCGCCAGTTGCTGCAGCTAGGTACTTTGGATGGCTTCGACCCTGCGAGACTTTGGGTTAGTTACAGACAGTGTTCCACTCTTTTGTGATAACACTTCTGCGATTAACATTGCTGAGAACCCAGTGTAGCACTCTCGGACCAAGCATACTGATATCCGATATCACTTCCTTAGAGACCATGTGGAGAAGGGTGACATAGTGCTCCAGTTTGTGGAGAGTGACCACCAGTTGGTTGATATCTTTACCAAGCCTTTGGATAGCTCTAGGTTTTCAGCTTTGCAGGGAGAGCTTGGGGTGGTTATCCTTATGGACTGTAGTGAGGGGCAGCTTTGTGCTTTATTGTTTTATCTTGTATATTATGCTCCTGTTCTCATTTTGTTGCATTGCATCGGGGTGCATTTGGGTTAGTCCTTCTAGCATAGATTAGAGTGTATCTCTCGTCTAGTTGTTTAGATTTCTTCCTCTCATCTTGTGATCTAGGATGCTGCTTATTAGTTGTCTCTCTTCTCACTAGGTTGAGCACACTCACTTCTTATACGTTCTAGCAAGGGTTGGGCCACCCTTGGGTAGACAGGGAACGTGTTTGCTCCTTAGTGGGGTAGATGACTAGTTGATAGTCCTAGTGTCATATGGGGTAGATGAGAGTCAGTCTAAGCCATAGTATCCTCTACATCTTGTCTATGCTTTAAGGACTGCCTTTTCTGATTTTCTTCCCAGCTTCTTGTTTTTATTGCTTTGGTTCAGAGAGAGTTCATTTGGGAGCTTCTGGAGCTTAATATTGACATATCTCAACTTGAAATAAAAGTGGATCACATGTTGAGGGGGAGCTGGATTTTCTTGCATTTCAGCATTCTGCATTGTAACATAACTACATGGAGCCTTGATTATTATCCTTAGTTGACATGTTTACAATGCTTTACATCTTACCATGATATGTGCTTACTTGCTAGATTTATCATAACTTTATATGTGTCGTCAAGCCTTTGCCATTGATAAGTTGTTTAAAACTGCTCAACTTGAATTAAGACATATCATATTAGCTCTTGAGACTAGTCTGTCTTTAGTTATCCTTTTATGATTCATGTTATGTCAAATAGGCTGAGTTGAGTCTTGAACCTTTATTGAGCTTTAGATTGAGCTATGCTAGTTTCTTGATGAAGCATAAGTTAGTACAACTGTTTAAAAAGTAAAAAGATCTCTTTTATGTGTGAAAAAACTGATCTCACCAATTTTTTCTCATGAGACTGCTTGCCATTGCACTAGGCATGAACTCAAGGGGAGTTTTGAATGACCAAGATCATATCCTTAAGCTTCTTGCTTGGAATGGTCGCATAAGGCTTGAGATCTTGCACATGACTAAAATGTTGGTTGGAAATAACCATGAGTTTCAAAGAAAAATATGTCTATTGTACTTAATTTGCTTAACTACAAAAAGAACCATGTACTTGAACAAATGATTCATTCTTGGACTTGTAGCACTCTAAATTGACTCATTTCTAGCTTCTTGGTTCCACTTAGACTATTGACATGGCTTGCATCATCTTTGGATACCTTTAGCTAGACTATACTCTTGAATGGCTTGACATGCTAAGAAATTCATCTAAATATTCAGATTGTTACTTATGTGGCTTGGCTTGATCATGCATATTTTGTTATGATCTTGATAGCATACATATACGTTATGGCTTGGTGTAATACTAAATGGTCATTTTGGATAATCTTCATGGCTCTAATTGCTTAACATTGAATAAAATTCAGCCACACCATGCTATATTCCCTCTTTTGCATCTTGATGACTCTATTGCCAAAAGGGGGAGAATATTGGAGAAAAAACCACTTTTTGGGAGCTTTGGAGCCCTTGAGGAAAAGGAGCTTTGGAGCCCTTGAGGAAAATTTGCTCTTTCTTTGCTCCTTTGTCTACATGGTCTTGCATCTTTTGCTTCTCTTTTAGACCATGTATGACTTTCAAACAAACTCAATCTTATGCTTTTTCTGTGTTTGTCAATATACTCATCAAGGGGGAGATTGAGAGACCATGTGGAGGTATCCCCATGTTTGTGATGAGTAATTGACGGTTGGTTTAGAGAGTTTGAGTTTGTTTTGGATATTCTAGGGTTGAGTACCTTTTACTTATGCTAATATTGATTATGTTGTTTCGTGCGGTGCTATGTGATGGTTTGCTTGTCTGTGTGACTGCAGGACTTCGGAGTTAGGTCATGGTGAGGTGAGGAGGACCGGGATAAGGCACAGGAGGTGTTGAGGTCCAGACGGTCGGTGATGCCGAAGATGATCGAGGCTGGTGAGGTGGTTGCGAGTCGGGAGATGAGGAACCGGAGCTGGGGCTACCGGTGGTGGACACGACGGGCAACGACGAGCGAACCGGGACTAGGCTCAGGGAGGAATCGGAGGTCCAGACGATTGGAGGTCGGTTGCGGTCGTGTGCGATGGAACAGACCAGAACTAGACTCAGGTGGAGTCAGAGGTCTCGGTCGGTGTCAGGTGGACACGACGGGCAGCGGCGAGGTGGATCGGGACTAGACTCAGGGAGGAGTTGAGGTCCAGACGGTCAGGATGCCGGGTGCGATCGTGTGCAGCAGAACGGACCTGGACTAGACTCAGGGAGGAGTTGAGGTCCAGACGGATAGGATACCGGTTGCGGGAAGCTTCCGGGAAAGTGCTTGAGGGCAAATTGGAGATTTGACTCAAGTTTGGAGTGGGGAGGCTGTTTTCCCTCCATTTCTGTCGGAACCCGGAGCAACAACTCCTGGATCCTCTGTGTAAATCGCACTAGTCCAGGATCAGCTAGTGCACACAGTGAACAACAAAGATTAATATCAACCATAATGACATTTATTAATTAAACAAGGGCAGAATTGCCAAAGTTTACATCCACGGCACAAACGCCAAAATTAAACATAAGCAGCGAAAGAAAAACCGAAGTGAAAAAGCCCACTGAGCCTGCCCACAGGCAAACGACAGTAAGACGCGGCCTACTCGTCCAAGTCTTCACCGTAGTTGGAGTCGTCTTCCTCTGTGTGGAGATAGCAAGGTGAGTACAAACTTGTACTCCGCAAGTCACACGGAGAAATGCAATATAATGATAAAGGCAACAAAGGAAGGCTTATAGGGTTAGTTTGCATAAAACATCATTTAACAAAATACAGTAGATAGATTGAAATTGCTGAATTTAATACAGTAAGTAAAACAGTACTTGTATTTGAAAAGTAATATCGTCAGTGCAGGCTCCGACCAAACACCAACCTATCCACGGGCATCCCACCGGACCATCTTTTCCAAAAGTTTACGTATAGATTCCATCCATCCACACGCTTTCACTGCGCAACTCTGATGGATTTCATCCATCCACCAGGTTTCAATCTCTCATGGATTCCATCCATCCGCAAGGTTTTCATCTCTCGTGGATTCCATCCATCCAAAAGGTTTTCAAAAAACCATTTAAAAAAATAAAGTCTAATACATGAAAAACTTTTACTCAGCATGCCCATGACCATGGGCACGGCTATCCAGGATAGATTATACACTCTGCAGAGGTTGTACAGCTTTACCCACAAGACACAATCATCCCGTTTTACCACTAGATTACACACTTCCTTAGGTGTGCGGTTAGGAGTCGTGACAGGGCCTTTACAATGAAAGGTCGTCAACCTGGCCAAGCCAACTCTAAGGTTTAGCCCCAATAAGGAATCCACCAGACCGGGACCCCTCTTGAGCCGAGTGAGACTTCTCATGGCCTACGCCACGCTCACTTTCAACCTACGAAATGGCTCCGGTTGGGACCCACAAATTATTCAGTCAGGGCTGTCCCATACCAGCCTTGTGGTAGTACGATAGGGCTTTGCAACAGTAGCTCACAGACCGGTCCTTAATTGACTTAGGCTCAACCACATACCCTCGTGCCCGACAATCAACCACTGCGGCTCCGACCAACAGGGCATGCCTGCACCCACCACCTAACCATCAGCCTAAGCCTAAACCAGTTTTTATATTTTGTTTTTAAAATATTTCATAAACCTCCTTGACTCACCAAAGTCAAGAGTAGCTTCAAAAAGCTTATCATTTTATGTAAAAAGGTCATCATTTTATGTGAAAAGGTATCCCAAAACCAAGATTATATCTAAGCAGTCTAAGCATTTAATATAAAATCTCTCTAGCCAATACTAATGTACTAACTAGGTTTTGATCTAGGGTGACAAGGTATAAGGAATTCAATATCAATGGAGGAATTAACAAGTAGGCATTAACTATATTTAAAACTGAATTGAAATACATTGAGTAAAAATATGCATGCAGAACACTTTAAAACAACATAATTTTATTTTGAAAATTGGGATCAACATGATCAAGGAGTGTGACTTTCCTTGCTCTTCAACTTGGTGCAAATCTTCGTCGTCAAAATCTCCCAAATCGTCGAAGTCTACACGTGAAAATAAACCACCAAATTCAAATAAATTCAAAATAAATTCAAAATTTGAATTGAGGCTATAAATGGATAGAGGGGAATTTTTGATGAATTTAGAAATTTGAATGGGCTAAATCGGAGTTAGGACGAAGAAGAACGGGCTCCGGGAAGTTTGAAAAGAGAGAAAAATGGAAAATCAGGATTTTGGAATTATTTTCCTAAAGGAAAATCTGAATTATTGCGTCATCAGGGAATTTAATTTTGGCTGATTTATTTTTCAATGGGAAAAGAGATTTATGGTGCCATGCTGACGTCAGCCAGGAGGTGGGCCGAATGACAGGTGGGCCCCGAGTCCATAGACCGGGTCCACGCCGAGGGGAGGCGCTGAGGTGGCGGGGTGCACTGACCGGGTGAGGAGGCGCCGCGTTGGCGCTGAGGTGGCGCCACACGGCATCCACGTGGGACGGGCGGGTTGAGGTGGCCGGCCAGCGGAGGAAGGCGCTCGGGTTCGGGCTCGCGCGCTCTGGCGGCGGCGGCGGCGCGCGAGCGGGAACGGGAAGAGGGGCGAGGAAGTCGAGGTGGGCGCGGCCTTACCGGAGGCGGCCGGAAAGAGGCCGGCGGCGAGGAGGGCGGCGGCGGCGCTCGGCGCTTCGGCACGGCGACGGTGGAGCGGCCGGGAGGGAGAGAGGAGTGGAGGGGGAGGTGGTGCGAGAGAGGGGAGGCGAGGGGGTTTTATAGGGTCGGGAGGGCGGCGCCGGGATTTCTCACCGGTGATTGCGGTCGGCGGGGATTGCGGAGAGGGAGAAAAGGAAGGTGCGGCCGTAGAAGGAAAGGAATCGAGGAGGGAGAAGAAGGAAAGGGCGCGGGTCACACGAGCGGCGGAAAAGGAAAGGAGACCCGGCGGGGCGAGGGGCGGCGAGGATGGTGCAGCCGAGCGGGAGGAAGGAGGAGACCACGGGGGAGACGAAGCTGACGGGTGGGCCCGGGCGGTCAGCGAGAGAGGAGGCGAGGCGGCCGACGGGGGGGGCAGCGAGGCGAGAGGAAAGAGGAGCGGCCGGATTGCGGGGGCGGGGATCGAACAGCTGAGGCGAAGGGGAGGGGTGAACGGCAGATGGGCCGAGGCGCGCGGGAGATGGCGATCTGGGCGCACGCGTGGCACACGGGGAGGAGGGGGAGGCGGGATCGGCCGGGCGACATGGGCCAATCCTGGCCGTCCAAGTGGCGGCAGAGGAAGGGTTGGGATTTTAATTTTTATTTTCTGATTTCAGATTTTCAGAAATTATCAGAAAATTCATTAAAGCTCGGAAAAATATGAAATAAATCCCAAAAATTCAGAAAAATTCACAGAAGCTTCTAAATAAATTTTGGAACCCAAATAAAATATTTCAACACATTTTCTGCATTAAATTTTAATTTTTGGTTTTCCTTTAAAATACTTTTTAATCTTTAAATAACTTTTTAAAATTCAAAGAAAATTTGGGATGTTACAATTTCCATGTGTGTTGACTTTTTGCCTCAAGTGTGTGTGAGGCATGGAGTGGGTTTGGGCTGCCTCTTCTTGATTTTCTCCTTGTGGTTGTGTGCATGGAGTTAAAAAGGGGCAGCTGGTTGTGGAGAGTCCAAGCAAGCAAAGGGAGTGTATTCCTGGATAGAGTGAGCTGAGCAGGAGAGTGCAATGGGTGCTCTCGTGTGTGGTTCTGTGAGAATCATGTAGTGTATGTGTTCCCCTTGTTATCAATTGCGTATGGGGATGTAGAACTCGTGTTTGTAATCATTCATCTCTCCTAATCGATATGAGACATGCTGTGATTGAGATGATTTGGGTTCTTGAATGTCTTTGAGTTCCTTATGCTGTTCTCTGTTTCTTTATGTTCTTAAGATGGATTCTTGAGAAAGTAGCCTTTGATCTTTGCTATGTGATGGGAAGATATTCTAGACCATTTGGCCATTCCATTCCCAAGAGGAAATGGAGGATTCAATGAATATTCTCTTTTCTATGTCAAGCAATGAATTTCCTCGGTTTCTAATTTTCTAGGGTTTGTTGCCAGAGCACTCTTGTCTCAGCTCTATCTTAGTGGAAAGAGTTGCTCTAGGTCTATGTTTTCTTGTTGTGAGGCCTTCTCTAGCTAGAATACAAAGGTTCATGGTCCTCAGACATGAGAATATCTTGATATTCAGCTTTTGGTCTCATCTCTTAGACTTTCTTCAGATTTCTGATTAAATCTTGATTCCTAGCTTCTTTAATGTAATCTCTTGTTTCTTGTTGTATCTTTGATATTTAGAGTGTAGTGGAGTTCATTTGAGTCAGGAAGGGCAGCAATTCTTTTTGGCAATTTCCCTATTTTCTGCTCTCTTAGTAAAACTGTGTAAATTCTTCAGTTTCAGAGCTTCGGGTGCCCGCCGTCTGCTCTATTTTCGGGCTTCCCGGTCAGACCGCTAAACCCTAGTGGTCAGATCGCTCATTAGCCGCCGGTCAGACCGGTCGAGCAATGGCGGTCTGACCGGCCCGAGCCGAGCGGTCAGACCGGACCTTGCACGGAGAACAGACTGGGCATTTGATGGTGGTCGGACCGGTTATACCCGAGCGGTCAGACCGGCCCAGCAACACCGATCAGACCGGCCTTGTTGCTGCGGTCTGACCGCCCGGCCTATTGTGGTTTGACCAGCCATGTTTCTCTGCTGCCAAGCTTCAATTGATCGTTTTGTCTTACCCTTTTCTGAGAGTTTTCTCCTTGGAATTCCAGTAGGCTTGAATATTCTTTCTTCATAGTTTTTATAGCTATCGGAGAGGAGATTCACTTGTGGATACCTTTGGGGGCAAATTTTAAAGAGGCACCATTCACCCCCCCCCCTCTATTGCCATATCCAATCCTACAGATGCCACCCAACTCAATGGCAGCTTCACACCTCCCGACTTTCTCACTCCAACTCATCTTTGTCATTTCAATCGAACACCTCAAGGTCCTCAATCTCTCTCCCACTTCCTTGTAGCCATGCATGGATCCCCGAGCCATGTCCAATCATCGCACCACAAAGATGGCCAAGAGGCTAGGGATAGATATATGACAGAGAATGGTGGCAGTGTGAGCCATGTCATGTGGGGCGGCGGTCATGAGCAGGAATGTTGGCAAAAGCTGGGAGGTGGGATTTGGGGCTTTAGTTGTGCTAGTGGAGGTGGAGCTAATAGACATAGTAGTTTGGATGAAGGAGCAGTATGTTATACAAATTTGGGGAACTTATGGCAATGATCACAAAGACCATGGAACAGAGCAGTGGCATGGTCCACTAATGAACATGCTAACACGCTACTACCGTGGCCTCTTTGTGAGCACCACTAGCCACTACTACTCATGTGGTGAGGTGCCCACCTACCTCATTAGGCCACCGTGCATCTACCACGTGCCCGTGCTTGGCGTGAGCCTCCACAAGATGCATCCTGCCAAGAAGATTATTTGTTCTGTGTAGTTTGGAGTGTGGTTATGTGTTGCATTGGTTGGTCATAGAGTGGAGAGAGAAGGAAGGGGAGGGAGCAGGTTTGGGGAGAGCCGAGAGAAAGAAGGTGAAGTGGATTACATGGCATACTAGTTAGAACTATGTGTTTATGGATGTGCCACTATGTGCAATTTTAACCTACATGCACCACTTAGACAAGTTTTGTAACTTACTTAATTAAGCAACTCTCAAGTTTTGTGACCTAGTTACACCTACTCTACAAGTTGTTGTACGAGTAATGCAATTTACTCTAATAGAAAGAGTTGTTGCACCTGTAATGCAATTTGCTCTAATATAAAAACAATTTATCCCGATAAATTTCTTTTGCAACAGAGAATTTATCGTTCAAGAACACCCAATCCTTAATTAGCTTATTTTTGTAAGATGCACTAGGACAAATAAACATCAATACTAGACCAAAGAAAAAAATGTAACGTTATAAAACGAAAGGTAAAAGCAAACAAGCACTAGCTAACAGAGTATATTTTTGAAAATTTAAAAACATGCAGATTAGACATCAAACGTTGATTCGGAGGCAGGACCTAATTTTTCTAGACAAATTTTTTTTTTTTTTTGCAGCAGTTGATCTAGCTAATATTTTAGTGTAAGAAGTGTTTCTGGGCGAAGATGTAGGGACCAACATCCCCAGAAACACACATTATTGGTGATACAGAACCTTATAATGTAAAGATGACTGGTGATCATTAGATCATTTTTTGTATTACAAGTTAGGAAATGACTAAATTCTAAAATGGATACAGTGTGTACTATATGCATTTTTCCAGTATATAAGTGGATCAGTACTCTATAGCAATGACACATTCTAAATCAAAGATCTAACAACTATTTCCTAGTTAAGTAAATTGTGATGTTGGATTAATCATCCTTAATGACTTATGTCTTTGTTAATTAATAGAAATTAACTAAATTGTTAAAACAATGTCATATAAGATATTCTAGCATGAATAATTCTATTTTCCTAAAAAAGAATGCGCAATTTTATTTTCACCACTGATATAATGTATGCTCAACTGTTGAGAGAAATCAACTAACAACTAATCAATAAATCTGGCGTTTTAATTCAGGGTGAGTAAAGTTGCACTATGTGCTAGAGTAAGAAGACCAAAATGGTTTTTGCACAGGAAGAAGTGACAAATTTATCTCTATTTCTTTTTTTACTATTTTATATGCTTGGTAAGTTTTTAAAAAGAAAAGATACATAAATTAACGAAAATTATGTCTTTAGAGTAGTACGAATCAAATGAGCGCAAATAACTCTCGTTAAGACGCATGAGCAAATATTTACTCTAACCAGATGTGTGCATGCATGACCACAAAATCAAACCTGATCACGTAAAAAACAATTTAGTTAGTGCACCGGTCATGGCACTTGGCAGATGAATTGGAATAGCCAAATTGATGCTATATAATCTAATTAAGCGGATGGTCATTTTGTTGTTCCCATCATCTTGTCAAGATAAAAATACATACTTTAACATTTATTGACAACCTAAGCACTATTTAAATTGGTGTAAGACTAAAGGACTATGTAAGAAGGTCCAGAGTTTTGCTATGATGAACCATTGCCAAATTAGAGGAGGTGGGGTCTTGATTTTGCAAATTAGATTTCTAGATTTGGCTACAGACCAAGCGGTCATACCAGCCAAGGGTGATGGTCCAACTAGCCATCAGTTTGACTGGACAGTACCAGCAGTCTGACCGGAAGTAGCTAGCGGTCAGACTAGCCGGGCTGGTGGTCTGATCGGCTCAGCTGTGCTGTTTAGGCTGAAAGTTGGATTTTTGCAAATTTTGGACATGGTTTGATTTGGTTTGACATAGGACATCCTATTTCTGGGAGATTTCTTGGTCCAAGTATTTAAACTTTTGGGAGTTCTTGCTTGCTGTAACATATAGAATACATCTAGAGCTACCTTGGTCATCCTTCACCCATGAGAAAGTTCTATTTCTTGTTTTCAGTTTTTCCCAGTTTTGGTGTAACCTCACTTGTTCTTGAGAAAAGTGTGAACTTTGATAAGAATTCTTCCAATTCTTGGATGGAATAGGTCCGATCCCTAGACCTCAAGCAAAGTATATGCAAAATCTTATCTCATTTGGACTTGATTTTTTTTAGTTGCACCAAAAGTTGCATTGGCTCGGACTGATTTTCCAGTTCTAGAACAGGTGAGCAGTCAGACTTCACCCTACCTACCCACTAGGAGGTTGGTCAAACCGGCTTATGGCCAGTGGTCAAACTGTCAGGCATCCGTTAGACAGCCGCCTAGTAGTCGGTCTCACCGCCAGTGCCTTGGTTCGTCGGCTCTTAGATTTTTTTATTGTTTTGGCTTTGGTTTCCAATAATGACTTTCATAGCTCAGCAGCTACTAGAGTGAATGATTGACGAACATTTAAAGAAATTTTTTGAAAATATCATTTATCTCTCTACTGTCATACCAATTCTACCAAAGAAATTTACCCCACAGCTCAACAAGTTTGCACAGGACGTGTTTCCCAATGATCGAAGAACAAATTCCATTTGCCCCCACCTCTTAAAGGAACCAAACAATAAATAGTCTACCAGCTAGATGTGGTAGAGTTGGGCAAAAGATATATATTTTTGCACAATTTTGACACTTTGACACAAATAAAAAGAAGTGTTCTAATGCATGTGAAAGTTGCATCCTCATATGCGTATGACAATTCCTCTTTTATATAATTTATGCATATGCGCTGATTTGCATTAGCAAATTCAATGTAATGACTCAATGCAATCACTAATCATCCCTGTTGTTGAAAATGCCACAAAAAATATAACAGATACTTTTTGTCGGGCTTGCTACTCTTATTGGGCCATTAGTATATACCTTATTTTATTTAGAAAATGAAAATTTATGACATTAATTTTAATATGAAAATGTCATAGCACTGTCATGTACAAAATATGTGCCCCTTATTTACTACAACGTGAAGTAGCCATATTCTTATCAGCTTATGGCTTATAGTTCAAGGTTTATAGTTTATCTTGAACAAACAAATGGACGGTTTCTTCATTGCCATTTCAAAGCAATTCATTGAAATAGTCTTTTCGAAACGGCTTATCGACTTATCGACATTCAAATAGCTCCTATAAATACTTGCTCCGCAACTTCTCCTTCCAATCCCCAGCAGCTTGTTTCAGGCTCATTTGCTAGAAGACAGCACACTACTTTCTTTTTGGGAGGTACAGATTTGCTTTGTGCTCAGACATAATACACAAAGATTACATTGACTAAGATGAGAAAAATACTATGATTAATAGCTCAAATCAATGACAATTTCAGCACGCTTCATACATCAAAAATGGACAAAGCTAAGGAACATTTTTTTATATAAAGCAATATGCTATCTCCACAATGATTTTCATAAAAAAAATGATGAAAGAAATAAAATACCTAAAAAGAAGCCAATCATTGATGCATTTTTGTTAAAAAGTAAAAATGCAAAAGAAATGTGGAGAAGAGAATATATTCTCCCTACCCAAACCAATGAATCTTTGTAATTGATTATGAGTCACGGGTTTCTCTCTTTTTCTTTCTGATTTGATTTGTCCACAAACTGTTATCCGCCGTTATCCAAATATTTGGTCATTGGAAGGTTATTGGCAAGCTAATATTCTTGTTAAATGTGCATGAACATTTTGCTTTTAGAAGAACGTGTAAAACGTACTCTAGGTGTAGTTACAAAATGCTATCGTTGTGTGACACGCAGAGCAATATAATTCCCAGTAATACAAAATATACTGTAAAATTGCTAGAAGGAAATGGAAATTTTCTAGTATGTGCCATCAAAAAATAAATTTTGTAATGATAGTTGTCATCTTTGGTTGGGGACGTTGTGCAATACAATGGGTAGAAAATAAAATAGGTACCTCGTAAATCATAATTAAGCAAAGAGAGAGATCACTGGAAATTATTGCATATTTCGTAATAAAGTATTGCATTTAGTTTAGATTCAAGCTTTGGGGTCAACTAAAGGCCCATTCAAAACATCTTTTGCTTGCAATTGTTGACTTTTGGCCTAAATAGACACTATAACGACTGTTATTTGTTTGCCAAGGCATTTAATTAAAGAAAAATGAGTAAAAATAAAAAACCGTTATATCTTTATAGACAATGCAAAGAAAAAAAGAAAAATTAGAAGAAAAAAAACTATGTTAAAAAGTTAATGCTTTCGAAAAGGCTTTTGACTTCTAGAAGCTAAAAGCTAGAAGCCAAATGCCGTTTTGAATGTGTCCAAGTACTTAGAATAAGTTGAAGCTACAGCTAGAGAAGTCAGATTTCAACCTATAATGCTCAGTGAACTGAAGCCAATGGAACGTGGCTTAGAACCCTAAATTTTGTGGAATAGGTCCGAATTGAATTTCTTCGGTGTGCTATGGTAAACTTGGCTTCAACACGCAAAACCATCCACTATCTTCGGTTATTACAAGCAAGGCTTAAACTAGACTGCTTGATTATAAGTTCAGCACATATATAACCCGTAAGGTAAAGATAAATCTCCGCAAAGTAAAAATATCTTCATCTTTTTTCTTAAACAAGTAGGCGATTAATCTTAGCCCTCCATTTCAGCTTAGACTATAAATTTCAAGGGCTAAGAAAATATCAAGGTGACGTAGATGCAGGCCTGTATGACGTCACCGAAATGGGGTTGCTCGTGTACACTGCATCTTATCTCTCTCAGCATGCATGGTGCATGTGGGCTGCTATGCATGGAAGCACTAACACTAAACTAACCCTTGCACAATAATTTTCCCTGACTAGTTTTTGTCGACTCCAAATCCACCTCTAAAGATTCTGATGTTGACACGCCTAGCTATAATTAAGAAAGAACTAAACCTCGTTTAATTAATTAAATGCCAACAACTGAGATTAGAATTTAGAAGCATCCAACCGAGTCGATCGTGTAGCATCATTACCACACAAATAGTCATCACAGACAGTTTCTGAACCATCTGATTTATTGTATCTGTGATAATAGATGGTTATCACAGACAACTCTCAAATCGTCTATGATAAATCACAACACAGACGATTTTCAAAATAATCATCTGCGATATGTCAGATATCACAGATAGTTCTTAAACATAACCGTTTATAATATTTGTCATATCACAGATGACTAATACAAAAAAACCGTTTGTGATATGTCAGATTAAAGGATTGCGCGTAGGCTACAAAAGCAGAAAATAAAACTTTTCTACCGCGCACATAAGGACATCATGCTAAGGAGAGATCATGGATCGTTACCACTAGACGCGCAGCGCAGCGGAAGAAGAGTTGGAGAAACCGATCCAACCACGCGCGTCGAGGTAGTAGTGGAATTAGCCGATCGTCCCGAACAGATCGTCTCCTCCACGCGATCAACCACACCACGAGCAGATCCAATCTGTAGGTTGTTGATGCCGATCAACACCGCAACGAGCAGCGGCTCCACCGGTATCCACACGTCCGGGGCTGGAACGCCGATCGCGAGTGTACTAGCACTCGTGAGCGACTAGGGTTTGGCTCGGGAGGTGGCGGCTAGGGTTATGCTAGAGGTTAACAATAGTGTGTACCCCTCAGCCCCTCACCTCCATATATATAGACCTCCTCATTGGGCCTTGTGGACCGAGGCCCAATAGGAGTCTATTCGGATATCTATCCGAATTGAGCTCATATTCGAATTAGTGTTCCAACCCGTTAAGCGTGCGACCCTGTAGGTTCACGTATACTTGGTCGTGACCCGGAAACGCCTTTCCGGTCACCCTGTTAATAGCAGCCTCTAGTAAGACATATTAACCCCAAAGTATACGTAAAGATCATATCGGCTGAACCTGTAATGTTCTCATGTACGAATCCCTTTGCCTCACGATATAGATTGAGCTCAAGGCGAGACATGTGTCATCCTGTTAATAGCTCAACCACTCTCTCGATACCGTGATGGATTATAAACTTGTGATTGACTCCTCAATCACCTTGGCATGGCCATGCACTTTCATAATCCATTACATCGAGGGGCCTAGAGATATCTCTCCTATAAGGAGGGGCAAATTCTATCTTGATCATTCACATCCCACTACATGTTTCATGGCAAACCCGAAGACTACTTTTATGACTACCCAGTTACGGAGTATATTTAGTAGTCCCAAAATAAGCTACTACGCATGTTGGGAACCATGATGATCTCAAGTCTAATGATTCTACATAAACACTACTTGAGACCAACTAATGACACATGGAATCTCTGCAGTGTCTCATGGCAGGTCTATCCAACATATGTTCACTAACACATGTCCATATTATTGATTTGGTATCACCATACCATGATCCATGAGACATGATCATCAATCAATACATATGTTGATCTTTGAATCATATTTGTTCCTCATATGATATATGATCAGGGATCATTTAGAAATAGCAATATTTTGGCATTAAGAGTCTCATGAATAAGTCACATACTCATTGATCAATAATGATAATGTCTATTTCAAGGAACAAAGTAATGTATCATAAACATAGTATGTGATATATACAACATCTCCATGTTGCCTCTAGGGCATATCACTAACACAGATATCACAGACGATTCTTAAATATAACCGTGTGTGATATATCAGATATCACAGACGGTTTTATATTACAAACCGTCTGTGATAGCTTTTTGAATAGCTAAAGTATTTTCTATTTTTTGGTTAGCATCAGGAAATTCTAGTCATGCCCTCTGAAAACAAGCAAGCAGATTACAGATAATTACAGATCTTGTAGCACATAATAATCATTACACAGATATCATAAATGAATTACAATTGAATATATTATAGTTGAATGAAGTAAAATTGAATGAATTGTTTGATGAATTACAATTTGTAGCATCCTAAAAATTTGGATCTTAAAAAATGTATAACTTTTGAAAAATTTGGAATGCATCTTCTTGACATTTGGATTTTTTATGGATTTTCCTTGGATTTTGGTTGAGGTTCCAACGATTAAGAAAATCATGAAAATAGAACTCTGAAAGAAAGGTAAAAGTAATAGAAAGTAAACTTAAAATCAAATACAAATCTGAAAAGATGTTCCAAAAATTAAGGTAGGAGGATTCACTTGGAATCAGTTAGCGAAAACTCAGAAAGGTGGAAATATGCAAGTATGAAAAATTAGTTAAATAAAGATGGCTAAAGGGGGATTAATAAAAATTTGGAAATGTGCATTGGGCCTAACTAAAAAGAAGAAGAAACATAAAAGAAAAAGGCCTTTTCGGCCTGGCCCGAGCCAGCCACTGGGCCGACTCTTCTCCCCTTCCCCTCGCACGCGCTCTATCACGGCAGGGACTTCCCCGCCAGCCATGGCAGCCCGCCTCCCCGTCGAGCCTCCTTGTGGCCGTCGATCGCCGGCGTGCCTCTGCGCCC
The DNA here is from genome assembly GCA_036346575.1 of Dendrocalamus sinicus. Taxonomy (NCBI): domain Eukaryota; kingdom Viridiplantae; phylum Streptophyta; class Magnoliopsida; order Poales; family Poaceae; genus Dendrocalamus; species Dendrocalamus sinicus. Next base: position 7,184,941 of record CM070646.1, on the reverse strand, counting down.
ATCCTGTCGAGTCAGCGCCTGCTCTGCCGCAACTCCACTCCCGTGTCACCATAGGAGCGGCGTCACACTCGGCCATCTCTTTTAACCACCGCCTGGCTGAAGGACGATGCGACGTTGCTCCAACTACTGTGCCACGCCGCTAGGGTCATCCATAGTATGCGCCCACACCACCGTGACCTGATACCGCAGTCGCTCCTATCAGCCACAGCTCGCCTAGCTCCACCCCGTCACATCACCATCCCCCTAACCGTGCTGCCGCCCACTCTCTTTGGCGCCCGCACCCCGCCATCCGTGCGACAGCCATGCCCTGCGGCATGTCACTATCGTGACGCGAGCATGAATCACCGCCCCTGTAGCCACACCAGCACCACGCCTCCGCCAAGACCGGCCAAGCACCCCTCACGTCACCAGCCCCTTCTACTGCCTATAAAACCCAACTCACCCCCATGTAGCACTGCCATCCTCCACTCATCCTCCCAACCCAAGGAATCGACCCCCCGTGCCCCTAGCTCGCCAGCGACATCATCTTCTCCAATGCCGACCAAACCAAAACCACTTTAAGAAAGCAAAATCACTCAGGGCAACCAAAACCACTTGGAGCAAATGAACACCCCTTGTACGTGACCAAAACCACTCGAAGCAGGCCAAAACCACTCGAAACAACCACAACCATCAGGAGCCAATGAAAACCACTCTGAGCAACTTAGAACTAAATGAGATCACTCAGATTCAAGACCTTTGACTACGATCAACCAAAACTTTCGCAAACGGAAATTCCAAAGCAATCCAAATGTTAATTGTTCATCATCACTTTTAATCACGACCACCACATGGCCTAACATTATGGAACCATCTGTGATGTGGTAGCATATCACATACGGTTTGCGTCACTAAACCACCTGTGATAGTTCCTTCTATAGCTACAAAATATCTTTTTTGGTTAGCCTTAGGAAATGCTAGCCATGTTATCTAAAAATAAGCAAGCAGATACAATCACAGATGGAATAATTTATTAATTACTGAATCAATTACAATGGAATAATTTCTTAATTACATGCCAAGTTTCTTAATTACAATAGAATAATTTTCAGATAGGTGTTCGTCATGTGAGATCATTCCAACTGGCTATTTCCTTTCAAAAAGCTATTCATGATGATCGACACACATATAGCTAGCTTCATCACTTGGTTCTTCCTCGAGCCTAGTGCCATCTCTGAGAGGAGGCAACTTGTCAAATTGATTGACTCTTCCTCATCCACGACATTCTTAACTCCGAAATCCATCTTTTTTCTATGAAGAACAATGTGGTGTTTCTTATTTGCTAGGTCGGTTACATAAAAATTTGAACAACTTGCTTCCGAGTACGAATAGTTCATGTTTGTATCCTATACATTCAAGGTCCACAATAATGATACCGTACTTGTCAACCTTTACACCTTGTGGGAGTTGGACCCAACGACACCGAAATAGAGGGATCTTAAAAGTATGTAGTCAAACTCCCAAATCTCTTCTACAAGTCCATAGTAGGAGCTTAGGCTAGTAGTATTGAACTGCTCATGAATTGTTTCTATGCGGGCACCTGAGTTCTGGACTGTATTCTTTCTATCCTGATCTGTTGTACAAAATATGCACCCATTTATGTCATATCCTTGCTATGTCACAATTGTAAAATTTGGCCCTTTTGCCACCCATTGCAGCATATCACTTGATGACCTCCCGGTGAATCACACCTTCAACCATTTGTTGAACCAACAGTTATGCTGTCTTATGATCCAAATCTCTGACCGACCTATATTCTCTTGGCGTAGTATGTCCTTGTGCTCTTCAATATATGGGAACATTTCAGTTATGTTTTGCATGACCATAAAATAGGCTTGAGCGTATGTATCTAGATTGAGAGTTCTTTCTTTCCTTCCAATAGTCGTGATACCCTCTAGCCTCCTCTCGTGATGAGATAGATGCACACCTATCGGTTTGTCCTGAGTCATGTAATTGACACAAAATTCAATGACTTCTTCAGTTACATAACCTTCGATGATGTTTCCCTTCGACCGAGATTGATTTCGTACATAGAACTTAAAAATTCCCATGTACCTCTCGAACGGGTACATATGATGTAGAAACACGGGGTTGTATATCTTTATCTCTTTCACAAGGTAGACAATGAGATGAACCCTGATATTGAGAAATGATGGAGGAAAATACATCCCAAGATGATATAGAGTTATCACCACCTCGGCTTGCATAGCATCTAGTCCATTGGGATCGATGACCTTTTAAGAAATTGCGTTAAAGAAATAACATAGGCTCATGATTGTCACTCGAATCTTTTTCAGTAAAATACTTCTAATTGCATGTGTTATTTTCACATGACAGTCATGAGACTTCATGCTAATTAATTTCAAATTTTTCATGGAAACAAGTTTCTTCATGCTAGTGGAGTAACCAGATGAAACTTTCATACCATGCAAGCACAAGAATATCTCGGCCTTAGACAAAGTGTACTAAGATGGGGGAAGGTACATCTACCCTTTATCGGTCTCTGTCAGTGCAAACTCAGTCCTAATGTTCATAGCGATCAAATCACACCGTGCATTGACACCATCCTTTTTTTGTCATGAATATTCAATAAGAGACCAATCAAGCTATCACATACATACTTCTCTATGTGCATGACGTCGATGCAATTGTGAACATCTAAATGTTCTCAATAAGGCAAGTCCTAAAATATTAATCACTTCTTCTACATGTTCTTCTGACGATCAATTTACGTTTCTTTCCAAACACAACATTGATATCTTTGACCAAATCATAGACCTCTTTCTTGCTAAAAGGCATTAGAGCTGAGTCATCCTCTTTTTCTGTCAAATTATTTCTTCATCTTACGGTATGGGTAATACCTTGAAAGGAACTTACGGTGATGTATGCGCACAGTTTTGTGCGAGTTATTCAACCACACACTCTTGGTATAATCTAAGTAGTATGAACAGGCTTTGGCTCCTTTTGTACTTAACCCGATAAGTTACCAAGGGTAGAAAAATTATTGATGGTGCAGAACACCATGGCACGCAGAGTGAAGTTCTCTCATTTGTCTGTATCCCATACATGTACCCCTTCGTTCCACAGCATCACATGATCTTCTAGCAATGGTGTACACATCAATACCATTCTTAGGTTGCTTCAGCCCTTGGATAAGTAGTGATATCAAAATGTACTTCTGCTTTATACACAGCCAAGGAGTAAGGTTGTACATGCATCCATTCACAGGACAAGTGCTATATTGGCTACTCATGTTACCGAAGTGATTCATTCCATCTGTACTCAATCCATACCTTATATTCCTCAGTTCCACACCGAAATCTATAAACATTCTATCGATGTTCTTGCACTAGGCATAATCTGTAGGGTGTCTTATTTTTTATCTTTCTCACGCTTCTCTGAGTGGAAACATAATAATCTTGCATCCTTTCGGTTCGCAAATAAACGCTTCAAATGAATAATTACAAATAGATACCATAATACCTTAGCAGGAGGTCCTTGCTTCACCTCGATGCCCTCGCTGGCATCAGAGTGATTCTTATGCTTATATCAGGACGATTTGCACACCGGACAAAAATGTAAGTTTACATACTCTTTACGGTAGAGGATACAATCATTCAGACATGTATGTATTCTTTCTATATCTATTCCTAATGGATAAAGAACCATCTTTGTTTGGTAGGTGAAGAATGGATGACAACCTTGTATATTGCGGCATACAGTCTGGGAGCAAAGGTTTCTCCAAGTCCTCTATCAAACCCTTGAATGTACCAAACTCTCTCTCTCTCTCACTATAATTCTCTTTTGCATCACGTAGCATCTGATCTAGATTGTCATCATGTGACCTATCCTCATTGAAAGCACTGTTTGCATCCGGCATATCATTGTCTCCCTCGGTGATGTCATAACTACCTTCCTATATAATATTCTCTTCATCGTGTCCAGTCCAACATGCATACCTCTTTTTGAAACCCTTTTGAATCAAGTGAGTTTCGATCTACGCTGAGTTGGTAAATATCTTTAGATTATCGCAATCAATGTATGGACAGTACGTATATTTCATCCCCTTCTTTAACATATCCTGCTCAGCCGCTCTTTTAAAAGCAGACACGCCATCAATGTACACTTTACTCACATGGTCCTCAACATATATCCAGATTTGGTCCTTCTATGTTACGCATGTAACAAATTAGTATCAAATTAGATTAATGTTCCTATAGCTAGCTAGCCTAATACTTATACATAATTGTCATCCACCTTAAATTATCCATCTAGAATAGCTAGCTACACACTATTCATGAAGCATATATATATCAAGGAAGAATATATTAAAGTAAACTAGGAGTAGCGACCCATTCTTAAATTAGAGCAAACTACCAAGCTAGATCTAAACTTAGCTATTATCTATCTTTATTATAATGCAATAATTAGAAGCAAATACTAACCTCAAATTACAAAGAATAAATTGATTTATAGGCACACTTGTAAATCTTCGGTATGTTTTCACCAAACTCTCCAACGCCGCCATCTCCTTCAAAACAGACATTTAATAACACGACGTATCACAGACACTTCCAACCACAAATCGTTTGTAATAATTATTTATCATAGATGGTTTGTATTAAAAACTGTCAATTCTTACCATGGTAGACTTCACAGATTGCTCTTAATACGAACTATCTATGATAATTATGTATCACAGACGATTCTATCTATCGCTACTAACATCGAGGGTCATATATGTAAAATCGTTTGTGATAATTACAATACTAAGGATTCGGAGAACCATCTATAATGATATGTTCAGTATGGTATTTTCTATAGTAGTGCATGAGTATTAGCTTTATCTGACTAAGCAAGGTATTGTTCATCATCTAAAGATGGATATGGTTTAGCTTTTATACAAAGTTAATTTAATTAATTGTTAATTACATGTGGGTCCTGTGCTCTTTCTGGTCACACATGCGTAACATGCACTACCTACCGGGAAGCAGGAAACCAATGTCAATTTGTACATGGGATTGTCACCCAACTCATGCCACATCATCTATATGTAGATTATGAATGTTATTGCTTATCCGCTAGATTTATTTCCAAATTAAATCATACTGGGCTTACAGATATTCAATTAATTCACTGCGCATTAATGTCTCTTTATTTATGATTTGGTCATGTACTACTCTCCGATATGAATCCTATGCAAATTTAATAGAAAGCTCCTTATTTATGTTTTGAACTGGGACTGAGTATATAGAATACTGGGACTGAGTAGATAGAATAAGTTCTTCGCCAGGTTCTTGTACATTCCATATATTATTTGTGTAGATTATTTTGCATTTATATTTGTCAGTTAATTAAGCCAAGCCTATTCGATCCGAAATGTCTAGGAATTTTAGCATTACTCTGTTGCGTTCGCAGCATAGCATGGCACGACAATGCTAGCATAGCATAAGTATTTGACCAAGACCCTCTTTAAACGGATTTAGATTTTAACTTTTGGTTTTTAATTTATCTTTTTTAACCTTTTGGCTTTTTAAGTTTTTTTGCCTTTTCTTTTTCCACTTATTCGTTTGTATTATCTGTGATGATATAATATTTTTTATTTTTAAATTTAATTACTCAGAAAAGCTAATATTCGCTATAACATATTTTCAATCGTTATAGTAAAAAAAGCCGAAAACTACAGCTTATAAGCCACGTTAAGCAACCTGAGGCTACCTAATTACGGTGTGTGTACTATGGATGCGGTGATTTCTTTGGAAAATTTCAATTAAAATCCATTCTCTTCCTTTCTTCTTCTTGTTTTTTTTTCTTGGAGGATTGTTTCTTCGTAGCCAGTATACAAAGGTTCGACGCAGTGAGCGCAAGCTTACCAGGCATCGTTGTACGGACAGAGTGGCGCCGTTGGGTGGGGGGCCACCACCCGTGCTGGGAAAAGGCCGGGCCGCGGGTGTTACCTAGCTTTGATGGGCCACACGTCTCCTCCAGCCACGCTTCCCCTCTTCTTTTTGTTAATTTATAATATTTTCTCAAAAAAATTATAATATTTGCATGGAGCGGCTGAAGCTACAATTTTCGAAGGATGGAAAGTATAATATAAGCTTGATTATACTTTTACTTTAAATTGACACAAAACTTGAGCATGCAGCCAGATTACTAGTGGAGTAGAAAGTTCCTTAATAATGTGAATTGTTTGACATGACAGTACAGGATCCCTCGTGGTACCCACAGGGGCACAGACAAGGCATGATGTGCTAACTGATTGCAAACCCATCAGATGTGCCACAAACAACTTTCTCCAAGGAAAGAAGACACTCAAGACATGCCACATGAATCATGTTCAGAGTTGACAGGAGGGCTTTGTATGATCTTGGCAAGACAGGGAAGACACTGAAATACAGATTAACATGCTAGTGAGAGAGAGAGTGTGTCAGCCAGAGGATTTAGTGCAAATTAAGACTCATCAACTGAAAAAAGATCCCCATTTCCAATATAGTGGGACCTGTGAGTCTATGGCACTGAAATATACAACAAAGAAATTATTATTTCTCAACAGAAAAGACAAAGTAGTGTTTCAGTCCTTCTTTTAAGAAAAAAAATTATATTTGGTTTTGGTTTGTTTTGCATGACTAAGATCTCTTAGATTCAAGAGATTGATGGATGAATTGCGGTTGTTCGGAAATTGCATGCATCAGTTGGTCTGTTCAACTTTCTTCTATAACAGTATACAAGCATTCCTAATTAAAATTTGTTACTACATGCTTTCACTTTTGGTTAACACTGATGAAATGAAAAGGGTCAAGGTGACCTCACTCTAGTCAAAGATTTGAACAATTTTTGCAGGCTGCTGTGGCCTGTGGGGCCGGAGCACGAGTTTGTTGTACCTCTTTTTACTACATTTCCATGTAAGGCCAGTGTCAGAGTCCATTTTGTTGTGCGGCAATCATCCAAGCTAAACTGGACTTCACTTTCAATCTCCTCTTACTTTTTCCAGTGCTCAGGAAATTGTTTGCCATGCCATCTAACCCTTCACATCATGCTGGAGTTTATTCGAGAAAACGAGGTTTCGGGATATGACTGTCATGGTGCCTACCTAATTTTCAATTAGTCCATGCACTTATTTTCCATGGCTGGTACTACATGGTTAAGCCCACCAGCTAATGAATGTGTCATAAAAATTCCACTAGCTAATGTATGTACTCACCCCAAGCCAAAACAAGTATTGTTCTAGTCAAGTTTTTTCAACTTTGATTTATGAATATACACGAAGTATTTAAACTTTTTGCTTTTGAGATAACATTTAAATCAACCACATGAAAATGACATGAGCAGAATCACCATCAAAAATATTTTTATGGTTTTTTTCTTTTATCAGGGTAGTAGAACTTGTAAACCGAAGTGTAGATTAGATAATTAAGTGCCCTGTTATATAGGATGAATCTTACTCCAAAATTTTTAACTTCAGAAATCATCCTATGAATCAGTTGGTCAAGACCATTTATTACAACACGAGGGAGTCATATATGAATATAACACTCTTTTAAAAGATAATGTGCATATGTATCCGCATGCAATCCACAGCAGCCGAAACGCTGCTGTCTTAGTTGCTACTGTGTTATCCGACGTTGCTCAATAAGATGGGAAAATCTAGAACGGTATATCGTTCTTTGTCCAACTAACGGGATAAGAAACTACCTTTTGATACGTTTTGTGCAAGCCATAGATGGACTTCCCTTTTCCTATCCTTATCCAAACATGGTTGCCATCTCCACCACATCTTCCTCTTTGTCCCCCTCTCGCTCTCCCTCACTCCCGTGTGATGGACGATAGGGGGCTACCGCTTCCTCCTAAAGAGAGATGGGGAGTGTCGGAGGACGTTGAGCAGCGTTGGAGGGAGACACAGCAAGGCAATGATACCTTGTGATGGACGGTATATCGTTCACCCCCCCCCCCTAAAGAGAGATGGGGGTGTCGGAGGGCGTTGAGCAACGTTGGAGGGAGACACTGCAAGCCAACGATACACTAAAAATTAGTTTGGGCGAGGTGGTGATGGTGGAGAATAGGAAGACGACGTGGTCACCGACGGCCGCCGATGGTGAAAGAGGGGGCGGGAGGAGGCGGAGGAGAGGTGCAGAGTTGCTGCCAGAGAAGAGGGAGGGAGGAGAGGGGAGGGGTGGAGGATGGCTTATGTGCGGTGGGTCATCCGATTAGACCCGTATCCCATTGGATGGCTGGATCATATCTGGGTGCGATCTTGATAGTATAGCGCCAAATAGCTGCGTCCCAATAAGATGAATCAAGACACCTCATTACTAGGGTCAAACGCTTATCCAACGTTGCTACTGTGTTAGCCGCATAGAGCAATTGTGAACAACATATTGTTCTTGGCTTTTTGCTAGCTTGAAATCCAAGAAAGGATAGTCTTAGTTGCTTACTTGCATGAGAGGATGCTTTCCTCCACAATTGCTAATTTTCTAGTGTAAATTGCACACAAGACAGTGATGGCAGTTTCAAGTTCTTTTGCAAACATTCTTTAAAAAAATAAAAGTTCTTTGGCAAAGTTTTATATTTTGAAACTAAGTTGACTAGCTAGAACCGCACCTATGGTTTGAAATTTATGTGCATGACATGCCCTACACCAGTCCAATGGTTTGGAGTAGGAGATTGCAAATATACATATATATGCAAAATAATATGGGCACCATGGTGCCCAAGCTCTATAATTAAAACTTTCTATCCATGATTGATTCCTTTCCAAATTGATGCCTTGTCGAATTAATGAATCTTAATGGGTTTACCTGATATATTGCATCTGCACGTATCTAAAAGCAATATAAAGACAGAGAGGATTGGTGCCCCATTTCTACCTTTGATTGCTTTTATTATATATATATATATATATATATATATATATATATATATATATATATGGATTGCTTTTAGATGCTAGTATGATGAGACTTTCCATCCATGATTAAGACTTTCCTTCCTTCCTTCCATGATTGATTTAGCATGCCTAATATATTACATACCATTGCACTAGCACATATATATATATATATATATATATATATATATATATATATATATATATATATATATATATATATATATATATATATATATATATATATATATATATATATATATATATATATAATATGTTTAATTAATTTGTGTGTGTATATATGTGTATGTATGTATATATATACACACTATAACATACCCGTGTTTATATACCATAGTCATGTTGCACTTTACCCCAATTAATTTGTCTCCCAAAAATGTTAGGTATGTCGGATGCGACGACTCCAAATCATATATACATTGTAAACGACAATGTTTGTGTCAATTTTACAATCTAACATGTCTGTTTTGCAAAAGGTCGAGATTACTTTACATTTCTTTTCATTCGTCGTATTATTATATAAACCGGGCGAGTTTTTGGCGTGCCTAATAGGAGACGTCCATGTCCATGGCCATTCGGATCACCACACCAGCCTCATCCTGTTCGCTGAAACGGACGGCAGGATCCCATATAAGTGCAGCGAGTCATCATGTTAAGCACCCAAGGATGCCATGGAGGTCAAGAGATCGTTGAAACGTCACGACCTGAATAAAGCCAGTCGTCGATATGGGCCCGGCTCTGAAAGAAAACCTCAACGGCCATGTTTTCTTTTAGACTTGCTCTTGTATTTTGGATTCTCCAAAAGTCAAAACAAATGGTGTAGCTTTTTGGAGAGTATTTTTCGAATGACTTCCTGAGCTTAAAATTATGTGTACCATCTACGTCGGTGTCTTTACTATCCGCTGTTGTCTTAAAACATGTAAACAAAAGTTATCAACCTACAGTCCAAAAGAACAGTGCCTACATCTTTGGGGGTGCACAACTTGGATGGGTTGGGGTTCTCTGGATGATGAGATTGATCATTGATGATGGGGGAGACATGGCACCTAGGTTATGACGAGAGATCTTTTGGGGACTTTGAGATGCAGATCTCCACTGCTTTTGCTTGCATTCTGATGAAGCCATAGATGGAGGGGTGGTTACATTGAACATGCAAGGCAGCGCAGTAAGTCAACAGGAGTGCCTTTGGTTAAGGATTTGTTTAGAACACATGAATTATTTGAGATTCATGTAGGAATTGAATTGTTTCCTTCGTTCCAAACAGGTCCTGCAAGGACGGTGGGGAGGTAATTGGCTAGTGGTAAGAAGTTACTGCTAAAGTGACTGGTGACCAAATCTCTCTAATTGTGGGAGTAAACTCTTGTATGAAGACAAATTTGCATGGTTTGTGAGAAGAAAGAGCTGCTCTTGCCCTTCCGGAATGTTAGTAAGGACCACCCTGACTCAAGTCAACTCTCGAGCAAACAGTGATTTTCCAACACTTCGATTCTTGTCTCAACTCTCAAAAGTTCATTGCAGACAACACCTTATCCGGAACAATTTTTCGTCCAACGAAATGACAAAACATCAAGAACATTACATCTATGAAACTAATAAAATTCCCACTAGCTAGATTGATGCTTGTAGTGGATAAGTGCCTGACTGAACTCAAACAGGAAATCCATGTCAAGAGTCAACAGCAAAGTAAGCCTAATGCACCTCTTTTCCATATAAAATACTAAATGTGTGGCCAAAATATTTGACACTCTTCACATTAACCAAACAATCTAATGTGCAAGTATCTTTTGCTGAGTAGGATCCGATGCAAAAGAGGACACTTGCCTTAACCTGGTTTGTTAGGCCAAAGAGAGAGCACTTTTTGTCACAATCGGTATTAATAGCAACACAATAGCAACTCCTAAAAGCTAATGGCCACTCCACAACAATATTGGAACCCTTGTAACAAGCAGGTCGTAAAGCTAAATCATTTCAGATTCAAATGACCTACCCAGACAGACATGTCTACCTGATGGGGCCAAGCATATAAATGCATCCCCATCACAACATTCAGCTGTGGCCTCTGTGTAATGTGCTATCCTGCGCAGTAGGATCTCTGGAGTAAGAAGACTACAAATATTTTGTTCATGAGGAAAAGATAACAGTTCTCAAAGGCTAATGGCCACTCAACTCAACAATATTGGAACCCCTATAACAACCAGGCCTTAAAGCCTAATTATTTCGGATGCAAATGACCTACCAAAACAGACAGGTGTACCATATAGAACCAATCATAAATATACATCCCCATCAGTATCACAACGTTCGACCGCGTGTACTGCGCTGTCCTGCATTGTAGGATAAGTTCATGCGGAGTAGGAAGATTCCAAATATTCTCTTCACATAAGCTCCCTATGCGGCTTTGACCATACAGGAAAAAGCTTAAGATTTGTTAGAAATTCAAGAGAATGGAATTTGCATGCTTCCTCAATAAATCAAAGTCAATGATTTGTTGCCATTATATTTTATTATTTGGATTTGATTGAGAAGCATAGAGAAAAAAAAAAGCAAAAAACAGTCTTCTCACATTAATCACCTATATCTAAGAAACTGGCTTGAACAGGGAAAAACTGGAATTCTAAGAAAAATTGTCAACAAGTTAATCTGCATTTTGTTATATTCTGGAGGATGGAGAATATCTTGAGAAAATCTCCAAATAACTCTCATAAAGAAACATCAAATTTTTTGCTGATTGCTGTCAAATTCCAAATATAAACTAACATTTGTTAAACTAAAGAGAAGACATCAACCATCAATTGATCACCGGCCTACGGCCTACTCAACCCAAGTAGTTTTCTGAACCCCGATGATCAACACTATGTAAAAGTAATCAAAACAAAACTCTTAATTTCAGCTTATGGCTTCCTCCAAACAAATAAATGAGATGACTTCTCCTTAATTTCAGCTTAGGACCAAAATGTAATATTCTGATTTAAGCCCTCCTACGGACCTTTACACAAATAGAGAAAAGGGAAGTCGGCCTAGCCGTTCCGAGGCTAACTCGTTGGAGGAAGTAATGGACTTGGCGTCAATGCTGCGTCGTGTGCCATTTTAAAAGGAGGCCAAAGGGAGGGCTAATCCCATCAACCCTAGCCGCCTCCTATTCTCCCTCTTTGCACTGCTACTCTAGCAAGCCGCCGCCGCTAGAGGGACTACTGCACCGCACTGGAAGGTGAGCCACGCCGCACCAAAGGGAGGCCGCGCCGTGCCAGAGGAGGTCGGGGGTGTGCTGGGTGCGTCTATTACCATTCATGTTGGGACCGGATTTCCGAATCCGAACCCTCTGTGTATTACAATAAAAGTTAGTCTTAAATCAAAACTAGTGCACACAATCATACAATGATAATTACACAACCAACAATACTTTATTATAATAAAAGTGAGTACATGCCTTGTGGCCAATTTATTACAACTGAGGTTGCAAAACCTCTCAGACTTACAAAACATAGCGGAAGCAGAATAAACTCTGAAGCAATTGACTAGGGAAGCACAATCTAGTACTCCGAAATGCCTTCGTCAAATCCACATGCGGAGTAGTTGTAGTCTCATTCTTGAGCATCATAATCCTCTGAGAGTTGTTTTGAATGTAGCATGTGAGTACATAAAGTATTCTGCAAGTCTTGGAAAAAGCAATATATGTAAGGCTTAACAAGAAAGGATAATATGGCTCTTTTGCATAAAGCAGAATTTTTATTTGAATTACCATTATATGTTTTTGAAAACATCAATTTAACAAAATAATTGCAATAATTGAAACTATCATATTTTTTTCTAGTGAAGGTTTCTACCACCAATACAGTAGACAGGCTCTAGCCGCTAAGGTTCAAGGCTACAGATTCCATCCACCTGCACTGGCTCTATCCGCCAGGACACTCTCCCGAGAGTTCCATCCACTCCCGGGTTCCCAAAACTTTTACTTTAAAATCAAAACCAAAGATCTACCATGTGAAAGTGCAAATCGTCCGCCTTTGATCGTGGGCATGGCTATTCGAATAGTTTTATACTCTGCAGAGGTTGTATAATTTTACCCACAAGAGATAAGTCATCTTAATAGCCAACATGCTTCCTTAGACATAAGACCTAGATAATTTATCACAAACATTTACCTTACTCCGATCTAGTTAGACACCACCCGCTGAGGTTTCACCACTGAAGCGTTAAATCCACCACAATCAGAAGCACCCTCTTGCACCATATGAGTACAGTAAATCCATGTGCCCCACTGTGAGTAAACCAATAAATCTCTGGTACCCACTTACCACTGGTGATATCTAAACTCAACCTAAGTTAATCAGTTAGGTCGTACCCATTTAGACTTGTTGTTGTACGGTAGTGCTCAGTTTGGACAATCATAAGCATCAAACCTTAATTGACTCGGGCGGAACATTCACAATACAAGTTCTCATGCTAAATCCGCACCAACTCAATCTTACCATCTGCCCAAGTTTAAAATTAATTTTCACCATTTTATTTTATTTTAAAAAACAATGGTATCACTTATTGCCAAACACTTGATAAAAACAATTGTTTAGAGATTTGATAACATTATTTCCGCTCATAGGGTTATAAAACCGACTAACTTGTCTAAGCAGTTACTACTGTTCTAAAATTATCAAGTAACATTATAATCTCAATACTGAGACAAGGGAAGCCTAAGGTGACAAAGGTACATGGATGTCAACGTCAAAGAAGCATATAACAATTATTGGCTTAACTATCCTTATGATAGAAATTAACATTTTATGTATCATAGCAATGCAATTAAATTTGAAATATTAAAATGATTTTTGGAAAATATAGGTACAAAATGATCAAAGAAGACTTGCCTTCTTGCACGCAGTCTGGACCTTCTTGTTACGGATCGAAAAATTCTTTGGCGACGTTGGGTTCTACATGCGAAACAACCAATATAAATAAATAAATGCAAATAAAATCACAAAAAATGCAAAATATATACTGGAAGGAAGATATTGAATTTAGAAACTCGAATCACTGGATTCGGAGTTTGGACAACGGAGGACGAGCTTTCGGAAGACTGACAGAGGAGAAAAGGCTGAAAATAGAAATGGAGAGAAAACTCCAAGGAATATTCTGTTCGGTGTGGAAAAAATAGCAAAGGGCTGATTTGTGGGGCCATCATGTAAGAAGAGAGAGAGAAAATGAAGAGCAAAGCTTCAAGGCAGAGCATTCCAACATAGAGTAGGTGCAAGGAGATGACCATGGCGCTGGCGAGGGAAAGATAGGGAGACACGAGAGAATAAAACTTGTTATGTCCTATAAAAGATTAAAGCCCTATGTGGCAATGGCATTGTAATAATATTATATCGTCTCTAGCTATTATTCTACCGCAACACTCTGATGTAGTTGTTATTCGATGAAACAAGAATTTATTCGGCTTTGTTGTGTAATAATCACATACTAGTACCATTACCTAAGTTAGTGATGGTATGGGTTGTCACAACATGCATGCATGCAGCGGCAACCATATGTAGCACATGGGGAAGGACTAGAAGTAGCTATCATCGCATGGCAACAACCACGGTAGTAGGGCTAGGCAAGCAGCAGCAGTTAGCAAGGCAATGTATAGCCGCTTGATGCCACGATTTGCTCGGCGGCGGCGGCCTCGGCCAGTTAAGGTGGAGGTGGAGCTGTCCCGAACGATGTAAGATCTTCCAGATCAATTATGTATTCACTCGCAGCAAATTTGTCAAAATGCTCCATGAAGAAATTGGGAAATGCGGAAAACTGCAAAATACAAATACAAAATTAAACTAGTACCTATTTTATATCACAATAAAGAGAAATAAGAACAATATAACAACATGAAAATTAATATTATTACCTCTTTACTTGAATGCACGTCGAATTTTGAATTTTCAAAATTTTTGCAAAATTATTTTGAATTTTGCCAAATTACCACAAAGAGCTTCGAAATTTTCATAAGAGAGTGAGGAGAGGAGAATGCTGGTTTGAGTGTGGGTTGATGAAAGAGTATGCTGGCTATTTATAGAAAAAAATTCAATTTTTTGAATTTTTTATGCTTTTAAACTCACAAACAATCTCAAAATGACTATATTTTTGGGAAAAAAATTGATGGTTATCATGCTAAATGAGTTAAACGGGTTAAATGGGCATCCTGCCATGCCCTTGCCCAACAATTGACAACGATCGGTTTTCTTGCCAAATAATTTATGCCCACAAGGCACACTTGTTAAACGGGCCACATCGTATCTATGGGTATACCATATTGTGAGTCGTGTCTATAGTAACGGACTGGGCCGGCCAGTTGGACGCGACCCATTGAGACACTTATAATAAAATCAGCCGGGACGGGTCCGATCGAAAATCCCAGACCAAACATATCAAACTCCAATCCGACCCGAACAGTACTGGGACACTTCGAATCTCGAACCCACCACCAAACCCTAGCTCTAGCGCCAGCCATGGTGCCGACGGCGGCGGCGGCGGGGCCCAGCGACGATGGGCTCCGGAAGCTGGAGTACCTATCACTGGTCTCCAAGGTGTGCTCGGAGCTGGAGACGCACATCGGTGTCGGCGACAAGGTGCTGGCCGAGTTCATCACCGAGCTCGGCCGCGACTCCGCCTCCGTCGCCGACTTCGACGCCAAGCTCAAAGCCAACGGCGCCGACCTCCCCGACTACTTCGTCCGCACGCTCCTCACCATCATCCACGCCATCCTCCCGCCGCCATCCCAGAACCCTAGCTCCGCCCCGTCGCAGTCCAACGCCGGTAACTCCAAGTTCCCCGCGCTCTCCCGCCCCGATGACCCCGACCGCGCCCGCAACCTCCGCCTCGAGCTTGAGCGTGACGCCGATGTGGCGGCGGCGGCCGCCGCCCCGCACCCGCTAGGGACGACCGCGACCGCCGCCGCGATGACCGCGGCCGGGACGGCGACCATGACCGTGGCCGCGACCGAGACCGAGAACGTGACCGCGGCCGCGACAGGGAGCGAGACCGTGGCCGTGACAGGGATCGAGACCGTGGCCGTGACCATGGCCGCGATAGAGACCGGGAGAGAGATCGGGATGGTGACAGGCGGAGGGACCGTGACCGCCATCGTGAAAGGGACAGAGACATGGACAGGGATACAGACAGGGACCACAGGAGGAGCAGGAGGTATGAGGATGAGGGGGAAGAGCAGGACAGATATGGAGGAAGGAAGGAGGGTGCTGTTGCGAATTCCAGTGGGGAGCCAGAGCTATACCAGGTGTACCGGGGGAGGGTGACCCGGGTGATGGACACCGGTTGCTTTGTGAGGCTTGAAGATGTGCGTGGCGGCTGTGAGGGGCTTGTTCACGTCTCGCAGATGGCAAGCAGGCGGGTGGCCAATGCAAAGGAGGTGGTAAAGCGTGATCAGGAGGTGTATGTGAAAGTGGTTTCAGTGAAGGGGCAGAAGTTGAGTTTGTCAATGAGGGATGTTGATCAGGATACTGGAAGGGACCTCCTGCCGATGCAGCGTGGCGGGGATGATACACCAAGGGTGAACCCATCAGGTGGTGGTGGCAGTGGTGCTGGGTCTGGCAGGAGGTTGGGTCTGTCTGGGATTATGATTACGGAGGAGGATGAGACTGCACCCATGTCGCGGCGGCCGCTCAAGCGGATGAGCTCACCGGAGAGGTGGGAGGCGAAACAGCTGATTGCGTCGGGTGTTCTGGATGTGAGGGATTACCCAATGTTTGATGAGGATGGGGATGGTATGATGTACCAGGAGGAAGGTGCAGAGGAGGAGCTGGAGATTGAGCTTAATGAGGATGAACCAGCATTCTTGCAGGGACAGAGCAGATTCTCAATTGACATGTCACCTGTTAAGATTTTCAAGAATCCAGAAGGTTCATTGAGCCGAGCAGCAGCTCTCCAGACTGCCCTCATAAAAGAGCGGCGTGAGGTTCGGGAACAGGAGCAGAGAGCAATGCTGGACTCAATCCCCAAGGATCTGAATCGGCCATGGGAGGACCCAATGCCTGATACAGGCGAGCGACACCTTGCGCAGGAGCTGAGAGGTGTTGGGCTATCAGCTTATGACATGCCGGAATGGAAGAAGGAGGCCTATGGAAAGGCTTTAACTTTTGGGCAAAGGTCAAAGCTTTCAATACAGGAGCAGAGGCAAAGTCTTCCAATATACAAGTTGAAGAAAGAGCTGATACAAGCTGTGCATGATAATCAAGTTTTGGTTGTTATTGGAGAGACTGGCTCTGGGAAGACAACACAGGTGACACAATATTTGGCTGAGGCAGGTTATACCACAAGGGGTAAAATTGGTTGTACTCAACCTCGTAGGGTGGCTGCAATGTCTGTTGCAAAGAGAGTGGCAGAAGAATTTGGCTGTCGACTGGGAGAGGAAGTTGGTTATGCCATCCGCTTTGAGGATTGCACTGGGCCAGACACGGTGATAAAATACATGACCGATGGTATGCTTCTGCGTGAGATTCTAGTTGATGAGAACCTTTCCCAGTATTCGGTAATCATGCTTGATGAAGCACATGAAAGGACCATCCACACAGATGTTCTCTTTGGTCTGCTGAAGCAGCTTATTAAGCGCAGATCTGACATGAGGCTTATTGTTACTTCTGCTACCCTGGATGCCGAGAAGTTCTCTGGCTATTTCTTTAATTGTAACATCTTCACAATTCCTGGAAGAACATACCCGGTAGAGATACTCTACACCAAACAACCAGAAAGTGACTACTTGGATGCTGCATTGATCACCGTGATGCAGATTCATTTGACAGAGCCAGAAGGTGATATCCTTCTTTTCTTGACAGGTCAAGAGGAGATTGATCATTCCTGTCAATGTCTGTATGAGAGGATGAAAGGGTTAGGAAAGGATGTTCCAGAGCTCATAATTTTGCCAGTGTATAGTGCTCTGCCCAGTGAAATGCAATCAAAGATCTTTGAGCCAGCTCCACCTGGGAAGAGGAAGGTGGTTGTGGCTACCAATATTGCTGAAGCTTCTTTGACCATTGATGGCATTTATTATGTTGTTGATCCTGGTTTTGCCAAAATTAATGTTTATAATTCAAAACAAGGGCTTGATTCATTGGTCATCACACCAATCTCACAAGCATCAGCAAAGCAAAGAGCGGGGCGTGCTGGGCGTACTGGACCCGGCAAATGCTATCGTCTATACACTGAAAGTGCCTACCGCAATGAGATGTCCCCCACAACGATTCCAGAAATTCAGAGGATCAATTTGGGGTCTACAGTTCTTAATATGAAGGCGATGGGAATAAATGACCTATTATCCTTTGATTTTATGGACCCCCCAGCACCTCAAGCGCTCATCTATGCTATGGAACAGTTGTACAGCCTTGGTGCCCTTGATGAGGAGGGCCTTCTCACCAAATTGGGGAGAAAAATGGCTGAATTTCCACTGGAACCACCACTTTCAAAGATGCTACTAGCTAGCGTGGACCTTGGATGCAGCGATGAGATACTGACGATCATAGCAATGATTCAAACTGGGAATATTTTCTATAGGCCAAGAGAGAAACAAGCTCAAGCTGATCAAAAGCGAGCCAAATTTTTCCAGCCAGAGGGGGATCATCTTACTCTGCTTGCTGTATATGAGGCTTGGAAGGCGAAGAACTTTTCAGGGCCCTGGTGCTTTGAGAACTTTGTTCAGTCAAGATCTTTGAGGAGAGCGCAAGATGTGAGGAAACAGCTTCTCACTATCATGGACAGGTAACTATTTGATTTTCAATTGTTTGGACTAACAGCCTCTACTTCAAATATGCATTCTTATGTTTTGCTTGTAAGTAACTGTTCCTGGCATGCTTTCCCTTGTGTTATTTGTAGTTTTGCCTTATATCTTGGTCAGTTTCTTACCTTGCATATATCGTAAACTTGTTTTGCCTTTAGATGCTCCTGGGTATAGCAGCACTTAGCACATGAAAATCCAACTATTATTTATACCTAATATATACGCAGAAGGTTATGAAGAGATACATACTGAAGACATGGCAAAAATCAGTTGTGTAGTGTGGATGTTCACTAATTTTTAGAAGTGTTAATTTTAAGAATATTAAAGAAGTCTATTAACTCCATACTGTTAGATATTAAATTGGGTTGCAAAATCTGAACATTTTGGCCTCTACACAGGATTTACTTGGTAGTGTGTTGATATTGAAATGAAATCAGTACCTCATTTCAGTAGATGCACTAGACTAAAGCAATATTGTGGACTGCTCTGTGATTTGAATCTATAGTACATAGGCTGTGCATCCGTCTTTATCTACTGTGAGCATGCTTAGTAGATCTATTTTTGTATTGCTCAGACAACTAGTATTGTTTTATTAGTTTCATCTATATGCTAACTAGTATTGTTTTATTAGTTTGATCTATATGCTAACTTGCTGTTGTCTGCAGATATAAACTGGATGTTGTCGCTGCCGGTAAGAATTTCACAAAAATAAGGAAAGCGATCACTGCTGGCTTCTTTTTTCACGCTGCCAGGAAGGATCCCCAGGAGGGGTATAGAACCTTGGTAGAAAACCAGCCAGTGTACATTCACCCAAGCAGTGCATTGTTCCAACGGCAGCCAGATTGGGTCATCTACCACGAGCTTGTGATGACGACGAAGGAGTATATGAGGGAGGTGACCGTGATCGACCCAAAATGGCTGATCGAGCTGGCGCCGAGGTTCTACAAGGGGGCTGACCCAACCAAGATGAGCAAAAGGAAGCGTCAGGAGAGGATTGAACCTCTCTACGACAGATACCATGAGCCCAACTCATGGCGTCTCAGCAAGCGCCGAGCTTGATGGTACCTGTACGAGATACTGTATGTTTTTGGCGCTGGTCGATCAAATCCGAACCGGAAACTTTGGTGTTACTGTAAATATTTAGATGCTATCTTTTCTTGAGTGTGGTTCTACGCTTTTCTTTTCACTTGACCGCTAGTCCGCAAATGTTCAACAATTATGAAGTGATTCAGTTCTTTCTCGCTGAGATAATTCAGATCTGCTATTTTTGACTAATTGTCGATTGCTAATTAAGTGAATTCGTATGTTGCTGCGTATGGTAACGTCAGGCGCTCTGAATTTGCTTTCACCTTTTAAGCTCATTCTGTTGTGTTCTTGTTTGTCGTTTTGATAGGTCTCCTGTCGTTATTTCCAGTTCTGACTTGATTTAATGATCTTGGTTTTACTTAATGTTCTGCATCATCACGTAGACAAGGCGACGCTATGGTTTTTCTATATCCACCAATCCGGAAGTCAGTCAGTGAAAGAATTTGTGTAAATTTTCCCTTAAAAGTATCTGTATAAAATGCCAGCAAATACTTATATCCAAAGTCGCTTCATCTCAACAAATGGAGAACGATATACTGCAATGTATCCAGAGCTGCCAGCAAAACTGGCACCTCCAGAAAATACCTTCCAAGTGTGCAAAAAGAAGTGATCACGCCATGAAACTTCATAGGTACGAACCGAAACAGAAAACAACCATATTTATGTTTATGGTGGTCATGACTGAGGTGAACTCGAGTCTCTCAAAAAGCAGCAAATAGTATAGAAACCTAGTCGGAGTCTGGGTCTGCGTCAACGATATCTGGCATTGAGTCTTCTGACTCCGCATCAGACAAGTCGGTCTTGCTCAGCTGGGTCGAAGAGCCCTCTGGTGCTTGATGGCTGCTTGAAGCACCACCACCTGGAGCAATTGGAGGTTCACCTGAGGAGGTTTCAGGATTGCTGGATGACGCATTGACAGCTGGGTTTTTGTTCTGAAGATGACCAGCATGGTCAGTGCGCTTCTCCTCAGAAACTGGGGCAACCGCAGGTTTCTGGGGATCCGGTGGCATCGTGTAGACTGGTGTTGAAGCGGCATTGGAGCTACAAGGATTAACCACTGTGTTTAGCTTGGCAGTTTCTTCTGCGGCCTCGTCCACCATTTTGACATCACTCTTGCCGGACGTTGGAACATCTTGTACCGCCTCAGGAATGCTAGCTGAACCAATTTGAGGATCTTCTTTTATGAGAGTGCTTTGGTTTTCATCCTGTGACATCTCGATTGCTGCATCTTTTCCTACAGGACCATCTTTCACCAGAGCCTCTGTTGGCTCATCGTCCTTGGTGGATGCCAACCAATTATCATACATGTCTTCATCCTCCATAGCCTGATGCTGGCCTCCAGATGGTGAAAACTTGTATTTTCCAGCACCAAAAACAGCCTTTTCGGGCGCACCATAATTCATTCCATGGCCTAAAGGACCTGCTCTTTCTAGAGAAAGGGATCGAGGGTGCGAAAGAACATCCAAAGCCAGCAAAGCATGCGAACAAAACTCTGCAAGCCTAGTGCCTATCTCTAGCTTCCCTGAAATGAACAAAAGATAAAAGTAATTACATAAATGGATATTTTTGGAACCCCCTACCCAATCCCTCCCACTCGGAACATAGAAACAACAGAAAAAGATCAAAGACCATGGGTTCAAGTGTGCGGGCATGAGTGTACCAACACTAATTAATTATTGTTTTGTTTGCAAACTGTATCATGTCAAAAAGTTAAGGGTACAAGATAATTTCTTGTCAGCTTATATTTTTCAGTGCAAAACCATTGCAGCAAAACCTCTAATATTTTCTTTCAATCAGCTATACATTAATTAGGAGACAAATGAAATACTCCATATGTGACCACTAAACAACATGCTAAGAAATTTTACCTCTTCTGAAGAGTTCAATTCCTTGGGCTAAATAAGGAGGGCGGGCATGAGAAGAAAGAAAAGATGCCAGCAGTGCCTTCAATGAAGCAAGTTGGAAGTCTGATATGCTTGGCTCCCCAACTGTGTGGGGTTTTTGCTCATACTGCCCTCCTGTGTCACAAGCACTTCTAGCTATGTTAATTAGGAGCAAGTCCACTTCCACCCTCCAATGATCTGTCCTCAAGGAACCCCCCTGATTGAGGTGATAAATGAATATCACATTTAACTGTTGTATTTATGCAGTATATACATGAGAGACACTATTGTAAATGCAAACGATTTAGGTCCAGTCGTCGACATAGTACCAATTGGATAACATGACAATGACTAGAAATGCTATTGAAAATAATAGGGCGCATTGTCAATAAATCATGAGAAGAATACTATATCCAGTATAAAAATAATATATTTTGTCACTTGCCACAGTATCCAAAGAAACCCATAAGAGTTAATGTTTATTGTTATATGCCAACAAAAATATATAATTTCAATTCGGGAGGTGCTTCTATGCTCCACCAACTTGATATGATTGAAATAACACCAAAGATGTTATTTAAATTACTAATTCATGCAGCATGAGTATGATTTTCTTCCTATTTAAATCACTATATGTAAGTCTCCATACTTTTGTTATCAAACATGATTTGATCACTTCCTAGTTCCTACTACCAGACTTTCATATCTCATAGTAACAACTAGTGTTTCAACCATGGTCTAAAAACACACATATATGACTATATGAGCACCTAGAGTTTCCACAGTATTGGATTCATTGGGTTCTAAAAGCATGTAAGACTAATGTACGGTAGGGGGGCAAACGGAGCGGATATTTTCTCATTTTCTGACCGTTCATCCGTCCGAATTAATTCGGATACAATTCGAAGCATTTTCGGATATCCGGAGGTATTTTCCGGATACGGAAATGGAGTCAGATATTTTTCCCGGATACGGAAACGGATTCGAAAAAGACATTATCTGGCCAGGAGGTCAAGACTCAAGAGGCTGCTGAGAGGGAGGCTGGAAATTTCACTAAGCAAGATCAGTGGAGAACAAAACTCTGTGACCGATGAACTATCACAAGAAGGCAGAAGAACAGGGAATTGTGCTGTCTGTTTGTGGCACATCTCTGGCTTTGTTTATTTGATGAGAACAGTTGGGGAGAGCCCTACTGGAGAAACGTCTCTGGCTTTGTACCACAGTTGATCTGTGATGATTGTACTCTCTCCTATACTGATCAAATAAAGATCTCCTTCCTCCACTGAAAAAAAAGTCAGGTTTTGGGAAGCTGGAACTGGCCCTAAAACTAGACCCAGCCAGTTCAAGGTTTTTGCCCAGAAATAAGGCAGTTTCCTGCCCAAAATCTGGTCCGGTTTTTGCTGCAAATTCTGTTTTCGAGTTTTTCAAATCCTGCTTAGATCTGTAAGCCGATATGAATCGTGTATATTATGTCCATAGGCATACAAGTATATATAGGCAAAGAGTCCTGAGGCTGGTTTATAGAAGTAGTAACAGCCGTAGGATATCATGCCTAATATAGAGGAGACCCAATCTACAAGGCCCAGAGGGCAAGGCCTAAGCCAGCTGTCTAACACGCCCCCGCAGTCTGAGCGTCGGTACTGCGGACATTCAGACTGGACCTAAACTCCGTGAAAACGGAAGATGGTAGGCCTTTGGTGAAGATATCGGCGTACTGTGACGATGTAGGAACATGCAGTACACGGACATGACCAAGGGCAACACGCTCCCGGACGAAGTGAAGATCAATCTCGATGTGTTTGGTGCGCTGATGCTGAATTGGGTTGCTGGACATATAAACAGTGCTGATGTTGTCACAGTAGACCAAGGTGGCTTGCTGAAGAGGAGTGTGCAACTCGAGGAGAAGCTGACGTAACCAAGTGGCCTCGGCAACAGCATTAGCCACTGCTCGATATTCTGCTTCTGCACTGGAACGAGAGACTGTATTCTGACGCTTGGAAGACCAAGAGATGAGATTGTCCCCGAGAAACACCGCGTAACCTGAGGTAGATTTGCGAGTGTCAGGGCAACCGGCCCAATCAGCGTCTGAATAAACCACAAGGTCGGTCTGTGTCGATGGTCGAAGAAGAAGTCCCAAATGCAAGGTGCCGCGGATGTACCGAAGAATGCGCTTAAGGGCGGCAAGGTGAGGTTCCCGTGGGTCATGCATGTGAAGACAGACCTGCTGGATAGCATAAGCAATATCTGGTCGTGTGAAGGTCAAATACTGAAGAGCGCCGGCCAAGCTGCGAAAGCCAGAGGCGTCTTGAACTGGGGAACCACTCTCAGCGGAGACTTTAGGGTTTGTGTCAACTGGCGTGCTGCATGGTTTGCAATCAGACATCCCGGCGCGAGTCAGAATATCCAACATATACTGTCGTTGAGACAAAAGGAGACCACCATGACAGCGCTGAACATGCATCCCAAGGAAGTGATGAAGCTCGCCCAAATCCTTCATAGAGAACTCACGCTGCAGGGCCATGATGGTGCGCTGGAGAAGCGTCGAAGAGGATGCCGTAAGGACGATGTCATCAACATATAGCAGAAGGTAGATGGTGTCGTCGCCCCGACGGAAGACGAACAGGGATGCATCGGACTTGGCCTCCACAAACCCAAGAGAGAGCAGATGAGCAGCAAAACGGCTGTACCACGCGCGGGGTGCCTGCTTAAGACCATAAAGCGATCTATTGAGGCGGCAAACAAGATCGGGATGTGCAGGATCCTCAAAACCTGATGGCTGAGCGCAGTAGACAGTTTCGGCCAGTGTGCCGTGGAGAAAGGCATTCTTCACGTCGAGTTGATGGATCGGCCAACTGCGGGACAATGCCAAGGACAGGACAGTGCGCACCGTGGCTGGCTTCATAACGGGACTGAAAGTCTCATCAAAATCCACTCCAGGACGCTGAGTAAAACCGCGAAGGACCCATCTGGCCTTGTACCGCTCAAGAGATCCATCAGCTTTGAATTTGTGGCGAAAAACCCATTTACCTGAGACAACATTCGCTCTTGGTGGTCGAGGAACGAGATCCCAGGTGTGATTTTGCAGCAGGGCGGCATGTTCCTCCTCCATAGCAACCCGCCAATTTGGGTCAGCAAGGGCACCTTTGTATGTCTTCGGGACCGGCGAGAGGTGCGCTGTGTGGTACAGCGCAGGGAGGCGAAAACCGTCCTTGGCGCGGGTCGTCATGGAGTGCTGGTTCACCACTGGTGGAACGGGAATGGCACCTGTTGGAAGAGAAGCAACCGCGGAAGGGGTGGCAGTCACTTGGCGGCGAGTGTAGACGTGCTGAACGTCCCGATCAGCAACTGGTATGGTAGTCCTGGGAACCGGCGGAAGCTGTACCGGTGATGGATCGGGAGCTCGACGGCGAGTGTAGACGTGCCGAAAATCCCGATCAGCAACCGGTATGGTAGTCCTGGGAGTCGGAGGCGGCTGTGCTGGCGACGGAGGTGATGAAGGCGGCGTAGGGAGGACCGCCAGGCATGGTGCGGCCGCCGAGGGCGGAGAGCCGGAGATGCGCGGGTGGTGCGCGGTGGCGCGGCAGGGCAGTCTTTGGGACCAATCGCGCCGGTAGAGAGGTCGTCAGGGGCCGCATGTGGCAATGCAGAAGAGACACCATGTCGGGCAGGACCTGCAGGGAGAAGAGCACGGGCTGGGCCTATGGGCGCCGGCACGGGGTTAGAGAGATCATCCAGGAAGGCGAGATCATCATGGGTGGACTGGGAGTCCGATTCCGCAAAAGGAAAGGCGTTCTCGTCGAAGGTAACATGACGAGAAATGAGTATTTTGTTGGAACAAAGGTCAAGACAGCGGTATCCTTTGTGATGAGGAATAACCAAGGAACACGCACCGAAGCGGAGCGAGGCAAGTTTGTGTGGTGCGATGGCGAGAGGTTTGGATAACAAGCGCAACCAAAACACGAAGATGAGTGTATGAGGCACGATGTTGTGAAGAGCAAAGTGCGGGTGGTGGAGTTCAATGTCTTGGTGGGTAGAATATTAAGAAGAGATGTGGCAGTGGATAGTGCATCAGCCCAATAGGAAGGCGGAATGCTAGCTTGGAACAGGAGCGAGCGAATGACATTGTTGATAGAACGAATGATCCGCTCGGCTTTACCGTTTTGGGCGGATGTGTAGGGGCAGGACATTCGAAGATGAACGCCACGGCTGAGAAAGAAGGTGCGGGCACTGGAGTTGTCGAATTCGCGGCCGTTGTCGCACTGCACGGCTTTAATGGAAGCACCAAACCGAGTATGCACGAGCAAAAAATTGGCAAGTCTGAGAGAATGTGTCGACTTGAGTCGTAATGGAATCGTCCACAAGTAGTGAGAGCAATCGTCAAGAATGGCCAAATAGTATTTGTAACCAGAGACACCGAGCGGTGATGTCCAAAGATCACGAGTGAATAAGGTCAAAATTCGACGAGCACGAGAACTAGACACATGAAAGGGAAGACGAACATGACGACCGAGCTGACAAGCATGACAAAGAGAGCTGTTGTTTTCTTTATGACAAGCCGGAATGAAGGAGGAATGCATAAGTTGGACCATGACATCATGACCAGGATGACCCAACCGCCGGTGCCAAAGGGACGAAGCAGAAGTTGCGAGGAAGGTGCTCGGCAATGTGGAAGGCAGGCGCAGTGGATAGAGAGGCCCGGAGCTGTCACACCTGAGGATCACGTTCCGAGACTGAAGATCCTTCACAGAACAACCAGTGGGCTCAAATTCAACTGAGCAATTGTTGTCAGAGGTAAAACGGCGAACAGATATAAGATTCTTAATAAGGTTTGGGGAGACAAGAACATTATTAAGACATAATGAACCTGGAAGGTGAGCAACGCCAGTGGAAGTGACAGGAAGCAAGGATCCGTCACCGACAACAATGGAGGAGGGAACAGGGTACCGTGGAAGGAAAGTACTGGAAAGAGAATTGGACGTGGAGGTCATATGAGAAGTGGCACCTGAATCGAAGTACCATTCATGTTGTGGTTGAGGCTGTTGGAGGGTCATGGTGTTGAAGGAGGAGACCAGCGATTGTTGATCCCAGGAGGATGGCGTCGGGGTGTAGGTTCCCTGAGGAGCAGTCCAATACCCTTGTGCCCCGGCCACCAATGCTTGAGGCCGAACGCGGTCGCCAGATCTAATCTAACAAGCAATACATATTTTCCGCACAAAATAGGGATCAGTGGTAGTTTAGGGCCTGAAACTGTCATCTAAAGAAAAAAATCCAAACCAGGCAGGTTTTCGATTGACCAGCCAGTTACTGGCATTTTCCAAACCATGCTTAAAATAATGATATTCCAACCAATATATCAGATGAAAAAAAATTGTTTCTCTTGGATGTCTACATATATAGAAAAATTGTTTCTCTTGGATGTCTACATATATAGAAAAAACTTGTTCCTCTTGGATGTCTACATATATAGAAAAAATTGTTTCTCTTGGATGTCTACATATATAGAAAAAAATTGTTTCTCTTGGATGTCTACATATATAGAGAACAAAGACTAACAAGAAAACGAAAGACAAGAAAGAGTAAAAAGAAAAACAGTCGACGAAAGGGAGAAAGATTATAGGCATACCACATTCAGAAGAATTTCCAATGTTTCTAATGCAGCTATTTTGACAGAGAGTGGAGTCAACATTCTACCATCTGCGATTGTTTCAGAAGTC
This sequence comes from Dendrocalamus sinicus, assembly GCA_036346575.1. NCBI lineage: Eukaryota > Viridiplantae > Streptophyta > Magnoliopsida > Poales > Poaceae > Dendrocalamus > Dendrocalamus sinicus. The sequence goes on along the minus strand of CM070646.1, from coordinate 7,157,554 downwards.
ATTCCCTTTGATGTGGTTGGTATGGAAGAACTTTTCCTTTTCTTTGGGCTGATTGCAGCCTTCTCTGAACCTGACGCATGTGAATTTTGCATTTGTGATTCTTGCTTCCTCTTCTTGGAGTAACTTTTTGATGATGATTCATTTGTCACTTTTGATAGATTTGTGCTGAATAAAGTCACATCGTTTTCACAACTATCATCCAGATCACCAACTGCATTGCTGACTATTACCTCAAGCAAATGTATAGACATCCCTGATAACAAAGACACCTATTCAGCAATGGGTGCAACTGGAAATTGACTAAGGCTTCATTTGGCATTGTGATGGATTATGCTAATCTTGTTTGGCAGTGACACTTTTAGATACTCAGGTGTTTGGCTAGCTGTTTTTTTCTTAATTATATTGCAAACGATATTTTATTGTGTTCCAGAACTTATGAGATGAAATGTGAGAGGACAACCATTGGATAACAGAAATAATATAACTAATCTGATTTATCAAACAGAGTAATAGACTTTTCACAATTTCTTTTTCACAGCAGTTTTAAAAGCAAGCACAGCACAAACTACAAATTGAGCCTAAAAGACGACCAAGGCTAAGAACCAAACATGAAGATGGATGCAGCTGGAAGTATGACAGTCATTCCACAAAGAAAAGCGTCAAATGGACCAATCCTGGAGGGAATGCGAATGTAAAGTTACGGATTTCAAGTTTTAAAGACATGGGAGAATGGTTAAATCATAGCCCCTTGTACGCAACATGGGAGATATCTCCAGGATCTAGCCTGTTAGAAACTCCAACAAATACCCTGAGGATGCTGAATTTGAGGTTCACTATAAACTATATCCCTCTAATCAGTGACAGTTATTACAAATTTGCTATTGCAACATGCCAAAGAGAAGATATTTGAAGAATGACACATTTCAAAATTGTGTGTTCAAAATGGCAGCGTGAAAAAGAAAGAATGGATGCTGTATGCCTGTATCTCCACATTTTAGAAAACTCAACCACTTTTCTTGTTACTAATTCTGAAAACAGGCATTCCATAATACATCTCTAGTCTGAGATACTATCATAGTATTACCATGACAAAAACTAATGACTATAACAACTTATCGTCACTTGTATTCTATTACAAGCTAACATCATACAACTGTAAACAAATACACAGAAAATAAAGAATCACCTACCAACACCCATGGAGGTCAGCAATAGCTGCACAATGCTGTAAACTTTTGTCCTCATAGTAGGCAACTTCGCTATTTTGAAGTACTCAGTTATAAGCCGTACAATGTTAGCAGCATGTGGTAAAAGTTGGCTGCAGGATGGTAAGCATAAATTAGATACTCCTTTTCCATTAATCAGCTCAAATTCAAACCAATATTAAAATAGAAGTTCTATAGAAAACTCAAACTGTCTCCATTCTCCAAAATTATTTAAAATTCAAATATTATAATTGCTTGTGTATCGTCTGTATTTTCTTCACTTATGCTTCGATCTTGTGATAAATGTACACGATATATGTCTTAAATAATAATAACAAGAGCTAATATGCATGTTACCTTCGCATTCCTTTAATAGTTGCACTAAGCAAATCCAAGAAAGTCGAATGCAATGACGGAAGCTCAAAACAAATAAGCTCTTGGTGCAAGGAAGTTGTTGAAGGGAACAGCTTTTATGCAATGACCCATCAACTAACAGCACTCTTCGTATCAAAGCTATCAAAGCACGCACTGGAACATGGACCTTTTGACAAGCAAAACAATAGAGCTTAGAACAAAATTGTATTATATATAGTGGCTTATAAGTGCCACTAGGTAATAATGATAATGCACAGAAATTCTGCTTTGGACAAACCTGAACTGGATAATAACTAGTCAGCATCACACAGAAGCAATGGACAAGGGCTGAAATTGTAGGAACAGTATAGACACGAAATTTCTTCGTCACATGCACATTTCCTCTGGACCTTATTTGATCTCCCAACATTGGTGGAGGATCACTTCCACGTGGAACTAGTAACATCATAATCTCATGGCCATTCTTTTCTGCAAAAGTAATGGTTAGAAATCACCCTGAAATGGTAGAACTGAAATAAGAATAGCAGATAAATGCCACATCTTACCTTCTTCCAGCCCAAGAAAAGCTTCATTCAAAAGATTGTTTACCACAATTAATATCTTTTGAATCATCAGTGACCAACTGTCCTTGGATACTCGAACAGAAGGTAACAATGCTAAGGCTTTTGCGAATTTCTGGAGGATTGGAAGAGCAGAGGCCGGTCAAACCACAGGGAAATTTCATGACAAGGAATGACAAAGGAAAGAAAACAAAAATGGTGAGAATGAAGCACATAAGTTTATGTCTGCTCAGCCTTCAGATCATATTACTTCAATAATAAAGAGTGAAGGCATGCACTGCTTACCTCTGATGGTTTTACATTGACATCTGTATTCATAACCTTTGCTGCAATGGCAGATTCAACCTGAAATTTTTAAACATAAGTACAAAAACTTTAAGAAATAGGGTGTGTTCTTTTCAGATGCGGCTTATAGCTTATAGCTGTAACTTATGTCTTTTGGCCCTAATGCGAGCACTCCTGCAAACGAACCAAAAGTCAATAAGTTGATAAGCCGTTTCTAAAAGGCTATTCTGATAAGACACTTTGAAACGACGGTGAAGCTGTCCCATTTATTTGTTGAAGAAAGTCATAAGTTATAAGCTATAAGTTGAAAAGAAAGGGAGGTGGAATAGGCATGTCAATAGTAACAGAAAAATAGAACAGGCAGGACATAGGAACTGTGATTACAAAAAATACGGCTACATATGTATTTCTAGTGATGCTAGTGAACTTCTGGAAGCTCTGCCATCATATCTCACTCTCGTACTCTCCTAGAAACCATTTCTATAGAACTAAATGTGATTGGGAGTGTTTTGAGTACAAAAACTTAAGTAACACCCCTTGCAAACTTATGTAACAAAGCAAGGGGCACAGCTGTGCGTTGGGGGTAACTTCAAAAAAAATTCAAAAGCTTAAGGAGTGTGTAACCACAGTAGCCAGAAGAATTTGTGGTTTGTTGGGTGCATTGTCTTACGTAAAAACTAATGAGAAATGACAACAAGAAAAAGGAATACATGACAAGGGAGCCTAAAGAAGAACAAGTTACAGAACATAATAACTCTTGCATCCCCAGTTACTCCACATTTGAAAATTTGAATAGTAATAGACAAATAATAAGAGTAGCTCAGGTAAAATATCTACAGCTCCTACAGTCATTCAATGCTTCAGTCCATACATACCAAGAAAATCATAATGAAACATCTTATAAAATTTCAACTCTTACAAACCTACATCTATCCAGAAAACAAAAACGAAAAAATATTTTAAATTCACTTAAGTTTTCATTTAAAGCTATTCTCACAGAAATTTCGTTTTATTTTTCTTCTGGATACTGAGCAGTGAGCACTACATATTTAGCCAGAACAAGAAATAGATTATAACAGAAAAAAGTCATACTCTATTGTAGTGTTGATTTACAGATGACGGGAACAATTTAATAACTATCCTGAGCAAATCAACTGCTTCGTCCTGCAAACATAGACATAATCAAAATTTTCTTCCTGAGTGCTTGAAATAAAACAGATAAGCATCTGGATGAAAAGACCATACAGCCACTGGACCATTTTCATTTAAGAGCAGCAACACTGGTTCGACAACTCTTCCAGCAAAGGATGACACCTCTTTCTTTAAGTTCAAAAACTTCGCCAATCTAATCAAACAACAAATCATTTTGCTTTCTACTGAACAAAATAGTCACATGCAGAAGAAAATGCAATGAATAAACTGTCAAGCTAACATTTTAAGTAATCACATTTGCGATACTGTAGAGTGGCCAAGCAACAAAGCCACCACCTTTTCAATTGAGACAGATTGGTATAGTACATCAACCATTTAAAACATAGGATTTGATATAGCATACGAAACATAAGAAATGAATTTGCATGAACGCAGCCTAAAAACAAAGCAGACAAGAAGGCATCCTGGTCCTGGAGAATGTTTAGTTTTCAATCTTGTTGATGGTTGCAGGACACTGGCAGAAGCCAAGTCATTAGTTATTTCACAACTAATTATACAGCCTATGAGCAAACTGCTAACACAAAATATACAAGCCAAATTTAAACGCCCCAAAAAATATGCTGGCAATGAAAAACTGATCTGAATAAAAATAAGTATTCTACTTTATGATGCTAACCAGATTATAGGATTTCACATGAGTCACGATGGCATCAATTTTGCAGGACAAAGCTTTTTCACAATATTATCACAAAAGGGGGGCGGGAGGAAAAGGAGAAAATTTTTGTTCAGAAAACTATTTTATTAGATGGATCTTTAATGCTGTTCAAAGTAAATTACCATTAATAGAACAAACAGCTTTACCATTCTTTAGTTGAAACCAAATGTTCATTTCAAAGAATCAAAAAGTTCCATCCAGACAAGAATATCAATATTTGAAATGGGGTACATAATGCTATTGGGAACACCAATAATTTTAGTTGCCTCACTTGATAAATACCACCATATGTGGCACTCTACATAACCGATCTGTATAATCATGTATTGATTAACAGTAGAAAACTAAATTACAGAAATATCGACAAACCAATTATATGCATGACTTGACAGCTTGAGCTAATAAAAGGAAATTAAGATCCCATTACATACCTCACAAACAAATCAGACATGGAAGTACAAGAGACCACAGTAACAAGTTGCAAGCTAGATGGTTCCTGGTAAGAGGAAAAGAGAACATACCAGCTTAACAATAATCTATGATGATGTATATCTATTTAAAGAAAAGAATTATCTCTTCAGGCATGCAAAGAATATGGATTAAATCAACTCCTGAGAAGCATTATATAATATTTTCAATATTTTTTCATTTGCTAATCAGTCACCCTCCATGTGGTTTGTTGACGTACATTATACTCGATCTTATTACTGCATAACACCAATGTTAGCTCGCATAATGGTAACTGGTACTACACACTTTTCACATGCAAAATATACAATGGAACAGGTAAAACAAAGACAAAATTGCTATGACCGGCAATTTCTGATTTAGAAAAAAATTCAAACTGTAGTCTTAGATCGATACTGAATGCCATGGATGACACTACATAACAGGCCATAATTTCTAATTGATCGGTTGTGGTTTATGCACATAAAACAATAGTATCTTAACATCAATGAAACAAATGATCAATTTGCAGAGAATTGAAGTAGTGAATACATAAAGTTTTTATGAGATTGAAGTTTGGTCTGTGGATTGTAGAAAGACAAGGACCAGATAGGTTGGGAATTGTAATCCTTGCATTTAGATCTAGAAGAAAGATAATGCTCACTGGCATTTCCTGCTTCGGCTTAGGTTGGACTTCAAAAAGAGCACAAGTAACACCCCCACCCCCAAAAAAAAAAGAGCAGAAAAATTAGTAACATGTACACAATGGAATGTTCTGAACAACAAAGGCCCAAACACTCAAAGGATGCACCAAGCAAACAGAATTAAGTTAGCTGGAGTTACATTAAATTCGAGATGAATGTCACTCTCAAGGAGAGCAGAACTACGCAGAGGACAAACTTCTCGATTTTTTTTCTAGGTACAGTAAATCTCAAGATTTTGTTGGCATCATCTTATTCCTGAAGTAGTTCAATCAACTAGTATGACATCAAATACAATTCCTGTCAAGGTAAAATAATGTCTGCAATATCGCTATACTTCGTAAAGACTTTATCATTACTTTCATGGCCTATAATCCTCTTGAAATTTAATTACATCAACCAATTATATGAAGCTAAATGCATCTTTGATTAAGACAATAAAGGCATTCTTCAGATATTAAAACAGTGAAAAAAAGGAAGTGAAACACACTCTCATAACAAAAACAAAATAAAAAAACAGTGAAACATAAAGTTCTATGTACAACTGAAGGAAATGGCATGCATTACCTGCAAGTTACGCAGAATCTTCTCAAACCAATTGGAGTATGATTCTGCAAAGCGCACATTGCTGCAGTCTTGGAATGTCACACCGAGAAAGCAAGTACCCAACCAACAACTATATGGCTAAAGTGTTGTCAAAAAGAAAGGTGAAAATATTAGCAAAACATCTCTTATACATTTTCTTTTACATCAAAGCATAAAAGATGTGAAGGTAACAGAACAGTAGTTAAAGATCTCAACAAAAAAGTCTACAGATAAATGACACTAACCAATATAAAACTATTTAATCTGATACAATGTTTCATAGTTGCTGTTCATTCTTGGTGATAACTTTTACAGGAGGGCAGTGACAAGGGGGACTGAGAGAACATTACAGAATTGAAGTTTCAGTGATTTAGCAACAACTAGCTCAAAACTACACAACTAGCCACATTAGGTTTGGTACAAGCACAACACCAGTTAAGTCAACAACTAGCTCAAAACTACACAACTAGCCACATTAGGTTTGGTACAACCGCAACACCAGTTAAGTACTATGACGATGTCAATACTCAATATGCAGGAGAATTAACGTTATTTAAGAAATGCTGAAGAAGATCTTAGAGTAAAACACTTGTTAAAGTTTAGGAACGCTGAAGATAATGCATTTATGATTCATCAGTACTTCTAGCTAGATTATGTGTCACACCACTAGATAACATTCCACTTGGCAATGTCTTCTAAAACAGAAGTTTTATTCTAAACATTTCTGCAACTAAAATCCAGTCCTTCAAAAATACTTTTTTAGTAAAGTGCACCAGGAGGTCCTCAAACCAGAAAAGAAAGACCCTTGAACTTGCTTAATTCTCATAAATGATTCATCCAGCAGTTGTGACATGTGACAGAAAAACAATGTCGATGGTGAGGTCCTTAAACTTTTTTAATTGTGAGATTTAGGTCCTTGGACTTTCTTAATTGTGCCACATGAATCCCTACCACATCATTTTACCCATTATTTAATTGGCGAAGGGACCAAAGTAGCGCAATTAAGTAAAATTAACTTTCAGAGACTTTCCAGGATGAACCTGAACTTTAAGAATCTAAGTGACAGTGTGATACAAACAAATTTCAGGACCAATCATTTAGTTTACCCTTTGTCCAATGTAAACCACCGCAAGATTCAAAACAGAGACAAGTCCTACTCCTACCTGAAATTGATCAAAATTTCTGTCTAAACGTACCCTCTAGACTTCAATTTCACACGTATCACATTCTGAATCACTTCCTTACGAAATTTCGAACGGCCACTAGAAACCCCTTTTAAGGCACTGTAAAAATTTTGCTCAAACAATCTTAGATGATTTCTCTCTATAAAGACAACCTTTCTAAAGAAATTTACTGCACAGTCCGACAAATCATTCGAAAAGGAGTGCAAATTTCGGCCCAAATCAACGAAGTAAGGAGCAGAGGGATCAGGGGGGCAACATACCGAGTCGCTCTCCACGAGCTCGCCGACGCGCTCGACCCAGGCGTCCACGGCGGCGCGCCACGCCTCGGCAAGCTTCGAGTCCGGCGGGTCCGGGAGGCTCTCGGTGAGGAGGCCGTGCGTGCGCACCGCGTCGAGGATGGAAGCGAGCTCCGCCGGCGGGACGTCGCTCCCCGGCTGCGGCAGCCGCTCGCCGACCACCACCCGGAGCAGCCGCGGCTTAAGCCAGTGGTCATTCACGTCGGCGAGGAAGCCGCCGGCGCCGGCCATCGCTGGTGTTAGGGTGGGGTTTGGGAGGCGGCTGGAGGACGGCCGTTACTTGTTTGCCTGTGTCGCGCTGCGTGCGGAAAGGTTTAGCTAGGGTTTAAAGGGAACTAGTTGGAATGGCGTGCAAGGTTTCTCGGCCGCCTGATTAAGAAATGCACGGTTTGGATGGATTTTGGGTGAATTCTTTTGGGCTGTGATTTATAATTTATAGCTAAATTTTTGAATCTGTTCACAAGAGACAGTACGGAAAGAAAAATAATCACTTTTTACTACAATATTACTATTGACCCTATCTTCAAAAAATGCATCGTTTGAAATCTTGTTACTGTAGCATAAGATATAAGCTATAAGTGGAAAAAAAGGGAGCACTGGGACCAATAATGCGACAGACCGTACAACTGAATAAGCCTACCTAGAGCACTAGTTGAGATGAAGGGCATATTCTTTTAAACTACGATTTATGGCTTTTAGTTGCGACTTATTAGTCTAACGAATAATAATTATTGAAAGAAACTAAGACCAAAAGCTAGCTAAAAGCCAAAAAGAATGGGTCTGAAAAAGGGAAAGAGCGAGCACAAAGAGGGATGACACAATAAGCATGGGTTCAATATTCAGCATGGGTCAATATTCTAGCGGTGCTACCTCAACCTGTAAGAAGAAAAAGGACATGATGGATCCATAATGAAAATAAGAAAATCTTTTCTTTTCTAGTGAATGTGGTCATTGTGATGGGTCGAAATAGTTGGAAATGCATTTAAGGTCTTAATCAAGGTGAGATGTTTCTCGGGGCTACCATATGTTTGATAGAATATATTGCTTTGTTAAGATTTTGACCGTGTTCCAAATTGTTTCTGGCTTTTGGCTTTTAAAAGATAGCTTTTGAATAAAATGGCTTTTCAAGGTGGTTTCTATGAACCGTTTGTAGGAATCACTGCAGGAGCCGTTTTGAACGGAGTGACTTCTCAATGCGGGTGTTCTTTACTCTCTTAATCTCTCTCGTAATTAACCAAAAGCCACGATACTTATGTACAGAACCTTTGTCTATGTTGCAACACATTGTGCAAAACAGTGGGGATAGGGTGCAACACATCTTTACTATTATAAAGGAGTTGGTAGTTGGTCTGGCCTCTCCCACCCCTTCTCAGAAAAAAACTGCGCTGACATGTGGGCCCAACTGACAAAACACCTGCTTCTCTCCTTTCGCCGATCTTCTCCCCTATTTCCCCCACGTTCTTCGTGTGACCGCGTCTTCCCCACGTTCTCCGCGCCGCTGTTCTCTGCTACTCTTCCCTCGCCTCTTCCCCTCCCTCCGCCGACGCTCCACCCCCGCCTCCTCCTCTCCACCCCGCGCCGCCGCCGCGTCCTCCTGCCCCTACTCCTCCGCTGCGCTGCGCTGCGCTGCCACCTCCTCCTCCCCCAACCCTCCGATCCGCCGCCGCCTCCTCCTCCGCTCCCCCGCTCCGCCCTCGCCTCCTCCTTCCCACTCCGCGCCACCGCCTCCTCCCCTTCCTCCCACCCCGCGGCGCCACCTCCTCCTCCTCCCACACTCCTCCGCTCCGCCGCCTCCTCCTCCTCCCCACCCCGCGCCGCCTCCTCCCCCACTCCTCCACTGTAACATCCTGAAGTTTTTAAATTTGAAACTATGGAGTTTGAGTTATTTTTGTCTATTATAATATTTGAATTTGGATTTTCATGGTGTTTTTAAATTTTTATTGAGCTCTCAAAAGTTAAAGAAATTCAAGAAAGATAAAAACAAAATCAATGCTACACATAGGAATATACAAATAAAGGAAACTTAAAATCTAAATAAAGAATCTGAAAAGATGATCCATAAACTACCAAGTTGAGAAATGAAAATAAGCGTAAAATAATATTCCTAAAAGTGTTGGCAAGCAATTTAAAGGAAGCTAGCAAGTGTATATAAGTGCAAACAAATATGAATAATAATGTATGTATATATGTACATGTATACTATGTGAGAGAGTAAATAAATTAATATATGGGTACATACACAAAAATCAGAGAAAAGTAAAAATACATGTATAGGTATATATCTCAAAACCTATGTGCAAATGTATATGTAAGTGTAAAATTCAATTGCAAAAACAAAAGAAAAATGAAAAAGAAAAACACGGCCGGGCCGCTCCATCACCCCGCCTCTCTCTCTCAGACGCGCCAGCAGACTGCGTGCAGCCGGTGCTGCTGCCCAACGGGCGCCCGCCACGCCACTGGCTGCGCAGTGGGCCCCGCCCCCCCGCGCTTTCTCTCGGCGGTGGACCCGCCCGCGTGGTCGTCTCCTCCTTCCTCCTCTTCTCCACGCGGCGCAGCGCGCCAGCCTCGCGCTCACTCCTCTGCGCGGCAAATCTTCGCTCCTCTCTCACCTCGCGGTGATTTAAAAGTGCGGCTACAGGAGGGGAACTCACCTTCCGCCACCTCTCTCCTACAAAATCCCGGCGAAGATTGAGTTCCTCCCCCTCCCCGCGTGAGCAGATCACCGCGGTGCCGCCCTCACGGCGCGCCTCTCCGGCTATAAAGCCACCCCGTGAGCTGCATTAGCACCGCAAAGACTCCCTCCTCCCTTCCTCGGCCAAAACTCGGCCGTTGCGCCCGACCGCCGCCGACCCTCCCCTTCTTCCCGAGCTCCGGCGCCACCTTCCCCGCGATTCCGCGCGCCTCGGCGGTTCAAGCTCCTGAGCCGGGAGTGAGGCAAAGCCGACCCTCTTCTCCCCGCACCTCCCGGCCGAGCATCGCCGGCGTCAACCATCTCTCGAACCGCCGCCGCGCGCCGCCGCCGCCACCGTGCTCCTCCACCCCACCGCCTACACGAAGCTTCCCATTGCACGGAGATCATATATCACGGCGACCAGACCTTTCCGGCCACCACTGCGCGCCGGCGCCGTCGCCTCCGACTCTCCGCCGCCCCTCGGCGAGCTACTTCAAAAGGTATACTTACCCTATATGGGTAAGCATCGCCGGCCGACGGGTGGCTTTCAGCGTCCTCTTCCCTCCCCCCTTGCTCCCGCGTCGCGTGTTCGAGCCTCGGCTCCGCGCGCACGGCCGAGCATTTCTTTCTTTCCCGAGTGGCCGTGTACCCCATTGCTCGCCGACCGCCTCCACAGTCGGTGACCTCTGGTCACTTTGTGCCGCCATGACACACGGACCCCACTGGTCATAGAGACAGAGAAAACGGTAAAAGAAAAGGGTAAAGATTAAAATAACCGGTGGGTCCCACTGCGAAATTTAATAATTTTGGAATTTCTTGAATCGCGAACTTCAAATAATCATAACTTATTCATTTTAACTCCAAATTGAATGGGACAAATTTCTAAATTCATATAAAATCAAGATCTATCCAATGGAACTGAAATAATAATTTTTAAAGTTCATTTGAATTTCTGGTGATCTTTTGAGTGATGGATTGCTTTTCTTTTATTTGGGTGTTTCGCACGATTAAATAGCATACGAAGCTCAAGAGGAAGAGATCGAGGCCGCAGCACTAGAAGCCCCAGACAATCAAGCACCCGACCACTGTGACGAAGGCGAGTCAATACTTTGATCATGTTGAACCTACATTTCTACAAATTACCTTGTTTTAAATTAACAAAATGCATGCTGTTATTTTTTATGCAAATACATGCTAAACTTGATATTCTAGTTATATGCCATTGTTTACCTTGAATAATATTACCCCCTCCTTTGAGTATTTGAATGTGTGAACCTTGTCGCCCTAGCCAAAATATATTATTAACATTTCAAAAATAAGTCCGTAACCGTATGCCATGCTTAGCATTGATTAGGACCTCGGGGCAAGAAATTGTCCCGAGCATCACTTTATTCATGAGAAATTGGTTTGGGGTCATTGTGATGATGACGGTATATGTTGAATACGACTATTTTACACTCCCAAGATCCCCAACTTGCTTAATTATCTGGGCGGATTGGTTCGATGGTGTGTATGTGTGTGGTGCGGTGATTGCATAAGTGGGTTAGTGGTAGACCGCCAGATACCACTAAGGACTGAATCTTGTCATGTCACCGTGTAAAACAGACAACCACAAGCGGCAAAGTGTAGGCGGGATTTACTAATTTGTGTGGCTCTAGGTGGTTACGTGAAGGTATGACCACGAGCAAAGGGATGGATGGTCGCATCCGCCTTTGCCCGTGATGGCTCACGAGGACCCTTCCGAGGATGGTCTGATCTCACGGAAGATAGACCTTAGCGGCGTAACCACAATAGGACTATGCATTGTAACAATCTCGTGATAGTCTACTCAACCGCATGGCTAAGGAATCATGTGGGGCAACGGTGGATTTATCTCTTGTGGGTAAAGTGTGCAAAACTCGCAGAGTCAAAACTATTCGAATAGCCGTGCCCACGGTCAAGGGCGCATGGGAACTTAACCGATATAGTTCTATTTCAAAATGCTTTATGGGTGGAATGGGAAAGTAGCGGACATGAAAGCCCCTGTTTTGGTTATGTCACGGTGTCGTCCCGATTGTTCTGGATGTCGTTCCATGAGTGCTTAGGTGTCGCCCCGATTGTTCCGGATGTCGCCCGTGAGTGCACAGGTGTCGTCCCAATTGTTCCCGGATGTCGCTCGAGTGCCCGGTGTCGCCCCAGAGTCCCCGGGTGTCGCCCCGGTGGTAAGTTAAGCGGCTATAACGCTGAAAAGGTCATACGGTGTGATGCCGTATGTAAGGAGAAGTTATGGTAATATTAGGCATATGGTGTGATGCCATATGTATGGAAAATTTGTTAATATCCCTTGAACATTATGCTTTTGTTCAAAACTGCTAGGTCTCAGAAATTTTATGTATTATATTTCAAATAGTGGCATTTCTATTCTTACGAAATAAAATATGGGTGGAATAAACAGTGGTCATGAGTAAAAGAGAGGAATGTTTGTAGAGTACATATAAAGGCATTGGTGGATTCATGTCGATCTTGAATAGGAAATGATAGTGTGGGTTCGGAGGAACTAAATTGGTGAAGTCTAGCCGAATAATAAGCTAGATAGAGGATTTAAATGATTTTTGGAGATTTAGGAATTGCACATATAAATATTGGATTATGATACTGATAAATAAATTCTTGGGAGATGTCAATATTAGAATTAATAGATTCAGTTACTAGATGAATCAAATGAATTTTAGAGGATTGGTGGAATAATACAAGCATTGGATTATAATTCTTGATTAATGATATTATTGGTAGTGATTGTTAATTCTTGGAAGATGTTGTCAATATAGGGAAATAATAGGAATTATTGGATGGATGATTTGAATTTCTGAGAAGATTGGAGGATTCATAATAATTAGTGGATTATAATCTTGGTAAATGGAATTTTCGGTGGAGATATATTTGAGGATTAGCTAGTGATAGATAATAGAAAAGAGATAGATTATTAGATTATGGGTTGCAATCAATGACAAAAAGGATTGAATACAAATGATATCGGTGGATTTGAACGTAATTATGTTAGAGAATCATTAGAGTTCAGAGGTAAGAGGCTGATGAATAGTAATGACAGGGCTAGATTATCAATAACTCAAAGTACGAAGTATGATCGGTGGATTAAATAAATGATGATATTGCTGTTTGGAGTTTTAGACACAGACAATAAATAGAGTGCATTTTCTGTGGATTAAGTCGATTTTTTTGTAATTGTACTATGGAGTTAGGTAGTATCTGAAACTTTGATTAACTAAGAATAATAATGCCGCTAAAAGCAAATTTTTGGCAAATAAAATAACCCGAGCCTTCCCTTTGTTATGCCATGCATACTATTTATTTGCATTCTGTGTATTGGCTCGCGGAGCACGGGGTCGGAGTGCTCACGCTCGCTTTTGCGACAAAATTCAGAATCAAGAGCCGCATCGCCACGCCTCAGCAACAAGATTGGGCAAGATGGAAAAGAAGATGAAGATGTCAAGGGCTAGATCGCGAACCTCCAGTTGGCTGCCTGTGGGCATGTCCTGAAGGTCCCACCTGTGTGCTTCGTTCTTCCGCTGCTGCAATTTATTGATTTCGGCCTAATCGGCCCATGTGTAAGTCTATTATTATATTTACATTTCCGCATGATATGTACGTTGATATTCAGAATCAGAATCGTGTGCACTATCTATCGATCCAGGGAATAGTGCAATTAAACACGATGATTCAGATTGCAAAATCTGGTCCGGCGAGCATGGTATCAGAGCATATCGACTGCAGGTCGTGACCTAGTTAGCTTGGCCGTTAGTCCATGACTAGAATTATTTTCTTAGTATCTATTTTCACAAAACTAAGTAGTATTGCTCAATCTCAACTCTCTTAGATGATTCTCCCTCATCTATGTGCTGACTTGGCTAATTTGTTTCCAAGGCTCTCTTATCCCGAATTCAAAATGAAAAAAACAAATCTAGTACTCACCTTGTAAACCCCATCGCAAACATACTTTTGGCCAAAGCAACAAAAGCTTAAATTTGAAAAGTCATTTCAAAAATTATTTTTGGGAGGATCGATTATAAAATTGTTTACAAAAATTCATTTCCAAACTCGTTTTAACAAACCATATCTTCCAGGGAAATTTTCTTAGATTCAACTGCTTACAAAAAAAAGGGTGTATTGGTAAGGAAAACATATCTCCCATGTTTGGTTTTGTTACCTGTGGTTAGAAAAACTTTCCTTTTATTATATATGCGCATATCTCAAAGCTCTGTATTTCAAACAAAAAAAATCCATTTACCACCAAGATTTACTTACCAAAAATAATAGTAGGAGAGTGAGCATTAATACCCATCAAGGCAGCCCCGAATACTACCCTCTTCCTTCAATTGATTTCAAAAGGAAAATTTTGTTTCCCTTCCCGTGCCCCTACTCCAAATTTTAAGGTTAGGAACGTTGAAGTTATCCAGGAAGATAAGGTGATTTCGTTTTAGACGAACTATGCAGATAAACCCTATGCCCCTTATGTGTGTTCTCCCGAGTAGACGTTGTATTGTCGCAAGGTTTTCGTTGGTCCCTGTGCACTGTCTTCTTGCCCTCGGGCGTCCTATTTCGCAGTCACAGGAAAAGATTGTTTTAAAGGACTTGCAAGATTTGTGTGCCACCCTAGTTTCCCGGAGTATACTCCTTTAAAGTTAGAATGGGTAGGGATTACCTTATCCCCCACGATTCTACTCGTATCCCATGCTGTTCCCTCTCACCTTTCTATTGAAAAGCCCTCAGCACCATCAAGCGAAGTGATGGATCACCAAAGACCAAGACTCGAGACTCGTCTTGCTAACACTCTCCTCACCCGCCGGAGGTCCCATAGATTAAATCGCCGACTGACTACGAATGACAAGGAATGTGTCGACGATATGAAGAGAAAAGACCTTGCACCTACCAATGCTCCGTAGACTATTCCCAACTACGAAGACGACCATCACCCTGGCGAATATCCTGTGAGCAAGGCCACATATTCTCTCTGTGAAAGACAAGACCACCAACTTGAAGATTTCTTCTAAAACCTATTACTGACCAAGCAGCTGAAGTACCACGGATGAGTCTTCACATCGCCACAAGACCCATCATGCCTGGAGTTAGATAATGACTAGTGATACCCATTTTAAGGGGGGTAGCACTATGAGGTAGAGCTGCCGAAGAACTACTATGATGCATACTTTTGAAATTGCAACAACTTGGACTTAGGACTAATCAGACTAGTACAAGGAGATTCGCGAGGCCAGAAATCTTCTGGTGATAAGGATTACAAGACATACCTTTAGCTAAACTCGACATGCGTGGCAAAGCTAAAGAATAAGAACGAGGTCCCAATAGAAGTAAAAGACCACCATATAGATATGTCCATTGGCACCTCTTACATTCATAAGGCCCTCTACCCCCTAAGGTACGGACCATTCTTATCCACCTATCAATAAGAAATTCACACCATATGTCCAATAGACGATGCAACTACTCCATTCCACGATGACGTGAAGACAACAATGTTAAAGGGCAAGTACTTGGAAGACTACGACCTATCCAGAAAACCAGTTTCTCTCTTCCTTTTGACCTCTCCAAGTTCTAACCCCTATTGTGCAGATTTTCATCTCTTTGTGGAGCTAAGTCGAGCAACACCCGAAACCCATTGCTAGCCAACATAACCCATCTCTAATCTTTCTGCTCTATCGGAATCTCGGGGTCGAGATTCATTTAAGGGGGGTAGATTTGTAACATCCTGAAGTTTTTAAATTTGAAACTATGGAGTTTGAGTTATTTTTGTCTATTATAATATTTGAATTTGGATTTTCATGGTGTTTTTAAATTTTTATTGAGCTCTCAAAAGTTAAAGAAATTCAAGAAAGATAAAAACAAAATCAATGCTACACATAGGAATATACAAATAAAGGAAACTTAAAATCTAAATAAAGAATCTGAAAAGATGATCCATAAAATACCAAGTTGAGAAATGAAAATAAGCGTAAAATAATATTCCTAAAAGTGTTGGCAAGCAATTTAAAGGAAGCTAGCAAGTGTATATAAGTGCAAACAAATATGAATAATAATGTATGTATATATGTACATGTATACTATGTGAGAGAGTAAATAAATTAATATATGGGTACATACACAAAAATCGAGAGAAAGTAAAAATACATGTATAGGTATATATCTCAAAACCTATGTGCAAATGTATATGTAAGTGTAAAATTCAATTGCAAAAACAAAAGAAAAATGAAAAAGAAAAACACCCGGCCGGGCCGGCCATCACCCCGGCCCAGTCTCTCCTCAAGACGCGCACGGCACCACAGCGTGGGGCAGACGCTGCCTGCCCAATGCGCCACGCCGCGCCCGCTGCTGCAGATGGCCCCGCCCCGCCCGCGCTTTCTCTCGGCCGGTGGACCCCGCCGCCAGTCGTCTCCTCCTTCCTCCTCTTCTCCACGCGCCGCAGCCAGCTTCGCCTCGCGCCACTCCTCTGCGCAAAGAAATCTTCGCTCCCTCTCTCACCTCGCGGCTGATTTAAAAAGTACAGCTACAGGAGGGGGAACTCACCTTCCCGCCACCTCTCTCCTACAAAATCCCGGCGAAGATTGAGTTCCTCCCCCCTTCCCCGCGTGAACAGATCACCGCCAGGTGCCGCCCTCACGGCGCGCCTCTCTCCGGCTATAAAAGCCACCCCCGTGAGCTGCATTAGCACCGCAAAGACTCCCTCCTCCCTTCCCTGGCCAAAACTCGGCCGTTGCGCCCCGGATCGCCGCCGACCCTCCCCTTCTTCCCGAGCTCCGGCGCCACCTTCCCCGCCGATTCCGGCCGCCTCCGAAGCCGGTTCAAGCTCCTGGAGCTTCGCGGGAGTGAGGCAAAGCCGACCCTCTTCTCCCCCGCACCTCCCGCAGCCCGAGCATCGCCGGCGTCAACCATCTCCCCGAACCGCCGCCGTCGCACGCCGCCGGCCCGCCACCGTGCTCCTCCACCCCAGCCGCCTACACCCGAAGCTTCCCCATTGCACGGAGATCATATATCACGAAGCGACCGCACCTTTCCGGCCACCACTGCCGCCGGCGCCGTCGCCTCCGACTCTCTGCGCCGCCCTCTCGCGAGCTACTAAAAGGTATACTTACCCTATATGGGTAAGCATCGCCGGCCGACGGGTGGCTTTCAGCGTCACTCTTCCCTTCCCCCTTGCTCCCGCGTCGCGTGTTCGAGCCTCGGCTCCGCGCGCACGGTCGAGCATTTCTTTCTTTTTCCCGACCGATACTGGGCCTCATTGCTCGATCGCCGCCATAAAGCCGGGTGACCTCTGGTCCCGCCTCGTCACACGACACACACGGACCCCACCGGTCATAGAGACAGAGAAAACGGTAAAAGAAAAGGGTAAAGATTAAAATAACCGGTGGGTCCCACTGTCAGAAATTTAATAATTTTTGGAATTTACTGAACTGCGAACTTCAAATAATCATAACTTATTCATTTTAACTCCAAATTGAATGGGACAAATTTCTAAATTCATATAAAATCAAGATCTATCCAATGGAACTGAAATAATAATTTTTAAAGTTCATTTGAATTTCTGGTGATCTTTTGAGTGATGGATTGCTTTTCTTTTATTTGGGTGTTTCGCACGATTAAATAGCATACGAAGCTCAAGAGGAAGAGATCGAGGCGCAGCACTAGAAGCCCTGACAATCAAGCACCCGACCACCGTGATTTGGCGAGTCAATACTTTGATCATGTTGAACCTACATTTCTACAAATTACCTTGTTTTAAATTAACAAAATGCATCTTTGTTATTTTTATGCAAATACATGCTAAACTTGATATTCTAGTTATATGCCATTGTTTACCTTGAATAATATTACCCTCCTTTGAGTATTTGAATGTGTGAACCTTGTCGCTCTAGCCAAAATATATTATTAACATTTCAAAAATAAGTCCAGAATCGTATGCCATGCTTAGCATTGATTAGGACCTCGGGCAAGAAATTGTCCCGAGCATCACTTTTATTCATGAGAAATTGGTTTGGGCAATCATTGTGATGATGACGGTATATGTTGAATACGACTATTTTACACTCCCAAGATCCCCAACTTGCTTAATTATCTGGCGGATTGGTTCGATGGTGTGTATGTGTGTGGTGCAGTGATTGCATAAGTGGGTTAGTGGTAGACCGCCCGGATACCACTAAGGACTGAATCTTGTCATGTCACCCGTAAAACAAGACAACCACAAGTCGGCAAAGTGTAGGCAGGATTTACTAATTTGTGTGGCTCTAGGTGGTTACGTGAAGGTATGACCACGAGCAAAGGGATGGATGATCGCATCCTCGCTTTGCCCGTGATGGCTCACGAGGACCCTTCCGAGGATGGTCGGATCCTACTAAGATAGACCTTAGCGGCGTAACCACAATAGGACTATGCATTGTAACAATCTGTGATAGTCTACTCAACCGCATGGCTAAGGAATCATGTGGGGCAACGGGTGGATTTATCTCTTGTGGGTAAAGTGTGCAAAACTCGCAGAGTCAAAACTATTCGAATAGCCGTGCCCACGGCCAAGGGCGCACATGGGAACTTAACCGATATAGTTCTATTTCAAAATGCTTTATGGGTGGGAATGGGAAAGTAGCGAATGTAAAGCCCTGGTTTTGGTTATGTCCCGGTGTCGCCCCGATTGTTCCCGGATGTCGCTCGATGAGTGCTTAGGTGTCGCCCCGCTTGTTCCCGGATGTCGCTCCAGAGTGCACGGTGTCGCCCCAATTGTTCCCGGATGTCGCTCAGAGTGCACGGTGTCGCCCCATGAGTCCCCGGGTGTCGCCCCGGTGGTAAGTTGCTGCTATAACGCTGAAAAGGTCATACGGTGTGATGCCGTATGTAAGGAGAAGTTATGGTAATATTAGGCATATGGTGTGATGCCATATGTATGGAAAATTCTGTTAATATCCCTTGAACATTATGCTTTTGTTCAAAATGCTAGGTCTCGGAAATTTTATGTATTATATTTCAAATAGTGGCATTTCTATTCTTACGAAATAAAATATGGGTGGAATAAACAGGTCGCGAGTAAAAGAGAGGAATGTTTGTAGAGTACATATAAAGGCATTGGTGGATTCATGTCGATCTTGAATAGGAAATGATAGTGTGGGTCTGGAGGAACTAAATTGGTGAAGTCTAGCGAATAATAAGCTAGATAGAGGATTTAAATGATTTTTGGAGATTTAGGAATTGCACATATAAATATTGGATTATGATCTTGATAAATAAATTCTTGGGAGATGTCAATATTAGAATTAATAGATTCATTACTAGATGAATCAAATGAATTTTAGAGGATTGGTGGAATAATACAAGCATTGGATTATAATTCTTGATTAATGATATTATTGGTAGTGATTGTTAATTCTTGGAAGATGTTGTCAATATAGGGAAATAATAGGAATTATTGGATGGATGATTTGAATTTCTGAGAAGATTGGAGGATTCATAATAATTAGTGGATTATAATCTTGGTAAATGGAATTTTCGGTGGAGATATATTTGAGGATTAGCTAGTGATAGATAATAGAAAAAGAGATAGATTATTAGATTATGGGTTGCAATCAATGACAAAAAGGATTGAATACAAATGATATCGGTGGATTTGAACGTAATTATGTTAGAGAATCATTAGAGTTCAGAGGTAAGAGGCTGATGAATAGTAATGACAGGGCTAGATTATCAATAACTCAAAGTACGAAGTATGATCGGTGGATTAAATAAATGATGATATTGCTGTTTGGAGTTTTAGACAGCAGACAATAAATAGAGTGCATTTTCGGTGGATTAAGTCGATTTTTTTTGTAATTGTACTATGGAGTTAGGTAGTAATACTGAAACTTTGATTAACTAAGAATAATAATGCCGCTAAAAGCAAATTTTTGGCAAATAAAATAACCCGAGCCTTCCCTTTGTTATGCCATGCATACTATTTATTTGCATTCTGTGTATTGGCTCGCGGAGCACGGGGTCGGAGTGCTCACGCTCGCTTTTGCGACAAAATTCAGAATCAAGAGCCGCATCGCCACGCCTCAGCAACAAGATTGGGCAAGATGGAAAAGAAGATGAAGATGTCAAGGGCTAGATCGCGAACCTCCGGTTGGTCACGCCTGTGGGCATGTCTCAAGGTCCCACCTGTGTGCTTCGCGTTCTTCCGCCGCTGCAATTTATTGATTTCGCCTAATCGGCCCATGTGTAAGTCTATTATTATATTTACATTTCCGCATGATATGTACGTTGATATTCGAATCAGAATCGCGTGCACTATCTCTCGATCCAGGAATAGTGCAATTAAACATGAGATTCAGTTGCAAAATCTGGGTCTGACATCCACTCCGCCGCCTCCTCCTCCTCCTCCCCATCCCGCGCCGCTGCCGCTGCCGCTGCCGCCTCCTCCCCTCACCCCTCCGCTCTGCCGCCGCCTCCTCCTCCCGCCCTGCACCGCCTCCTCCTCCCTACTCTGCCGCTCTGCCTGCCGGTCGCCTTCTCCAACCCACCCCGCGCCTTTCCTTCATCGCGCCACCGCCGAATTGGCCTGTCGGCCACGCGCCTAGGGTGCGTCGGCTGATCCGCACGCCTGCAGCGGCGAGGATCAAAAAGTTTGGTCAGTCTGGCCTTCCATTTATGTGATCTCTTTCCCTTTATTTGCTCCTCAATTTTTACTTCCCGCTTACTTTTGCAGACCAAAGGTGGTTTGGTGTCATGCATGCCATGTGTTCGAAGAAATGCCTAGGAGAAACAGCACTGGCATGGGATCATTTCAACTCAAGCTCATTCTGATTTTATTTTCACAAGTCATATACCTGACTTTGGGTTGAATTTCATTCAAAATTCAAAGGTTATTTGAATGATCTGAACGAAATTTCTACCGAAATACCGAAATTTTGGTAGTTTTGTCTCTTTCGTCGACCAACGAACTTTTTTCCAAAACGAAGGTTTTCCCTTGCTTCCCTGCTTCTCTACTACAATTGAACTTGCACAAACCTTGGAACAAATCAAATGATAGGCAGGTGATAACCACCATTCATCCATGCTTTAAGGGCCTGTTCTTTTTAGCTGCGGCTTATGACTTTTGGCTAAAATTTTTGAATTTTGGTCTGTTTGCATCTGACACGGAGATCGATACTCACTTGCGATTTTGGCTAGTACAGATGTTGGGCTTTAACGTGTACTACATTTAACTTGTAGACCCCATCTTGAGAAAATACTCCGTTTAAAAGTTAGGTACTGTAGCGGTTGCAAAAAGCTGGCCGGCTTTCTCACTGCCGAACAGGCCCTAAAACTGGAAGTGTATGCCAATGCTTGGCTAGGTTGCTGAAATAATGGCATGTGATAGGGTGCATTTCCTAGGGGAGGAGCATACAATCACCTCCCTTTCATGTTGAATTTGACTCATGCCTGCTTTGGAGGATTTCCATCCACAATTTGTTCAAAGATGTAATGACAATATTACCATTTTCCTCAAAAATAAGTAGGCTATAGTCTGCAAATGAGGTTGAAGTTTGAAATCCAATGTTAATGGAAAGGTTTGAAATATAGTGTCCGGACCCCGGATTTTCGAACCCGGACCCTCTGTGTATTACATCACTAGTCCCAGATCAAAACTAGTGCACACAGTCAAACAGAAATGATTACATAACCAACAACGCTTTATTACAATAATAGAGAGTACTGACCGAAAGGTCTCATTATTACAAATGAGGTTTCAAGACCTCACACACACGAAACACAGCGGAAGCAAAATAAATCCGGCGAAGACTCATCAATACGCCACAGGCAATTGATTGGGGAAGCGCGACCTAGTACTCCGGGAATCCTTCGTCGAATCCGCAAGCGAAGTAGTCGTAGTCACTTTCTTGAGCTTCATATTCTTCTGAGATTTATTTTTGAGTGCAGCATGTGAGTACATAAAGTACTCCGCAAGTCTTGGAAAAAATGCAATAGATGCAAGGCTTGACAAATGAAGGCCATATGGTTCTTTTGCACAAAGCAATATTTTATTTCAATTACTACTAATTATTTTTGAAGGCATCAATTTAATAAAGTAAATGTTTTAATAGAAACTATCATTAATTCTATAGTGAAGGTTCCAACTACCAACATTAGTTTAATCAATTACAATTGATCAAGTTTAAAACTGCGGGTTCCATCCACCCTCTCTGCTCCAATCGCCAGATACCCTTCCGAGAGTTCCTCCACTCTCGAATACAAAAACTTTGATTTAAAACCAAAACCAAAATCTACCATGTGAATGCATTCCTTGTCGCCCTTGACCGTAGGCACGGCTATTCGAATAGTTTTACACTCTGCAGAGGTTGTACAACTTTACCCCAAGAGATAAATTATCTTAACAAATACCACGCTTCCTTTGGCATGAGACACGATAAATTATCACAAAGCCTTTACCTCACTCTAGACTAGCTAGACACCACCCGCTAAGGTTTCACCGCAGAAGGGTTAAATCTGCCCAATCCGAAGCCCCCTCTTGTGCCATATGAGTACAGTAAATCCCTGTCCCTCACTGTGAATAACCAGTAAATCCCTGGTACTCACTTTCCACTAGTGGCACCTAAACTAGACTATCATGAGTTAATCAGCTAGGTCGTACCCATATAGACTTAGGGTTGTACGGTAGTGCTCAGTCTGGACAAACACAAGCGTCGGTCCTTAGTTGACTAGGGTGGAACATACACTTTTCAAGATCTCGTGCTAACTACACCAACCCAAACCAACCATCCACCCTAATCTAAACCAACTTTCACATTGTATTTTATTTTTAAAAGAACAGTGGTAACTCCAATTACCACTAAATTTATAAACACAAGGGTAATACAATAAATCATAATTTCCCATTTTCAAGATTTCAAAAGGCATTAAATAGCATGACTAAGCATTACACTACCAATCCATTATTCACAAATAATTATAATACTCTCATTATTGAGACAAAGGAAATTCTAGGGTTACAAAGGTACATGGCAATCAACTTCAATTGAGGGCATAACAAAGTTGGATTAACTAATACCTTAAGATTTGAACTAATATTTTATGTAATTAGCAATGCACATAATTTAAAATAATTAAAACATTTCAAAATCATAGGTTCGAGATGATCAAAGGAGACTTGCCTTCTTGCACGCTCTCGGGGTCTTCCTGCTGCGGAGCGGAGAGATCTTCGACAACGTTGGAATCTACGCGGGGAAAGACGAAGCAAACAAAGCAAATAAATACAAACAAAAATTCAAATTAACTCAAAAATTCAATAGAGGCCATATTTGGATAGATTATTATTTTAGAAGAATTTAGAAATTTGAATGGCTGAATTTGGAGTTAAAATGAGAAAGTTATGCTCATTTGAAAATCTCAGATTGAATAAATCTAGAAATTCCCAAATTTCTGACAGGTGGGGCCCATTGGCAGGAATTAATTTTTAATCCTTTATTTTATTTTTTTTATTCTAAGTCTATGACAGGTGGGACCCACTGGCAGTGAGCCCACTGGCCCTGCCTCTGACATGTGGGACCCTCCGGGCTCGGGCGGTGTCGCCAGTGGAGAGCGCAGACAGGTGGGCGCAGACAGCGATGACCAGCACAGATCGCGGCGCACGACGGTGGGACTCATCATCGTCGGTGCGGAAAAATAAGAGAAAGGCTCAACCTCAGCGTGCGGAGCTGGGGGCTCGAATGCGCGCCGAGGGAGCCGGGGGAGAAAGAGATAGCGCTGGTAACCAGTCGGGCGGGGAGGCGTTGCCTACCCATAAAGGGTAGGTAACCCTCTTGAGGGGTACCTGCTGGAGGGGCCGGGCAGCAGTGGACGGCGGCGACGATGCCGGCGGCGAGGGAAGGCCGGAGAGGGTCGGGTGATGCGCAAAATGCGATCCCGGTGCGGAGTGGGTTCGGTTGGAGGGGTCGGCCAGGCTCGGGGACGAGCGGAGGTGGCCGGCGACGAGGAAGGCGGTGGCGCAGCACGGGTCCTCCGGTGCGACGGTGCTCCGGCGGCGGGAAGGGACGGCCGAGGTGCTGGGGAGGTTCGCCGGCGCACGGGGAAGCTGTTGGTGGCGGTGACGGGCTCCGAGGAAGACTGGGGCGGCGGCGATTGCTCGCCGGAGCGTGGCGGAGCTCGGAGGGGGAGGGAGCACGGTGGCAGGGCGCTACGGGGCTCGGGAAGGGAGGTGGAGGGTAGTGGGCGGTGGTGCGGAGGGAGGCGGAGCTGATGGGGCTATTTATAGGGGCAGAGAGGGGACATGGCAGCGGCAATCGCTCACCGTGCCGGGCGGCGGAAAAGGAAGGCGGGAAAAAGGAAATTGGGGCCGCAGCGATCGACGGCGGGCCCGCAGTCGGCGAGGGAGAGGCGGGGTGCGAATGGTGTGGATCGCAGTCACGTGGACCGGAGGTGGATCGAGCGGCGGGTGCGGTTTAAGTGGGAGGGGACGGCCGGATGGCGAGCGGGGTGACGTGGCGCACATCGGGCCGGCCACGCGTCGAGCGAGGAGGAGAGGAAGGCGGGGCTGGCTGGGCCAGGCCCGCTTGGCAGAGGAAGAGGGGAAGAGCGGCCGGATTGGGCCGAGGAGCGACGTGGGCGGTCCTGGGCCATCCACGCGTCGGATGATGGGGAAGGGGAGAAATTTTAATTTTAGAATTTGATTTATATTTTCAAAAAAGGCTAGGAAATTATTTAGACCTCAGAAAATATGAAAATACCTCCAAAAATTCCAGAAAAATTCACAGAAGCTCCTGGACATATTTTGGACTAAATACAATTATTTCCAACTAATGTTGGTATTTAATTTTCATACTTAAAATACTTTTTAATTTCAAAAATACATTTTTAAACTCCAGAAAATCCAGGAAACCAAATAAAAGCCAAATAACTCCAAATAATTAATTTGAATTAGGATTTTTTTATAGAAATTCAAAATATCTTTTTATTTAACAATATTTTTAGGTTTTACTTAAAATACTTTTCAAATCCAGTTTTTTTTCAAAAACAGAAATTCAGGGCAAATACAAATAAAACTCAAATACTTTAATATAATTAATTTGAATTTAAATTTTTCAAAAAGCAAATTTTTGGGATGTTACATATAGCCAAATAAATTATGGGACTATCTCTTAATCTGTTGGCTTTAGTATGTCTTATTGAACTGACTACCATTTTTTTAGGGAAAACTCCCACTGCTATTGAATGTCACTACCTTACTTTTCCTGTTGTCTTCCTTAGTATTCAACACATCAAGAATGCATGGCATAGATGCACTGTTCATTTTACTTAGTGTAATGATCAGGATTCCATTGCTAATCCAGTGTCCTTAATAAATAGTTGAATGTTGGACTGCTGCCATCATAGCTATTCAAGCAACAGTGATTGAGAGTGTACTTTCTCGATTGCGATTGGTTCAATCCTACATTTCCAAGGAGCAAAAAGAGACATGTGCCTTGCAATATTTTCAGGAGAACCTCCCAACTTATTAGTTATCTGGAACAAAAAGCAGAATGAGCTTGAGTTGAAATGGAAAGACTGAGACACTTGCATAATTGGAGACCAGAGGGATGACGAGATTGGGTGAGCTTCAATTGCGTCATTACGAATTATTGGTGATCTTCAATTCTCAGCGGATTCAGGTTCAAGCGTGCTCTCTACCTATTGATGATTTACTTTTATAGGCAAACAAACAATAAGCGGTGAATTAAATGATTTTGTCACCTTATGTGATGTGTGCGGTGCACTGGGACTCCTAATTGTGCAGACTTATTAGTTATTTGTCACATCTACAATTCATAAATACCCCATTCCACTTTTTTTTCTTTTGGGTTATGGGTATGCCATGGAAAATGTATTCAGCTAAGGGAAAACAAGACCAATATTTAGAACAGGAATTGGTGAAGTGGCCTCACTTTAGAAGAGAGGTTGCAGTGCAGACTGGGGATTCCTAATTTTGGTTCTTTTTGTGCATATTTTCCTGTTATGTTAACCCCTTTTTGACTGCTGTCTGGGTCTCTTGTGATCTACTTCACAGCATTGACCTACTAACTTGACCAAATAGGCATTAAGTCATATCTGGCATCAAGATGTTTATTGTGCTTTAGTTGTTCTGTTGTTTAGGAGTGTATCCGTGGTGGTAGTCCATATTCTTTTTCACTGATCTCATTAACATACGTCTATCTTTCTATTTTAAAAGTGCGGGACATATTTAGGTTGATTTATAATTGCTAGGCTTCATTGTCCAATGGAATTATTGCAGTTGATTTATAATTGCTAGCCTTCATTACTCAATGGAATTAGTGTAGTTGATTTGGATCAAATCCACTGTCAAAAAGGCCCCATTTTGTGCATGTATGACTCATGGAGTCTGCTTGAAGTTGTATTTGCTGGAATCGTATTGTTCTTTTATTCCCTATGAGATTATATACAGAAGAATTTTTTTTACTAACCTCACAAACTCTCCTATGTTTCATGTAACTTCTCATTTTTCACGGATTCTGATTTTCGATTGTATTTTTAGGGGCTTTTTAATTCCATTGCTTATGGGTTGAACTCTTTAGTGCGCAGAGCAATTGCAGAAAGAATTGACATGTGAGTTATTTTCTGTACACTAAAGATTCACAACCATATGTTCCTCCAGTTTTTTACTTTTTCTATTTACCATGCACGATTCCTGTTATAATTGGTAGCCGTTATTAATTCTTTTTTCTAAAATTTTCAAGTTTCTACCCGAGAGACTAAAAGATTGAAAAGTCAACAAGAAAATGAACTAACCTCTCTTATGTTGAGAGTAATAGGTACGATACTACAAGTAATATCTAGGAGTTTTTCGAGCAAAGTTTGTTCATATCTTTTGGGTTCTTCATTTAGGAAAGGGTGTGTTACATCACTGTAGAAGAAGATGTTTAGCATTGACCATTGGTGTGTATGTTGCGGTTCATTGTTGATTGCCTTGAGCACGAGCATTGTCTTGAGGTTCTCTTGTCCAAAGTACATAAGAGCATAGCAGGTAGCCACGCTCAGTAGATACTCTGATGTGCATCTATAGCCTGTAGGTAAATTTGTCATATTGTCGTTCTTTTAATCCCTCCCCCTTGTATTTCTTGAAAACTAGCTGAATGCTCGTATGTTGCTACGAATTTTAAAAAAAATTTAGAACATGTTTGTATGCATGTGTTTGTATGCATGTTTTAAAAATTTTTACCACCCATGAGTTTCAAAACTTGTACTGTGATAAAATTTTAAAATCCATAGCAATGCACGCACATTCAACTAGTTGTTCAAGAAAGTGGAGTGGAGGGCATGATTTGGGTCTCCTTTTGTTGACACATGAGACAAGTATGTGTGTGGGCACACATGTGAGGTTTTTAAGGAAAAAAAGTGGGAGAGTGAATGGTTTATAAGTTTTCTAACTAATGGTGAGAATGGTTTGGATGAACCATACTCTCTTGAATTGGAAGTGGCACACGACACACGATGCTGGGTTTGTATAGTCCTAGCATTATGGGTCTAGTTGGATGAAAAAGTGGGGGGAGGGGAGGGGAGAGGATGACATTAGTGTGAAGGGAGGGGAAGCAATTGTTGGACAAAGGGTGTGATAGTGTTTGTGATGAGAATCACACATGATTTTTGGTAGGTGGAAAGAGGATGCAGTGGATTTATGGTAAAACAGCAAATCATTTATGCTAATGTAGTGTGTTAGGGCAAAATTGTTGAAGATACCTCAAGAGGTTGGATTAAGCTGTATTGTTCGACCCGGCAAGTGTGTGTAGTGCAACTCTATATGTTTGGTATGATATGTTATTTTTGAGCGCGCACTTGGGGCCCTCTTTTGTTCACATATGAGAAAATGGGAGTGCACTTGGGGCCCTTGTTCACACTAGGTAAGTGGTGTGTTCGTTTGGGAGATTTTTATGAAAGAAAGTGTTGGGAGAGCGAAGGGTTTCTAAATCGTCTAATTGAGAAATCGATGGCTTGGATGAGGCACTCCCCTAGAATTGAAAACAATGCTTGCTATACAATATTAGGCTGGTAAGCCTGACCCTATGGGTGCACTCGGACGAAAAAATGGGACAAAGGGCATGACATCGATATGAAGGCAATGGAAGCCTACAATCATGCAAAGGGAGTTAAAGAGTGGTTGTAGTCAGCTTCATGCATACTTAGCTTTTTGCTAGGTGGGAGTGATGATGCGGTGGATGCCACAATAAACAATAGGGATTTGGTTACTTGCACAACCCCTACACAGGGATGCTTGAAGCAAAATCATCATGTCCATCCTTTCCGCCTCCTAATCACCCCTCCATTACCTCTCCTCTATTCCACCTCTCTTCATCTCATCCCTTCCACCTCCATTGCTTCTTGTCAGACTATAGTCTGTGAGTAGTAAACAAAGCATCTGTTTCTACTTCACACAATGATATATTTGGATCATTTCTCTCTCTCATGGTACATCATGAAGTACCCTCAATTTTTTGTTATTTTTTCCTTGACGGCCGCTAATGGTAAGATGTGTTAAAGTGTTTTACTCAGATATCCAATGCTAGTAACATTTTATTTGTGATTTTACTCCACCGTTTACTTGGATGTGCCCTTTTCCCTATATATTCGTGCCATAATGTGTTCTTACAACTAAATTCATGCCAAATATATGCGATGAGACACACCCTTAATTCTTCTTGCGAGTGTGGCTGGTTGAAACGGTTAAAGATACCTTACGACGTTGGATTAAGCGAAGCTGTTTGGCACATGGGTGGGTCATGGGACCTCCATGTGTTTGATAGATACATTTTTCTAAGAAAATTTTGTCTGTATCGCAATACATTGTTGGAGTTTGAGAATGTGGTGGATGCACACTTAAGGGATTCTTTTGTCCATAAATGGGAAAGTGGTGGGCGCATGCTTAGGAACATTTTAGGGAAGAAAGCGTGGTAGAGTGAATAGCCTTTAAGACATCTAACTAAGAAATGGAAGGTTTGGAAGGATTTGAATTTAGAATAGTGAACCGTACATGGCATATCCAACGGGTTGGTAAGGTTGATGCTAGTGGTGGCTGTAGCACCAAAGGAAAAAGTGGGACATGTGACTCCAATGACCTTCGGCTTAAGGGGAATTTAACTTTTTGCCACCCTTATCGTTGCCACCTATCCAAATGCCATCCTTATCGTTGCATTCAACAATTTGCCACTCTTAACATGTGCTTCACTAATTTTTTGCCACTTTCGAGCCCACCAAGCGCCATGTCAACGCTCCCCGCCCCGCTGGCCCGCCATGTCAGCGCCTCCCGCTCGCTGGCGCTGCGCGGCGCCTGCGCTGCTGCGCCGCGCCTCCCCGCTGCCGCACCGCCGCCTCCGTCCCGCGCCTCCGCGCTTCCCGCTCGCCGGCTCGCCTCCGTCCCGCGCCTCCCGCGCGGCGCCACCTCGCCTCCGTCCGCGCCTCCGCGCGCGGCGCGAGCCGAGTGCCTTCGCCGGCGAAGTGAGTGCCTCGCCGGGCTGGGAGGGCGAGGCGGCGGCGCGCGCGCGGGAGGCGCGGGACGGAGGCGAGCGGCGAGCGGGAAGCGCGGAGAGGCGCGCGGCGCGCGCAGGCGCGGCGCGCCGCGAGCGGGCGGGAGGCGCCGACATGGCGGGCTGGGCGGGAGCGCCGACATGGCGCTGGTGGGCTCGAAAGTGGCAAAAAATTAGTGAAGCACATGTTAAGAGTGGCAAATTGTTGAATGCAACGATAAGGATGGCATTTGGATAGGTGGCAACGATAAGGGTGGCAAAAAGTTAAATTCCCCTCGGCTTAAACCCGCGGCGACATTCCATGTATGTTGAATATGACCCTAATTGTCTAAGTGAGATTATTATACTGTGAACTCGATGGCTCATTTTTTTTATCCACCCCTGTTAGCAGGTACTTTGATTCCACGTAGCCTCAAAACAAAACATTTTCAGTAATGATGGGCACATGATGGGATGACCGCCTACTCGCGCTGATCGCTGTTGCAGGTCTTGAAAGGAACGACAGGGTCACAGGGATCCATACATGCTTGCCAAGGAGGAGGAGTCAATTTGGCCCTCCTCCTTTGGGCAATAATTTTGTTGCAATTATGGGCTAGTTTGCCTAGCAGTTAGGTTTTTTCCCCAACCAAATGTCTCTCCTTACTAAGCAAGGCTAGAACTTCCCTTGCATAAGATCCAAACAAATCTGGTGCGATTCTTGTTTGGAACTTTGAATGGCATAGAACATAGTTTTGTTCTCTTGGCTCTTAGGGACAAGTACCAGTGAAGATTGTGCGAGTTCCCAACAACTCCAAAGCTAATCATGGAACATATGTAGGAGACATGGATTCGTTTTGTTACTGTTCTTCAACTTGAATCATATTTGAATTTTGAATTCTTTTTTGCTGGTTTAAATTCAGTTACTGTCAATTTTCATTGAGAAACCAGAACCACCCTATGGCTGGATTGATTTCTAGAGCTAGAACTTGTGCCCTATTGTCACCTGTCCCTACCTAATCCCACTAGTGACTAGTGGACATGTCTCTTCCCTAGTAGCCTAGCGGTTGTATATCAAAACTAGCTAGGGTTTATGAGTATACATTTAAGGAGTATACATTTAAGGATGTGCCGTGGCGGTGGCGTGCATATATATTGTTTACATTGTGTTAGGGGATGCATACATGGCTTAGTATGGATTACATTAATTGCAAAAATGACCTATAGAAGATTATTAACATCTTTATCAAATTGTTATTCGTATTTAAGTAATTCAACCTTTGAAGGATGGAAACACACTAAAAATCAATACCAAATTGGACTAAATTTTGTGCCATACTGGAAACAAAACAAACCAATATAGGGCATGTTCATATTGGCTAGCAGAAGCCAATATGAACACCCCAGCTTCTATAAGCCGCTTCTACTAGCCACTACTATTTATCAACTACTACTTTTCACTTTCACATATTATAACATACTTTTATTTTATTATATCACAATTCCGTAAGTTGCATGACGGTCCAAATATTATAGTGCCTTTTGTTGCACCGTCTTTTTTACATAATGTACTACTATTCATCAGCCGCTTCTATTAGCTAGTTCTATCAGCCACTACTATTTATCAACTGCAGCCAAAAGCCATCAGTAAAAACCAATATGAATAGACCCTAGTTAGTTTTATTGAACAAAACTATCTACTGTATCATGCTAATATTGTTGGTTTTTGATTTGTGTGGTGCTTCCGACATAAAATTTGGGTCCATGGTACTAAGATGTTATTTAATTAGGTCAATTCAACAAAGCTAACAAGACAAAAAAAGATTCGAATAGACGATTGAACATGTGTTGCCAGTACCTTTCTCTTTGAGCAAATATATCTATTCTTGAAGGGGAATTAGTTCACACGTTTCAACTAAACTAACATACGATGATCCTAATGTAGTTGCGTTTATTGGGGATATTTCGGGATTTAATCTCGTGATTTCTCTACTCCTTAAAAGAAGGAGTTCAAGGTGATGGTGCATTCTACACCCCCACTCCACCTCACGAAACCTGCGCTGCCCCCACTGTCCCCCCGCCCCCCGCGCGAATCCCGTGCCTCCCCACGTTCTCCCCCGTCTCCCCGGTTCTCCCACCTTCTCCCCTCCCCCCTCTCCTCTCGGATCTCGGCCAGCGCCGCCTGCTAGGCTCGCCCTCCTCCGGACGTTGCCACGCCTCTGGCCTCGCCGGCTCCCGGCCAGCGCCCCCTCCCGGCCTGCACCGCCCCCCTCCCGGTAGGCATTTTCAATGGTAATGCATCTAACACACTCTCAAAATTTTTCATAATTTAAGCTTTTACAGTATATATTGGATATCACCTGTAATCCCAAGGTGATAACTGGATGATTGAGCACTGTGATCCGGACACCTTGTTGTCAAAATTTACAGGTGATTAGAACGATTGTATGTACATGTTGTGTTGTTTGTTCATAGGATGCTTCTAGCTGAGCTCAACTCTTAATGCAAGCTGATCGACAAAGATATTTCACTATGGAAGCAAGATAGGAAAAACTTGAAAACCAGTTGCAATGTTGCATGATATGGCTTTGATCGTTGAGAGGCTAGAGGCGCCGCCAAAAGTCATTAATGGAGGTGTTTGATGTTACCTTCCTTTTCTTTGAAATGAAATAAGCTTCCTAAGTCATGGCTAAGTTTTTATTTTGTTCAACAGATTGATTCTCAATCATCGAATTAGAAAAGTTGTTTGAGGAGAACTTAGCCTTGTCGACTTCATACCAAGAAGCCATGTCTATTACAATGCAATGGGAAAATCAGGTGTGCTTAAACATTATGCCTTGTTTTCCTTATTATGCTTTATGTTTTAGCATTGAAATCAAATTTCATATCAATGACGCAATTGTGATGTACTTTTGTTATGTCATGGTATGGGTATAAATTAGCGTTAGTTTTGGTTGTTAGAGTTCAGCCCGAGGCGTAACTAAATTCTCGGTTCCGCCATTGAATGTCAATGAGCAAGATGTTTCAACATAAACATGTGAAGTTTTGGTAGTAGTTTGTAACTGTTATTCCTTATTAATACTGACAAAGAACTCTTTAGACAAATGGAAGTTTTCTTTAAATTTGACAAATTAATCCCATAGGTGATTTGGATTACTTGCACCCAAGTGTTCATTGTTTTTTCATGGTGCTGAATAGATGAATTTTCGTTTCAGAATTTTTCAGGGCTACTCTGTGACAAAGAACTTCAACTAAATTCTCATATTATACTCAGACTAGCTGAATGCCCGTGCGTTGCTACGGATTTAAAAAAATTAGAACATATTTGTATGCACGTTCCAGCAAATTTTACCACTCGTTAGTTTTAGAATATGTAGTATGATAAAATTTTAAAATCCGTAGCAACGCTCGGGCAATCAAGTCCATTCACCATGATTTTGTTGATTCGAATCCTCTCTACTATTTGATTTTTATTCAGTGGAGCCCTTTACTACTAAAAATTACTGAATCAAACCCTTATGTCTAATGGATTGTTGATGTGTATGTTAACTCGAGCTAACGGAGATATGTAACTCATTAAACTTAACAAGATTAGCTGCTATCTAGGCTTGCTGATGTGTTTTGGAGGACAATATCTCACCAAAACAATAATTAGTGAAACAAATCTAATTCAAAAAATGTAATAGTAAATGTTGTAGGGGTGGCCCCCACCTAAACCCAGCAGGCCTGGTAGAAGGTCATAAGGCCCAGAATAGGCCATGTGTAATGACATAAGTGCCCCTGAAGGGGAAACTCAGATGTAAGGGTATAATTGTAAAAGCACTCCCCATGTATATATATATGGAATGTGGCCCATGAAAGGCCAAGCCATTACTATCACTTCTCCCAACTCTCCACTACCATATCTCTCTGTTTGGTCCGTAACCACAACAGTTGGCGCTGTCCATGGGGAGGACGGGAGCAAGCCTGAAGTCCGAAGAAGGATGGCACCGAAAAAGCTTCGTCGACGGTGGCGAAGGAAGGAAGGCGGCCGGATCGGAGCGCGCGTGGGTACTGTGGCCGGCATCGGCGGTTGCGAAGCGCGGGTGACGACGCAGCGCGGTGGTCGAGGACGCCGACGCTTGCACCGCGACGATCGACCCGCCACCGGCGCCGCGACGGCCGACCCGCCACCGGCGCTGCGGACGCCAACCCGCCACCGGCGCCGCGGGACGGCCGACCCGACGGCGCGACGACGACCAGCCTCGTCGCCCGAGCGGTGGAGCGCCCGCCGACGGCCCTTAGAGCGTCCCAGCAGGAGCTAGGGGATCTTCGTGGGGCTGTCCGAGACATACAAGAGGCTCGAGCCGCAGGCGCGCCGATGGTCGCGTCGTGGCCCACGTCGGAAAGGGCAGACGGCCGCGACGCCCCCATATCCAGCCGCATGCCGCTGCGACGCGTCGATCCAGAGTCCCCGCTTTCCGCAGGGCTACAGCAGGCGGCGTGGCCCGAAGACTTCAAATTCCCCAGTGTCATCGAGCCCTACAAAGGCGACACGGATCCCCGCGAGTTCGTGCGCGTGTACGAAACCGCAATCGAGGCAGCGGGCGGAGATGACACCACAAAGGCGAAGGGACTCCCCCTCGTATTGCAAGGAGTGGCGCTCTCCTGGTTTTTTTTACCATAGAGCCGAACTCCATCTATGCGTGGGAGCAGATCCGCGACCGCCTTCACAACAACTTTCAAGGAAATTATGTCGAGCAGGTCGACGCGGACCAGCTCTTCGCCGTGAAGCAGAAACCTTCGGAGAAGCTCCGGGACTACTTCAAATGCTTCGCGAAGATACGTTGTCAAGTCAAAGACGTCAATGAAACCACTGTTGTCAATGCAGCCATGCAGGGCCTTCGCCCGGGCCCGATGGCCGAGTACAATGCACGCAAGCCTATCAAGACGGTCGCCAAGCTCTTCGACAAAATGGAAGGGTATGCGCGGGCCGAGGAAGATGTGCGAAGACGCAACACCCCCGCCCCCGACCTCGCCCAAGCGAAGCGCTCGCCATGCGAGGAGGTGGGTGATGATTCCCCGCAGCAGGATCGCAGTCAACAATCCCGGGAGGCCACTCCCAGAAGCAAAGGCCCCGGGGAGCAGGAAGGCTCGCCAGGGGATAGGCGCAAGCCCCGGCGTCACCAGCGCAGACCATGCAAGGTCCGCCATGTCCTTGGTACCGGGAATGCCCTTCAAGGACCGGCTGTTGGATCGAATCGGCGACAGAGGGGGGGGGGGGTGAATGTCGCCTTTTAAAATCGCCCCCAAAAGTATTCACAAAAATCTCTACTCTCCGATAGCTATAAAAGCTATGAACGAGAAGAGATGATTGCTCACTCAAGCCGAAAATCAAACTGACAAGGAACTGAAATGGAACAAGAGAAAGAGACTGCAAAAACTGGGCACGGCAAGAAATCAACTGGACACGGCTGCCACGGCAAGCAAATCGACCACCATGGCTACCACGGCAGAGAAATTGCAGTCACATATTACCACGACACAACGATGCAGACACGGCAAGAAAACTAGCAGAAATCGCTGCCATGGCAAGGAAAATAGCTACCACGGCAAGATTTTTCACTGATTTTGCTGCCACGGCAAAAACTGAAAAAGAGCTAAAAACTTACTGCCCAAAAGCTAGAAAGAGGCTGCTGTCCGAACTGCACTTGTGCTGGCCAAAGTGCATGCATGGAACTTGATACTTGACAATAGGTATTAGCAGCAAACAGTAAGAACAAGCCCTAGGCCAAACACCAAAACAAAAGCTTCTTCACTGCCATCTGAAAGCTAGTATTGCTGCCAAAAGACAACACAAAAAAATGCACTTGCCAAAGCTGCTGCCAAAGTGCAAAAAGGCTGTAGACTAGACCAACCCGAGAGCAAGAAAAGAGTGCTGTTCAGCAGCACTGATGGCAGAAAAAAGATGTCTGTTCGGCAGCAATAGTTACTTGAAGAATGCAGACAACAAGGAGATACATGTTGCTGAAATTCTGCAAGAATAAGACTTTTTCCTCAATCGAAAAGGATCAAACAAGACTCAAAAGACTACTCAAGTGCTTGTAGTTCTTTAGTCTCTTGATTCTGAACCTCTTGTTTATAACTAGGACTTGGCTTCAGATCAAGATGGCAAAAACCAAGGCTTAACAAAGAAGGAACAAGAAACTAAATCAAAAGCACAGGGGGAGACAAGAACACAAGGAGAAGCATGAACAAGAAATAAACTTCAGATTTTGATTTCAAGAAACATGAGATACAAAGAGCTACGTCCCCATACGCATGGACATTCGGAGGAATGATTACAAGAATTCTCAATCCATCCTCTTCCTCTCAATCCTCAAGAACACCAAGAGCTACACATGCTTCTTGGGAGGAACAAACACATACACACATGGAGAGACCCAAATGGAACCCCAACTTTTTCATTCACTCTCACCAATTTCAGCACACCATCTCCCTCTCTATTTATAGCCTCCACTAATGGGTTCACCAAGTGCTTTACCCATTTAGCTTTTGCGCTTTACCCACAATCCACTTCCTTTAGTGCAGCTTTGCGTTTTTACCGAAACGCCCCTCGCGCACCTTCCAGGAAGCTTCCTCATTCCTTGCCCTGCAAGCCACGCAGCTCGCTGTCTTCGCACACCTCGACCGTTCGACCTCAGCGCCACCTGCGCCTAGTCCGGTCCACCATGCCTCGCCACGACTCCACCTCGAGTCCACGTCGTCTTCGACACATCCCGACCGTTCTGACCTCAGCGCCACCTGCGCCTAGTTCGGTCCTCCGTGTCTCGCCACGACTCTGTCTCGATGTCCTGCAGCCACACAGACAAGAAACACGTCAAATAGCACCGCTTGATATATGAAAGCGTAAATCATATCATGCTTACCATGACAAAGTCCAAACCTGTCGAATCATCAGAATATGCAACCTAATCCCATACGACAAGTTTGACCAAAGTCCGACCGAGCCTGATTGCGCCATGCAACGTCAAGGTCCGAAACACCCAAACCAAACTCGACTGACCTAAACCCTTGTCAATTACTCATCACTCTCATGGAGTCACGACCACATGGTCTCTCAATCTCCCCCTTGATGAGTATATTGACAAACTCAGAAAAAGCAAAGTTGAGTTTGAGTTTGAAGAGTCCAACATGGTCCAAAGAAGAAAAAAAAAGCAAGTGACCATGTCGACAGAAAAATCACTAGAGCAACAACTGAAAGAGCAAATTGTCCTCCAAAGCTCTAAAATGATCCCAACCTAGCTTTTTCTTCTCTATTCTCCCCCTTTTGACAATAAACGCATCAAGAATGCAAACGAGAGAATATGACATGTCAATGGATGAAATGGCTGAAGTTTGATTATTCTAAGCAGTCAGAGCCATGAGAATTATCCATAATGACCAACAAGTACTACACCAAGCCATGAATCATTAAAACGCTATCTCGATCATGACAACATATATATAAGCCAGCTAGAACACATGGATGACAATCTGAAATATAGTGCTGTTTATGATCAAGTCAAGTCATCAATGGGTAAAGTCCAACTAAAGATATCCAAGAATGATGTAGGCCATGTCAATAAGCTAAGCGTAACTAAGAAGCTCAAATTGAGGCCAAAGAGTATGCTATATGCTCAAAAAATGAAACATTGGTCAAAGTACTTGGTTCTTGTTGAAGTTTAAGCAAATTGAGCACAAATGACATATTTTCTTTTGAAACTGAAGGTTGTTGACAACCAGATTTTTGTTTTGTCATGTGCTAGACCTCAAGCCTTATGCGACTACTCCAAGCGATAAGCTTAAGAAGATAGTCTAGGTCATCCAAAACTCCCCCTAAGTTCATGCCAAGTGCAATGGCAAGCCGTCTCATAGGAGAGAATTGGTGAGATCAGTTTTTTCGCACAAAAGAGATCTTTTTGCATTTTAACATGTAGTACTAACTTATGCATCATCAAGAGACTACAATAGCTCAATCTAAGGCTCAAAAGAGATTCAACGCTCAACTTAGCCTATTTGACATGGCATGAATCATAAAAGGATAGCTAAAACAAGACTAGACTCAAATACGAGCATGACAAGTTTTAATTCAAGTTGAGCAATTTTAATTAACTTATCATGGCAAAAGCTAGTCTACACATATGAAGTCATGATAAATCTAGCAAATGAAGCATAAATCATGGCAAGGTGTAAAGCATTGTAAACATGTCATGACAGAATAATAATCAAGGCTCAATGTAGTTATATTACAATGCGAAATGCTGAAATGCAAGAAAATCCAGCTCCCCCTCAACATGAGATGCAACTTTTAGTTCAAGTTGAGTTATGTCAAAATTAAGCTCCAGAAGCTCCCAAATAAACTCCCCCTGAACCAAAGCAATAAAAATAAGAAGCTGGCAAAGAAAACCAAACAGGCAGTCCTTAAAGCATAGATAAGATATAGAGGATACTATGGCTCAAACAGACTCTCATCTACCCCATATGACTCCAGGACTATCAGCTGACCAGAAAAACCCACACTAGAGAGCAAACACGTACCCTGTCTACCCGAGGGTGGCCCGACCCTTGCTAGAACCTACAAGAAGTGAGTGAGCTCAATCTAGTGAGATAAGAAACAGCTAATATGCAGCATCCTAGAATCACAAGATAAGAGTAAGAAGTCTAAACATCTAGACAAGAGAAGCACTCTAATCTATACTAGGAGGACTAATCCCGATGCACCCAAAATGCAATGCAATAGCAAGGAGTAAGAGCATAATCAAAATAGTAAGGCAACAAGGCACAAACTCCCCCTCATAACAGCCCATACGGACAAACCACCCCAAGCTCTCCCCGCAAAGCTGAAAACCTCGAACTATCCAAAGGCTTGGTGAAAATATCAGCCAACTGGTGGTCACTCTCCACAAACTGAAGCACAATGTCACCCTTCTCCACATGGTCTCTAAGAAAGTGATAGCGGATATCAATGTGCTTGGTCCGAGAGTGTTGCACTGGGTTCTTAGCAATGTTAATCGCAGAAGTGTTATCACAAAAGAGTGGAACACATCAATAACTAACCCAAAGTCCCGCAGGTCGGCCATCCAGAGTACTCCGATCGCAGCAACTGGTTGCAGCAACATACTCGGCCTCTGCGGTGGATCAGGTAACACCGGATCGCTTCTAGAAGACCAAGAGACGAGAAGTGCCAATGAATTGGCAAGTGCGGAAGTGCTCTTCCTATCTATCCTACACCAAGCA
This sequence comes from Dendrocalamus sinicus, assembly GCA_036346575.1. Taxonomy (NCBI): domain Eukaryota; kingdom Viridiplantae; phylum Streptophyta; class Magnoliopsida; order Poales; family Poaceae; genus Dendrocalamus; species Dendrocalamus sinicus. Next base: position 7,118,606 of record CM070646.1, on the reverse strand, counting down.
AAGTTCGCGTCCGAGAAGGCTCTCAGGAAAGACAGATGAGGAAGAGTACCAGATACCATAGTCAACGGTAGCTCAAGGTACCGAAGAATGTGCTTCACCGCTCGGCGCGTGAGAAACGCGAGGAGAAGCTCGAAACCGAGCACAAAGACACACAGACAAAGTGTATGTCCGGTCTCGAGGCGTTGAGGTACAAGAGGAGCCGATCATACTCCTATACTCCTTCGATCAATCGCTCGCCATCCTCATTCGGGTCAAGTGAAGCTGAGGTAGCCATCGGAGTGGACACCGGCTTACCATCACTCATATCGAAGCGCTTCAGGAGGTCTCGAGTATACTTGCCTTGATGCAAGAAGGTACCCTATCGAGTCTGCTTGATTTGGAAGCTAAGGAAAAAGCTTAACTCGCCCATCATGCTCATCTCAAACTCCGAGCTCATGACATCGGAAAATTGGGAAACGAGAGCATGTGAGGAGCCACCAAAGATGATGTCATCCACATAAATCTGGACGAGCAACAGATCAGTGCCATGATGGCGGATGAACAAGGTCTTGTCTACTTTACCCATCTCAAAACCATGACTCAGAAGGTAGGACTTAAGCCTCTCATACCAAGCTCTCGGGGCCTGCTTAAGTCCATACAAAGCTTTGGAAAGCTTGAAGACATGGTTAGAGTATTTGGGGTTTTGAAACCAGAGGTCGTTGACATAGACTTCTTCCTTAATGAACCCATTAAGGAAGGCACTCTTGACGTCCATCCGTAAAGCTTGAAACCTTTAGAAGTCGCAAAGGCAAGCGAATTCTAATGGCCTCAAGTCGAGCTACGAGGGCAAAGGTCTCCTCGAAATCCGCACTCGACAGGAGAACCCCGAGCTACCACCTAGCCTTGTTTCAACAACCACTCCATCCTCGCTCGCTTGTTCTTGAACACCCACTTAGTCCCAATGACATTGTGACTCGCGGGGCTCGACAAGCGACTGCACCTTGTTTCTCTCGAAGTTTTCTAGCTCCTCATGCATGGCATTGACCCAAGACTCGTCTAAAAGAGCATGAGAAATATCTTTGGGCTCGAAAGAAGCAACAAAGGCAGAATGGAGACAGAATTGAGATAAACCAAATTTTGAACGAGTGACTCGCTCAAACAGTCTCCAATAATCTGCTCAAGGATGGGCTTTTGAATGTGTCTAGGAGGTCCAGATGAGATGAAGAAGTGGCCTCTACCTCGTGAGTCGACGAGATAGGAACAGAGCCACTAGCTCCGTAAGAGGCGAAGGCATGGTCGATCGCTCGAGGTGCGGTGGACGACGGCACCTCAAGGGTGGATGAGGGACTGGATCGGTAGAAAACCCTCATCTCCATCGCCCTCATCATCCACGAAGATGGGCTTGGACCGCTCTAAAGAACTCGAGATATCGTGCCTAGTCCCTGACCGCCTCACAAAGGTCACCTCACGTGTCTCTACCATTTTGCTAGACTCACGGTTCCAAACCCGATAAGCCCGCGAAGAAGGCGAATAACCTAGAAAGATACCATCACAAGAACGTGACTCGAACTTATCTAGGTTCCCGGACTTCAGAATAAAGCACTTGCAACCAAACACACGAAAATGAGAGACGCTGGGCTTTCGCCCGTATCTCAACTCATAAGAAGTGCGGTGCAAGTGTGCCCGAAGAAAAACTCGATTAGAAACATGGCACGCGGTAGCTATAGCCTCAGCCCAAAACTTTCGCGGTGTAGAGTACTCATCGAGCATCGTCCTGACCATTTCGACCAAGGTACGGTTCTTCCTCTCCACGACACCATTCTGCTATGGGATGTGCGGAGAAGAGAACTGGTGCTCTACACCCGTCTCATCACAAAACCTCTCAAAGTAGGAATTCTTGAACTCCGTGCCATTGTCACTGCGGATCGCTCGTAAGGCACCGGGAGCTCGGCAAAGCCTCATGAAAAGACCTTGAAATGTGAAAATGTCTCATCCTTCAAGGCTAAGAAAAACACCCAAGAAAACCTCGAATAGTCATCGACCATGACAAGGACATACCACTTCCTCCACGATCAGACTCGAGTGGTCCAACAAATGTCCATATGGAGCACTGTCGGTGCATCGGTCATGGTCACGATGGACCGGAGGATGTGAAGCGGCAACCATCTTGCCGCGTGCACGACACGAGCACAAACCGATCTTTGACCATCTTGAGCTTGGCGCACCACTAATGAGATCGTGGCCGCTTAACTCGGGTCAAATGGTCAAATCCTATATGACCAAGTCTCCTATGCCGAAAGTCAAATCGTGGGACTCGAAGCAACTAAACACCGGAGAGGATCACCGTAAGACTCGTAAAAATCAGCACGAAAGATCCTCCCAAAACGAGAAATCCCCAAAACCGGACTACCAAGAATCAAGAATTTTGCAATTGTTTTCTTGAAGCTCACCAAACCGTCATCGGTAAGTCGAGAAATGGAAAGCAAGTTGTACCGCAGCTTACTAACCAAAGCAACATCCTTAAGAATAAAGGAAGCATTAACATGCACGCACCTTTGGCGATGACGCGCCTGCACGAAGCATCTCCGAAGGTGATCGCCTCATCACCCGAGCACGGGCTAGGGAGGAGAACCAACAGGAGTCTCCGGTCATATGACGAGAACAACCGGAGTCTACAAGCCAAACCTTCTCCTTCCCTACCCGGTGAACCTGAGTCAACAGGAGAGTAAAGTCTCAGTAATGGGGTAAATCAAGAGTGATTTTGGCACCCAATACTGAACAACACGTCGAGCAGATGAAGTAGTCAAGCACGACTGACCTCTATCTACCCTACGCCTCCATGACTCAAAGAACCGTAAGGTCCATTAGTAGACCCGAGCCGTTTGCCGGGTCCGAATGCTCTGGAAGCGAGTGAAGCACCGCAACAGCTGAACATGCCGCGGTAGTCAGTTTTGACTTGGGAAACGAGATGTACCCTCAGACGGCGGAAGCCATAGCGAGGAGCATATCGAGGACGAAAGCCGAAAACTCGTAAAATCCGAGTCCTTGATGATGCCCAAAACCATCAACAGACGCAACCCTAGACCTCGTGTTGGTCTTAGGTGCACTCGTGATCCGGGCCGACCACGAATACGCCTAAGAGACTCAACACGGTCTCTACGCGCGATCTTGGCGCGCCTGAAGCATCTCTCGATCAAATGCTCATCCTTCTGACAGAAGGTGCATGATACTTCGCCTTCTGAGAGGCAGAAGTAGCATGAGATGACTTCGCCTTTTGAGAGGTCGAAGCTGCAGGTGGACTCACCTTGCTGTCAGAGATCCCTTGGACAAAGCCCGCTGATTTGAATTTGACCTCATCAGATCTGGGCTCGACCTCGATCACACCTCCTACTATGGGTCGGAGAATAGCAGGTGGATGCTTCCTCATATCCTCATAAAAATCATATCCTAGACCTTGATTGAACTTGCAAATCTTGGATTGGTCTAGAATAAGATTAGGCTTCTTCTTGCTGCCTACAAATCTCTCAAGAGTGTTCATAAGATACTGACACTCCCGGAAGAGAGAGGTGCAAGAAGAGCAGGGGGAAGAGGGAACAGCAGGAGGTAAGGAAGCAGATGAAGAACCAATAGCAGAGGAACGAATGGCTTGTGCACGCATAGCCGACTCAGAATGGACAGTCCTACTGCTAACAGGTTGGTTTACGTCGCTAAGCATCTCAACCTTACCACAGGGCTTCTCCCTTCTCAAAGACATGCACAGACAATACAAGCAGATGGTGGCTTCTCTAGTAGGTCCTTAGTTAGCTTCACACATTTCTCATCCAATGCAACCAAGTCAGATTTTAGTTTGTTACAATTAATGCATGGTGAGCTAACAGGGTCCTTAGAAGCATACTGAGCCAACTTCCTATCATGATCAATCATTTCTTGAAACCGTTTGAGACAAACTTCAAGTTCAGATTAACTTAGGACAGTTCAAGCATGAATCAATCGGCTCAAGTAAAGAAGCTTGTAGTTCAAGAATTTTATGATCTCGCCTGCTTTAAGTTCATCTTCAAGTTATTGCAATTTTCACAGACTCGGGCAGATCAAGGAGCATGGCATAAGGTCCTCTAGCAAAGAATGTCCTTAACATCACATGAGGTGGGAGAAGTAGTCTCATCGATAGTAAGCAGAGTAATAGCCATCCTACTCAATTCTAACTCAGCAAGCAGACTAACATTCTCCACCTTAAGCACATCAAGCTCAGAAGACAAACTATCATGAGAGGTCCTTAGTTTCTCCATGTCTCCAAGCAAAGCAGGGCATGTATCACAATCGTCACGGGAGGGAGCAGATCTAAGTGAAGTAATCTCCCGTGACAGTCTATCTACTTCCTTCTCTAACTCGGTACACCTAGACCTAGCTCTAGCATGAAATCCACCTAGCTTAAGAAAAGCATCATTCACCTGGTCATAAGAAGGAGTACCTCATCCGAAGTCGGAGTACGCCATTGTCGCTCGATTCGCCCTCGAGGGCCATGAAGCACATGCCGGAGAAGTCGTCGCCGCCATCCTTGGGCACTTGGTCGCCGCCCCGTCGTCGCCGCTCCATCCCTCCACCTCGAGGTCGAGGTCGTCGAAGACGGTGAGGACCTTGATGGAAGAGTTTCTTGGCTTTGCCAAAGTTGCGGAACTTCTTCTTTCCGTGCCCGAGCAGAGTCTTCTTGTTGCGGTTCTTGTCGGTGTAGTCGTTCTTACCCGAACGCCATAGTCGTTCTTGCCTTTCTCCGGCTTGGGGCGTTGCCGAATGTGGTTGGGGCCACCACACTCGAAGCAAATCACGGGTCCTCCCCTCTTTCGTCCCTCCTCCTCTTGTAAGCATGGGAAAACTTCCGAGCTAGGAGGGCGATTGCTCATCCTCGAGCCGCTCTGGCGATCATCGATTCGTCATATAGAGCAGCAAGGAGAAAGCGCGCAGCGAATCGTAAGAAGGACCGGACGAAGAAACGGATCGGTGACCAAAGCCATTGATCGTGACTTCGACCGACGAGAGACAACGTCAATCTCGTGAGTCTTGAGGCGCGAGTACGGTAGCGTCAAGAGTCGTGGTCGAGGTCTGTCGTGTCTTTGATGGTGGTCACTTTCATCTCCCAAACACGCAGGTCGAGTGCCGCAAGCATTTGATTGGCGTTGTCCGAAGTCGGGGTATGTGAGACCGACCGCTCGGAGGTTGCTCAAGATTTTGTGAAATCGCGAAAAGCACTCGTCGAGGACTCACCAAACAAGCATCTCAAATTTGTTGTATTCGCTTGGCTGGTCCTGTCGAACCGTCTTGATCAGGTGGTGCCCTCATGGTATGCGTCGAGGTCACCGGATGTCGAGGCGGACGGCGGGTGAGATATGCGATCAAACTCGCTCGACTCAAACCACGGATGATGTTCCTTGCCTTTGCATTCGCCTCAACATCAGCCATGTTCCGGCATTGATGTTCTCATCGGCGGGAACAACGAATCGTACCTTGACCTTCCGCGGATGGTATACCCCGGGCACGGATGTATGTCTCCATTCGGCTCTTCGGAAGGGTAATCGATGCCATCGAAAGCAGGCGGCTTGGTCGAGTACTTGTCCATCGCCATGGCTCTTGAGACCGGTTAAGATCTATTGATTAGAGCTAACCTGGCTCTGATACCAATTGTTGGATCGAATCGGCGACAGAGGGGGGGTGAATGTCGCCTTTTAAAATCGCCCCTAAAAGTATTCACAAAAATCTCTACTCTCCGATAGCTATAAAAGCTATGAACGAGAAGAGATGATTGCTCACTCAAGCCGAAAATCAAGCGACAAGGAACTGAAATGGAACAAGAGAAAGAGACCGCAAAAACCGGGCACGGCAAGAAATCAACTGGACACGGCTGCCACGGCAAGCAAATCGACCACCATGGCTACCACGGCAGAGAAATTGCAGTCACATATTACCACGACACAACGATGCAGACACGGCAAGAAAATTAGCGAAATCGCTGCCATGGCAAGGAAAATAGCTACCACGGCAAGATTTTTCACTGATTTTGCTGCCACGGCAAAAACTGAAAAAGAGCTAAAACTTACTGCCCAAAAGCTAGAAAGAGGCTGCTGTCCGAACTGCACTTGTGCTGGCCAAAGTGCATGCATGGAACTTGATACTTGACAATAGGTATTAGCAAACAAGCAAGAAGAACAAGCCCTAGGCCAAACACCAAAACAAAAGCTTCTTCACCGCCATCTGAAAGCTAGTATTGCTGCCAAAAGACAACACAAAAAATGCACTTGCCAAAGCTGCTGCCAAAGTGCAAAAGGTCAGAGACTAGACCAACCCGAGAGCAAGAAAAGAGTGCTGTTCAGCAGCACCGATGGCAGAAAAAGATGTCTGTTCGGGCAGCAATAGTTACTTGAAGAATGCGGACAACAAGGAGATACATGTTGCTGAAATTCTGCAAGAATAAGACTTTTTCCTCAATCGAAAAGGATCAAACAAGACTCAAAAGACTACTCAAGTGCTTGTAGTTCTTTAGTCTCTTGATTCTGAACCTCTTGTTTATAACTAGGACTTGGCTTCAGATCAAGATGGCAAAAACCAAGGCTTAACAAAGAAGGAACAAGAAACTAAATCAAAAGCACAGGGGGAGACAAGAACACAAGGAGAAGCATGAACAAGAAATAAACTTCAGATTTTGATTTCAAGAAACATGAGATACAAAGAGCTACGTCCCCATACGCATGGACATTCGGAGGAATGATTACAAGAATTCTCAATCCATCCTCTTCCTCTCAATCCTCAAGAACACCAAGAGCTACACATGCTTCTTGGGAGGAACACACACATACACACATGGAGAGACCCAAATGGAACCCCAACTTTTTCATTCACTCTCACCAATTTCAGCACACCATCTCCTCTCTATTTATAGCCTCCACTAATGGGTTCACCAAGTGCTTTACCCATTTAGCTTTGCGCTTACCCACAATCCACTTCCTTTAGTGCAGCTTTGCGTTTTACCAAAGCGCCTCGCGCACCTTCCAGAAGCTTCCTCATTCCTTGCCCCGCAAGCCACGCACTTCGTCGCCTTGGCACACCTCGACCGCTCGACCTCGGCGCCACCGCGCCTAGTCCGGTCCACCATGCCTCGCCACGACTCCACCTCGAGTCCACGCCGTCTTTGACACATCCCGACCGTTCGACCTCGGCGCCACTGCGCCTAGTTCGTCCTCCGTGTCTCGCCACGACTGCTGTCTCGATGTCCTGCGGCCACACAGACAAGAAACACGTCAAATAGCACCGCTCGATATATGAAAGTGTAAATCATATCATGCTTACCATGACAAAGTCCAAACCTGTCGAATCATCAGAATATGCAACCTAATCCCATACGACAAGTTTGACCAAAGTCCGACCGAGCCTGATTGCGCCATGCAACGTCAAGGTCCGAAACACCCAAACCAAACTCGACTGACCTAAACCCTTGTCAATTACTCATCACTCTCATGGAGTCACGACCACATGGTCTCTCACCGGCCCCCATATTGTGGAAAGGGGGCCGAGGATGCGGGGGCGGACCAAGTCGTGGCTAGCAACCTCGTGCCTAGCAAGAGCTTCGGGACTGCGGCAAGTGGTGCGAGGTGCATGGTTACGGCGATCACTACACGAAGGCATGCACCGCAGTCACGGAGCTGCGACGGGTGATGGCCGAGTCTCGAGCCTCGTTCCCTCGGCCCCTTGCCAGAGCCCATGAGCGGCATCCAAAAGGTGGTCCCCCTGCAAGCCTCCGACAGGGAAGACACGTAGCATCGCACGGTCAGCGTCATCATCAGAGGTTCCCTATTAGGGGCCCCCGCGGAACGGTCGCCACCGTGGGTGCCGCCCTGCAGCATCACCTTCACCTTGAATGATGCCAGGGGCGTGGCGTTCCCTCACCAAGACCCTCTAGTCGTTCAGGCTCACATCGCAGGCCATGACGTCAGGCACGTCCTCGTCGACGGGAAGCTCGCGAATATTACATTCGCAGGGCCTCGAGCGTATGGGAATCCCCGGCCGCTGGAGCGATCGGGGCTCCACTTCAAGGCCGGAGGCCAACGGTGGAGGCCATAGGACACGTGTCCCTTCCCGCCACGTTCGCCGTGAGGAACACCAAGCGCCGACGTCATCTTCGACGTCGAGACATCCCGCACCCTACAACGCCATATTGGGATGACTCGCCATCAATTCCCTCGGCGATCCCGCACCACGCCTTCCTATGCATGAAGCTCCCAGGCCCGGAGGGCGTGATCACTATCTTCGGCGACCAGGACCTCGCCAGGCGCATCGAACTCAGCAGCCGGAGTTTGCATCGCCCGATGCACGCCCTCTCGGGTACGCCCGATGACACCCCCTCCGCTCCGGGGTGGACGCCTAAGCCTCGGCCCGAAGGGGGGGGTCAAGAAGGTGCCACTCGCACGGAGGCGGTTTGTGTCCATTGGCGAGGGGCTCCCTGCGGAGGTTGAGCGAGATCTACTCCAAGTACTCCAGGACAACGCCGACATCTTTGCATGGTCACCGGAGGACATCAAGGCGCGACCGCGCGAATCGAGCACCGCTTGGCGGTCCGCCCTGACGCCAAGCCGGTCAGGCAGAAGCTTCGCCGTATGTCTATGGATCGGCAGCAGGCGGCCAAGGCGGAGGTAGCGAAGCTTCTCCGGGCCGGGGTCATTCGTGAGGTCTATCACCCAGAGTGGCTTGCCAACCCCGTACTGGTCAAAAAGGCCAGCGGGGCCTGGCGTATGTGCATCGACTTCACGGCGCTCAACAAGGCGTGCCCAAAGGACAACTACCCCTGCCACGCATCGACCAATTGGTCGATGCTACCGCCGGATGCGAGCTAATGAGTTTTCTGGATGCTTACTCCAGCTATCATCAGGTTTACATGGCCAACGACGACGAGGACAAGACCAGTTTCATCACACCGATTGGGACCTTCTGTTTCGTCAGAATGCCCTTCGGCTTGAAGAACGCGGGCGCTACATTTACCCGCCTCATCGCGCTTGCCCTCGCCGCCCAGCTCGGGAGGAATGTGGAGGCCTACGTCGACGACGTGGTAGTCAAAACCCAGCAGCTTGCTTTGCACGGCCGGGACCTCCAGGAGACCTTCGACAACCTCAGGAGGGTCGGCATCAAGCTCAACCCCAACAAATGCGTCTTCGGCGTCTAGGCGGGCAAACTACTAGGCTTCCTCGTCTCCGGACGAGGCATCCAGGCGAATCCCAAGAAGGTTGAGGCCATTCTGGGCATGGAGCCGCCCAAGACGACGAGGGAGGTCCAGAGGCTGGCGGGCCGCATGGCGGCCCTAAGCCACTTCCTGTCTAGGGCAGCGGAACGGGGTCTGCCGTTCTTCAAGACACTCCGTGGGTGTGACGGATTTCGGTGGGATAGCGATCGCGCGGAGGCCTTCAACGAGCTCAAGAAACACTGGCGAGCCTCCTACTCGTCGCCCCAGCACCGAGCTCCCCTCTTGCTCTATCTATCCGCGTCGATTCTGGCGGTCGATGCCGTCCTCGGCTTAGAGGAAGCGCCGTCTGCGGCCCGTGTACTTTGTCTCCGAAGCCCTTCAAAGCACCAAGACAAGATATACGGAGCTAGAAAAGCTAGCTTACGCGTTGATCATGGCCTCGTGAAGCTTCGATATTATTTTTGGCCCACCCGATCACAAAGTGTTTTCCTCATTTCTCGGCGGAGATGTTACACAATAAGGAGTCCACAGGCGCATCGGCAAGTGAGTGCGAGCTCGCCCGTTCTCCCTAACATACGCCTCACGACGGCAATCAAGTCTCAAGTCCTCGCCGACTTCCTCGCGAGAATGGACTCACGGCTCGGCCGCTCACGGCACGACGACCCGTGCCGACCCTCACCGTAGATGGGGCTTACGGCGCCACGCGCGCGGGTGTAGGCGTAGTAATTGTCACACCCGAGGCGGCGCTTATTGTACTCGGCGCCTTGCGTTTCCGCCACCAACAATACGGTGAGTATGAAGCGCTACTCTTTGGCGACCAAGCTCAAGGCAATCGGTGGCGGCGAGTGCTCGTCCGCACGGATTCGCGTTTGGTGGCGGCCACGTGACAAGTCATATCAAGCCAAGGACCCCGAGTGGCTAAATACCTTGCGCCGTAAGAGCAAGGGAAAGGCATTTCTTAGGCGTCACGATCAAGGCCATCCTCGCGCGAAAACGAGCAGCCGACGCTCGTGAAGGCGGCTAGCCGCCACGCCACGATGGGGCGTTTACAGTATTACCTGGCGGCCATCGCGACAGACAACCGGATGTGGCTCTCGTTCACCACGTCGTCCAGAAGGGCGACTGGCGAGAGCCCATCTTCAATTTCCTGTAGGGCATCGCCGAGCCAGAGGACCACGCGGAGCTCCGGTGTCTGCAACACCGTGCCGAATCCTTCCTGGTGTTTGAAGGGAAGCTATACAAGCAGGGAGTCTATGCACCGGTCCTGCGATGCCTCTCCCGCGAAGAAGGGAAGAAGCTCCTCGCGGAGATCCACGCGGGGGCATGCGGGTCTCACCTCGCGCCGAGGTCATTGGTCGGCAAGGCGTTCAGCAAGGCTTGTACCGCCGATCGCCATTACTAACGCCAGACCTTGTGCGCGGTGCTGGGTGCCGTGGATGGGCGCATCATCCGCAGCCCCGACGAACCTCACTCTACCCCGTGTGGCCGTGGCACGCTGGGTGTCGACATAGTGGGACCGCCCCGAGAGCGGGAGACTGCGGTTCGTGGTAGTCGCTACCGAATACTTTTCCGGATGGGCGGAGGCGTAGCCTAGCCAAGATAACCTCGGCGCCATGCGGCGCTTCCTCCGCGAGAACATCATATGTCGCCGGCGTGCCTGTGGAACTCACCATCGACAACGGCTGCAGTTTGATGCCGCCCGCTCAAGGAGTTACGTGGCGACATGGGCATCACGATCGGTTCGCCTCGGTGGGTAGCGTCGAGGTCCGCCTCCTCACGCACTAGTCTCACGGATTTTAAATAAGACGTAGCGCCGAGGTCCGCCTCGCACGCACTCCGATCCACGGACTTTAAATAAGACGAGCGCCGAGGTCGCCGCCGCACGCGCCGATCTGACTATAAATAAGACGAAGCGCCGAGGTCCACTCGCACGCGCGCGATCACGGACTTTAAATGAAGACGAAGCGCCGAGGTCCACCTCGCACGCACTCGATCTACGGACTTTAAATAAGATGTAGCGCCGAGGTCCGCCCGCACGCACGCGCCACGGACTTTAAATGAAGACGTAGCGCCGAGGTCCGCCTCGCACGCACTCGGGCCTACGGACTTTAAATAAGACATAGCGCCGAGGTTCGCCTCCGCACGCACGATCTCTGAACTTTAAATAAGACGTAGCGCCGAGGTGCGCCTCGCGCGCGCCGATCTACGGACTTTAAATAAGACGTAGCGTTGAGGTCCGCCTCGCACGCGCGCCGATCTACGGACTATAAATAAGACGTAGCGCCGAGGTCCGCCTCGCACGCACGCGATCCACGGACTCTAAATAAGACGAGCGCCGAGGTCCGCCTCGCACGCGGCGCCTACGGACAATAAATAAGACGAGCGCCGAGGTTTGCCTCCACACGCGACAGTCTGCGGACTATAAATAAGACGTAGCGTCGAGGTCCGCCTCCGCATGCACCAGTCTACGGACTTTAAATGAAGTCGTAGCGTCGAGGTCCGCCTCCGCACGCGCCGCGATCGGAACGAGACGCAGGAGGGCGCCCTTATGCGCACTCTCCGGAGTATAAACAAGACGCGAATCCCGCACACGCACAGGCGTTGCTCCTGTGTGTACTCAGAAAAAAAAACACAGCATACAATGTTAAGAGCGGTGCTTGGTCTTCACAAAATGCGGGGTTACATGGCCTGGCAGGAGCATGTAGCACACCGCTCCCTAACCAACCATTCACCCTTCGCGCGTCCCGATGGGCCCACGCCGTTGGGACGCTGGGGAACTCCTTCGAGCCAGCCGAGGAGGTCCCCGCCCCGTGTACCGTGTGCTGCACGCGACCTAGCGCGCCCTCCCGACATAGCCCCGCATCCGTTGGTGGAAGTTTCGAGGCCGGGATCGATGAAGCGGATAGCGTCCGACAGCGCCTCCGGCCGGGCAGGAAGATCCAACTGAGGGTTCGCCAGCTCGTGGACATGTCTTCACCCATGAGTGTGAAGCATGGCAAGGGCGAGGCACGCACCAAGGAAGCTGCAATGCACGCCGAAGGTCTGGCACATGGAGAGCAACGCCGCACCTTCCTCGACCAGCCAGCGTCCCCACCAAGTCCTCGACCCATGGGTAGCGTCCGGCACGTCGACACACAGGTCCCGGAGGGCCTGGTTCAAAGACTCCATTGCCCTCCACGCCGACATGGACACATTGTCCAAGGCGCCGTCCTTCTCCGCAAGGGACTCCACCAGCTGGGCCTTCTCCTCCTGCAGTGGTGATCTGCTGCAAAGGAGGTGCGTTCCTCGCGCGCGCGCCGGACTTCCTCGGTCTCTGCTGCGCGCCGCTGAGCGCGCTCCAAGACGTGGAAGCTGTTCGTCCTTCATGGCATGGGCGTCATCTGCAGCACGAAGATCGACCTCCACGGCTCTCCACTCCCGGATGCGGGCCTCATCTAGCGCGTGGCCAAGGGCAAGCGCCCGAAATAGCGTAAAAGTCGCGAGACGCCGGCAAGGCGCTAGCAGCCGCGAGCGCACGTCCTTACCCTTATCTCCGAGGCCCGCAGTGCGAGCGCCAGGAGGTCACCCTCGCATGACGACATCATCTGTTGGTCAAAGCCATCGCGGGCGCGCTCCGTGGCTGCATTAAAGCGCGAAGCATCTCCGGGCGCGGGAGGAAGTCGGAGAGGACGAGCCCCGCCCCCGCCACGTCAGCGGCTGCGGAGGCTTCGGCCATGTCGACGGTGGCAGCTGCCGGCAGGATACCCCGTATGGGGTCCGGCACGTCGCGCGCACCCCCGTTGCTCGATCCTTCACCACGGCCGGGAGACTTCGTCTCGCCTGATGTCGACGGAATAAGCGAGCAAATCGGGGAGAGTTTCGCGAAGTCGTGCGAGGAAGGGGAGCTGCGCCTACCTTCTGCATCCCCCGCCGCGGCAGGAGGGGCTTGTTCAACCGCCAGTTGGGAGGCGAGTACCTCGGTGGGCGGTCGAGAAGACCCCGCCGCGACCGACCACGCCGGGCGTCGCAGCTCGAGCACAGGCCGGCAACGATGTACCGCCCTCGGCGAAGGAGGTCGGACTCGAGGCGTTTGCTGTGGCCCCCACAGCGATTCTTCCGCGACGTTAGCAGCTGCAGCTTCGCGCGCGGTCACTACCGCCCGCGCCTCCTCGGCGGCGCGTGGGTGGCAAAGCACCGCACAGCGCCGGGTTGGCGGGTTCCGCACAACGAGGCGTACTCACGAGGTAACGGCGCCGGCGAGGAGGCGCCGATGGGCTCGGGGGACGCGCCCTCCGAGCTGGTTCGGCCGATCCATCACCGCACAACTTGTCCGCCGGTGCGGCCCGGTGCCGGCCGAGGAGGCTAGCGGATCGATGCGCAACCTCGAGCAACCCCGCTGGCCACCGCCACCACGACGGCTCGGCGCGGCGGAGTCTCCGTCGGCGCTGCGGCGCTCGGGCACGGCAATGCGCGAGCCTCGCACGTGCAGCTTATCCGCCCCGCCGCCGCCATAGTCGCAGCCTCGTGCGGCTTGTGCTCCTTGAGTGTGTACGGGCCTGAGAACGTCGCACCCGCGCGCCCGCATCTTCGGGCCGAGCCATCGCACAAAGGCAACAAGTTGGTCACCGGGACTACGCAGCACAAAGGACGCGCACTAACGCATCGCGCGACTTACAAGGAGCGAGGGCGGATGCAGCAAGACGGCGGCGGCGCACTCGTCCTTTTGGTCGCCGCCTCGCCACTGCATTTCCACCGGCGAGAGCGGCGCCACCCCATACATCGTAAACTCTTCACCAAGTCGCGCATACTCACCGACGTGCAGCGCGATGAGCCTCCATAGCCTCACGGGCGTCATCGACCTCGGCTTCACACTCGGCGAGCTATTGAACGAGATTGGCCCACCTCGCACAGCGAGCCACTCTGCTGGTCACGTAATAAAACCACCGCGCGCCCAGCCAGATTCCCACCTCTCCAAATTGGCGGCGCGGGAATAGCGTCGTGCAGACCCTCGCGACACGAAATCCACGCCGCCAAAGTTGCATACCCCTCAACCTTCTTGGGTCGACAACACGCTGCGTGCGTGGTGGCGAAGCAGGCTCGCTGGGACGCCGCCTTCCGTCCGTAGCCCATGTGAAGACAACCAGCGGACTATGGCATTTGGCGCCAATCGCGCGGCTCGGCCGTAGGTCGCAGGACTTCGCCCACAAACATCGTTGAGGGCATTGAAGGCCGCATCGAAGAACGCAACAAAACGACGCCTCCGCTTCACGGGCTTGGCCCGCCTCGCGTCTCGGCGGGGTAGGCGAGCCCCATCGCGCTCCTCGATCTTCCCTTCCCGTACAAGCCGCTGCAGCGTCTCTTCGGTCACGTGGCTCCTTCCTAGCACACGGGAGCAGCGACCCCCCGAGTATTCCATGGCGTTCCACCGCTTGTCACCACGTGAGCGCCCCTGCAGCACCAGCTCGTAGTCCTCAGAAGGGAAGGACAACTCGTCCTGGCTAGACGAGGAGCCGCCACCGGGATGGCAGGAGGCACCGTCCTGACCGACCATTGGTCTCTAAGATTAGGGCAAAAGGGCTATCAGCACGAAATAAGCAGAGTTAGGAGACAGGCGAAATAAAGCGCCCCTACCACAACGATGGCGCTTTATAAAGCCCGCTCGCCTCCACGACCAAAAGCGTAGCCAGATTAAAACCACCAGCGGTTCGACTACCCATGGTTGGAAAGAAGAACCGCCGGCATCTGGAGGAGCGTGCCTGGTAGGTGGTCAGGCAGCGCACAATGCCAACACGCGCCCGACACGTGTCCCACTTGCCTAGGAAGAGGCGAACGTCGCGCCACGCAACCGCCGCATCCCACGATGCACCGTGCATAAACCGCGCGTGCCCCACCCACGGAAGGCGCATCGCGACGACACGACAACCCACCACCGACAGTCGGCGCCGCACGATTCCGCCACCATTAAAGCGCACTACCAGTGCGGGGTCACAACGCCCCGACGTAACGACGTCGGCGGTGCAAGGCCGCGCCATCTGCGTCTACCGCACCTTCGACTCGGCCCCCAACGTCGGCACCACAGCCAAGCGGTCTGACCTCACCTCGGCAGCCCCGATCGCATCTTTCAGCTGTCGCCCGGCTGGCGCGGCTCGCTGCCATCCACGCTGCATTGCCGGCTAGGCACCGGCTTGGAAGGAGGCACCCGCGCGCGCCTACCTCAACTGTAATCTAGCCATCGGCCTCGACTGCGGCCCCAACCCTCCGTCAAGTTCGGAAAAGTTCACAGGCCGCAGGGACGGAGGGGGCCAAAGGACTCGGCAACATGGCTTCAGCCCTGTGAAGCCCTTTACCATGAGAGGCTCCTGTTGTAGGGGTGGCCCCCACCTAAACCCAGCAGGCCTGGTAGAAGGTCATTAGGGGTGGAAAAAAAAGCTCGTTAGTGGGGCTCGTTGGCTCGGTTCAAAATTGCTTCAATTATACTTGTTAATTGGTTAAACATTAAAATGAGTTGATTTTAAATGAATTTGAATTTTGCTCTAGCTCGGCTCGGCTCGTTAGCTCGTTTCTAAAAATACTTTTAAATTACTCGTAAAATGTTATTAAATCAAACTATGTTAATTTTAGAAAAAGCTCGATAAAACGAGGAGTTGGCTCGATATCCACCCCTAAAGGTCATAAGGCCCAGAATAGGCCATGTGTAATGACATAAGTGCCCCTGAAGGGGAAACTCAGATGTAAGGGTATAATTGTAAAAGCACTCCCCATGTGTGTGTGTGTGTGTGTGTGTATATGGAATGCAGGCCACGGAAAAGACCAAGCCATTACTATCACTTCTCCCAACTCTCCACTACCATCTCTCTCTGTTTGGTCCATAACCACAACAGTAAACATTTATCCTTTAGAACACAATAGTGAGGTTTAATAATAGTTTACTATGATGTTATATTTTAGCTATGGCACATGTTTATAGTCACACCATCAATCCGTTAGTCGCATGGACAAAAATGTAATTAGACAATTTTGAGTACTATAAGGGCTCATATAAACAAAAATAGTTAGAAGGTTTTAATTGCACAAAATAAAATAGCAGCAATTTCGAATCAACAAAATGAGACTAGGGGTTGTTTGATTGCACAAAAATAAATGGTTGAGCTAATGGTGTAACTTTGCCTTGTTAGTGCAATCGAAGTAATCGTGGTATAGGTAAAAAAGCAAATAGTATAGCCAAATGAACAAATTATATTCTCAATTTAGATCTAGCATCATACTGTAATTGTTTATCGATATGTAAAATGCTCACAACCCAATAAAAACTATCTTTGTCCCAATGACTACCATCCTAGACGCCTAAAAATACCGTAACGAAGAGACATTAACAAAGCGTCGAATGTGCTTGCATCGGATAGATAGGGTATTGATTTTTGGGACCTCTGTAGATAGTCCAAGTCTCCAAGACACGATGCAGTAATGGCAATATCATTTTAGCTGGGACATGATATATCTTAATCTTCCTTACATGTACGTAAGATTTCAGAGTTGACTATCCAAGTTGAACTGTAGCACTCTAGCTAATCACCGATTATTCAAACCGCGACCTTAATTAATCGGGACATGTTATATCTTAATCTTTCTTACATGTACGTAAGATTTCAATAATTGACTATCCAAGTTGAACTGGTAGCACTCTCATCATCGAATATTTGAACCATCGCCTAATCGAGCTTTTATTCTCTCTTTCGGCATTGATCACCAATGAGCCGATACCAACAATATTCTAAGCAGAGATTCTAATACACAACGCATGCTGCAATGCGACTCATAGGTTAAGACAGATAATTCCTCCTCTGTTTTGTGTAGTGATATTTGATCTACAATTATTAAGCTAAGAGCATCTCAAGATTGCGGTTTTACGACAATATTCCTTTTTTTTTGTCACTAATGGTCTATCTACTACACATCTCCATTCACCTCTCAGTGCTTCCACTTAGATGACTTGGACCCACTCATGAATATTCTTTCTTTTATTTATTGTTTATTGCTAGAACTCTGTATAAACTGTGTCTTATTGAACAGTGAACACCACTACCACACAATCTGGGGCTTAAGAAAAGCACACATTGGATGGTTTAGCTTGAATTGTGATCCAATGAATTGCACACACTTATATGTATCATTCAGTTACAAGTCAACCTTTTGTTCTATACTAGCTGAATGCCCGTGCGTTGCTACGGATTTTAAAATTTTATCATACTACATGTTCTAAAATTAACGAGTGGTAAAATTTGTTGGAACATGCATATAAATATGTTCTAATTTTTTTAAATCCGTAGCAACGCACGGGCATTCAGCTAGTTTCATCCTTAAAGATGACTTTGATAACCACCTACACGCCTTTGGGAAAACCAAATATAGAAGACACCAACGCCAATGTGCCATAGTGTGTCAGTGAAATATAGGAGTTCCAATATCCAACTACAATTGTTAATTTTCAATCTTGAATAAGTTGAGGACGTAATGGGTATTAGCAAGATTATTAGCATCCTGTGATCTCATGTAGAACTTTAACTTGGAAGAACCATATAAAATAATGGTGTAGACATTATAATACTCATAATCACAACTTTTAATATATAAACAATCTTAATTTTCCGGTCCTTGTAAACATGACAATAATTCTTGACACCAATAATGTCGGATCCTGGATTTGTAATTCGAAACCATCTGTGTTTCCAGTGCATTATTTTTAAGATCAGTAGCTAGTGCACATAGATACATTGCTGAATCATACACATACATCGTATTGAACCATACCAGACATTTATATTATATATCAGAGTTCAAATAACACATATCGGGTAGAGTTTTACAAAATGGACCGATCAGGCCAAATGATACATTACAAATAACAAAAAGCAGAAGCAAAAATGAAAAGCAAAAGGTGAGGCAACACCTTACCATAGGCAAGCGACTGAGGGTAAAGCATGCACAACAAATGCAATCCAAGATTTGAAGAATAGATGTGTACACAACCACCATCAAAAGTCTGCCCAAGCAAGGGTAAAAATGAGAGACTGCAAGAATAGTCTAAACTCCTCCATCTTCTTCGTCGTCTTGCCCAGATGTGGCATAGTAGGTATAGTGGTCTTGATCCACAGGTTTTGAGTTATTTTAGTGAGTACAAATAATCGTGCTCCGTGAGCCAATACACAGAATGCAATATTATAGATATAAGGCTTAACAAGTAAGGCTCAGGTTCTTTTATTTATGAAATGCTATAGTTGAATTACAATAAATAGAAATCTTAAGACTTAGAATTTTTAACTAAACTATATTTCTAAACAGTGTGAAAGTATGCAATAGTAATAGAAGTATAGGTTCCATTCGCTATTACATGGTTCCATCCACTATATGCTATTTTTTTTGTTAGGGTTCTATCCACCCATTATAATCACTGGATTCTATCCAACCAGGGGAAATCAACTCAGAGTTATATCCACCCTTCGTGCTTTTCATCCCAACCACATAGATCTTTTGTAAAATAGACACTAACTCGAATAAATTCTTATGCCTGCCCATGACCTTAGAAACAACTATTTGAATAGTTTTCACTCTGTAGAAGTCGCACACTTTAACCACAAGAGATATCCAACTTGTTATATTCCACATGCTCCCTTAGGCATGCAGATCAAGAGGACCATCATAAGGCCTTTACAATGCACCTTCCCAACATGGCTTTCAACCGTCGTATGGTTCTATCCACCCACTCCAGAGGCCCCCTCTTCGCCGCATGGAGGTTTCCATCTAGCATTCATCCTGTGTTCAACTAGATGACATGTCTAGCACTGGGTTGATGCAAATTAATTAGCCAAGCAACACCCATTATAATTTGTGGTTTTGCATTGGGAGGTTATCATAAGATTCAATCTTTAAAGTTATCTGGGCAGTTCTACTACATAGCACACTCTCGTGATCCATCCGCACCAGTCCAACTTACCATCTGCTTAGATATATAGCAACTTTAGAGTTTTGGGATCCAAAATATCCTTTCATTTGAAATACCAGCCATTTCCATTCAATGGCTGCATGAATCCAAGTTTTCATGTTTGAAATGATGTTAGGGCAACTAAATACTCCGAGTATCTAAGTAAGACTAAGCATGGTGCTCAGATATAGAACTTATATCTAATATATTTACCTTTAATTCTAGAGCGACATGGGTTTATGTCCAAAGCCAAGGAGTGGTGTGTAATTAAGCAATTATCTATAGGGAATTAACTATGAGCTAGTACAAATATAATAGACATAATAAAATAAAGCATGTAAGTTGATCATTTAAAGAAACATACTTTGCATTCAAAAAATAGGTGCAAAATGATCCAAGTATTAACTCACCTTAATCACAAGCTTATTGGTCCTGATGGTCTTAGTTGGGTTCGAACTACTGCTTTTCTGGGTCTTCGTAATCTATTGGAGTCCTAGCATCAAAAAATGAATAAACACACGAGAATGCAAATAAATCTAAATAAAATCCAAATAAACTCCAAAATTCATCATTTTGATTTCATTAGAAAGGTCTTAAATTTAGAAATAAGTTTCATTTGATTTGGATTTAAACCGAGTAAGAACAGACCTTTCAAAGTTTAAATCAGGGGAAAATCCCCAAAATAAAGAGAGGAGAGAGAATAGGGCTCTCTGATAGCTAGAGCCAACGTTATTAGTTTCTTTCCTGATTTATTTTCATATTGAAAATTATGTCAGAGCCTGATAGGTGGGACTAGCCAGGTTTTTAATTTGTTTGTGAATTATTTTCTAAAGGAAATCATATAAGCGGCTCACAGGTGGGGCCTTAGGTTTTTAATTTCTTTTGAATTATTTTCTTTAAAGAAATGACATAAGCTGGATGACAGGTGGGCCAAAGCATAGTAAAGGTGGCCCCATGTCACGACTCAAAATGTAGTTCCGATTTTAATTGGATTTTTTAATGATTTGGGTCTACATGTGTTTGATCCATAATTTAAACTAATCAACGTCATTAACCTAACCTAATTATAGACAATAACATCATTAGCTTAATGATGTTGCTAAAACGTTCTCCCCTATTCATAGAGGGGTGATCTAGTCGAGCTCGCCGCCAGCAAGATGGGTAGCGGTGAGCACCAGCAACCCCCAAAATAGGTTACTGAGATCTTTGTGGTCCTAAGCACAGTGACGACGTGGCCAGCGATGAACTACGGTGTCGACGGGGCTCGACCACCATGGCAACCGAGCTTCCGCGCGGCTTAGAGAGTGAATTCAAGGTATGGTGAGCATCTACTAGATATTTGGAACTCATCGGAGTAAACGGTGAGGCTCAGAAGTTGCTGTGGTTGTTTGGCAATGTTGGCCAAAGGCAATGTGGTGATCTTCCATGATATCGGCGAGCTGGGGTAGTCAGCGGCCAAAATTGAGGGTGGGATCAAGAGAGGGAGGAGTAAGGATGCTTCAACCAGCGAGAATCGAATGGAGATGCACCAAGTCGATGAGGTGAGGAGGTAGCTGGAGTTGGGGAAATAATGACATCAACGAGCTGTGGTGCATGAAAAGGTGATTGAGTGAGGTGAGACAGAGAGGAGGTGTTAGGATTACTACCGCACTCCAACATTCCTATGGAGATTTCATCGGCTTTTCTGAATGTAAGTTAAGTTTTAGTTTTGGACACCCGTATTGTTAGTTAAATTGACCGTTAGGTCTTATTTTTATCAAATTAACTTCTTTTCAATATTAGTGACAGACATGATACTCCTTTTGCTTGCAACTAAACTCCTAATGTATTGCAAATTGTATGATGGCCCTGTTCCCAAAAATAGGGTTGTTACAATATCTTTCGCTACATGAGCTTCCCCACCAGACTCGTCCACATTGCGCTATCTGTAGGCTCTGGCTCCACGTCGTCTCCAACGTGGCCTTCCTCCACCGCCTCCACATGCTCTACCCGTCCTGCTTCCTCGGCTTCTGCGTCAACCTCCCGTGAGGCCTGGAGTTTGTGCCCGTCAACCCACAACCTCTACATGAGTTCACCACCGCCGTTGTCCGTGATGCCAGGGACAGCTGCTTCGACGACCACGGGTATGTCGCCAGCCAACGCTCGAGCCTCATCAACTGCCTCCTCGTGTAGGGAGCGAGGCTACCGAGTTGCGATACCATCATGACACCCTACCGATATGCCGTTCTCAACCCGCCAAGGGGAGGCGTGGAGTGTTGGCTCAAGATCAAGAATGCACACTATGTGAACACACGCATGCTTTTCACTCATGGAAGCTGGACATCCAGAGCAAAATGAGATGAACATAGAATTTTGGCACCATAACTGTCTAGTGCCTTTTTCTCTCTCAACCGTTTTTGACTCGACATAATCTTATGTACATGAATACAACACATCTCTTATGTGTAAACTCCTCAACATCTGTCACGTGCAAACTCCTTAACATGATTTCATCTTGCATCGCATGTACATGTACTCAGCGATCTTGTTGGACTCAACTTCAACTTGGCTCACGCGCCCACATTCGGCAACATAACTAATCAAGATTATTTATAACACACACACACACACACTCTCTCTCTCTAATTTTGACTCGATATACTCCACGCATCATTATAGCATGGCCAGTTCATCATCACCAAAAGCTTCAGCAAAAAGCGCTTTCTCCTCCTCCTTTGTATTGCAGCATTCCGAATCGAGTGCCCATAATCGTTTCAATTATAGCATCTCACTTTTGCCGGTTGATTTTTCAATTCCTGTGGCCTCGGCCATCTTCGCCGGATCCCTCGCCTTCATGTTTCGACAATCGGGACTCCCATTTGATGCAGGTTAGCAGGACCTGTTCATTGTTGTTGTCACTGTTGTCACGCGTTTGTTCCTCATATGGCTTTAGACAGCCAATAACCTCCTCCAGGGTCATTGTCTTATAGTCATCGAACTATTCGATCGTTGGCACAATCAGCTGAAACTTTCATGGAGCTACACATAGGAACTTCTTTATTGTGTACAACTCCACCCTCGTGCCAAGGGCCCGAATCTTGTTGATGATGGTCATCAACTAGATAGCAAAATCATCGTTCGACTCCATCTCCTTCATGCGCATCACCTTGAACTCGGTCTTGAGGGTTTGCACCTTTGTCTCCTTCACACGATCAGTGCTAAGATGAATTGTCTTCAATGCCTTTCACGTAACTTTTGTTGTCTCCTTTTTGGCCAGTAAGAAGAACATATCCTCGGGATGCCTCAATAGATAGCCAGAAATACTATCTGGTCCTTTCATACATTGACGTTGCCCCTCTTGATCGCGTCTCAAACTCCTTGTGCCCTCATGTACACCTTTATATTGATTGCCTAGATTGCATAATTGCTCAATGTGAGCATTGCACAATACAACAAGATGGCATAGCTCTTCTTTGTCGTCGCACCTGATGTCACCACTTGGTCCATGTTGCTCCTCCCAATCACCCTCGACATCTCTATCTGGGCGCGAATTGATCAAGACCTTAAGTGGTCAATGCAGCTGTCGACCGTGCACGCCAAGACATCCTAGCTGTTGGTGAAGATGCCGTGTGGTGCCCCGTTGCCTAGTGCGCTATCCAACAACTTGTCGGTGCATTGCTAGGCTACCCAATCAGGCTGGCGTAGACCACCTCGTTAGACCGGGCTGCCGATCGCCATGCCACCGGCCAGCGTGCACCCCTACTGGCTAGCGTGCTTCTTGGTGTCACCACCTAGCTGCCACAGCAGCTTCTCCTTCAGCTCTGATACCAAATATTGACTCAAGATCAAAAACTCATACTATGTGAACACACACACGCTTTTCACTCCTGGAAGACAAACGCCAAGAGCAAAACGAGATGAACACATACAGAATTTTGGCACCACAACCGCCTATCCTCTTTTCTTTTTCAACTGTTTTTTCTCATTTAACTTGAAATAAATAGACTAACACAGAAGCTTAACACCCTAACAATCTACACCTGACCTGCATCCGTGCCATGGACGCACTCATGCGAACTAACTCAGTAACTAGCTAACGCATGGCTACATGCAAACTCAACAAACCAACTATACGCATGCAACCTCTCAAACTAAACAGCCTACATGCATCACTAGATAACATGCATGACTAGTAAACATATGCAACACATCTCTTACGTGCGCAACTCCTCAACACGACTTCGTCTTGGTCGCACGTTCTTGGACTCAATGGCTTTGGTGGGCTCGACTTTGGCTCAGGCGCTCCCATTGGGCAACAGAACTAATTAAGATTTTTTTTCTAACATGGTGTTCTTAACCGATGACGATGGCTACGACATCACCCTGGTGGCAGTGGCAGGTCCGGCGAAAAATCTCCGCGCGGTTGTAAGTCTCGTGATCCGTGGATAGGGCACTCTAGCTCGTGTGATCTATTGCATATGTTGGCTTATTAAAAAAACCTTCGTTTAAGAGAAATCTATTGGGCTAAAATGATTTATATTTGCAATTGGAGGAGATAGTTACACATGTTAAATTTTTAATAAATTTTATATACAATTGTTGAGTCCTTCCAGTTAACTGGAGGATTTGGTAAGAAAGAAACAGCCGCATCTTCAAGGCGACACGACAAATGAGCAGGCCGGACTTTTGAGTGATCAAGGAGTACTTGGTATTAGGAAACCTGGACTCTATCCAGAGTCCTGATCTAATTGGGCACCCCACCGTAGACTATAAATAGGGACCTAGACCCTCCTCATTATGTACCCGATGCAATCTAAAGCAATAAAGAAAGACCAGAGTTCTCTCTACCTCTCGTGTTCAATCTATTCTCTCTGTGATTCGTGATTGATTCGTTTCTTATTCTAAGCGAGAGATCGTTCGATGGTCGCGCGACGGTTTCTCAACACGTTATCGACGACTTCGCTCCGTGAGCGAGGTAATCATCGAAGCTACGATTGAATTTTCTAGATCGCTTTTGAATATGTATTTTCTTTTCGCGTTCTAGATTGAAATTCTACGGTGCAAATCCGCCCTAATCTACCGCGAGCAGACTTGAAGTCGCCGGCACAATGCCGATCGGTAGATTGTGAAACGGGGTAGATGTTGATTGCGCTGTATAACGATGCAAATCCGCCCTAAATCTACCGCGAGCAGATCTGAAATCGCCGGCACAATGTCGATCGGTAGATTGCGAAACGGGGTAGATGTCGATTGCATCGAAGATTGGAAACGAAAATTTTGCATTAATTTGTTTGATCCTGTATGATCGTTATATGGAAACTTGCATCTGTTCTTTTGTTGTTTGGCTTTTGCTTGGCCCCTGCACGAAAAGAACATACAACACAAAAGATCGGGCGGTGGCCAGAAGCCATCGCTGTAATCCATCACCAGCCTGGAGCCACCAAGGCCGGCCCTTGCAGCTTGGCATTCTGCGCTGCGCGCGCTGCTCGCTGTCAGACAGCGCTCTCGCCGCTCGACCTCGCTGCGTGACGCTGCCGCATGAGGAGGACCGGCCGAAGCCACATACGCACGTCGTCCGACGTTGCAGCCGCTCCGACCCCGCTAATGAAGCCATCGCGCCCGCACGTGCCACTGGCTGTTCGGCTTCCGAGCCACGTCCGGCCTCCTCCGCTTGCGCGCGGTGGCGCCGCTCCGGACGCGCTGCGTCGGGCCACGCCGCACGGCTCCACGCCGAAGAACATAGCCCGGGGTGCGCCGCCTCCGCTCACCTTGCGAGTCGCCCGCATGCGACCGCCGGCGGCGCAACCTCCACGGGCGTCGCCGCGCCTTCTCCGTGAGCGCCGCGGCCGGCATCTCCGCGCGCCGCCGTGCGCCGCTACCCGCGCCATCGCGTTCGCGCGGACGCCGCACCGCCTTGCCGCCCGTGCCGACATGCTCGCATGCGTGTTCGCTGCCGCCGCCTTGTGCCGACGCGAATCGTGCTCCTCGCGCGCCGACGGAGCCCGACCACCGCCGTGCCTTGCGTCGCCGCAGCACGCCGCGCCCGATCGCGCTCGCCGCCGCCTCGTCTTCCGCACCGGCGCCGAATCGCGCGCCCGGCCCGAATCGCGCCCATTGCGGCCCGTCGGCGCCGATGCGCCCGCGCGCGCCGCCGGGTTCCTACCACCGCCGGTCCCGCTGGGCCTCGCGCGGCGTTCGCCTCGACGGGCCGCCTACTCGTCGCGCGCCGGTAGCCGCCGGCCCCCATCGCGTTGGCCCCGCCGGTCACCACCCGAGCCGCTCGGGCTTGTTGCGCCGCCACCCCGTGTGAACAGGGGTAGGGGAAACCCTACCCCTACCCCGTGAAAACCGGCCAAAGCGGGCCGATGGTGGGCCGGACGTGGTGGGCCAAATGTGAAAAAAAAACGCCAGGCCGATGGGGTGCGCTGGATTTTGCAAAAAAAGGACCCGAAGTCCTGAATATTACCGATTGGACCTTAATTATTTAATTTGGGTCCCAATTTTTGCAGAAAAGGCATCGTAGTTCCGAAAATTGCGAATAAGCCCTCAAATTTACGAGTGGGTCCAGAATTTTGCAGAAAACCCCTTGGTAAATCAGAAAATTGCGCGAATTTTCTCTGAACTGAAATTTTGCGCATAAACCCCCAGAAAATGCAGAATTTGCTGAAATTTCATATTTTAGCATAAAAGGGCCTCGGGAATCCGAATTTTGCATTAATTTTAGTATTTGAAGCTTATTTATTTATGCCATTATTTTCTTTGTATTTTCTGTATTTATTTACTGTTTTTGGTTAATTGTAATTCCTGTAAATTGCTTTTAATCACTGAAATTAGCAGTAAAATTATAGAACATGCATAGAAAATTCTGGAACATTACGAGAACCCTTTTGTACTATTTATTTACCTGCAGTGAATTATTCCGTGCATGTCTACCAGCAGTAGACTTATACACATTTAGATAACTAGCATAACGAACTGGAAGTTCGAGGAGCCGCCCAAAGATGGCCAAAACTATCCGACGTAGGCATCCGATGTCGAGATTGTGCTTGGAGCCGTGAAGCTCATACCGCTATTGGGATTAGCGGGTGAATGACGCCAACCCAAACTGAGGAGAATGATCGGGCACTTCATTTTCTCGGGCACCACCTCTGCCTCACTCTCAAGAATGAGTATATGACGGAGAAGAGCGCGCTGGCACTTTGGACCGCACTCCAGAAGCGGTTTGAGAGGCTAAAGTACACCATTCTTCCTCAAGCAGAGCGAGAGTGGATCAGACTGAGGTTTTGCCGACTTTAAGACGGTCGAGGAAAACAATTCTGCCTTGCACAGGATTTGTACCCCAATATAGAAAATTGAGAAAATCCTTCCACCCCAATGCAATATAATCCGTACGCAATTATCATCAAGACGGCTGTGAGGAATATGCCGAATTGATTGATATAATGCAAATTGCGGAGGCTCAGGACGAAGTTCTCCACAAGAACTAAGTCACTCAGCCATCTGGTAGCTCCACTGGCCGTGAAGCCAACGCCGGGAGCAACAAGGTGCGAAAGCCCTTGATAGAGAAAAGGGGAAGGAAGGGTAAGACCGCAGCCCAGAAAGGCAAATCAGATGCTCCATGTGAGAATAAGGCTAGCAAGCCAAAACGGGATGGCAAAGGGCACATGAAGTCCACTCTGCATCGGTTGAGGGGGAGCGTTCTAAGCAACTGCCTGCGCTGATGGTGTTTGAGACCATTACGACAGCAGCACCCCTCTCGACCTAGAAGCAACCACCGCCATGATTTCTCTTGAAGAGAATGTCAACCCTGAGAAAATAGCAGAAGAAGTCTAGTGCACTGAATGCATTTCGACTTTAGTTGTCATTTATTTTGTGTGGAAGAATATGTTAGAATTTGCATGGATGGTACTTAAGATTTGTTGTTTTCTCGTGATGGTTGGATGATTTTGGAAGAATTCATTCATTTATTCAATTCATAATGGCATGATATGTTCTGATATTGGTGTATTTTATTTATGTGCTGATTGCCTTCTCATGCATATTAAATACCCCATATTAGAACGCGTGTAGCGCCCTATGAAGGAAGTGTGCTTAGCCAGGAGCGGCACAACGCATACCATCTTAAGAGAGATTATGTATTTTCAGTCGATTTGTAAGAGCACTAGCGACCTTCACGACAATCGCGAGCGATGGATGTATAATTGGTTCGGGAAGAGCCATAATGGGCACAACTTTGGTTATTGAAGAAGCCTTATTGTACCCAGAATCGACTAGAACTCTCCTAAGTTTTAAGAATATCCGCGCAAATGGTTTCCACGTTGAGACTGAAGAAGAGTACGGTAAGGAATACCTGCTCATCACGGCGAAGAGAATGGCAAAAGAATATTAGAAAAGCTTTCTTCACTTGAAACAGGCTATATTATACCACAATTAAAGCGCTGCTGCATAATGCTCAACAACAGTGTTTAGAAGCTCGAACTCTTGTGTCTGGCATGATGATTAGGCCACCCAAGTCTTAGGATGATGAGAAACATAATAAATTACTCGCATGGGCATAATATTAATGTGAAGAATTTTCCGAATCATAAAGATTTTGTGTGCCCTGCATGTGCCACCGGGAAACTAATAACTAGACCCTCCACTCTGAAAGTGAAGGATGAAGTCACTGCATTCCTGGAACGCATCCAGGGAGACATTTGCGGTCCCATTCAGCCCGTCTTAGGGCCGTTTAAGTATTTCATGATGCTCATTGACACTTCTTCAAAGTAGTCGTATGTGGGTTTGTTGTCCACAAGAAACCACGTCTTTGCAAAATTGATCTCGCAGATCATTCGCATCAGAAATGTGTTTCCAGATCATCATATCAAGTCCATTCGAATGGACAACGCCGGAGAATTTACTTCGAAGGCATTTGATGATTATTGCATGGCGATGGGAATTGCAGTTGAGCACTCGGTACCGCATGTCCATACTCAGAATGGTTTGGCAGAGACTTTAATCAAGAAAATTAAATTTATTGCCCGACCTTTTTGAAGAATTGTAATTTCCCAGCTACATGTTGGGGACACGCAGTCCTCCATGCAGCGAATCTCATCAACCTTAGACCTTCGGCCTACAACATCCATTCACCTATGCAACAGCGTAAGGGCCACCACCGAAAATTTCCCAACATTAGGGGGAGGAAATCAACCCCTTGATGAAGAATGTCAGGAAATTACGTGACAAGCCTGGGGAATCCATGCAGATGACCCACGCACTAGAGAAGTCCAGAAGACAAAAGAAGTCTATAAGACAATAGAAGTCCAGAAGACAAGAGAAGTCTAGAAGACAATCGATTTGCAAGAACTAGCAAATCAACTGCCTGATCACTTTAGTGATTTGAAGAGCGTGACTAAGTCGCTTGTGCCTGCACGCACTGCATCGGAGAGGTTGAAATACCAAATAAAGCAGAAGGTATCCTAATCTCGCCAGAGGCCTCGGAAAAATAAAAAAGAGGACGAGAACTCCGGTTCCTCGAATCCTTAGTAACCGGGGACGCTTGGTGAAAAAGGATAAGAGAGATTTATCACAGCCGATCATTGAAGTCCCCCAGAATGAGAAGGGGAGCCAGTTGAGACCTGGCACAAGTATGACACCTTCAGAAAAGGGCATACCGGATCTGAATATCCCCATCGGCATGGATGTGTGCGCACACATCGGAGCCGAAAAACTAAAGGGACTTGCCACCGCAATTGAAAGAAGCAATGTGCAAGGTAAAGCTCTAGCAGAAGCAATCGCTCCAGAAGAAGCAACTCATGAAGAAATAGCTATAAATTATGTGCACACGGGAGAGTCCCTGAATAGGACAACAGCTAATATCGATATCTACTTCGCAAAGAAAATTGCCACCATCATCGATCTTGATCCCGAGGCTGCATCGCTCGCTGAATGTAAGAAAAGATCAGATTGGGAAGATTGGAAGAAGGCAATAGCAACTGAATTGCTATCTCTGAATAAAAGAGAGGTGTTTGGGCCCGTATGCCGCACACCTCCCCACATACACCCCGTTGGGCACAAGTGGGTATTTGTTCGAAAGAGAAATGAAAGAAATGAAGTAGTGAGATACAAAGCAAGGTTGGTAGCCCAGGTTTCACTCAACGCCCCGGAGTTGATTATGAAGAAACCTACTCCCAGTCATGAGTGGAATTACCTTTAGATACTTGATCTCAATGGCGGTGAACTTGAATTTAGAAATGAAATTGATGGATGTTGTGATTGCATACCTTCTGTAACTTGGATTCGGAGATTTACATGAAAGTCACGAAGGAATTTCTCTCCAACCAAGACAGAGCAAATAGAAATCATGCAGTGTGAAACTCGAGAAAGTCCTTGTATGGACTAAAACAATCTGGAAGAATGTGGTATAATCGCTGAGCGACTTTCTCGCAAGAAAGGCTACACGAACAATGAAGACTGTCCTTGTGTATTTATACGGCGATCAGAATGGATTCTTATAATCTCTGTGTATGTAGATGATCTGAATATCATCGGGACGTAGAAGACATAAAAGAAGCAAGCTCCTACTTGGAGTCGAATTTGAAATGAAAGATTTGGGCAAGACCAAGTTTTTCTTAGGCTCGCAGCTTGAGCATGTCCTGAAGGAGTCTTGGTACATCAATCGACCTACACCTGAAGGTGCTTGAAAGGTTTGGCTTTGAGAAGACATTTCCCTCGAAAGTACCGATGATCGGTGAGGTCTTCTGACAGCAAGAAAAGATCCTTCGACCAAGGGAAGAGGGGGAGGAAGTCCTGGGACCGGAATTCCCATACTTGAGTGCAGTGGGAGCACTCATGTATTTAGCAAACTGCACTAGACCGGACATTACATTTGCCGTGAACCTCTTAGCAAGGTATAGTGCAGGGCCCACCAAAGGCATTGGCAGGGCATAAAGGACATTTTCCGATACCTCCAAGGTAGCAAAGACCTCTGATTGTTTTACAGAAAGAATCAAGATTTGAACTTGATTGGCTATGCAGATGCTGGGTATCTGTCAGACCCGCATACTGCTAAGTCACAAACAGGCTATGTATTTCTGTGTGGTGGAACTGCAATTCCATGGAAATCGTCTAAGCAAAGCCTAGTAGCTACTTCGACGAACCACTCAGAAATTATAGCACTGTATGAAGCCGCACGAGAGTGCGCTTGGCTCCGCCGAATGGTTCACCACATCCAGCAGTCATGTGGGATGAACATTGTGCAAACCCCCACAATTATCTATGAAGATAATGCCGCTTGCGTTGCACAAGTGCAAACGGGCTATGTGAAGAGTCATCTCACAAAAGCATATCAACCCCAAGTTCTTCTATGCACATGAATTGCAAACGATGGACGAGATTAAAGTCATCGCATACTAAGTCATGTGAAAATCTCGCAGATTTATTCACTAAGTCACTCCCGCATCTAGCTTTGAAAGGTGCGTGCGTGGAATTGGAATGATGAGACTTAGAGAAGTGCAGAGTCGGGGAGAATTCTCACAAGCCCGCTAATAAATCTTGATCATGAAGATTAAGTACCCAAAAATAAAGTCTTGCAGACTAAATGAATTTGGGTGAATTGTACTCTTTTTCCCTTGACGAGTTTTCATGAAGTTTCTCGACCAAGGTTTTTAACGAGGCAATTCGTGTATCGCAGCATCACATGTATCATGTACCCTTTCTCCAAATTTTTCCCACTGGGTTTTTATGGAGTTTTGATGAGGCATGAGCATGTTGGGTGAGTGCCCAAGGGGGAGTATTAGGAAACCTGGACTCTATCCAGAGTCCTGATCTAATTGGGCACCCCACCGTAGACTATAAATAGGGACCTAGACCCTCCTCATTATGTACCCCGATGCAATCTAAAGCAATAAAGAAAGACCAGGAGTTCTCTCTACCTCTCTGTGTTCAATCTATTCTCTCTGTGATTCTGTGATTGATTCGTTCTTATTCTAAGCAGAGAGATCGTTCGGACTGGTCGCCAGCGACGGTTTCTCAACACTTGGCATGGAAATTGGTGGGCGCAGATAGTTCGCTTGGAGAGTTGGCTTGCAGAGGCTCTGTCGAAGGGGTAGCACAAAGGGTGCTCAAGTGCACCTTCTTTTCTTCGCTCTGGTTCATTTTCTTCGTCTTGCGTGTCCCTGTATCACTGATGCATAGGCGTTTTCTTTTTGGTCGGGAATTCACCCGGTATCACTGATGTAAAGTTGTTTCTACCATTTCTTAATGCACATGATTTGCTCACTACTACAAAAGAGACTAAACTAGACGCTTATATTACAGTTGGTTCCTAGGAACCGTCTGTGCTGCAAGTATCATAGACTGTTCATACAAATAACAGTCTGTGGTATTTTCACAGACGGTTTTTAATATGAACCGTCTGCCATCATCACAGACGGTTCTTATCTAGAACTGTCTGTGATACTTCACAGACGGTTTTTATTAAAAACAGTCTATGATATGTTTTCTACCTTGTAATTCCCCAAAATTTCATAATTTCCCGCCTAAGTCTAAGTAGGATTCAGTTTTGAGACACTTTTAGTAAAACGGGCATAACTTTTGCATACGGTGTCCGTTTTCGATGTTCTTGTACTCATTGGAAAGCTAACGATGAGCCCGATCCAAAATAAATGACCGACTTGGGCTAATCGCCCTCCAAGACCTTGAAAATCGGCCATCATTGGACCTAAACCTGCGTCGCAAGTTTTTGGTTTCTGTTTTTGCCCTTTTTCTTGGTCTTCCTTTCAGAATTTGGATTTTGCTTCAACTGAAAAGTTGTAGATCTCATCAAAACCTTTCAAATGAGTATATAAGCCATATAAAACTTTGCTATTTTATCTTTTCAGACTAGTTGTTTATATTGCATCGATATATAAAATTTTGTGCTCTAATTCACAGATGGTTGGCATATAGAATTGTCTGTGATATTCATTCATCACAAACGGTTCTAGCTACCAACCATCTATGATAATCTGACCGCTGGGCCTATCGATCCTCCTCAACCCAATCCTAGCCAATAGAAATCTACCAATCCTCAGCCCACGGATCGTAGTTCCGCCTCTCCGTCTCCGTGCCAAAAAATTTCGCACTCCCTCCCCTATAAATAATTACTAGAACCCAGCCTCCTTTTTGTTCTCCTTTTTGCTATTCTCCTCCTCTTTGCTGTTCTCCTCCTCCTTGCTGTTCTCCTCCTCCTTGACCCATACCATAATAGCCCCACAAAGCAGACGATGCACAAGGCAGCGCTCAATCAACACCGACGATGGTGGGCGTCAAAGACATCTAGCTCATACGCTGCATCAAGGGCGAGAAGGCCTAGGCATAGAGGATCTTTGATTTTCTCTGTTCTTGTTGTATTAGCTAGATGGACAACCTGTTTGTTGTTTTGGGATATTGTAATGGTAGACTCTAATCTTAATAAAAATAAAATGTGTACTGTGTTTCATACTATATTTACTTGTTTTCATTTCAACTAATTGATTTGCGAAATGGATGTTTTATGTTTGTGAAATGAATTGAGATGTGAATTGGATGTATACATGTACATGTTGATCTGCTTGTTTCAGAGGGCATGGCTAGCATTTCGTAAGGTTAACCAATAAACAGAAATAGATTTATGAGTAGAAGAGAATAGCACAGAAGGTTTTAAACTAAAAACCGTCTATGATATTTACACCATAGACAGTTCGAAATCCGTCTGTGATGAACTCATATCATTACTGACCCATAAATTTAGACGGCTCACAAAACCGTCTGTGATGACATTTCTGAACCGTCTGTAATACGGTTTTGTGTAGTAGTGGTTGTTCCCCTGTGGCCGTGGCGCCATAAAAAATGTAACTCAGAATTAACCTCGTCGTCATTGCTAGCCGGGGATGAGTGCCGCCCTATCCTCAGCCCTTGATACAACAACGCAAATGACAAGTGGATGGTGGCGCCAACAGACTTTTTGTCATATATAGTATAGTTTGTAACTGTAATTATAAAAATAGTCATATACATGTTGTATTAGCAAAAATAACATTTGTACCGCTCGGTGGCCTAGCGGTGGCACGGTAGAACTGACATGTGTAACGTGCCGCCCTGCCACCAGGCACCAAGTTGCCTTAATTATTCTTTGTATACTACTTGTTTGAATTTTTAAATATAGTAAATCAGCTTTAAAATTACAAAATTTTATGTACATTCTTCCGACACAACGTACTTGATTGTATAATTTTTTTAACAATTTTATCCACTGTGAATTTTGCTAAAAAATTCGTATGATTATAATATTTTTAGGAGTTATTACATGTAGTAAACGAGCTCCAAAAATTACGAAAATTTACATGCAGCCTCCCAACATAGTGAAACTAGTTGTGTAATTTTTAGGAAATTTTACATACTCCGAATTTACCATGTTAATTTAATCGTAATTAACAATATATGATGCTCATTTAATTAGCATGCATGCATGATTACAGTTGATTTATAAATTATAAATTGAGAAAATGGTTCAATTTAGTTTAGACTTGATTTATAGATTTGGAATATTAGGATTTGGTGGTAAGATGGTAACAAAGAGACTTCCTTTTGAAGAATTAAATATAAAAAGACGATGACATTTGATGTTGTGAATTAAAATAGATTTTATAATAAAGCTAAAAATAACATGTCATAAAGGATTTGGTTACGTGCATAAGAAATAGCATCATACACGATGAAACAAATCGAAGTACTCATGATAGAACAAATCAAAGTACTCTTACGATACATATGTGCCTTTTTGGAATAGAAATAAATTCGACTTTTGGGGGACCAGTTCAGAATGGTCCAACCTACTGTGTGGACCGAGGCTATTTTTTCTTCCTTGTGAGCTCGGTGTTGAACTCCTCGGCGGCCTCTTTGGCCTTGACTACCATTTTCCTCTTTTTCTCGCGCTTCCTCTCACTAGCCTCGCACTCCCTATGTGTGCATGTCTCAAGATAAGCTTTCGTCTCCTGATGTATACGCTCAGTTTGCTCATCGTTGCGGCGCTCCTCCTAGATCTCGTAGGCCCTTTTAACATTTCACTCCTCGTAGTCGAGAGTCCACTGGTCATGTGAGTGGATCTCTATGTCAATCCACTTACAGTAGCCACATAGATGTTCTGGGGATTGTGGGTGTTAACTTTGATTCTAGAGAAAACACACACATCGCAAATAAACTAAGAGAACACACGAGAATTTCTCTATTCTCTTACATGCTCCCCCTTTTTCTTTCTTTTCGCTTGCATACAAAACTGGGTACAAGCCTCCTCAATATATAGGCTAATAATCTTCTACTTGCATACGTATTCGGACTTCAAGTTGGATACAACTTCAACTTGAGTTACACACGGAGACGGACTCTACTATGTCTTGGACTTGAAGTCAAGATTATTTCTAACAATCTCCCCCTTAATCTTGACTTGACATACTCTACTTTTAGTCTCAATGCATTATGAACTACCAACCATACCTCCACATGAAGCGTTCTACATGCAAGCTACATGTAGGAACTCAACTCAATTGGTACGGGTCCATCTAGATGCAAAGATTCTAAAATATTGAGGCAGTAGGTCTTAACTACGACTTACCAAATTCATACCTTGACACAGAACGGTGACACATCTCCTCAACGTTCTGATTCTGACTCAACTTATCATCATAGCACTATTGATTCATCATCGCTGAGCGCTTTAGCAAGAAACGCTTTCTTCATCTTCGGCTTAGGGCATTCTGAAGCAAAGTGTCCATAATCGTTACAATTATAACACCTCACTTTTGCATTATCAAACTTCCGATTCTGACAGCCTTGGCCACCATCGCTGGAAGTGTTCTTGCCTTCACGCTTTGATGTCGAATCTCCCACTCAGCATGGGTCAACAAGAGCTGTCTATTGCTTTTGTTGCTATTGTTGTAGATGCGTTCCTCATATGCCTTAAGACGACCAATGACCTCCTCCATGGTCATTGTCTTTAGGTCTCCAAATTACTATATGAATGAAGCAATTGGGAGAAACTATGAGGGAACAGCATGAAGAAATTTCTTTACCACGTACAACTCTTCCACCTTCTCACCAAGGGCCCGAATCTTGTTGACGATGACCGTCAACCGGACGGCAAAGTCATTGATCGACTCCGTTTCCTTCATATACAATACCTCGAACTCAGTCTTGAGAGTTTGTATCTTTGCTTTCTTCACACGATCGGCGCAAAGATGCATCATCTTCAACGCCTCCCACGTGACTTTAACTGTTTCCTTTTCAGCTAGTAGGAAGAGCGTCTCCTCTGGAATGCCCTGATAGATGGCCGCCAATGCCATTTGATCCTTGCACACATCGATATTGCCATTCTCGATCGCGTCCCACACTCCTTGAGTCTTCATGTACACCTTTATCTTGATTGCCCATGCTGCATAATTGCTCGTCATGAGCATCGGATAATGTAGTGAGATAGCGGAACTCTCCTGCACCATCATACTAGATAATTCCTTGTCGTCGGTGATACCACTTCCTGGAGAACGCGATATGATCTTGAGCATAGATCAAGAAGTTCGGCTACTTTGAAGTGGCTCTTGGACTTGCTCTATGTTGCTGATTTGCTCTCCTCGGGCTGGTTTTTATTGTGTGTTGTATGCCTCCGACTCGGAGACGTACTTCTTGTCCTCTGCATTTCGGAGATGGTGAAATGCTATGGGAGAACAAGTCAGAACAGGGCGCCAAGACTACGTGCGATACCTTAGGAGCGCTGCACGGCTCTAATACCACTTGTTAACTTTGATCCCAGAGAAAACTTACACATCGCAAATAAACTGAGAGAACACACGAGAATTTCTCTATTCTCTTACTTGATCCCCCTTTTTCTTTCTTTTCTCTTGCTTACAAAACTGGGTACAAGCCTCCTCAATTATAGGCTAATAATCTTCTACTTGCATACGTATTCGGACTTCAAGTTGGACACAACTTCAACTTGAGTTACACACGGAGATGGACTCTACTATGTCTTGGACTCGAAGTCAAGATTATTTCTTACAGCGGGTAGACGAGAGAGACTATTAGTGTGTACTTTGAAAGAGAAATACTAGCGGGGAACACACTGTAACTAGTCATTACCAATTGCCGATAGTTGCTTGTGTAGTCACAAGAGTAGTTCACGCAACCCCAGTAACGCATGCCCAGGCTGAGCCACTACATAGATTTGAAGAACTTGTATAGGTTCCTGCACTAACAAAGGGGGCGTCTTCTCCTCGGGCAAGTGTTGCAACGAATGCTCAGTTGGAATGTTCAGGATATACATACTCCTACGGGGGGTGTCACTGTGGGGAGGTGACCTCTCGACACGCTTCACTTGTTTGTCCCATGCTGCAGCAGTCCTTGCTTATTCGTTGCGGGACGCAGCAGGCCTTGCTAGTTCACGGTCTCCTACCACTGCTTCATCATCTTGTCCCATTGCTTCTTCTACTTCTTATCCATCCTGACGTGGTGAAGAAAGCTCTAGTGTAGTGTTAGGTTTAGTTGTGTCGTATTCTCTCCCAGATCTCTTCCACCTCCTTTTATAAACCAAAGAGTTGACATGGTGTGGTTAATTGCATATCACTACCCTGCGAGGCAGAGTGTTGCGCTGTGTCCATGCCGTCTACCCTTGCCCGCTTCCTCTGCGCATACTTGTCTGTGTGTCCCTATTGTCCCCCTCGCCCGCTTTCTCGTGCGCACACTTGTCACTCTGTCCATGTCGTCCCCTTGGCCCGCTCCCCCGGGCACACATTTGTCACTCTGTCTATGCCGTCCCCTCTCACTCGCTCCCTTGTGCGCACACTTGTTCGTGTATCCATGTCGTTCCCCCTTGCTCGCTCCCTCATGCGCACAGTTTTCACTCTGTACGTGCCGTCCCCCCTCGCTTGCTCCCTCGTGTGCACATGTGGAGATGCTTGTACCATGATTGTCTCCTGTTGTAACTAAATGGTTGACGCGTCATTGCAGAATTGATACGAACATGAATTAATTCAATAAACAGAAAGGTACATGAAATCATGACACAGAATGGTGACCAGACGAGCTCAGTCTGTTGGGGCAATCTCTCATTTAGTGCCCGTAGGTCTTGCCTTGTTCGACGCCCCGTGATTCTGCACCCTCTTCGTCCATATGTCCCACGTAGTTGTAATTCCCCAAAGACATGCATGTCGTTAGGTTGCATGCCATGTAACCCTCTTCATTTGTATGGACGCCTCTAGGTTAATTGTAACAGCCCTGGTTTTTGTTAAAAATAAATAAGTAAATAAATAATATTAAAATAAAAATCTGAATTAAAATAAGTATTTTGTTGCCTAAGTTTTATTTTTGCTTTGCCCTGATTTTCTGTTTTTTGAAAAGGCTGGATTTAAAAAGTATTTTAAGTAAAACCTAAAAATATTATTACATAAAATGATATTTTGATTTTCTATAAAAATCTTAATTCAAATTAATTATTTGGATTTATTTGGTTTTCTGAGTTTTTCTAGAGTTTAAAACCTATTTTTGAAATTAAAAAGTATTTTTAGTATGAAAATTAAATACCAACTTGAGTTGAAAATATTTTATTTAAGTCGAAAGCATTTCTAGAAACTTCTATGAATTTTTCTAGAATTTTTGGAAGTTATTTCATATTTTTCCGAGCTTTATTGAATTTCTTCGGGTTTTTTGAAAATCAAAATCAAAATTTAAAATTAAAATTCCCCACCCCTCCCCGTGGGCAACGCGTGGATGGTCTGGATCTGTCCACGTTGCTGCCATCTCCACCGCCCGCTCACCCCGCCTACCTTCCCTCCCCGCCCAACGCGTGGACGGCTCGGATGAGCCAAGTCCCTACCCCGGTCCATCTGCCCGTCCACCGGCATTTACCTCTCCCGATCGCCCGATCTCATCCCCGTCCCCGTGGCGCAATCTCAGCCGCCCGAGCCCCGCTCCTCTCTCCCTTTCTCTCCTCGGCCCACCCGTCAGCCGCCCCTCTCCTCCCTCTCTCGCTGCACTGCGGGGCCCACCTGTCAGGCGCGTCTCATTCCCCCGCCGTCTTCTACCTCGCACCTCACCCGTTCGCCGAAGCCACCGCCACCCTTCCCGGCCACACCCACTTCTTCCCGCGCGCCGCTCCACGTCCTCCCCCTCGTGCGCCCAACTTCCCCCACACTCCACGCACCCGTCCCCGCCCAAATCCCCTCTCTCTGTGCCACTCTCCCCACCTCCACTCGTAACCGCCGCAGCCCCGCCAACCTCCAGCGAGAAATTCCCAAGGCCACTCCACTCTCTGCCCCTATAAATACCCCCCTCAGCTCCGCCTCCTTCTGCACCACCCCCTCCGCTCTTCTCCTCCCTTCCTGTGCGCCGGAGCACCCCTGCACCGTGCGTCTGTGCCGCCGCCGTTGCCACCAGCTTTGGCGAGCAATCACCGGCCACTCGAGCCCCCTTACACATGGCGCAGTGCTGAAACAGTCAACATGCAATCGTCTACTACGGTATAAGCATGGACATGCATTCGACATACATAAATGATACAAAGCACTGCAGGTAACAACGCGAATGAAAACAACACTCGCAACACTATACCTTCAAGATAACAACGAACATAAGAAAAAAAATAGCACACAACATTAAGTTAATCTTCCACTCAAGTCTATCAAAGCGATGCTGCATCTCCACCATTTCAGTACCCCTTGTCACAACTCTCTCCTGTGGAATAATGCCGGGCCTAGTGGTCATTTCATTCTCCCACACTCAGAATCGGCAACCACTTGGGCCATCCTATAATTCAACCAGAAAAATGTTTTGTAACATCTGGTGAATGATTGGAACCAACCCAAAATAAGCTAACTCACCAAGTGAAAGAAGCACTTGTAGTAGTGTCATCCAGAATTCGTGGCCATCTGTGAGGTCTTACTCTAACAAGAGTGTTGCACTTGGGGAAATCACTGTAGGTGCCATTAAAGAGGCACTCAGTTGGCTCATCTCGACGTCTAGGGGAGGGAGAAGCAAACCAACATACATAGAATGGGGACGAATACTTGAGGATGTGGAGGAGAACAATGTAGGGGGATTGTGGGAACTATGTATCTGAGGCCGAGGGAAAAGAGTGCCCGGTGCGTTGCCATAGGAAATTACGGACTCATTGTTGACACGCAGCACCGCAGGCGAGGGGCGGCATGGATACACTAACATTTGTGCATGCGAGGGAGCTAGAAAGGAGGGATGGCATGGACAAACCAACACATGTCTAAAGGAGGGAGCGGGCAAAGGGGACAGCAATAAGGGGGTGGCAAATGTGTGAAGTAGGGATGTCGCCTCCTTGGTGCTACCCCCCTTGCCCACACAAATGTCAAGCTGTCCATACCACCCCCCTTGTCTGCTCCCTCCTTTGGACATGTGTTAGTCATCATAATCCCATCCTCGCATCGTCCGTGTCATAGAGAAGGGAACATTTCCCTAATTTAGGAGCGTGCTGACGAATCCACTACGAGAAACTTATGGCGCCGCAGGGTTGCTCTTCCTTCGTAGTTCACCTTTCTACCTCTGTCCAGATGAACTCAAACTTTCACCTCTAGCTTTGTAGACACAATGCCTTAAACATCTTCAGAACTTCCTAGCTGCAGAACCATGTGACACAAGTTAGATGCAAGATGCCTCATGTACCACCAGATTCGCACATCGTTCCACTACTGAGGGGGTTCAGTCCCATGCTGCATGGTGTTAAGTGTGGCCATCAACCCAGCATTACGATCTGGGATGACACAAACGTCGGGTCGATCGCCAACCACCGCTTGCTTCATGTTCGCTAAGAACCAAAGCCAACTGGATGTATTCTCACTCTCCATAATGGCAAATGCCACTGGGAGAAGCTGATCGTTCACATCGACCGGCACCGTAGTGAGAATGGTTCCTGTTGTAGGGGTGGCCCCCTCCTAAGCCCAACAGGCCTGTTAGAAGGTTGTAAGGTCCAAAATGGGACATGTGTAGTGACATAAGTGCCCCTAAGGGGGATACTCAAATGTAAGGGTACTATTGTAAAAACACTCTCCAAGAGGGTATATAAATACAATACCAGCCATGGGGAAAACCCTAAGCATTGCTCACCTAACTCTCCACTACCATACCTCTCTCTCTGTTTGGTTTGTAACCACAACAGTTGGCGCCGTCCGTGGGGAGGACACAAGCAAGCCTCAAGATCTAAAGAAGGATGGCACCAAAGAAAACATC
The DNA here is from genome assembly GCA_036346575.1 of Dendrocalamus sinicus. NCBI lineage: Eukaryota > Viridiplantae > Streptophyta > Magnoliopsida > Poales > Poaceae > Dendrocalamus > Dendrocalamus sinicus. Next base: position 7,078,233 of record CM070646.1, on the reverse strand, counting down.
ATTGGCGGCCGTGGAACCTCGCGTCAACACCAGGGCTTCGGCGTCGGCGATCGCGGGTGGTGATGGCAATGCAGCTACAACTGCCACGACCGTCGGCGTCCTCAGTGCCACGGTCTCCCCACTACTACCGCCACGGCGGCCGACGCCATCATCGCCGCTGCGACGGCCGACACCAGCAGCACCGACCCAGCATGTCCAGAAGCCAAAAGACCCGGTGTGGATGCTCAACACTGATGGAGCCTACGGCGTCTCTGGCGCGGGCGTTGGCGTGGTGATCACTGTGCTAGAGGGCCACCGCCTACTATACTCGGCGCGTCTGGGATTTCCCGCCACCAATAACACAGCCGAGTACGAGGCACTCCTTTTTGGCCTCACGAAGCTTAAAGCTCTGGGCGCAAGGCGGGTTCTTGTCCGCACGGACTCACGCCTGGTGGTAGGCCATGTGGACAAATCGTTTCGGGCCAAGGACCCCGAGTTAGCCAAGTATCTCGCAGCTGTAAGGGCGAAGGAGCGGCACTTTCTAGGCGTCACGGTCAAGGCCATCCCCCGGGTGGATAACGAGCAGGCCGACACCCTTGCAAAAGCTGTAAGTCAGCAGCTCCCCACTCCCGAGGGAGCATTTTATGAGATCCTGCCCACGACAGCCATCGCTCAAGACAACCATGACGCGGCCCTCGTCCACCAAATTGCTCACCAGGGCGACTGGCAAGAGCCTATCTACGGTTTCTTGCAGAGCATCGCGGAGCCGGACGACCCCATCGAGCTTCGGCGCCTACAGCACCGTACTAGATCTTTCCAGGTGCTCGACGGAGTGCTCTACAAAAAGGGGGTTTACGCACTGCTTTTGCGGTGCCTCTCGCACGAAGAAGGAAAGCACCTCCTCGCGGAGATTCACGCGGGACTCTGCGGCTCGCACCTTGCACTGAGGTCCCTAGTTGGCAAGGCGTTCAGGCAAGGCTTCTATTGGCCAACCGCCTTTGCTGACGCCCAAGACCTCGTGCGCCGGTGCCAAGGATGCCAATGGATGGGGCGCGCCATACGCAGACCCCCGACGAGCCTCAACCCCATTCCACCGGTATGGCCATTGGCGTGGTGGGGCATCGATGTGGTGGGGCCGCTTCCTCGAGCTCCAGGAGATCTGCGCTTTGTTGTAGTCGCTTTGGAATATTTCTCCAGGTGGCCAGAGGCTGTGGCCCTAGCCAAGATAACTTCGGCGGCCATGCAACGCTTCCTTTGGCAGAACATCATATGCCATTTCGGGGTGCCCAAGGAGATCACCGTCAACAACGGCCTGCAGTTCGACTTTGCTGCGTTCAGGGAGTTCTGCGACAGCATGGGCATCACACTCCGATTCGCTTCAGTTGGGCACCCGCAGTCTAACGGGGCTGTCAAGCGAGCCAATGACGCCATATCTGCTGGAGTCAAAAAGCACCTAGTAGGGCTGCCAAAGGGCAGGTGGCCAAGTGAACTCCACAGCGTCCTCTGGTCTCTCTGCACAACGGTGACACGCCCGACGGGGTTCACGCCTTTCAAACTCCTATTTGGCGACGAGGCAGTCATGCCCGAGGAGATCAAGGCCGGGTCAAGAAGAGTCCTCATTGAGGTGCCAGAGGAAGAACGGCAATTGTCCTTGGATCTCCTCGATGGCGACCGGGTAAGCACAGCCCAGCACGTCGCAAAGTACGCACGGCAAATGGTGTGCACGCATGGCTGCTCCATATACCCGCGCGCATTTCAGCCCGGGATCTCGTCCTTAAGATGGCGCTCCATGCGGACACGGTCGGCAAGCTGGATTCCAAGTGGGAAGGTCCTTATATAGTCGCCGTGGCATTGCGGCGGGGGGCCTACCGTCTCGCCACGTTGGAAGGACAGACACTTCGCCACACATGGAACGCAGATAGATTGCGGCGGTATTATGTCTAGGGCAGAGGGGAAGCATGTAGCGACACCAACACCTCGACATTTGTAAGACGCTCGCCCGCGCAAATGGGATATTAATAAAGTCGCCAAGCTTCCCGTAGGTCTACCTCCACACGCACTCTACAGAGTATAAATAAGACGCGATTGGATGTCCCACGCATGCGTGCAGTGGTTCGCCCCAAAGGTGCTATGGTGGAGGCCTACCTCTTCGAAAGGTAGGGGACGGAGTGCTCGTGCGTCTACTTGACTAGGCGCCAGCTCCACTACCGCTCATTCGAAAGGTAGGGGACGGAGCGCTCACATGTCTACTTCGACTAGGCGCCAGCCACGCTGCCACCCCTTAGAAAGGTAGGGGACGGAGCGCTCGCGCGTCTACTTCAATTAGGCACCAGCTCCGCTGCCACCTCTTCGAAAGGTAGGGGACGGAGCGCTCGTGTGTCTACTTCGACTAGGCACCAGCTCTGCTGCCACTCCTTCAAAAGGTAGGGGACGGCGCCACGCGTCTGCCGACAGGTGCGGCCCGCCGCCACCTCTTCGAAAGGTAGGGTACGGCGCCACGCATCTCGCCCGACCAGGCGCGCCCGCCGCCACCCTTCGAAAGGTAGAGGACGGAGCGCCCGCGCGTCTACTTCGACTAGGCGCCACCTCCGTCGCCAACCCTTCGAAGGATGAGTCGGGGCGCCCGCGCGTACACTTCAGCTACTACGATCGGAGCGCTCATGCGTCTACTTCGACTAGGCGCCAGCTCCACTGCCACCCCTTCGAAAGGTAGGGAACGGAGCGCCCGCGCGACTACTTCGACTAGGTGCCACCTCCGTCGCCACCCCTTCGAAGGATGAGTCGGGGCACCCGCGCGTACACTTCAGCTACTACGATCGGTACGAGGGAAAGCCGAGCGGAAGAACACGAAAAATAGTGCGCGGTGGCGCGGTGGCCAAGATCTTGGGCAAAGTGTTGTTTCATTCATATAAAGAGGTTGCAAAGCAACCTTACAGACCAGTGTACATGACACAACACGCACCCAACCCTGGCATCACTCTTGGAGGTTCGTGCCATCTTCATTGCGCCGAGGGACCTCCTCGAGCCACCGAAGTAGGTCCCCCTCCTGATACAGCGTTCGGTGAAGCGCAATCTTGGCCGCGTCCTCCCCGATGTAGCTCCAATCCGATTATAGAAGTTTTGCATGGCGTCCTTGGTACGGCGGACGGACTCAGACATCACCTCGGGCTTGGCCGGAAGATCTAGCTAAGGGTTCGCCAGCACGTTGGCATGTTCACATCCATGGGCGTGAAGCAGGGCGAGCGTGAGGCCAGCGCCCATGAAGCCGCAGTGATCGCCGAAGGCCTTGGCACCACGGAGGGCGAGGCTCGAGCCCTCCTCGATTCGCCCAAGCATCTCCGGCAGGTTCTCGGGGCCATGAGTAACGTTCGGCACGTCAATACAAAGATCTTCAAGGGCTTGTTCTAAGGACTCCATTACCCCCCCACGCTGTCACAGACACGCCGTCCAGGGACCGATTACTCTCCGCGAGGGACGCGGCGAGCTTGTCCTTCTCCATCTCCAGCGCGGTGATCTACTTGGAGAAAGGCGGCCCGCTCCTCCGCTATGGCGTGCCGGACCTCTTCCATGGCGCGTTGTGCTGCTGCCACGGCGACCCCCGCGTCAGAGACCACCCTCGTGTTTTCCGCTTCCAGGTCACGAATACGAGCGTCCTTGGCAGCGTGAGCCTCGTTCGCAGCGCGAACGTGGCCCAGCGGCTCCCTTCGCTCGTGGACACGAGCCTCTTCCAGCGCCTGGCTGACAACAATCGTCTGAAACAAGCTGCGGAGGTTAGTTATGCGACGGACAGTGGCGTAGGCCACAAACCTAACCACTTACCCTTATCTCGGAGGCCCCCAGCGTGAGCGCTAGAAGATCTCCCCCGCACAAGGACAGTACGTGACGATCCAAGTCACCCCTGACGCGCTCCGCGGCCTCGTTAAGAAGGCAGAGCATCTCCGATTGAGAAATGAAGTCGGAGATGGTGGGCCTCGCCTCCTCCACGCCAGCGGCTTCGCTAGCGTCGGATGCCCACGTCACGCCCTGCACAAGGAGATCGGAGGCCTCGCGCACACCTCCGTTGCTCAATCCTTGGCCGCGTCTGGGAGACCTTGTCTCACCTGATGTCGACGATGGAATGAGCAAGCAAATCGGAGAGAGTCTCGCGAAGTCATGGGAGGAAAACGAATCTCGCCTACCTTCGACACCCTCTATCGGGGCAGGGGGAGGCGTCCGCTCAGCCTCCCTGCAAGGTACGGGGACTTCATTGCCCGGAGGAGCGGCGACCTCTTGCGTAGACGCGACGGCTTCCTCAACAGGCGCCAGGATCCCGGTGACCATGCCAGCCACGTTGAATCGCCCCCTTGAACGCGGAGGTGACTGTACCCGGGGACGCTTCACCCTCGGAGATGCGGGCGACACTTCCTCGGTCGCTCTAGCGGCTGTAGCAGCCGGCGTAGGCAGCGCGTCCTCGGTGACCATCGCGGGCGGCAAGGCCTCATCCGCAGGAGCAACGACGCCGGGGGTTGTCACCGCGCCGCCGTCCAGGTTCTCCTCGTCGGGGGCATTGTGCCCCTCCGATCCGGTAGGTTCGGACCCAACACCCGTCGTGCCCCCTATCTCGACGATCCTGACCAGCGACACGGCTGATGGGCTGGAGGCGACGGTCTCCGATCGGGCCCTGCGCCGAGAAGACGACCTCGCGGGCCACTCGAGTTTCCACCGCACCGTGCGTTCGCGGAATCCCGAGGTGGTCGCAGATTCGCCGCCGCCGAGGTGGTCGCAGATTCACGCGCCTTGTGCTCCTTTGTCGTGTACGGCCCAAGGAGTGCAACCACCGCGTGCTCTGCATCCTTCAACCGGGGCACTGCACGCGAAAGTGGGGTATCATTCATAAAAGGTCGCATGCGCTCAGACGGGCGCATGGCCTAGGGCATCAATACTTACAGGGTGCGGAGGGTTTTTGAAGCGAAGACACGCCCGGGTGGATGCCATCCTTCCGGTCACGCCCCTGCCGCTCGTACTTCCACTTGCTGGAGAGCGGCGCTATCCCGTACATGGTGAACTCTTCAGCGAGGTCACGCATGTTGAACCGGAGAGCGACGCCAGCAAGCCTCCACGCCTGCTACTCGTCGCCGGCCCTTGGCTTCACATCCGAGGAGCTGTTGAACAATATCGGCTGCCCTCAGCATCGCAGACCGCTCGTGCTAATCACGCGGTGGTAGAACCACCGTCGCGTCCAGCCAGACTCCCACTTCCCCTGCGTAGCCAACGCGGGGAACAGCTGCATGCACTGCGCCCTCAACACGAAGTTCACGCTGCCGAAGTTCGAATACACCCCCCTCCACCTTCTTCGGTTGACAGCGCGCATCGTGCAGAATGGTGAACAAATCTGCACTGGGACGGATACCTTCTGTCCGCATCGCCCAGGTGAAGACAGCCAAGTGAACAATCGCGTTTGGGGTCAGTTGCGCCAGCTCCAACCCATAGGCTCGCAGCACCTCGCCAACAAAGAGTGTTGACGGGATCCGGAGCCCAGCATCGAAGAATGCCACGAAGACGATCGCCTCTGTTTCCGTCGGATTCAGCTCCGTCTTGTTGGGCCCGGGCAGATGAGCCCCGACACGCTCCTCCAGCTTCTTCTCCCGAAGAAGGGCCTGGATAGTCTCCTCCATGACGCGATTCCGCACTACCGGACCGCGCAGCCACCTGTCCGCGTCGACGTCACACCACGCAGAGCACTTCACACTACCCAATTTCCCAAGGCTGTGCGAACGAGCCTCATCTACCTTGCGCCCACGAGACTCCGGGACGCGGGGTCTGTCTTCACACTACTCGACCGCCCGGGGCCAAGTGCGCAAGCCACGTCTACCTCGCGCCCAGGAGGATCCGTGGTGCGAGGTCTGCCCCCGCCCCGACCTCGACTACACCACTCAGGCAGCTCCACCGATACCTTCAACCTCGCTAGCACCTTCGACTTCGCAACTACGCAGGTCCAAGAGCAGAAGACACTCCGGCCCCCGTACCATCAGTGCGAAGGCCGGCTCTATCGGCAAGGAATGGTCCTGTCCTAGATCATTGAGGGTCACAGGCCGATGGGACAAAGGGGGCCAAAGGGCTCGGCAACATGGCTTCGGCCCGTGAAGCCCAACAGGCCTGTTAGAAGGTTGTAAGGCCCAAAATAGGACATGTGTAATGACATAAGTGCCCCTAAGGGGGATACTCAAATGTAAGGGTACTATTGTAAAAACACTCCCCAAGAGGGTATATAAATACAATACCAGCCATGGGGAAAACCCTAAGCATTGCTCACCTAACTCTCCACTACCATACCTCTCTCTCTCTGTTTGGTCTATAACCACAACAGTTCCCTTATACCTCCCTGTGAGAAAAGTGCCATCCATCGTGAGCACAAAATGACAAAACTTCAAGCCCTCAATGGCCTGGGTGAAAGCTTAGAATAACTGGTCCAGTATGAAGCAATTTGGCCCTCCGTCTGCATCTGGATGCTCAAGCTTATTTATGTATGTGCCGAGGTTTGATTTAGCTATCTGGTGAAGCAATCTCAGCACATGGTTGTACGCCTCTTCATACGTCCCGTGCATGGACACTATGACCTTTTATTTGCCTCATCGGGCCTTACTATAGTTTCTCCTCTTTTCTTTTCTTTCTTTTTATTTCAGGTCCCATGCTAGATCCTCATCCTTGTACGTGCGAGAAGCCACGGGATGATTCATCTATTTCCACTACATCATATACGCCCGGTGAGCTGTTTCTTACCCCTTTAAGCGCATTCTTGATTCATTGCTCAATTTAAGCTTGGGGGAGGACTTGTATGTGTATGGATGATGTTCTAGCATGTTTGTATTATATTTGTGAGCATTTGAGCTTATTGTCGTGTAGCTGATGATATGTGGTCATTCTTATCCTTCATATTATGCTTATGTGATGACATATGACCTTTATTATTTGTTCTCATGTCATGCTTATTGTACATCTTGGTCATGTGAGCCCATGCCATGATTAATTAAGAAAGGTCATGCTGAAATTTTCATTGAGCTATATTGTCACTAGTTTCTTGTATGTCTTAAGTCACTTAGCATCATTTTATAGAGCTTGAGCTTTGGTTATTATCCTTGATGTGCTTAGAAACCTTGTGATCCTATAGCATTTGATTCATTGCGAGTTACGCATGTGTCTTACCATTTGCGGATTGAATTGGTTCTAGTCATCGCCTCTGAATGATCATATCTTAGTTTCATTGCTTTGGCATATGTTATTTTAGATATTGATACTTTGCTTGAATGTAAAATTTGTGAAAGGGGTAGTCCTATCTTGAGCCAATAACTTGGTTGATTTAGCTAGGTATCCATGTCTCGAGACACGTGTTACTTAGCATTAATGAAAACCGGTTAAAGATGCTTAATCTGAAAAAAAAGAAAAGAGAAAAAAATTGTTTTGCAAGGAGTGAGTGAGTTGAATAAGTGACTTTGTCACAATGGTTTGCAAACGTCTGAATAAGTGGCATTTTTGCCCAAGTGAAGTGTGAGTGAATAAGCGGCAAGTTTGCCCAAAGGTTTGAATAAGTGGCACAAGTGCCCAATGTGTTCTAAAACTGCTAAAAATCAACAAAAATTAGGTATCATGGCTCAAGTGTGGACTTTTTCATAAATTTCATGCAAGTATTAGTCTCTTTGTCTTAAATAGTATATGCCTTTGCATGACCCTTTGCTATGCTCATTCTCGATGTTATACCTAGTTCCGATGCCTTACAATTTTGGTTGGATTCATGTGATCACTTGAGTGTATTTCGATACTTGAGTGTGTAACTTGATTTGGTCGAATGCTATAGTTATCACTTTGGCATCTTTGCTTGATTCATTCTCATCTTAGATGGTCCTCAAAACTTGAGTTAGATAATTTCATTTCACATTGTTATATGCCTCTTGACTTATTGCATGCATTTAACTAGTCATTTACCTCACGATTACTTGTTGTCCGGGTTCGATAATTCATGCCATTTACTTGAGGACAAGTAAACGTTTAAAGCTTGGGGGTATGACATGCGTCATATTTGCATTCATTTACCTGTCATTTTACCCTCACATTATTCGCATTTTGGGACCATTTATCATCATTTGCACTATTTTCTATATTTAATTGCTCGAATTGGACCATTTTACATTTTTTGCAATTTTCCACAGGCCGGCGCGATCTAGGCACATAAACGAAAAAATTGGACTGCTCTGTACAGATGTACGCATCGACACGAACGCGTAGAATCTTTCCACGACGAAAACGGAGCTCCGGAGGGCTAATTCAGAAGAAATCAAATTGGGAAAGGACCTAGTTGCAAATGCCAAAACATCGAGGACTAAATTGCAAAAGTTCCAAATCCCCATTCGGCCTGAAAACCTAGCCGCCGCCCCAGATTTCCGGGGGAGCCCGGTTCTCCTACCCTTCCCCTTTCCTTGCTCTCCCCCACGCCCTTCTCCAAATCCGGCCACCGGCGAGCCCTGGGCTGTAGCTCGCCGGCGCGCCACCATCACCGCCGTCTTCTTCCTGCTGCCGCACCTCCTCAACGCCTTCTTCTCCTCCACCCATCTTCTCCACGCCCGACCGCCGCCGCGCCACCAAGTTTCGCCGCCCTACCTCTCTCCGCCGCTTCTCTCCTCCCTTCTCTACTCCCTCCGGCCAACCACCTTCTCCTTCCTCCACCGCTCCACCGCGCCGCCCTCTTCGGTGCGCCCGCGCTTCTCGCCATCCGTGCCTCCTCTTTGCCCTGCCTCAGCGCCGCCACCTCTCCTCCTCCTTCTCTACATCCGGCCGCATCCTCTGCTCTCCCTCCATCACGCCAAACTCGCCGTGCGCCCCCGATTGCTCCGCATCCTCTTCTCCACCGCCTCCCTTCTCCATCTGGCCAACACCACCGTCGCCTCCCATCTTGGCCACCGCTTCCTTGCTCTCCTTCCCCAGCGCCATCACACCACCGCCGCTCCAGATCCACCAGCGCCTCCCCTTCTGCGCCGTCTTCATCTACGCCGCCGACCGCCTCGGCTTCATCGACACCGACGGCGTCCACACCGCCGACCTCCAACAGCGCCCGCCGCTTCTCCATCCTCCACCGCACCACCTCTCCTCCAGCGCCACTCCCTTCACCTCTCCAGATCGGCGTGCCACCGAGACCGGCGACCCCTCCCTCCTCGGCTTCACTTCACCGACAGCCATACCCTTCTCTGCTTCCTCTTCATCTAGGTTAAATTCACTTCTTCCCCTTTCTTGGTTCCAGTTACTCTGTTAATCTTTTGCTTAATTGTGCGCTGTGATGACAATTGCTGTTAATTAACTACTATTAGATGTCACTGTTAATTGTTCAATACTTTGTGAACTGTGAATGTATGATCTGTGGTTATGTTATTGTGTCCTGTTCTGTACTTTTGTTATTGTTATAACTGTGCAATTTTTGTTTTGTTAGTAGTATGGTCAGTGTTCATGTCTTGTGCTTGTGTAGTTGTCAATGTTAGTACCTGTGTATGTTTGAGAGTGTGCCCGATTTAGCTAGGCCGGTGACCGTCTCCCTCTCCTCGTGCTGTCTCGACCTCCCTCTTTTCTCCTAGACTCTTTTCTTCTCTCCGCGGTCTGTCGGTAGTTAAGTCGTGCAGTCGTTCGTAGTTGTTTGTTGTGTCATCCTGCCGTCGTCGTCTAGTTAGCGAACGATCGTCTTCCCCCTCGCTCTCTCTCGACTCCCTCCGTGCTTCTAACCCTCCCCTATTGCTTCTCGTCTCTCTACCTCTTTCTTTCTTGCGGTCGTTAGCTAGGTAGATCGTCGATCGGTAGTCGTGTTCGTTCGTTTAGTCTTGTTGTGTCGTTTGTCCTTGTGCGTCGTTGTCGTTCTTTTAGTTAGTCGTCGTTTTGTTCGTTCGATCGTACGACGTCAATTCGTACGGTCGTTCGTTTCGTCGTTGTTGGATATATCGTTTGGTCGTTTTAGTCGTTTTAGTTTAGTTTTCTCCCCGCTTCGCTTGACCTAGCTTTAGCCGAGCATTAGTAGCCTCGGCCTAGTCCTCGTGGAGAACACGACACTCGCCGCTATTTCGGTGGCAACCGTGCACTTGCGGTGTGCTATTTTCGCACGATCAAGTATTTTGGCGCCGTTGCCGGGGATTAGCTTAGAGCGACAGTGTTAGGCTATAGACTAGGTCGTTTGTTTTCTTTTGCTTGTTTTGTGTTTGTGCTGGCCTGTCTTTTATTTTGTCATTTTTCATATTTGTGATATCTCGCTAACTCCTAACCCTTTCCCTAGTTATTTCTCTCTTGCGCGATTTTTCGTATCCATTCTCGCAGGTTGATTGATATTGGTACTTATTGAGGCTATGGCTTACTATTCTGATTCTTGTGGTTATATGAGCACCCCTAGTACTTATGATACTCTTCAAGAACAGGTAAATCTATTGTCTCGTCAGTTAGAGCGCTATGCTTTAGAGCGAGGAGTTGTGTTAGAGAGCGGGCATGATCATTACAGTTCTTTATTAGGCGCCCACTCTCCGCTTGTTCCTATATGCCGACTTGTGGTTTTGTGGCCATTCACCCACTGAGTGCGGTGTGGTTATTTGTCCACTCCAGTGTTACGGGATGAGCTTTGCTCAGCCGAGTGAGCCATTCCCTGACACTTATCACCCTGGATGGCCTGAGCACTCGAGTCTATCATATGGAAACAACAGCCCTGATATTTCATGCTTTTCTTCTAGTACACCATTGCAGGGTTTTAGATTTGGAGATCAGGATATTTCTCATTGGTCACACCAAAGACTATCCTATACCTCAAAGATCGACTCCTACCCCGAGCTCGATCGGTTGACCAGATTTGAGGAGAGGATTTCTAGGATTATAGGAGATCATGAGAGTAGAATGAGTAGTTGCTTCGCATTGGATCCGACACCTCCTGCCTATAGTTTACCTATGCCTTCACCGAGCCAGTTTGTAGTTCCTATGCTTGAGTTAGAGCAGTCTCACGAGCCACCTCCTTCACATGTAGATCAGGCTGCCAGACTTGATGCATAATGCAAGGAACTGATGACTGTGCCTCCTGGTGGTGATCGTGCATGGCGATTCAGGACGAGATTGAGGCAATTATGAGCACCAGTTCTACTTGTGTGGATAGTTTTACCGTTTCACAGCCTTCCATTAGCACCACAGAGATAGTTCTGGATAGAGATGAGTGTCAGCCTCCGAGTCTTACACCTGATCTTGCTAGCGAGGGCCTGTTGTTGGAGACACCACATATACACTTAGAGGCACCTTAGTCCTATCCTTTGCCTATTGACTCTGAGAGAGAGATCATTGAGCTAGATGATGAGGACCTACCTCCTGATGATGATTGTTTCACTCCTGATTATGAGGATGAGTTTGCGGTAGATTCACTCTTGAGTTGTGATGAGTTAGATATAGATGATGAGAGCTTTGTGCCAGATGACGATGAGTTCATTATGGATATACTTTTGAGTTCTGAGGTTCCACATCTTGATGAGGGGGCTGCTTCCGATGTCGAGGAGGAGCACATTTCTATTGATCCACCACCGGCTACTTCTTTCGTCGACATCGCCCCTCTAGAGGTTTCTACTACCATATATTCTCTTTCGCCTACACTTCAGGTAGTATGGAAACTCTTCCCCGACCACCTCAGGTTTGATTTCCTTGGCTCAGACGAGACATATGCTATTACTAGTTGTGCTCATCTCACTGATAGACCTCATGATGTACTTTATCGATATACCTACATGATTGGATATTCTATTGATGACTTGGAGGGCGTCGACCCTATCACACATACTTGCCATGTCTTTGAGGTTATTTGTAGGGTTTCACTTGTGTACCGTCGACTACGAGCGGACATGGTTCGAGTCGATATTCCTTGGGATCCAGGTGGATTTTGAGGCATGCCGCTTCATGAGGAGGGCGGACATGTGCCTTTTCCATGTCCCGTCCTTGGCCTTCCTCCCGCTACATCCAAATGAGCTTTTTTTTTCTTTTTTTCCTTTTATTTTCATTTTGTTTGTTAGTTTCTCCTCTTTTCTTTTCTTTCTTTTTATTTCAGGTCCCATGCTAGATCCTCATCCTTGTACGTGCGAGAAGCCACGGGATGATTCATCTATTTCCACTGCATCATATACGCCCAGTGAGCTGTTTCTTACCCCTTTAAGCGCATTCTTGATTCATTGCTCAATTTAAGTTTGGGGGAGGACTTGTATGTGTATGGATGATGTTCTAGCATGTTTGTATTATATTTTAGCATGTTTGTATTATATTTGTGAGCATTTGAGCTTATTGTCGTGTAGCTGATGATATGTGGTCATTCTTATGCTTCATATTATGCTTATGTGATGACATATGACCTTTATTATTTGTTCTCATGTCATGCTTATTGTACATCTTGGTCATGTGAGCCCATGCCATGATTAATTAAGAAAGGTCATGCTGAAATTTTCATTGAGCTATATTGTCACTAGTTTCTTGTATGTCTTAAGTCACTTGGCATCATTTTATAGAGCTTGAGTTTTGGTTATTATCCTTGATGTGCTTAGAAACCTTGTGATCCTATAGCATTTGATTCATTGCGAGTTACGCATGTGTCTTACCATTTGCGGATTGAATTGGTTCTAGTCATCGCCTCTTGAATGATCATATCTTAGTTTCATTGCTTTGGCATATGTTATTTTAGATATTGATACTTTGCTTGAATGTAAAATTTGTGAAAGAGATAGTCCTATCTTGAGCCAATAACTTGGTTGATTTAGCACCTACTTACTACGACCTACTTACTTCATAATACAAACCTATGTCTGAATTACTACGACCTACTTACTTCATAATACAAACTACATTAATTACGACTAACTAAATAACACTAACTAACTAGGACTGCGGGAATAACATCGAAAGCATGTGATAAAAAATTATCTGTCTTTCGGGAGAAGCAATCAGTACTGCCACGTCCTTAATGAGCTATGCATTGACTTCTCAAAATAATTAGCTATGCACTCTTAATTTTGAGCAACAACCGCAAGAATGAGCTTCCGCAATGAGCGACTTAGATGACTGATGACTAACTGTGAGAGGTTCGCATTTATGACTGAGTGAAAAGAGAACCCGGTGTGCTCACTCCGCAAATTAAGAACTCCTTATCGGTGCGTGGTACTTCGGGTGAGGGAGGATGACATGGTAACACTAACAAATGTGGAGATGAGGGAGCAGGCAAGGGGGACGACATGGGCATAACGACATCAGTGCAGACGAGGGAGAGCGTGAGGGGGAACGACAGGGACAGAGTGACAATTGTGCAAAGGATGCAGCAGGAAAGGAAAGATAGCAGCAACGGACAGACGTATGTCCGAAGGACAGAGGTCACACACTGCAAAAGATGCCTGAGTATCGCATATTACTAATTACGATTAAAGTTATATGAATTAACATGGTAAATTCGGAGCACATAAAATTTCTAAAAAATTACAAAATTAGGTTGACTATGTCGGAAGGTTGCACATACAGTTTCATAATTTTTGGAGCTCGTTTGCTATATGTAATAACTCCTACAATTATTATAATTGTACGAATTTTTTAGCAACATTCACGGTGGATAAAATTATCAAAAAATTGTACAATCGAGTACATTATGTCACCAGGCTACACATAAAATATTGTATTTTTTGGAGCTCATTTGCTATATTTAAAAATTTGAACAATTAGTAATAAAAAATTAAGATAGGTAATTAAGCTGACTAATTAGCTGATTAATTAGCAGATTACATGCGTCAGCCCTACGGTGTCGTCGCCTGGCCACATACAACTATTATTATAATTTCGGTTACAAACAATACTATATATACCAAAAAGTCGGCACAAGCACAGGAAGCCTGCGCCGCACAGGCAACGCCTCAAACTTTACATCACTCCATGCAAACTGCTACGTCCGCGCCGCGTCAGCTTCCCCACCAGCCTCGTCGGCGCCGCGCTGGTCTGCAAGCTCTGGCTCCGCATCTCCTCCGACCTGGCCATCCTCCGCCGCTTCCCCGCGCTCCACCAGCCCCGCCTCCTCGGCTTCTGCGTGGACCTCCCGTGCCCACGGTTCGTGCCCGTCCCTCAGTTCCCAGAGCTCGCCTCCGCCGTCCGCTGCGCCAGGGACCGCTGCTTCGGCGCCTACGGGTACGTCGCCAGCCACCGTCCGAGCCTCGCTAACTGCCCGGAAACGGCCGCCTCCTCGTCGACTCCCCCAAGACAGCGACGCGGCTGGGCGCCGTCACCACTCCTTACCGATACGCCGTGCCCGTGCTCAACCCGCTGCATGACGATGGCCTGGACTCCCATCTTCCCACCACTGGACGAGGAAGGACATGATCAAGAGAAGTCTAATTATAAAAGCGTCGAATGAAAAGGGTCTCTGTATATGACCATTTTGTTGTATTGTGATATCCCACACCATTTGCTTTAATATGAGTGATCTTTAATTTGTAATGGTGTGCTCAATTTGCTGCTGCGATGAGGCAACGCAAATGGATGAGGAATTGAAAAAACAAATCAGTGAATATGATGATCAGGTCTCTTGGAAAAAGCGTGTGCCGTTTTAGTAGTGTGTGTAATTCCTTTCTGCTTGAGCTAGAACCTTTCTTATGTCACTCATTCCTCTCAAACAGTATGTATAAGCCTGTCTGCTACTGCAATTCGGCGCTACAAAACAATAGGCTGACAGTCGTACAAGTTGAATTTTAAGAAGTTGTCTTCATTTCACTCTTCAGAAAACTGAAGTCCTCCATATGTCAATGTGATGGGACTCGAGTGCTTTTGTTTGCACAGAATGGGATGCATGTAGCCAGATCCAGCAGAACGGCACTGCATCTCCAGAAGTACAAACGCTTTGCAAGCCTAAAACAAGTTCAAAACCAGGTGACATGCATGCTACCAGTCTGTGAAGCTCCGTCAGGCTAAGCATCGCTCCACATATATTGCAATGCAGCTGAATTTGTTCTCTCTTTAATGGCATCCAGCAGCAAAACTCACCACGCTTGCCTCTCAATACCAGGACCTAAATACACCAAAGTACAGATGTAGGGGAACAGTCGAAAAACAGTGAGGCACTGCACATTCCTGGGCATACAAGCATGCTAATGTTTTCAACATAACTAGCAAATGGTACTACACATGATTTTTCATGTATGTATACTGGCGTCCAATGCTTGCTCTGAATCACCAAGTCATTTTCTGGACGTGAAATACACAGAAGTAAAGAAGCAGAGCAGGTACTGAAAACAGCAGTATAAATGCTAAAGCTGGTGTGTGTTCTGGAATTTTGCTCCAACACGTACTAGGAAGTAGGAAACGATCTGAGTAAGTTGGCAGGTGCAATGTTTTCAATGGTTTTGCCCAGCAACCACCTACTTATCCTCCGAGCACAAGGGTGAGCTAGTTGGTCACTTGGACTTCAATCCAGCTCGAAGTTCGGCCTGTCCAGTTTTATCGACAGTTTTGCTCAGGCCCAATGCTAGTGTTGAGCATGGCAAAAATATTTTTCATCTTCCTTGGAATTTATGACAAATATGGAGCTTTTCCTTCTAATTAACCAAAACACCCTCTGTTGCTAATTATGCTTAGGCTCGACAACAAAATCTTAAATCTAACTATTTGAGGACATAACTGACTGTCACACATAAGGAAGGGGGAGGTGGAGGTGTGCCACGGGGCACGGAGAAGGCGGTAACACTAGAGGGGAAGGAGGCGCATGCGGGACAACCAAGGCAATGGTGCAGGTGGGCATGGCCCTCACGTGCGTCATTGTCCTCGTCGGTGCTAGTGTGGCTGCCTGTCATCCTCCGCAGCAACGGCCTCTCTGAAATCCTCTGCGAGTTCCAACCTTCTAGGTGCGTGGTGCGTGGAGTGGAGCTATCTGGACTGTTCCTCGTGGCTCTTTCTTTCTTAATGGTCTCTGCGGTCCAACTAAATATCTGCCACACATCGGGAGATCAAACAGACGACAATTTAATGGTGACATTGATGAAAGCTGGGAATGCACCTATCTAAGGGTCTATTATTTTGAGCTGATGGTTTTTGGATGCTGCCACGTTACGCGTGTGCGTTTTTTGAGGTTTTCATATGCACATCCACCCCAAATAATTAGAGAACAAAAATATACATTTCTATCACCTTTACTTTTTGTCCAGCAACCCCATGCCAAATAAAAAGGCATACTTTGGTGGTTGCAACTGTGCAGTGTAGCAAATCAGTGAGCAAATTCAATATAATTTCAAAAGCAAATTCAGCATAGTTTTGAGAGCAAATACACCTCGTCGTGGACCCAAGTGGGACATAGACCGTACAGTGGTCACCTCGTTTGGCACAAAGTATACTTTGGTGGCTGCAGCTATACAGTCTAAGTCTATTAGAGCAAATCAGCATAATTCTAAAAGTAAATTCAATATAATTTCGAAAGCACATTCAACATAATTTCGAGAGCAAATCCACCTTATTGTAGACCCAACTAGGATGTAGACCGTGTAGTGGTCACTTCGTTTGGAACAAAGTATACTTTGGTAGCTGCAGCTGTGTAGTCTAAGTCTATTAGAGCAAATCAGCATAATTCTAAGAGCAATTTCAATATAATTTTGAAAGCAAATTTAGTATAATTTTGAGAGCAAATCGCGTGCAAGCACGCGAGTGACCTCATCCATCCAGCTGCTATATATACCATACGTTCAATAACATAATCGGACATACACGTGGAAAATGGATTTTTCAATATGAATAAGGTAAGAAATAGATAAATACAAGGGATGGTCTAGAGACGTCTATTGCTGGGATGTTCATCTACTTTCTACATATGTTCCCTATAATAGAGTGAACTAATCTATTTCTTTGTGCAAATAAAACCCCATTAAACACAAATCTTTGTCACCCACGAGCTGCATCATAGACGCCTCGATCCTTGCACTTCCATCCGACGGTTACGGAGATCGTGTAGATGAACGAACCATCATGTGTGCACACGGTATAAGGCATTAGCGATGGCTTTTTGTTATGGTTGATGGTTTTAATTTGCACATTTTAAGATGACAGTGGCGGTGAAGACATTGACGTGGATGGTGTACACTATTTTGGTCTCAGGAAGCTGTTTAGATAATCTTCTTTAAGAAGCAGTCTCATTTATTTGATCTTTCGGAAAAGCCAAAAGCCCAAAAGAACAAGGCCATAATATATATGGCCTTGTTCAAAATAACTTTTGGTTTCTAACTTTTAGAAATCTAAAGTCGTTTTAAACGTGTTGACTTCTAAACGTTATTTTTTTTCTTTTTTTTCTTTTGTATTATATGTGGATATATATGGTTTTTTATTTCCTTTAATTGAATGCCTCAGCTAAAAGGTAATAGTCACTATAGTGTCCATTTCAGCTAAAAATCAATGGCTGTAGCCAAAGTTATCAACAAAAAGTCGTTTTGAACAGAAGCATAGAATTCTAATTCCTACACTCTGGCTCTGGGTGTTGATTTTCTTAGAATTTTACTGCCAATGCGGATTCACCTACTAAAATTCTTCTCCTTTTTTCCCCTCAGACACAAACTCAAACTTCGGCTCCACATTTTCTCACCATTCAATCCGTTCCTCCACCATTCCTCAATGAGTTCCAGCCTTCCATTCTAGGTGCGTCGTGCGTGGAGTGGAGCTATCTGGAGTGTTCCTCGCTGCCTGTTCTTTCTTAACAGCCCATCTGTGGTTGAACTAAATATCTGCGACACATCGAAAGACTGAATAGACAACAATTTAATGATGACGTGGACGAATGAGGTAACACTCTAACTGCTATCCTTTGGTTCTAATTTTCTCAAAATTTTACTGCCAATGCGGATTCAACTGTTGAGTAACCGTCGCTGGCGACCAGTTCGATCGATTAATCTACTAATGCAAAACCAGATCAATCACAGAAGACAGTGAATAGTAGATTGAAAACACAGAGAGGTAGATAGAACTCATGGTCTTTCTTTATTGCTTTCTTTATGATTCCGTATATTAAAATAGCCAATAGTATTACCTATTTATAGCCTAATGGTGAAGTGCCCACCATGGGCTAAGGCTTCAAGCCCAAGCCTAGGTTTTCTAACACTCCCCCTTGGATACTCATCTGACACGTTCATGCCTCGTCAAAACTCCATAAAACCCAGTGGGAAAATTTGGAGAAAAAACACATGATACATGTTATGCTGTGTCGCACGAATTGTCTCATTAAAAACCTTAGTCGAGAAACTTCAAGAAAACTCATCAAGGGAACACAAGAGTACAATCCACCTAATTTCGTTCAATCTTCAGGACTTATTCTTTGGGTACTCAATCTTCATGATCAAGATTTAATAACGAGCTTGAGAAAATTCTCCCCCTAAATTATGTACTTCTCTAAGTCTCATCATTCCAATTCCTCGTATGTATCTTTCAAAGCTAGATGCGGAAAGTAACTTAATGAATAAATTTGCAAGATTCTCACATGACTTGGTATGCAGTACCTTAATCTCGTCTATCTTTTGCAATTCATGAGCATAAAAAAATTTGGGGTTGATATGCTTTGTGAGATGACTCTTCACGTAGCCTGTTTGCATTTATGCAACGCAAGCTGCATTATCATCATAGATAATTATGGGAGCTTGCATAATATTCATCCCACATGATTGCTGGATGTGGTGGATCATTCATCGGAGCCAAGCACATTCTCGTGTGGCTTCGTACATTGCTATGATTTCTGAGTTGTGCGTCGAAGTCGTTACATGACTTTGTTTAGACGATTTCCATGAAATTGTAGTTCCACCACACAGGAATATATAGCCTGTTTGTGACTTTTCAGTATGCGGGTTCGATAGGTACCCAGCATCTGCATAGCCAATCAAGTTCAAATCTTGATTCTTTTTATAGAACAATCCCAAGGTCCTTACTTTCTTGGAGGTATCGGAAGATGTCCTTTATTCCCTGCCAATGCCTTTTGGTAGGTTCTGCACTATGCCTTGCTAACAGGTTTACAGCAAATGCAATGTCCGGTCTAGTACAGTTTGCTAAATACATAAGTGCTCCCACATCACTTAAGTATGGGAATTTCAGTCCCAAGACTTCCTCACTCTCTTCCCTAGGTCGATATGGATCTTTTTCTTGCTGTAAAGACCTCAAGATCATTGATACTTTTGATGGGTATGCCTTCTCGAAGCCGAACCTTTCTAACACCTT
Source organism: Dendrocalamus sinicus (assembly GCA_036346575.1). Taxonomy (NCBI): domain Eukaryota; kingdom Viridiplantae; phylum Streptophyta; class Magnoliopsida; order Poales; family Poaceae; genus Dendrocalamus; species Dendrocalamus sinicus. The sequence continues at coordinate 7,059,030 of CM070646.1, read as the reverse complement.
CTGGGCATAGGCTGACTCAGTTGCAGAGCTAGAGCAAAACGGAGGGGGGTGCAACGGGCCGCGCGTGGGAGCATAGGACGGTGGCAGAATGGGCTGGACAGGGCGAGTGAGGGTGTTTGTTGGGCTAGGGGTACACCATATTGGACCAAGGGGGGTGCACAAAGGGTGAATGTTTACTAGTAATAACTAAAACATTTTTTGGACCCGGGTTCCTGGGAACCCCCTCTGGCCCATTGGGCTCCGCCCCTGGGCTGACTAATGTACTAATATTCCTTCAAGGACATGCTTGAGCTGCAGGCCTAAGCAATATTTGGTTTTACCCAAATCTTTCATTTTAAATTCTGACTCCAGGTAAGAACTTGCTTCTTTTATGTCTTCCATTGTCCCGATGATATTCATATCATCTACATATACCGAGATTATACAAAATCCATTCTGGGATCATCGTATAAATACACAGGGACAATCTTCATTGTTCGTGTAGCCTTTCTTACATAGAAAGTCGCTTAAGCGATTGTACCACATCCTGCCTGATTGCTTGAGTCCGTACAGTGATTTTCTGAGCTTCACACTTTACAGATTTCTATTTGCTCTGTCTTAGTTTGGGATGGGGATACCTTCAGGTACCTTAATATAAATCTTCAAATCCAACTTTCCATAAAGATATGCAGTTACCACATCTATCAATTTCATTTCTAGATTCAAGTTTACTGCTACTGAGATTAAATATCTAAAGGTGATTCCACTCCTGACTGGGGAGTAGGTTTCTTCATAATCAACTCCTAGACGTTGAGTGAAACCTTGTGCTACTAGCTTTGCTTTATATCTTACAACTTCATTTCTTTCATTTCTCTTTCGAACAAATACCCACTTGTGCCCTACAGGGTGCACATGGGGAGGTGTGTAGCTTACGGGCCCAAACACATCTCTTTCATTTAGAGATAATAATTCAGTTTCTATTGCCTTATTCCAATTTTTCCAATCTGATCTCTTCTTACATTCAGTGAGCGATGCAAGCTCGGGATCAAGATTGATGATTGTGCCAATTTTCTTTGCAAAGTAGATATCAACATTAGCTGTTGTCCTATTCATGGACTCTCCCGTGTGCATATAATTTATAGCCATTTCTTCATGAGTTGTTTCTTCTGGAGCTTCTCCTTGCTCATCACTTCTTCCAGTTGCGGTGGCAAATCCCTTTAGTTTTTCGGCTCCGATGTGTGCACACACATTTATGCCGATTTCTTCTTCTATAGGGATGTTCAGATCTGGTATGCCCTTTTCTAAAGGTGTCATACTAATGTCAGGTCTCAATTGACTTCCCTTCTGGTTTTGGGAAACTTCAGTGATTGGCTGTGTTAAGTCCTTATCTTTCTTCACCAAGCGTCCCCGGTTACTTAAGATTCGAGGGGCTGGAGTTCTCGTCCTTTTATTCTGAGGCCTCTAGACGGGATTAAGGATACCTTCTACTTTCTTTGGTATTTCAACCCTCTCCAGTGCATTGTGTGCAGGCACATGCAATTTGATCACGCTTTTCAAATCACTAAAGTGGTCAGACAGTTGATTTGCTAATGCTTGCAAATCAATGATCTTCTGGATTTCTCTATTTGCTTCACTAGTGCACAGGTCATGTGCATGGATTCTCATGGCTTACCACGTAATTTCCCAATATTTTTTATCAAGGGGTTGATTTCCTCTCCCTAATGTTGGGAAATTATCCTCATCAAATATGCAATCAGCGAAGCGGGCGGTATACAAATCTTCTGTCATGGGTTCTAAATACCTGATTATGGATGTTGTCTCATAACCAACGTATATCCTAGTCTTTCGGAGAGGACCCATTGCAATACACTGTGGAGGGGGTATAGGTACATAAATCTTGCATCCAATCTCCTGAGATGAGAAATTTTTAGTGCTAACCCTTGCGCTAGTTGCATAGGTGAATGGATGTTGTAGGCCGATGGTCTAAAGTTGATGAGATTTGCTGTATGGAGGACTACGTGTCCCAAACATGTAGCTAGCAAATTACAACCTGCAAAAGAGGTCGGGCAATAAATTTAACTATCTTGATTAATGCCTCTACTAAACCATTCTGGGTGTGGACATGCGGTATAGAATGCTCAACTGTAATTTCCATTGCCATGCAATAATTATCAAATGTCTTTGAAGAAAATTTCCTATGTTGTCCATTCTGATGGACTTTATGTGATGATCAGGGAAAATATTTCTGATGCGAATTATCTGCGAGATTAGCTTTGCGAAAGCATGGTTTCTCATAGATAATAAACATACGTGCGGCCATTTCGAGGAAGCATCGGTGAGCAGCATGAACATTTTAAATGGGCCTGAAAGTGGTTGAATGGGACCACAATGTCTCCTTAGATGCGTTCCAGAAATGCAGGGACTTCATCATTGACTTTCAAAGTGGAAGGTCTAGTAATTAATTTCCCGTGGCACATGTAGGGACACAAAATCTTCATGATTCAGGAAATTCTTTACATTAATATTATGCTCTTGAGAATTGTTAATTATATTTCTCATCATCCTAAGACCTAGGTGGCCTAATCTGTTATATTAGAGACAGAAAAGTTCAGAGTTTCTAAATACTATCTTCAGGGCAGTATAGGCTGTAGGTGCCTTGATGTTGGTGTAGTATATCCCAGTTTCTAATGAATGAAGTTTTTCTAATACCTTTTTTCATTTTCTTCGCACTTCGTAATGAGCAGATATTTCTTACCGTACTTTTTTCAGTCTCAATGTGGAAACCGTTGGCGCGAATATGCTTAAAACTTAGGAGAATTCTAGTCGATTCTGGGTACAATAAGACTTCTTGAATGATAAAGTTGTGCCTATTGGGAGCATAATTGTGCCTCTTCCTGAATCTATTATACAAGCATCGCTACTGGCGATTGTTGTAAGGCTGCCAACATTCTTACTAATCGACTGAAAATATTTTGTCTCTCTTAAGATGATATTCGTTGTTCCACTGTCGGCTAAGCGCATTTTCTCCATAGAGCGCCACACGTGTTCTTCGATTCACCGGAGCGATTCGTGCTGATAACGTGTTGAGGAACCGTCGCTGGCGACCAGTCCAATCGATTCCTCTGCTAATGCAAAACCAGATCAATCACAGAAGACAGAGAATAGTAGATTGAAAATACAGAGATGTAGAAAGAACTCCTGGTCTTTTTTTTATTTTCTTTCTAATTCCGTATACCAAATAGCCAATAGTACTACCTGTTTATAACCTAATAATAAAGTACCTACTATAAACCAAGACTTTAAGTCTAGACCAGATTTGCTAACATCAACTACTAAAATCTAACTCAAACTTGGGCTCCAAATTTTCTCACCGTTCGAACCCATTCCCCCACCGCTCCACCGGCACAATGAACGAACCTCACCAACCCGTACCCTCCAATGAACTTCAAACTCTATCACACTGACGTCTGGGACCCTGTCCCACCATATCCCACAAGTCATCCAGTAAAGTCCCCGCACCAGCCACATACCCGAAGCACCACCAGCGACTGGAAAAGCACCACTGCCCCCGTGTCTCACTCGCCAACGGCTATATTCCGCACGTACGTACATGACACGTGGGGCCTGGAGATCTGCCTACTCGCTTTCTTCCCCACCCATGCCCTTGACCACTTGAACCCCCGGACCAAAGCGTCCTAAACGACGAGACCCAAACACACGCCGACCGAAGCGAAGCGAAGCGTCGAACGCATGGCGGCCATGGCCATGGACCCCTCCTCCCCGGCGCCGGATGCGAAGCTCCCAGCGCCTCCGTACCACCATTCCCCTGCAGCGGCGGCCGAGGAGGCCGCGACGCCGCCGCCGAAGCCAGCGGGGCAGAGGTCGCCTCTGCCGTCGCCGCTGCAGCTGTCCGGGTGCTCGCTCCACGACCTGCTCCTTCTGTCCCCGCCCCCGAGCTCCCGCCGCAACCGCTCGAGGCAGCGGGCCTCGGTGGGCACGGGCGTGGACGAGAGCCTGGAGATGGCGGGGACGCCGCCGAGGCGGAGGCGGCGCGGGGCCGGCGAGCAGCGCGCGGCGCCCACGGGGGCGTCGCCGAGGAACGCGCGGCGGGCGAGGCGGAGGCTGGAGAAGGAGATCGAGGCGGAGGAGGACGCCGCCAGGAGGGCGCGCAGAAGGAAGTCCACCAGGGCGGCGCCGAAGCCCGCACCGGCGGTGGCTGCAGACAAGGTGGCGCCGGCGGCGGCGGAGAAGGAGGAGGACATGAGCTTGGCTTTGGTTCCGGCTCGCGATGCTGCTATTCACGGTGAGCGAAACTAATCTCTTGTTTGTTCTTGTTAATTACTGATTTGAAGAAATAACTGCTCTGAGTGTTCCCTTGTTCTTCGTGCCTGGGGAATTTTTTATGCATTCCGTTCTAAATGTTCTTGTTTTGAGTCACAGGAAATGATGTTGTGCAGCAGTCTGGGTGGAAAGGTCTCTGGGAAAGGATCGTCGAGTTGGTGATGTGGAAGAACGTCGCGAAATCGGCGCTCTGGTTCGGGCTGGGATCCATGTTGTTCTTCTCTTGCTCCTTTTCAAGAGAGATCACCTTCAGGCATGCACAACCTGCTAGTATTTTACCTGAAATTCCTGCTTTGCTCGATGATTTTGTTGTTGTTGTAATCTCGTATTGAGTTTCGGGTGATTATTTGCAGTCCAATCTCGGCACTTTCTCACCTCGGTGTTATGATCTTGGGTCTAGCCTTCTTCAAAGATTCCGTGCCTCAGAGGTATGAGCCAGTGGTAATCGATTTGCTGATCCATTTGAACCGAAGCAAGTAAGTTGAGTTTGCATTTGTAACAGGCAGCAGGTTGAGAGGGGGAGGAGCTTCCAGTTGACCGAAGAGGATGTTCTCCGTGCTGCCCGTGCTGTGTTGCCGATTGCCAACTCCATGATATCTACGGCACAAGTTATCTTCTCTGGTGATCCGTCCATGACTCTCAAAGTATGCCTAAAATTTGGTTCGTGATGTGACATTCTTGCCAAAGAACAATTTTCCCTGGGTAATTGAAATCTGTAATTGCTGAAATCTTAGGTATTGCCTGTTCTTCTGTTCGGTGCCAAATATGGTAGTATGGTTACGGTATGGAGGCTTCTAGCCACAGGTACAATTGAATGCCCAGAACTAGCAAATCAATCTTCGCATGGCTGCACTGTTAATTCATGTTCTGGTTAATGAAACTTTTCAGGGTTTTTCACCAGTTTTACACTCCCAACGCTTTACATCTGCTATTCGAGTCAAATTCATAGGGGAGGTATAATTTACTTGTCCCTACTGAGATTGCCTTCTTTGTTATGTACGGCTATTGTTCAGAGCATATGCCCAATTCACCCCCCCCCCCTATTTTTTTTTCCTCAGTCGAGATTTTGAGAGATCGGGCTCTAGAAGCATGGAAGTCTTGCCCCCGCAAGAAACTCGTTGCGGCCACAGCAGTGACAATGTGCTGGAACTTGTTTAGTGTTAAGACACGCGTCATGGCAGGTAGCTATGCTGACATGATCGATACATTTGAGATAACTTATTATGTCAATCTCTTTAACTATAATGCAGTGTTAATGAAAATAAGATTTATTCATTAGTTAGTGATAAATATTTTAACATATGTTCATTGATTTGCATCATGGAAAATATTATTAAAGTTTCCAAATCTGTATGGATACAAATTCTGTTAAACCGTTAGTACTGTTTTTTTGAGTAACCAATTTGGAGCAATCTTGGACCCAGATCCCCAGTGTAACCTAGTCAGCAATCTAGTGAAATTTTTTTCAAGAAACCAGATGGTTTTCAAGCCTACAAGTTGTTTTCACTTTTTGAAAGAGTATTGTAAAATGTGAAGTTTATATTGAAGAATAGTGCTAAACCTATTTAAGCCCCGGGGGAATAAGTTACATCTCATGCAGTTTCAAAATTGTATTAACAATCTAGATAATATGGAGTAGCTGTTTCAAAAAGCATTTCACCTACTTTTTAGTGATCATCTTCTTAATGTTTATGTTTTTCTTAGACCGGTCATTTCAGTATGCATATTATATTACAAAATTGTGCTTATGGTATACATTGGAAATAGTGAAACGAAATGTCATTTTAGGAAACATGGACATGGAAAATCTTACAGGTCCACCAAAGTTAACAATCTAACAGTAGCTGATGGAAGATATGTGACATTATCTTCATTACTCTTCTGTATATGCGCTTTGATGCCAAAAAACAGCACTCTTCTGAAGGGTTTTGGTGTCACCTCCTAAATTTTGTGATGAAACATATGGCTACTATTTAGTGAAGAATAAACTGAAAGTCAGCTGTTTGTACTTCTTGTCTTCCCTATTTGCTTAAATGAACATCGAGCCTCCATAAGAAATTAACAAGGTTGGTGTAATGATCTTATTTGATGTTGAACACATGCTTCGAATATTGATGAACTGACAACATATGCAACACAAATGTTTTTTAGTTCTTTGTAATTTGTAATATGAGATACGAGTAGTGTTTGTTGTTTATTGATATGGAAAGTGTTAGCACCTTATGTGGGCACAGTTGGAGGCAGAACCATTCCATTTCATTATGATTTGGACCGCCTTCAAATTCAATTTAACACATGCACAACTTGTTCTCTTATTCAGACATTACCAAATAGATTAATATGAGATAGGAGTAGTGTTTGTTGGTTTCTGATATGCAAAGTGTTAGCATACGTGGGCACAGTTGCAGGCAGAACCATTCCATTTCATTATGATTTGGATTGCCTTCAAATTCAATTTAACACATGCACAAACTGCGCTATAATCAGACATTACCAAATCGATTAACATGGTAGTACATTTCGTGCAGCCTTCATTTCGGTTGTGATACTGCGCTATAATCATCAGTACCGCAAGGCTGATGTGACAACCCCAGAAGGTGAAAGTTGCCAAGATGATCAAGGGCAGAAGATGTAGAAGAGTGAAGTTGCACTTGCACCATAGTCTTCTTACCTATGGAAGCTTGTGACCTGCTATGAAGAGAATTTAGTATTTCTGTACCATAGTCTAGTGGTTTTACCAGCTGTGGCTGGCTACCTCCTAGCTGCAATGTACTTGCAGCAGAGGCAAGAAAATGTTGCAGTTTTATTTTTTTTGAAATATTCTGTGTGTTTAGATTTAGTCTCTCACACTCTTCGATCTATCTGGTTAATAATTTGATGACGAGAATCAACATTGTGTTCGTGTGCATTAGTTTGAGACGAAGCAAAACCGTGCCGACGCGGTGTGTAGCTGCCCGTGCCTTTAGTTTGACATTTTGGCTTTTAGTTTATTTTTTATTATTTCTAAATTTTATCTTTTTCTGACTTTTTGATTTTTTTTGAACTTTTTTGTTGATTCTTTTTTTCTGCATTTGTTTGCATTGTCCGTGATAGGCTAATATGTTTTTTCATTTTTAAATTTTTTTAAATTTAGTTATATCAAATAAGTTACTGTCACTGTAAAGTTACAGTGTAATTTCAGTCAACTACAATGCAGTGTCAGTCATAAGAGTTATTTCAGTCCAAGCGAGCGGCCTCCAAGTTTTATAGCGCCCAGGCGTCAGTCAAACGGGCCTCAATCATGAATCATCAATAGATCGCCCTGCTCGTTTCGGCTTGAGCTTCTGGCTTATTTTTCACTATTCAATAATTTTGTCTTTTTCTGGTTTTTTGGTTTTTTAGCTTTTTGTCGGTTCTATTTTTTCCCGTATTCTTTTGTACTGTCCGTAACGGACTATTCTTTTGTACTGTCCGTAACGGACTAACATGTTTTTTTCTATTTTAAAATTTTTTAAATTTAATTACGTCAAATAAGCCACCATTAATTACAGTGATTTTTAGCCAAAAACCACTTAAAATAAGCCCTTTTGAGCAGAGCTTTTTTTTAACTCCGTGACTGATATAAGTGGGTCTTTTAGATTTATCAACCCATCTGAACCCACCTGTCAGTGACAACGTAATATTGTGTAATAGCATCATCACTTTTTTTTACGAACGAGAAGAGACGAGTAGTCCGCCGCAATTGCGCCGCTAGTAGAACAATACTTTTATAGCTTAGAATTTTGATCAGCAGGCTTTAATTGATTTTTTTATACTACATGACAGTAGAATATACACAGACAAATTGATTGGGGGATAATATTACCCACTTATTCCTTTTTTGTCATAAATTCTTGTGGATTAGTCTTTGTGCATGATGTGTACTACAAGAGTCTAGTGGACATCTTTCTCATGCGCGAACAACATACTTGTAAGAGCTTTCTTAATTATCTCCGCTTGATTAGTGCGACAACGAATAAATTATGGACCACATTCATCTTTGGCATTGCATTGTTGGAGTTGGATGATCCTAGGATGTGAGTATATATTGATATTGGGCATCACCATGTGTGATATGCACGTTATGATCAGTGTACACATGCGCCTTGTAGTTTTATCAATTTCTCATTGTTAATCACGTCTTCTTGCTATATTTATCTTTTGCGTCCACTGCCATCTCTAGCACTTGCATTAGACCTCTAGCTAAAATACCGTGTGCTATTGTTCCTAGGTGCTACAATACATATATTCAGTTGTAGCTACGTGCTACAATGGCACAACAAATAAACGGTGGAAATGTAGCATGTGGCCAGAAGGCTGACGGGTGTACATCCAGTCTACCAGAGTTCAAATCCTAGGCTTGGCGTTGGTGTTCATCAATTTTAGGAGTATATATACACGTGTGTGTTCAATGGAAAAACACGTACCCACACTTTGACACTACTATAGAGAATGTTATAACTGTTGTTTTGAGAGGGCATTTTGGGAATTTCCCAATTGAAAAAGAGTGGAAGGAGCCCTAAAGGTGGGGCCCACCTGTCGGCCACCCGGGCGGAAAAACTAAGGGGGAGGAGACTTTGTCTCCTCCCCGCATCGGCCTCTGTTGGTTGCGGCGCCTCCCCCGTGCGTCGGTTCGATTCCTCCGCGAGATCCGGTCTTCTCGGCTGTGCATGGGGAGATGGCAAGTGGAGGGGCGGCGGCGGAGGCAGAGCTGGCCCGGGTTCCTCAGAGTCGGCCGTTCTCGCCACCCCGCAGCCTTATCCTGTCGCCTCCTCAAAAGGGGATGAAGGGCCCGACGGTAGGGACATCTCTTGCTTCAATCTCTGATTGCTCCTCTTGAGTGGATCTTCTCTCTGTTCTTCGGTGGCCGACGGTTTGCCTTTGAGGCACCTTCGGATTGAGGCCTGATTTCTGGTTTCCTTTGGCGAACCCTAATTCGGGTTTGTGGGGAACTCGGGACACGGGAGGTCTTCCCAAAGAAGAAGAAGACAGTGTTGGTTCCTACTGTGTTGGAGTGCTCTCGGCCAGGGCATTCCTTTGATCTTGTGCGGCATCTCTGTACCTCGGCTTTTCCTTTGGCTTTCGGCTGAAAGGAGGAGTGCGGCATTGTATCTCCGTGAATCATCTACTTGCTTGCGACAGCGGGTTGATAGATTTTCTGGGACAGCGAGTTCTTCGTGCCTTGCCATATTAATTGTGATCTTCGGCTTGTTTGCTTCTTGACAGTTTTGAGTACTGTCAATCTGTGAGTATATTCAGTTCTTTCTCATTTACAGCAGTATATCTTGATCTGCAATCTTAATCAAGTTATTGAGGACTGCTGTGAATGATTGTGGGCGCTCTTGTATGCTCTGTGATGAAATCAATCATATACTGAATTGATCTAGACAACATTTACTAGGCTTGAGCTCTAGGGATTGTTTTCTGCAGATTGTACTGTAGATATTTATATCTCTATCTGTCAGATCTGATTACATGCAATAGAAATTTTGAGTAGGGTAGTAATATGTTAGAACCTGATTGGTGTGTATTATTGATGCAGTATTCTCATTGTTTATGCCTTGTGTAGTATTGTAATATTCTCATGCTGTTCAGTTTACTACTTATTACATGAACTTCTAAAGATTATTGTCTATTTCATTGACTGCAATCAGTTAGAAGAATAGAGATTTGTTCTCTGTTTTTGAGTCTGCTGTTAGTCAATCTATTAGAGCTCAAGTCCCAGTTGCTAATTAATTATGAAGAGTTATGACATGTGCATGAGAAGGCCAAAATCTATGATTTTGCGCAACTCTGTTCTGAGAGCAATCATGAAACAATTATTTTGTTCTGTGCTAGATTTAATTGTTTCATTGTTGCTATTGATATTTTGCTGTTTATTTTCAGCAGTAATCATGTTATATTCTTTAGATATATCTATGATTATGAATGGCAAGTCAGAATTTCATATTTATATGCAATTTATGTCATTTTTATTGTGCTGGAAATATGGTCATTTGATATGTTTGACTGGAATTAAATGTTCAAATATGCTTATACCGCAATATTTACAACAACAGACGGTTTCGTGAGCCGTTTGAGTTTATGGGTCAGTAATGATATGAAGTCATCACTGACGGTTTTCGAGCCGTCTATGATACGTACTATCACAGACAGTTATTAACTTCTCTTAACCATCTATGATAGTTAACTATCACAGATGGTTTATAGTGAAACCGTCTGTGATAGCTCATGAATTATAGATGATTTTAACTATAAATTGTTTATGATAGTCAACTATCATAGATGATTTGTAGTTAAAACCGTATGTAACTAATAAGATATCATAGATAGTTTCTACTACAAACCGTCTAAGATAGTCAATTATCATAGATGGTTGTGAGTTAATAACCTCCGTGATATTCTTTTGTATTCCTAAATCTATTTATGTTTGTTGGCTACCCTCAGGAAATGCTAGTCATGCCCTCTGAAACAAACAGAAACACAACAAGTATACATACATCCAATCCACATTAATTTGAGAAACAAGAACATCCATTTCACAAATCAGTTAACTCAAAAAAAAAAAGAGTTTCGTGCAGAATTTTCTGAGAAGCTAGCATGTTTGGAGGCTAGAGCAAGTGCTCAGCCAGTTGCAGACTGCCCCTATTATTGTGGAAGCCAATCTACACCATCGTCGGAGTAACTGCTCATCCACACACCAATCTAACCAAATCGACACTTGACTTCGGCTTCGGATCTGGACGTGGTCTCCCCTTATCCCACATGTAAGAGTGAGAAGGGGGGGGGGATAAGGCTTCGGCTGGGCTCAGTCGGTTTGGATCTAGACGCGATCTCCCCTTATCCTTTCTCCTCCTCTGAACTCTCGGGCGGCAAGACCGGCTCTGCCATTTCTTGACCAGGCCATATCTCCACCGATGCATCGGGCTTCCTCCTCCTATTAATCCAGATGAGAGGGCTCGGGCGGCAAGACCGGCTCCACCGTTTCTTGACCTGGCCGTATCTCCACCGATGCGTCAGGGCTTCCTCCTCTTATTAATCCTGATGAGAGGGCTCGGCAAGGCAGGCAAATCTGAGAACTCATCAGCTGACTCATACTCTCACATTGGGGATTTGTCTCCTTGGTCGATTTGGGGATTTACGGCAATCTTGCGCGGGATGTGAAGTTCCTGGTCTCGGCTGCTCTGATTCGAGCTCTGTGCCATTTAGTCGCCCTCTGATCTGTGGCTGTGGTGTTTGGTTGTGTGAGGAGGGAGAAAAACATCTTCTTCCTGTGGCTTTGTGCAGCGTCGACTTGTTCCTTGGCTTCTTAATTTGGTGAGCGTTGAATTGAGAAGTTGGACTTTGTATCTCCGATTGCCTCTCCGGTGATTCTCTGGTATTCACCGGTGATTGATTTCCTGGGATATTGTCTCTGACGAGCCTAGCCCCTTTGGCCATCACGACGGCTTGGAGTGCCACTGCTCTGTGAGCTTGCTCTCTACTCTGTTTATTATCTATTGTGCATTGTCAGCCGTGCTAGTATGTATTTCTGAAATTTGGGTAAGATCTAGCACTGGGAGGACCTTTGCGTGATAATATGTGGTCTTGTGAATTGCTGAATGAGATCTCTGACTAGTTGAAATCACAGTGACAATTTAGACTCTTCTGCTAGTGTGATCTCTCATATGTTAGATGATTATCTCTGTTGAGTGTAGTTGATAGCTTTATCAATCGCATTGATACTGTCTTTGCTCGGTCTTGCTTACTGTCTTACTTTGGCTTTGCCGGGAAAATACAAATCTATGCTGGTTTTGCATTGCCGAATATTCATGTTCTTTCTGCAGTAGCATTACTCTGTTATATGTGATAGATTTCGGTTGAAATATGCTATATCTGTATGATCTTGACTTAGATACTGCACTGAGGTAATATTTTCTTGATCAAACTAGTAGAAATTTAAGGAATTGTCACTATGTTTGTAAAATACCGACAAGAGTGGTAGAAGGCCAAGTTTCTTTTGAACTTGTTCAACTCCTCCCTGAGAGCAATACTTCAAATGTTAAATTTGTGCATTATGTAGATTTTAAATGCTTACATGTGTCTTCTATTGAATATATTATAATATGTTAATGTTCTAAATTATATATCTGATTTGAGAGATAATACATGTACTTCCATGTCATTTTCATATTACTGTATATATGCTTCTTGTGCTTAATCACAATTAGAATTAAAATAGAAATATTGCCAAATCCGCTTAATTTCCAACAACAACAACGCACGCTTCTCTAGTGCCTAATGGGAACAGGTACCAATTCTTTATGCTGATGCATGAATAAATCAATTAAGTCTGTGCTGTGTCACACAGTGCAACAACGCATCATGAATGCCCTGCCATATGGTGCTGGTTGGGAAACAAGATTGCAAGGCAACCTTCTGCTTGAGGAGTCAGGTTCAGAAAATATGATCCCAGTAACGGATCTATTGAATTTCTGGGGTACTACCCGAATACAGAAGCGTATAGGATGGATAGGCACAGCAAACGATTGATGTACACCCCAGATGACTTCAAACAGATCTTTGTGGTTTCCTTCCCAATGTACCTACCGGTCATGCAACAAGAGCTTGAGAAGGAAAGTCAACTGAGAGGTGTGAAGCTTCATCTTCTATTTCCAGACTCCAGATGATGTGCTGCACGCTGGAAACTTCAAATGATCGGGCCTGTTTGATATGGCTATGGCTTATGACTTTTGGCTAAAATTTTTGAATTTTGGCTATTTGCGGCAGAGATTACGGAGAGAGATATACTCGTTTGCGATTTTAGTTTATGCAGATGTTGGGCTTTTAACATGTACTACAATTAACTTGTAGATCCCGTCTTAAGAAAATACTCCATTTGAAAGTTAGGTTCTGTAGCAAAAGCTAAAAGCCGCTTTTAGAAGCCGTAAAGAACAGACGCAGATATACTTTGTAGTGCAAGTTAGTCTTTCAGTAGTTTAGTCCTGTTGTCTGCAGAGGAGCATGGATTGATTTTCTACAGTTATGTACACGACACAATTTTAAACAATCTGTAAGTAATTTGTTTCATATCTGAAACTTCAATCACCATTTCTGGTAATGTAACATTTGAGAATACTCTTGTAAAATTTGGTTACAGCCTTCAGAGTATGTCGTTGAAGCCATCCTTCGGGGATAAACCTTCAACACGACTAACAGAGTGTGTTACAAAGTTTTCTAGCAGATTTTAGCTTTTGATGTTGATACTTAGGCCCCGTTTGTTTAGGCTTGAGTTTTTTGGCTTTCAGCTTATTTTGTATTATTCCTAAATTTCATCTTTTTCTGACTTTTTGGATTTTTTGAGCTTTTTGCCAGTTCTATTTTCCTGTATTCGTTTGTATGATACGTGTTGGGCTAACCTATTTTATTTTTACTTTTTTAAAATTTAATTATACGAAATAAACCACTTTCAGTTACAGTGTAATTTCAGTCTGCTACAGTGAAAATTCAGTCATAAGCCACAAAAATTCAGCCTAACTAAGCACCACCTTAGTTTTGATCGCTACTTACTGCTTGTCCTTCCTGTCATCTCGAGGGAAGTGCCTACAAGCCCTCACCGCCACGAGAGACCCTTCTACGGAGCTCATTATTTTAGATCCTGTATTTTTAGGTTGTGGCTGATGGTTTATGACTATGATTGATGAATCAGATGTTACTTTGAAAAGACTATCTCAATAAGCTATTTTGAAAAGATAGCGAAAAATGCAGCGAAAACCTTGTCTGTTTATTTGTGGGAGAAATCATGCCCTGAGAATTTATTTTCAGTCGAATTATTTTTCTATTGGAAAATGGGATTATGACATCATGCTTACGTCAGCCCTGAGTGGATTTTCGGACAAGAGGCTGACATGTGGGCCCTGATTTATGTGGACCAAGTCCACAGACCAGAGGAAAGGCTGAGGTGGCAAGGGTGCTGACATTGCACTGAGGTGTCAGCTAACTGGACCATTTTGCTGATGAGGCAGCCACGTGGTGATGACGTGGCTGACACATGGCTTGGGAGGCTCTCGGTGCTGACGTGGCAGTACATATGGCTGCCATGTGGGCTTGAATGCTGATGTGGCGACCAGGTGGCGCACACGTGTTTGCCACGTGGGCCGAGCAAGGGTGTGGTGGCCGACGCGACATCGTCGTGCGGCGATCTTGGCGTGGCGCCGCCCGAAGCGGGAAGAGCTGAGGTGGCGCGCCACCGTGTGCCATGTGGCATGCCACGGAAGCCGGGGCAGCCGCCGTGGCTCACTGGCCGGGAGGCGCTCGGGAACAGGAGCTCGCCGGAGCTCCGGTGGACGATGGCAGCCAGCGAGAGGCGGAGGAGGGAGAGGAGGTTGAGGGGAACTTGGGGGTACCTGGCGTGAGGCTCGGGCTTTGGTGCGGCGACGGTGGGACACTCGGGAGGAAAAGAAGAGTGGAGGGGGAGGTGGTGCGGAGAGAGGGGATGCTCGAGGGAGGGTTTAAATAGGGTTGGGAAGGGAAGGGGCATGGGGAAGTGGTCGTTGGAGTTGGCGCGGGTGGCGGTGGCCGTTGCGGGAAGAGGGAAGTGGGGAGGTGGGGGAAGTGGGGGAAGGTGGGCGCGGGGATGGCTGGGAGACGTTGTGGGGATGGTGGCACATGAAGGGAGGGAGGTGGGCGGCGCTCACACGGGAAGGGAGCAGCGGTTTTGGCGGCGGGCGCGGGAGGAAGAAGAAGGAGGCCAGGGGAAGGGATGACAGGTGGGGTCGGCCGGCAGTGAGAGAGAGGGAGGAGAGGGTAGCTGACATGTAGGGCCGTGGAGAGAGAGAGGGGAGGGAGGGCGGCGGGGATTGGTGACACGTGGCCTAGGAAAGAAATCAGGCAGCCGGGGGGTTAAGTGGGAGGGGACGGTGGGATGGGCTCGGGTGGCGATGTGCGCAAAATCGGGTCGCACACGTGTCGCACGGAGAGGGAGGGAAGGCGAGTTGAGCGGGTGGTCGGATGGCGGTGACATGGGTGCATCTGGGCCATCCACGCATCGGCCGGAGGGAAGCAGAGGATATTTAAAATTTTATTTTCGATTTTGATATTCAGAAAAGCCGAGGAAATTCATAAAGGCTTAGAAAAATACCAAATAAATTGAAAAAATTTCAGAAAAATTCATAGAAGCTCCTGGAACCATTTTGTACTTAGTTAAATTATTTCCAACTAAAATTGGTGTTATATTTCCATACTAAAAATACTTTATAATTTCAAAATAGATTTTGAAACTCCAGAAAAACTCAGAAAATCCAAATAAAAGCCAAATAAATTGAAATAATTAATTTGACATAGTATTTTTTTTATAGAAAATCAAAATATCGTTTTATTTAATAATATTTTTAGGTTTTTACTTAAATTACTTTTCAAATCCAGCCTTTTTTAAAACATAAATTCAGGGCAAATCCAAAATAAAATTTAGGTGACAAAATACTTATTTTTATTTTAAACCAAATTAATGTAATTTAATTTTTTTCCTAAAAATTTGAAATAAACAGCTGGGATGTTACAAACTGCCCCCCTTAAAAAGAATCTTGTCCCCGAGATTTGGGTTGGCTTGCAAGGAAATGGATTTGGATCTTACTCTGCATGGCTTGAGCTGATATCTGATTCAGGTGTCCTTTCATGAACTTCTTTGGCCTTCTATTTGCTACCTGAAAGTTGTTGGTTGTTGCTTCAGGGGTACCATTCTTCACTACCTGTTACTTCTTGGGGCAGTTGTTAGCATAATGCCCTGTCTCATGGCAGTTGAAACAAGTAAATCTTACTGCAAGGTTCGGGTCCTTCAAGACCTTGTTGTCTTCAGTATTGGGGGAGGTGTCAGCGGGGACTAGCTCTCCTGTTGATGACGATGGCTGGAATTTGTTGGCTTGAGGTGGAGCTCTTCTAGCTTTGGGAAAGCTTTCGGTGTTCATGTGCTGAACATTCATACGTCTTTTCCGATTCTCCATCTCCTGGTGCTTGGACTCCTGGCGAATTGCCTTGCTGACGAGCTGGTGGAAATCAGCGTAGTTGTTGGAGAGAAGTTAAACCGATTGGTTGTCATTGAGTCCTTCTAGGAACGTTTCCTGTTTGGCTTCATCTGTAGTGACGTCTTTAGATGCATAACATGCCAACTAGTTGAACTTCTGCAAGTACTCGTTCGTGGAGCGGTGCTCAAAATTCCCTCTTCTTGAGAGTGACGGTGCTAGTGGGAACATGAGCTTTGCGGAAGTTCTGTATAAACTCATTCCAAGTGATGGCTTGAACATTGGCGTGTGCGGCGGTGTAAGTGTCCCACCATTCTGAAGCTGGTCCGCTCAGCTGATGAGAAGCGAACAAAACTCTTTCCTGATCACTGAATTGGATAGTGTCCAGCTTCTTTCCCATGACTCTTGGCCAATCATCTGCGTCTAAGGGGTCAGTGTTGCTGGAGAAGGTTGGGGGACGCACCCTCATAAATTATGATAGTCTTGATTGTGGAGCTTGAGCTGGTATTAGCAGAGCTGGTTGTGCAGGGTTGTTGGTGGTATACGCTAATAGTTGAATAAGTTGATTTTGGTTTGCCATCATCTGAGCCCAATCAGGTTCACTTGTTGGCAAAGGAGTGGGAACAGGCTGACTTCCTTGTGTCCCATTAAGGTTGCCGTTGCTGTTATTCCTTGTGCTCACCATCTGCTCGTTGCTTTTAAGAATTAGGAGAGAGAAGACTCAAGGAAAAAGGGAGAAAGAGGGGATGTTTTCCACAACCCAAAAACAAAATGCCAACTTAGCAAAACTTTTATTAATCTCATAATAGGTACTAGTTACAGTTGTGACAGAAGAGGTAACTAACAGCTCATAACAATGTTCCTTAACTAGCCTAACAACCTATCCTAAAGGGGTAAGGGTCATCTTGGAGTCCTCCTTCGTGGCTCTCAAGGAACAAAACATGACCCTTCGATGCGAAGACGGAAATGGCGGTAGAGACGAAGAACTCTTTACGAGCGGCTTCTTGTCTAGCTCTTTCAAACGAGTAACCATTTCCCTTGAAGTAGTAATGAAGACTTCCTTGTCCAGTTCGCTTGGTAATGAGTAGAGTGAAGTGATGTCCCATCGTCTGATCTCCATGGCGGTCTTCTTTGTGCAAGTAGATAGCTCGGCGTTGGAAACCCAAACGACGAAGTAGTCGATGAAGGCCTATACTCTATCCATCATTTGGTGCAACTTGATAAGTGTTCATCTATAATTGTTTGAAGAAGAAAGAAGTTAGAAATATGTTTTTGAATGATAACAATAAAGATGAGGAAGAGTTGAGGGATGAGAGAAAGCAAAGATTGAGGGGTAAGGATAAGCATTATACACACACACACACATATATATATTTGAAATTATTGTTCATTAAAGATAAGTTCTTAGGGTCTGACCATTCTATTCTACCTACGGTCACGTCTTAGAGTCGTTATGGCTCTGATACCACCTTTGTCGGAACCCGGAGCAACAACTCCTAGATCCTCTGTGTAAATCGCACTAGTCCAGGAATTACTAGTGCACACAGTAGAACAAAGGTACATATCAAGCACAAATGACCAATTATATTAAATAAAAGAGTACGGCCTTATGGCCAAGTCTTACATGAATGCTCATTGGCAACAACAATAAAGCAAATAACTACGGAAGCAAACTGATTAAAAGCGAAGCCCAAGCAACGATAGTAAGACGCGGTCTACTCGTTCAGGTCCTCACCGTTGTCGAAGTTGTCTTCCTCTGTGTAGAGATAGTAAGGTGAGTACAAACTTGTACTCTGTAAATCACACAGAGAAATGCAACATAATGATAAGGCGTCAATGGAAGGCTTATAGGGTTAGTTTGAGCATAAAACATCATTTTAAAAAAAATACAATAATAGATTAAAATTATTGAATTTAATACAGTAAGTAAAATAGTACATATAATTGAAAATAATACCGTTAGTGCAGGCTCCGACCAAACACTAACCTAATCACGGGCATCCCACCCGGACCATCCTTTCCAAAAAGATCTCATATGTATTCCATCCATCCACATGTTTTCAACCACTTATGGATTCCATCCATCCACAAGCTTTCAATCTCTCATGAATTCCATCCATCCACAAGGTTTTCGAAAACCGTTTTTGAAAGACAAAGTCTAATCCATGAAAAACTTTTACTCAGCATGCCTATGACCGTAGGTACGGTTATCCAGGATAGATTATACACTCTGCAGAGGTTGTACAGCTTTACCCACAAGACATGATCATCCTATATTGCGACGTGATTAACACACTTTCTTATGTGTGCAGCGAGGAGATCATGATAAGGCCTTTACAATGCAAAGCCTTCAACCTGGTCAAGCCAACTCTAAGGTTTCACCCCAGTAAGGAATCCACCAGACCGAGACCCCCTCTTGAGCCGAGTGAGACTTCTCATGGTACACGCTACGCTCACTTTCAACCTACAACATGACTCAGGTTGGGACCCACAATTAATCAGCCAGGACTGTCCCATTAGCCTAAGTCTAAACTAGATTTTATATTTTATTTTGAAATAATTTTATAATCCTTCTTAACTCACCAAAGTCAAGAATACATTTCAAAAACTTACCATTTTATGTGAAAATGGTATCCCAAGCCTAAGTTATATTTATGCAGGGATAAGCGTTTGCTACAAAAATTCTCTAGCCATACTAGTGTACTAACTAGAGTTTTATTTTAGGGTGACAAGGTATCGAGGGATTTAAAGTCAATGGAGGAATTAAAAAGTAGGCAATAACTAAATTAAAACTGAATTGAGATACATTGAATAAAATTAAGCATGCAATGTAATTTAAATCAAAATAATTTTATTTGCAAACTAGGTACAACATGGTCAAGGAGTATAACTTGCCTTGCTCCACGGATGGGTGTGAATCATCGTCGTAGAATTCTCCCGAATCATCGTAGTCTACACATGAAGATAACGCACTAAATTCAAATAAACTATAAATATTTAAATTGAGGGCAGAAATGGATAGAGGGAAATTTTTGATGAATTTAGAAATTTGAATGGACTCAATCAGAGTTAGGACGAAGGAGAACGGGCTCTCGAAAGTTTAAAATTAGAGAAAAAGTATAAACTGGATTTTTGGAATTATTTTTTCAAAAGAAAAATAGGAATTATGACGTCAGCCCTGAGAATTTATTTTCGGCCAAATTATTTTTCTATTGGAAAATGGGATTATGACATCATGCTGACGTCAGCCCTGAGTGGATTTTCGGATAAGAGGCTAACATGTGGGCCCTGATCTATGTGGATCGTGTCCACAGACTCGAGGAAAGGCTGAGGTGGCAAGGGTGCTGACATGGCACTAAGGTGTCAGCTGACTAGGCCATTTTGCTGACGAGGCAGCCATGTGGCGATGACGTGGCTGGCACGTGGCTTGGGAGGCTCTTGGTGCCGATGTGGCAATACATGTGGCTGCCACATGGGCTTGAATGCTGATGTGGTGGCCAGGTGGTGCACACGTGTTTGCCACGTGGGCCGAGGAAGGGGTGTGGTGCTGACGCGGCGCTGTCCGTGCGGATGGTGCTGGCGTGGCGCTGTCCGAGCAGGGAAGAGCCGAGGTGGCACGCCACCGTGCACCATGTGGCGTGGCGTGCCACGGAAGCTGGGGCTGCCACCATGGCTCACCGGCCGGGAGGAGCTTGGGAACCGGGAGCTCGCCAGAGCTCTGGTGGACGGCGGTGGCCGCGAGAGGCGGAGGAGGGAGAGGAGGTCGAGGGGAACTCGGGGGTACCTGGCACGGCGCTCGGCGAGCACAGGAGGCGGCCGACGATGGGGCACGGGGAATTGGTAGCCGGAGTTGGCGCGGGTGGCGGCGGCCGTTGCGGGAAGAGGGGAGTGGGGAGGTGGGCGCGGAGATGGCAGGGAGACGTTGCAGGGATGGCGTGCGTAGAAGGGAGGGAGGTGGGTGGCGCTCGCGCAGGGAAGGGAGCGGCGGTTTCGGCGGCGGGCGTGGGAGGAAGAAGAAGGAGGCGCGAGGAAAGGGATGACAGGTGGGGTCGCCGGCAGTGAGAGAGGGAGGAGAGAGCGGCTGACAGGTGGGGCCATGGAGAGAGAAAGATAGGGGAGGGAGCGGGCGGCAGGGAATGGTGACACGTGGCCAGGGAAAGAAATCGAGCGGCCGGGGGGGTTAAGTGGGAGGGGACAGCGGGATGGGCTCGGGTGGCGACGTGCGCAGAATTGGGCCGCACTCGTGTCGTATGGAGAGGGAGGGAAGGCGGGTTGAGCAGGCGGTTGGATGGCAGTGACGTGGGTGCATCTGGGCTATCCACGCGTCAGCCGGAGGAAACTCATAAAGGCTTAGAAAAATACCAAATAAATTTCAAAAATTCTAGGAAAATTTATAGAAGCTCCTGGAACCATTTGGACTTAGTTAAATTATTTCCAACTAAAGTTGGTATTATATTTCCATACTAAAAATACTTTATAATTTTAAAAGAGATTTTGAAACTCCAGAAAAACTTAGGAAATCCAAATAAAAGCCAAATAAATCCAAATAATTATTTTGACATAGTATTTTTACAGTAAATCAATATATCATTTTATTTTATAATATTTTTAGGTTTTTACTTAAATTACTTTTCAAATCCAGCCTTTTTAAAATAGAAATTCAGGGCAAATCCAAAATAAAATTTAGGCAATATAATACTTATTCTTATTTTAAACCAAATTATTTTATTTTATTTTTCTAAAAATATGACATATACAGCTGGGCTGTTACAACCTCCCAGATCGCTCAGTCGACTCAATCGTTATAAATACCTAGGCATGCTTTAGATGTCTTCTCCTTACTCCAATGCCCCTGCCGCTGCAAGGAATCATTCCCTAATAGCCCGTTGCTTGCCAGAGGCTCCTTCTTCTTCAACTCTAGCCATTCAGAGATCGGCAAATAGGAGATTTCCTTGGCCAATTCCGCTCGGTTGAAGCTTCACCGCACCCTCCTCACCCTGTCCCCATCACCAATTCAGGCTGCCGCTACCTATGCAACACTGTTACCATGCTCCTCTTCGCACCTCCGCTGGTCCACACCATACCATCTTGGCCTTCCTCGAGCCCACCTAACTACCCAGGTAGGCTTGTAATAGCTCGTAGATGCTTTCTATTCAGGGAATTGGTTCAATTCCTCTCTGTTTGTTGTAGCGTCGTACGTCCTGTTCTGCCGCTACTTGGGCTCGTCGTTGGCTACCACACTGATCAAATTGAGTCGGGAGTTTTGGCTAGTAGGTGCGCGGATCTCGATGAACCCATTTTGAGTATGCTCATTGATCACCGTGCCATCCCGTGATGAACTACTGTAGCTTGGTGGTTAATTAATGGCCATGATCAGTCGATCGCTAATCCTACTAACATGCGGGCCCTCTTAGTTTAATTAGCGCATGGTATCAATGACATGTGGGTCCTCTACAGTTTAACAACTCTTTTAAAAATCAGTTAAGTAACCAAGAACCACTAATATATGGGCCCTATTCGCAGTGGCTACTGTATGAGAGCCCCACCTGTCAGTCACAGTGACATTTTCCAATTAAAAGATAATTTGGAAAGAAATTAAAATCAATGGGCCCCACCTATCATACACAGTAGCTTTTTCAATTATAAAATAAATAGAAAATGAAATTGAAAACCCCAGCGGGACCCACCTGTCAGAGAGAAACTCTCCCCCTTTTTAATTTCTGGAATTAAATTTAAAACCAAATTTCAAATGGCTTGTTCTCTTCCATCCTAAGTCCAAATTTAGTAAAATTTGTTTCTAAATTAATAAAAAATCAAGACATTTCCAATGGAACTAGAATCTTGAACTTTGGAGTTCATTTGAATTTCTATTTGAATCCATTTCCATTTGCAAGTATTTATTTGAGTTTATGCATATTCGTTTACATAGCGTACGAGGAACAAGCAGATGAAGAACCTGAGGCAAGCCAAGATCTGCAAGACCAATCAACCTGTGAACAAGGCAAGTCAATACTTTGATCAAATTGTATCTACATTTTATGTGACTTATTTTAGTTTAAATTATCAAACTGCATGCTATTATTTAGTACGCAAATTATGTTCGCCTTAAGAATTTAGATACGTGCCTATGATACATAGTGATTCTATTATATTCCATTCCTTAAAATAATTGAACACTAAGCCCTTGTCACCCTAGAAACTAGACATTAGCTATAAGTCATATTTAAAGCGTCATGCTTAGTCTTACTTAGACACTCGGGGGTATTAATTTGTCCCTGATATCATTTTGACAAGAAAACTTGATTTGGGCAATCATTGGTAGAAAGTGGCTGGTATGTTGTAATATGGTTATTTTATGATTCCAAAAACCTCAACTTGCTTAAATATCTAGGCGGATGGTATGGGAGGCTACTGCAGTGGATGCACGAGAGTGTTAGATTGTGTTAGAATCGCCCAAATAACTCTAAGGACTGAATCTTGTATGACCTCCCAGTGTAAAACAGTGCGACCACAAGTTTATAATGGGTACGACCTGGCTAATTAATTTGTATCGACCCAGTGTGGGTTGCACCATAGGTGTGATCACATGCAAGGGGATGGAAGTATCCCTTTGATGTGATGATGCAAGAGAGGGCTTCTGGAGGGATGATCATATCCCACAGCGGTGGAAACCTTAGTGAGTATGGTGTCACTGGGAAGATACTTCGTAAAGGCCTTGAGGTGATCTTGATCTGCTTGTCTAAGGATACAGGTGGAACAGACAAGCTAGTTGCCTCTTCTGGGTAAAGTGTGTGACCTTTGCAGAATAAAAACTGTTTGAACAGCCGTGCCCATGGTCATGAGCAGGCGTTGGGAACCTATAGAAGTTAGTGTCTATTTATAAAAACTTTGTGGGTAGAATGAAAGCTGGTTTGTGTTGCCCTAGGTGGTCGGTCCCAGTGATGATATTAGGGGAGTATAACGCTAAAGAGCTTACATTGGATGCTGGAAGCCATGTAACGGTTGATGGATCCCGCATTATTATTAATATTGCAATCTTTTATGTATTCTAGAAAATCAACTTTAGTTAAAATTGCTAAGTCTTAGGGATTTCTATTATTCATATTTGTCAACTAAGGCATTTAGCAAAAGAACCACATCCAACCTTGCTCAAACATGAATCTATAATAATGCATTTTGTGTGTTAGCTCATGAAGCATGGTTGATTGTGCTCACCCTCGCTGACTCAATTAACTCAGAAGTGGAGGAGTAAGACCCTTATGCACACCACAATGCACTAGGTCTAGAAGGTGAAGAGGACAGAGGGACTAGAGAAATCATTAGCATGACAACTTTTGCCCCCCACTCACTTGCTAGTGGGGAGCTTATGGCCTCGCTTTTGTTAATCTATCTTGTTTCCGCTTTTGCATTGTAAGTATTTGGCCTAAGTGCTCCCTTTATGTAAACTCCGAGGGTAATATTATGGAATGGTATGGTCTAAGCGTGCATGAAATGATTTAGCAATGTATTTGTGAGCATTATCTACTGATCTAGTGAATAGTGTGATGGAATCATAGAGCTGTCTGGATTATAAAATCTGGGTCCGACAAATCTCATTCAAATAGGGAGAGAAAGAAAAAGATGCACGGTTCAGCAAAAAAATAAGTAGACTTAATCTGCCAAGTGGCGTGCCATGTCACGGCACGGTCGCACATCACAGGTCATAAGTCACTCAATTTTCCAAGCAAAAGTATGCAAATACGCATGTGCGTGTGCATGTGTGTTTAGCCAAGCTCTTCTCATGCCATCCCATCCATGTGTCATACGATTTAAGGAGTGGCAAGGACTCCACCTTATAAATTGATCTCGTTCATTTTGCCTTAGCAATAGGTACTAAACCATTCATGCTTTGAAATTATAAAAAATGGGCCTCACTCATATGGGCCTATTTCTAACAATCCCCCACCAATTCTAAAGCAAGTAGTAAAAGATGTCAAAGATATCGTACTAAATGTAAGTCCTGTATGGGTTAACTTACATCTAGATTGGCAAGATTCATCTTCTCACAGCTAATGAATGGACTACGCCTTGAATTCACAACTTTTTATTGTCAGACTCCACTTGAAATCTCAACTGATACTAGGCTACCAATGAACCATATCTAAACGGAGTGTTATATGGTTATACTCCCTTATCTGCTTATGAGCTTTCTAGAGAATGCCCTATTCTCGTGAACTGTGACCACACAGTTAGGCTCAAGTAGTTGTATTTCTTTCTAGGTATCCTGCAGGCTAATATCCTTTTCTCATTTGGACAATAGAATACATTAAGGCTTTATGCCAACTTTCCATATAGTCGAGAGTACTTTGTTTATTATGACATTGGTACAATGAATATGTACTCTCTTGTTACAACATCAACTTGTTTTTCCCATTACCTAATTCACAGGATCTCCGATCAAGAAGGTATGAGTTATTATTGTGATGTAACTCAAATAGGTTTTATTCCCATATCGATAGATACAACATAATCATTTTTCATGCTAACCCCTTTGTAAAAGGGTCTGCCAGATTTTTCTCAGTGCGAATATAGTTCATAGTAATCACTCTAGAGTTTCTCAGTTTTCTGACAGATTTAAGCTTATGCTTCACATGTCTAGAGAACTTCATATTATCCTTAGTACTTGTGACTTTAGCCAACACTCTTTGATTATCGCGGTGAATCAGGATTGCTTGTATTGGTTTCTCAACCAATGGCAAGTCCAACAGAAGCTCTCTCAGCCATTTAGCCTCAACAGTGGCTATGTCAAATGTTACAAGTTCTACTTCCATTGTTGACCTCGTTAATATGGTATGTTTGCAAGATCTCCATGGAACTGCAGAACCAGCTAAAGTAAACACATAGCCATTTGTAGCTTTGATCTCATCCACATTAGAGATCCAATTGGAGTCATTGTATCCTTCTAATATAGAAGGGTATTCAGCACAATGAATTCCAAAAGTTCTTATGCCTCTCAAGTAGCGCAACACTTTTTCAAATATCTCCCAGTAATCATCTCCTGGGTTAGAAGTAAACAAACTTAATTTGCTCATAGCAAATAAAATGTGAGGTCTTATGGCACTAGCTAAATACATGAGTGACCCAATAATTTGTGAATATCTCAATTGATCTTTTTCTAGCTCTTGATTCTTTCGAATCTTAATGCTTGCCTCATAGGGCATTGGAGGAATTTTGCAGTTTTCAAAACCGAACCAGCTTAATATTTTCTCAGTAGGATGGGATTGGTTCAAAGTGATCCTATTCTCATTCTTAATCAATTTAATATTCAGAATGACATCTGCCTCTCTCAAGTCTTTCTTATCAAAGCATCAAGATACATAATTGCCATATTTATCAAGTGCCACCTGCATCATATCGATACAAACACATCGGCCAAATATGTTACTTTGTTATTTCTGGATAATACACATGATGCATATACTCTCGATATATATGAATATTGATATATCATATATATCGAGAGTGTATGCGTCATGTGTATTATACAAAAATAATAAAGTAACATATGCACAGCTTGCACTATGTAATTTATCAAAATAAATAGTGCACAGTCAGCTTGCATATTTTCTGGAAGCAAATTGCAGAAAAGCTCTAGATAAGTTTGCACCAAATTAATAACAATTACAAGTGAATAAGAATGTTCATGCATTTTAAAAGAATGCAACAAATGTATAAGGGGGCATTCTGTGGTTGCTGAGGGATATATGCATATCCCTTTAGAGAAGAGCACTAGATAACTTGTAACAAATTAAGAGCAATCAAGTGTGATTAGTGGGCAGATAGATATGTTCATGCATCCTAAAAAGTATGGTGGTTGAGATATGCATATGCACCTTACAAGCCATTGAGTCTTCAGAACTTTATTCTTTTGGGTACTTGATCTTCATGATCAAGATTTATTAGCGGGCTTGAGAGAATTCTCCCCCTGAATTCTGCACTTCTCTAAGTCTCATCATTCCAATCCCTCGCACGCACCTTTTAAAGCTAGATGCGGGGAGTGACTTAGTGAACAAATCTGCTAGATTTTCACAAGACTTAGTATGCAGTACTTTGATCTCGTCCATCTTTTGCAATTCATGTGCATAAAAGAACTTGGGGTTGATATGCTTGGTGAGATGACTCTTCACATAACTTGTTTACACTTGTGCAACGCAAGCGGCATTATCTTCATAGATAATCGTGGGGGTTTACACAATGTTCATCCCACACGACTGCTAGATGTGGTGAACCATTCGGCGGAGCCAAGCGTACTCTCGTGCGGCTTCATACAGTGCTATAATTTCTAAGTGGTTCGTCAAAGTAGCTACAAGGCTTTGCTTAGACGATTTCCATGAAATTACAGTTCCACCACACAGGAATACATAACATGTTTGTGACTTTGCGGTATGCGGGTCCGACAGGTACCCAACATCTGCATAGCCAATCAAGTTCAGATCTTGATTCTTTCTGTAAAACAATCCAAGGTCCTTACTTCCTTGGAGATATCGGAAGATGTCCTTTATGCCCTACTAATGCTTTTTGGTGGGCTCTGCACTGTATCTTGCTAACAGGTTCACAGCAAATGCAATGTCCGGTCTAGTGCAGTTTACTAAGTACATGAGTGCTCCCACTGCACTCAAGTATGGGAATTCCGGTCCTAGGACTTCCTCCCCCTCTTCCCTAGGTCAGAAAGGATCTTTTTCTTGCTGCAAAGACCTACCGATCATTGGTACTTTCGATGGGAATGCCTTTTCAAAGCCACACTTTTCAAGCACCTTCTGAGTGTAGGTCGACTGATGTACCAAAATTCCTTCAGGGACATGCCCAAACTGCAGGCCTAAGAAGAACTTGGTCTTACCCAAATCTTTCATTTCAAATTCTGACTCAAAGTAGGAGCTTGCTTCTTTTATGTCTTCGACTGTCCTGATAATATTCAGATCATCTACATACACAGAGATTATACAGAATCCATTATGAGATCACCGTATAAATACACAAGGACAATCTTCATTGTTCGTGTAGCCTTTCTTGCAGGGAAAGTCGCTCAAGCGATTATACCACATTCTTCCAGATTGCTTCAGTCTATACAGTGACTTTCTGAGTTTCACACTGTACAGATTTCTATTTGCTCTGTCTTGGCTCGGGAGAGGGATTCCTTCAGGGACTTCCATATAAATCTTCGAATCCAAGTTACCGTAAAGGTATGCAGTCACAACATCCATCAATTTCATTTCTAGGTTCAAGTTTACTGCCATTGATGTCAAATATCCAAAGGTAATTCCACTCATGACTGGGGAGTAGGTTTCTTCATAATCAACTCCAGGACGTTGAGTGAAACCTTGTGCTATTAGTCTTGCTTTGTATCTCACTACTTCGTTTCTTTCATCTCTTTCGAACAAATACCCACTTGTGCCCTACGGGGTGCACATGGGGAGGCGTGCGGCATACGGGCCCAAACACCTTTCTTTTGTTTAGAGATAGCAATTCAGTTGCTATTGCCTTCTTCCAATCTTCGTAATCTGATCTTTTCTTACATTCAGCGAGCGATGTAGGCTCGGATCAAGATCAATGATGGAGGCAATTTTCTTTGCAAAGTAGATATCGATATTGGCTGTAATCCTATTTAGGGACTCTCCCGTGTGCATATAATTTATAGCTATTTCTTCATGAGTTGCTTCTTCTGGAGCGATTGCTTCTTTAGAAGCTTCACCTTGCGCATTGCTTCTTTCGATTACGGTGGCAAGTCCCTTTAGTTTTTCAGCTCCGATGTGTGCGCACACATCCATACCGATGGGGATATTCAGATCCGGTATGCCCTTTTCTGAAGGTGTCATATTGTGCCAGGTCTCAACTGGCTCCCCTTCTCATTCTAGGGACTTCAGTGATCGGTTGTGATAAGTCCTTCTTATCCTTTTTCGCCGGGCGTCCCCGGGAGTTTTGGACTCGAGGAACCGGAGTTCTCGCCCTTTTATTCTGAGGCCTCTGGACGGGATTAGAGATACCTTCAATTTTCTTTGGTATTTCAACCCTCTCCAGTGCATTGCGTGCAGACACATGCGACTTAATCACGCTCTTCAAATCACTAAAGTGATCGGGCAGTTGGTTTGCTAATGCTTGCAAGTCGATAATCTTCTGGACCTCTTTCTCAGTTTCACTAGTGCGCGGGTCAAGGGCATGAATTCCCGTGGCTTCCCACGTAATTTCCGACATTTTTCATTAAGGGATTGATTTCCTCCCCCTAATATGGGAAATTATCCTCATCAAAAATACAATCAGCAAAGCGGGCAGTATGCAGATCTCCCGACATGGGTTCCAAATACCTGATTATGGATGCAGTCTCATAACCAACGTATATCCCAGTCTTGAGTGGGCCCATTGCAGTACGCTACGGAGGTGGTATAGGTACATAAACCTTGCACCCAAACCTCCTAAGATGAGAAATTTTCGGTGGTGACCCTTGCGCTAGTTGCATAAGTGAATGGATGTTGTAGGCCGAAGGTCTAAGGTTGATGAGATTCGCTGCATGAAGGACTGCGTGTCCCCAACATGTAGTTGGCAAATTACTTTTATGCAAGAGGGGTCGGGCAATAAATTTAATTCTTTTAATTAAAGCCTCTGCCAAACCATTCTGGGTATGTATATGCGGTACCGAATACTCAACTGCAATTTCCATCGCCATGCAATAATCATCAAATGCCTTTGAAGTAAATTATCCGCGTTGTCCATTCTGATGGACTTGATGTGATGATCAGGAAACACATTACTGATGCGAATGATTTGCGAGATCAATTTTGCAAAGGCGTGGTTTCTTGTGGACAACAAACCCACATATGACCACTTCGAGGAAGCGTCAATGAGCACCATGAAATACTTGAATGGCGCTGAGATGGGCTGAATGGGACCGCAAATGTCCCCCTAGATGCATTCTAGGAATGCATGTACTTCATCCTTCGCTTTCAGAGTGGAGGGTCTAGTTATTAGTTTCCCGGTGGCACATGCAGGGCACACAAAATCTTCATGATTCAGAAAATTCTTCACATTAATATTATGCCCATGCGAATTATTGATTATGTTTCTCATCATCCTAAGACCTGGGTGGCGTAATCTATAATGCCAGAGACAGAAGAGTTCAGAGCTTCTAAACACTGTCTTCAAAACAGTGTAGGTTGCAGGTGCCTTAATGTTGGTATAATATAGCCCGGTTTCTAGTGAAGGAAGTTTTTCTAGTACCCTTTTGCCATTCTCTTCGCGCTTCGTGATGAGCAGGTATTCCTTACTGTACTCTTCGTCAGTCTCAACGTGGAAACCATTGGCGCGAATATCCTTAAAACTTAGGAGAGTTCTAGTCGATTCTGGGTACAATAAGGCTTCTTCAATGACCAAAGTTTTGCCCATTGGAAGTATAATTGTGGCTCTTACAGAACCAATTATACATGCATCGCTTCCGGCGATTGTCGTAAGGCTGCCAGTGCTCTTACGGATCGATTGGAAATACTTAGTCTCTCTTAAGATGGTATTCGTTGTGCCGCTGTCGGCAAGGCATACTTCCTCCATAGGGCGCCACACGTGTTCTAATATAACGTATTTAATTAACATGTCTTAGAAGGCATTCAACACATAAATAAAATACGCTAATATCAGAACATATCATGCCATCAAAACTGAATAAATGAATGTATTATTCCAAATTCATCCAACCATTATGAGAAAACAAAACCTAAAGCACCATCCATGCAAGTTCTAAACGTGTCCATTTAACACAAAATAAATCACAATTAACGTCTAATGCATTCTATGCATCAAATGGAATCAACTAGAAAATCATCAACTTCTTCGGCTATTTTCTCAGGAGTGATGTTCTCTTCAAGAGAGATCTTGGCGGTGGCTGACTCTAAGTCATAAGGGGGCGCTGCTGCTGGGATGGGTTCAACATCCATCATCTTAGACAGCTGCTTAGGGTGCTCCCCCTCGACTGCTGCAAAGTGGGCTTCTAGCTGCCCTTTGCCATCCTTCTTCTTCTGAGCTTCGTGGGCATCAATGACATTCTGCGGTTCTTTGCATATCCACGACCAATGCCCCCACTTGCCACACTTGTAGCAGCCCTGGTTCTGCTGGCCATAGGTCTTGCCGCTCTTCTTAGCCTTTTTGTTGTTTGGAGCATCTGACTTGCTTTTCTGGGCAATGGACTTACCCTTCTTCCCCCTTCTCTTCATCAAGGGCTTTCGCACCTTTTAGCTCCCAGCATTGGCCTCACGGCCAGCAGAGCTGCCTGGTGGCTGAGTGACGTAGTTCTTGCGGAGAAGTTCGTCTTGAGCCTCCGCCACCTGCATCATATCAATCAATTCGGCGTACTCCTTGTAGCCATCTTGACGATAGTTGCGGGCGGTTTTTATGGCATTGGGGTGAAAGGTGGACAGGGTCTTCTCGATCTTCTGCTCATCTGTGATCTGCTTGCCACAGAGTTGTAGATTAGTACAAATCCTGTGCAAGACAGAATTGTACTCCCCGACCGTCTTAAAGTCGGCAAACCTCGCTTGATCCACTCGCTCGCTGAGGAAGGATGGTGTACTTGAGCCTCTCAAACTGCTTCTTGAGTGCGGTCCAGAGTGCTAGCGCGCTCTTCTCCGCCATATACTCATTCTTGAGAGTAGGGCAGAGGTGGTGCCTGAGAAAATGAAGTGCCTGATCATTCTCCTCAGGTGTGGGTCGGGCGTCATTCTGTCCACTTAACCCAATAGCCGCGCGGAGCTTCCAGCCCCCATGTCAGATAGTTTTGGCCATACTGGGCCAGCTCCTCGAACTCCCGGTTTGTGATGCTAGTCATCTACATGTGTATGAACGGAATAAAATAAATTTACTTCAGGTAAAATGCATGGAATAATTTACTACGGTAAATAAATGGTACAATAGATTCTCATAATGTTTCATAATTTTCTATGCATTTTCTATAATTTTACTGCTAATTTTAGTGATTAAAAGCAATTTAAACAATTACAATTAATAAAAAACGGTAAATAAATACAGAAAATACAGAGAATAAAAATGGCAGAAATAAATAATCTTCAAATGCTAACAATAATTCAAAATTCATATTCCCAAGGCCCTTTTATGCTAAAAAAATAAATTTTCAGCGAATTCTGCAATTCCAGAGGGTTTATACGCAAATTTTCAGTTCAGAGACAAATTCACGCAATTTTTGATTTACCGAGGGGTTTTCTGCAAAATTCTGGACCCATACGTAAATCGGAGGATCTATCAGCAATTTTCGGAATTACCGAGATCTTTCTGCAAAATTCAGGACTTGAATACAAATATTAAGGGCTCATCGGCAATTTCTAACGTTTTCGAGGGGCTTTATGCAAAATTCCCGGCGCCGGCCCCATTGTTTTTCTTTTTTGTCCGGCCCATTGCCCGGTGGCCCATTAGGCCTGTTCGGCCGGCACAAATGCTAATGGGGAGGGTTTCCCTACCCTATTATTCTCAGGCGGCGGTGGCACTTACCGGCGCCGGTTAGGCGCGTAGCGGCCCGGTCAGACGGCAGAGACCGGCGCGGAGAGCGGCTGCAGGCCGGTGGGTGGCTCCAGTCGAGCGCGCGCGACGAGGCGGCGCATAATCGCGCACGGCCGCAGCCGAGGCGAGCGCGCCCGAACCGGCTCGGGTGGCGGGCACCCAAAGTCGGCCGGCGCGGAGGAAGCCGGCGAGCCGCTTGCCGCAAGCGGCGGCGGAGGCGGACACGGGAGGCAGCACGGGGGCTACGGCTAGCAAGGCGACGGGAGCGGCACGGGTGGCCGGAGCCTGGCGCATGCGGGCGCGTGGCTCGAAAACCGATGGGAAGCTGTGGCGCGGGGAGGCGGCACGGTCTGCGGGTCGGGGCCGTCCGAGGCTGCTGCGGGGTGTAGGCCAGAGGCCATTCGAGACAGTGACGGTGTGCGGGTCGGGGGCCGTCCGAGGCAGCGATCTGTTTGGGTGGTTGCCGTGCGACTTCGGCGCAGCGTGCGCGTGCGGGCGCGACAGCAGCAGCGGCATCGATGCCTTGTACAGGAGGCGACGGTCGGTTTCCAGGCCGACGGTGGCAGAGCGTGTGCGGGCGTGGCGCACGGGCGACGGTGCCCCATGCGGGGGCAGCTCCGACGACGGTGGCGCCCCATGCGGGGGCGGCAATCTGCCGGCGGGACCGGCTGCTGGCCAGTAGTGCCTCGGGCTCCACTACCGGCTTTTGGCCAGCGGCCGGTGGCCGCATACAGCGGTAGTGCCTATTTTTTCGTGTGATGGCATGCATAAACCGAACAGGAAGGAAACGATGCAAAAAATTTCCCCCTTTTTTGATTTATAATCTACGATGCAATCAACATCTACCCGTTTTCGCAATCTACCGATCGACATTGTGCCGGCGACTTCAGGTCTACTCATGGTAGATTAGGGCAGATTTGCATCGTTTTTCTTTTCTAATCTACAGTGCAATCAACATCTACCCTTTGATGCAATCTACCGATCGACATTATGCCAGCGACTTCAGGTCTGCTCGTGGTAGATTAGGGCGGATTTGCACCGTGGAGATTCAATCTAGAACACGAAAGAAAATATGAATTCAAAGCGATCTAGAAAATTCAATCTGTGCTTCGATGATTACCTTCGTTCACCGAAGCAAAGTCATGCTGATAATGTGTTGAGGAACCGTCGCTGGCGACCAGTCCGAGTGATTCCTCTACTTAAAACAAGAACGAATCAATCACAGAAGACAACAGAATAGATTGAACACAGGGAGAGGTAGAGAGAACTCCTGGTCTTTCTTTATTGCTTTCAATTGCATTGGTGTACATAATGAGTTGGTATGGCTCTCTATTTATAGTCTACGGTGGGGTGCCCATAATAGGCCAGGACTCCTGGCTTGGGCCTAGGTTTCTCAACAAATGCATTGCATCGTGGTATTGTTGAACCGCATCTTCCCGGCAACAGGAGGTGGCATCGCCCTGAGGCAACACCGCGGCAAAACAAATAGCAATTCGGGAATCTATTTTTTCTAGGAACCAACGATGGTACAAGTTGGCAGCACCGTGGCAGCAAAATGATGGGTGTCTGATCAAGTGGCTTTAGTGTGCCTTCACTACTATAGAGTCATCCTACATGTCTCATCATAGACGATTCAACATAAATCATTAGTGATAAAATACCAAAGATAGTTTTTATTCTAAACTGTCTGTAATATTATCACAGACGGTTCAAAACAAAAACCATCTGTGATGCTTATCACGGATGGTTTTTGTTTTGAACCATCGGTGATATTATTTTAGACAATTAGGATTAATAACCGTCTGTGATGTCGGCATATATCACAAATGGTTTTTATTTAAACCATCTGTAATATGTTTCCCAGAACTCTCTAAAATTTCATAATCTCCCACCTGAGACCGAGTAGGATTTCGTTTTGAGATACCTTTAGTAAATGGGAATAACTTTTGTATACAATGTCCATTTTCAATGTTCGTGTACTCGTTGGAAAGCTAACGACGAGTTTGATAAAAATGTGACATGCTTGCGCTAGTTGCCCTTTAAGACCCCCAAAATCAGCCATCTTTAGCCTCAAATTTGTGTCGCAAGTTTTCGGTTTCTATTTTTACCAAACTTTTCTTTCTTTCGTTCGGAATTTGGGGTTCGTCTCGACCTGTAAAGTTGTAGATTTCATCAAAACCTTTCAAATGAGCATATATAAGCCATATAGAACTTTACTATTTTACCTTTTGAGACTAGCTATTTATATTGCACTAGTATATATATACATTGTCTTTGATAATTATGTATCACAGACAGTTTGTGGTTCAAACTGTGTGTGATAATTATGTATCGCTGATCGCTGGGCCCATCAATCCTCTCCAACCCAATCCTAACCAATAGAAACCCACTAACCTCCACCCCATAGATTGTAGCTCCACCTCTTCGTTGCCTCGCCCATTTAGCCAAAAAATTTTCCACTTCCGCCTCTCCCTCCCCTATACATACTCACCCAAACCCATCCTTTACCGCGCTCAAAATCTCTCTAGCCTTCTCACCATCCTCCTCCTCGACCCCGACCCTAATGGCCCTTATGAAATAGACGACACACAAGTCTACGGCCGCAAGATGCCATAGAATCAGCTAGCTACCAACATGGCGCTCAAGTCAGCGCCGATGACAACAGGCGTCAATGACATCCAGCTCGCGTGCTGCATCAGGGGCGAGAGGGCCTAGGCATAGAGGTCTTATCGATGCAGTTGAGCTTCAACTGTTTGTTAGGATCTTTACTTTTTCTATGTTCTTGTCATGTTTAAGAGTTGGGTTTGTAGGATTATGAGATATTTTCTACCATGTTCTTTCTGTGTTAGAAGGGTAATCTACTAGTTATCTTGCTATGCTGTAATAATGGATTCTAATCTTAATGGAAATGGAATGTATTGTTGTATTTGCTATCATATTTGCTTGTTTTCAAATGGCATAGCTAACATTTCTTGAAGCTAGACAAAAAATAGAAAAAATTTTAGCTATAGAATGAACTATCGTAAACGGTTTTGTGGTATAAACTGTCTATGAAGGATTATCACAAACGGCTCGAGCCAAAAACCATCTGTGATACTTGCACATCATAGACGGTTCTAGTTACCAACTGTCTGTGATGCAAAAATGTCACAGACGATTTTATATACCAACCGTGTGTGATACTCATCCATCACAGATAGTTGGTAGCTAGAACCGTCTGTGATGTGCGAGTATCACAGACGGTTTTTGGTTTGAGCCATCTGTGATAGTGTTCTTTACAGACGGTTCTAGTTACAAACCATCTGTGCTGTATTTATCACAAACGACTCATAAATCGTCTGTGATAATGTAACAGCCCAGCTGTTTATTTCAAAATTTTTGTAGTGAAAAAATAAATTAAATTAATTTGGTTCAAAATAAAAACATGTGTTATGGGTGCCTAGATTTTAATTTTGGATTTGCCCTGAATTTCGGTTTTGAAAAGGCTGGATTCGAAAAAAAAACCTAAAACTATTACTAAATAAAGTGATATGTTGATTTTTAGTAAAAATCCTAATTCAAATTAATTACTTGGATTTATTTGGCTTTATTTGCTTTTCTGAGTTTTCCTGGAGTTTAAAAATCTATTTTGAAATTAAAAGGGTATTTTAAATATAAAAGTATAATACCAATATTAGTTGGAAATATTTTTATTTAAGTCCAAAATATCTTTAGGAACTTCTGTGAATTTTTCTGAAAATTTTGGAATTTATTTCATATTTTTCTGAGCTTTATTGAATTTCCTAGGCTTTTCTGAAAATCCAAAATCAGAAAATAAAAATTAAAACCGCGCCCCCCTCTGGCTGCCACGTGGACGGCCAGATCCTGCCCACGTCGCCCGCCCGGATCCCACCTTCCCCTCTCCCCGCCTCGACATGTGTGTGGCCCCAATACCCACCACGTTGCGCCCGGCCCATCTACCCGTCCACTCCTTCCTCCCCTCTCAGTCGTCCGATCCTCATCCCCTCATCCCCGCCGTCCCATCCACTTAACTCCCGCAGCCGCTTGATCCTTATCCGGCCGCTCCCGCCCCCTCCCCTCTTTCTCACCCGGCCCACCCGTCAGCCGCTCGCTTCCCTCTCTCCCTCTTTCTTGCTGCCAGCAGACCCCACCCATCAGCTTCGTCTCCCCCGCGCGCCTCTTCTTCCTCCTGTGCACGCCGCCGCAACCGCCGCCCCCACCCATCCCGCGCGAGCCGCCCGACGTCGCCTCCTTGTGCGCGCCATTCGGTCTCCTCCCCCGCATGCTCCGTGCCCCCCTTCCCTCCTTCTCGAGCCCGTCGCCCACATCCCACTCCCCCATTTCTCCCGCAATGGCCGCTGCCCACCTCCTCCTCTCCGGCGACCGATTCCCGCGCACCTCCCCTCCCCAACCCTATAAAACCCATCCCGAGCACCCCCGTTCCTCACTCCACCTCCAGCCGCCCCCAATTCCTCCTCTCCACCGCCCGAGCTCCCTCGCGTCATGCTCGCTCTTCCCGAGTGCCATCGGCCGCTCCGACGAGCAATTGGTGCTAGCTCGGGCCACATCTCGCCTCGCCGTCCCCACCACCGCCTTCCCCGCGCCTCAGCGATCACCGGCCACCCCTCGACTGAGCAACTCCACCGCCGGAGTGCCGTCCCCGCCGTCACCCGAGCGCCGCCGCCGCTCTTTCCTCGTCGCCGACCACCTCCCGTGCCCATCGAGCTCCCCGCGAAGGTAAAATGGATTCCCGTGCGGCGCCTCTCCTCCTCGCGCCACCACCGGCGCCGCGGCGCCGTCACTGGCGCGTGCGAAGCGCCGCCCCGGCCGCGCGCCGCCAGTGTCTACGTGGCAGGTGAGGTGGCGCCACCTCAGCGCCACCTCGGCAACCCCCAGTCCTGTCAGTGCCACGCCCGCACCAGTCATCACTCGTGCCACCTCAGCGCTCTATTTGGTCCATGGGCCCGGTCCATAGACCCGGGCCCACTGGTCAGTGAACTGTCCGAATATTCCCTAGGGTTGACATCATGCTGGCGTCATTAATCCGATTTTCCCATACAAAATTATTCAGCCGAAAATAAAATCCCTGCTGACGTCATAATTCCCATTTTCCTTTAGAAAAATAATTCTAGAAATCCAGTTTATTCATTTTCTCTGATTTTAAACTTCGGAAAGCCCGTTCTTCTTCATCCTAACTCCGATTGAGCCCATTCAAATTTCTAAATTCATCAAAAATTCTCCTCTATCCATTCCTGGCCATAATTTGAATTTTGAAGTTTATTTGATTTTATTTTGAATCTGGTGGGTTATTTTCACGTGTAGACTACAACGATTCCGAAGATTTCCCCGACGACGGATCTCCCCAATTTGTGGAGCAAGGCAAGTCACACTCCTTAACCATGTTGTACCCAGTTTGCAAATAAAATTATTTTTTTAAATTACATTGCGTGCTTAATTTTATTCCAAGTACTTTAAATTCAGTTTTAATTCTAGTTATTACCTACTTAAGATTTACTACGTTGATATTGAATCCCTTGACACCCTGTAACCCTAGAACAAAACTCTAGTTAGTTCACTAGAATGGCTAGAGAATTTTTTGTAGCAAATGCTTAGCCTTACATAGATATAACTTAGGCTTGGGACACCTTTTTCACATGAAATGACAAGTTTATGGAGAGTATTCTTGACTTCGGTGAGTCAAGAAAGGTTATAAAATATTTTGAAATGAAATATAAAATCTGGTTTAGACTTAGGCAATTGGTTAGGTGGTGGGTGCAGGCATGCCCTGTTGTTCGGAGATACAGGGTTGATTGTCGGGGTGCGAGGGTATGTGGTTGGGCCTAAGTCAATTAAGGACAGGTCTGTGAACTACCACAAGGCTGGTATGGGACAGCCCTAGTTGAATAATTTGTAGAGTCCCAACCTGAGTTAAGTTGTAGGTTGAGGTGAGCGTGGTCGGTGCCATGAGAAGTCTCACTTGGCTCAAGAGGGGGTCTCGATCTGGTGGATTCCTTATTGGGGTGAAACCTTAGAGGTGGCTTGACCAGGTTGAAGGCTTAGCATTGTAAAGGCCTTGTCATGATCTCCTCGCCGCACATCTAAGGAAGTGTGTAACTCGCGTGACAATCCGGGATGATCATGTCTTGTGGGTAAAGCTGTACAACCTCTGCAGAGTGTATAATCTATTCTGGATAGCCGTACCCACGGTCATAGGCATGCTGAGTAAAAGTTTTTTATGGATTAGACTTTGTTTTTCAAAATGATTTTTGAAAACCTTGTGGATGGATGGAATCCATGAGAGATTGAAAGCTTGTGGATGGATGGAATCCATGAGTGATTGAAAGCTTGTGGATGGATGGAATCCGGAAAAGATGGTCCGGGTGGGATGCCCGTGAATAGGTTGGTGCTTGGTCGGAGCCTGCACTGACGGTATTATTTTTGATTACAAGTATTGTTTTTACTTACTATATTAAATTCAGCAATTTCAAATAATTTACTGTATTTCCTTAAATGTTGTTTTATGCAAACTAACCCTATAAGCCTTCTATTGATGCCTTTATCATTATGATGCATTTCTCCGTGTGATTTGCAGAATACAAATTTGTACTCACCTTGCTATCTCCACACAGAGGAAGATAACGTCGACTATGGTGAAGATCTAGACGAGTAGGCCGCATCTTACAGTCATTTGCCTGTGGGCAGGCTGAGTGGGTGTCTTCCGCTTTGGTGTTTTTCTTCCGCTCTATTATTTAATTTTGGCTTATGTGTCATTGATGTAAACTTTGGCAATTATGCCCATATTTAGTTAATAAATGTCTTTATGGTTGATATTTATCTTTGTTGTACGCTGTGTGCACTTGCTAATTCTGGACTAGTGCGATTTATACAGAGGATCCAGGAGTCATTTTTCCGGGTTTCGATAGATAACCTCCGATTATTACTGATTTATAAATTCAGACGATTTAGAAAATCATCTATGCTGATAGTTTCAAACTATCTGTGATGATCTTTTTGTAGTAGTGTGCAGCGAGTACATTGAAGCAACTTTTTACACCGTTGTTTATATTTTCTTTTGTTGATGTGCAATACGGTTCTCTCGCTGATCTTATTGTATTCAGTGCAAAACTGTAAGTCTTAAAAAAATGTACAAATTGTAAAAGGACTACCTATTGTCCTGGTGTTTTGCAGAATTAAGAAATATTTCTTTCTAATGGCTGGTTTTGTGGGAAAGTAGAAAGAAGATAAGAAAGAAATTTTATTTAAAATTCTAGTCATTAAAATGCCATCCAAAATGTTAATAACTATATAATTAATTCAATTATCTATTTGGGTGCTGCTAAATTAATTTCATCCCGTCCAAAGCAGTCTTAACCATCAACTATGAAAAACATTATATATGTCGATACACATTGTCCACGACGCTTGCAAACAAACTGCAGATAGACTAAAGATCTCATTTCAAATGACTCAATAAGCACCATTGCATTAGTTGCTGGAATTTTGGACACATGTGGACCTATGGCCCTCCGGAATTCCATTTTTGGCCCCCCGAAGCAAAAAATTCCACAAATGGACACCGTTTGAGCGCGACACGGAGGCTGCCACGCGCCCGGCGTGCGCGGCAGTCCGTACCGCACGATCAAGATCGTTCATCCGGTCGCGCGGTTCGGTACTGCATCGCACGATCGCTCGCATACGCGCCCGACCGCGCGACCTCCCGATCCGAGCGCGCGTCTGCCGTCCCGCGGTCGCCCGAGCGCGTGTCTACCCCGCCGACCGCGCATTGCCCCGCCCAAGCGCGCGTCTGGACGTCCGACCACACGAATCTTTCCCCGAGCGCGCGTTTACACCGAGCGTTAGGGTTTGGCTGGAGTTAGGGTTTCAAATTTCCGTGATTTTTGTAAGTTTTGGCAATTTTGTAGTTGTAATCTGGGAAAGAATTTGATAAAGTTGTAATAAAAGTTTATGTTCATTGTAAATTGTAGATCCATAAAACATTTTGCTAAAAAATTTGTAGGAACGATTGAGCGTAGTAATATCGATACATACAGTAGTAAGTGAAGTTTAGGGTTTGGTCTGTTGTTAGGGTTTGCAATCTCAGTGATTGTTTTAAGTTTTGGCAATTTTGTAGTTATAAACTGGGTAAAAATCAGATAAAGTTGTAATAAAATATTATGTTCATTGTAAGTTGTAGATGCATAAAAAATTTTGGTAAATTGTTTTCAGGAAACATTGACCATAGAACGGTCGATACATAAAGTGGTAAGTGATATTTTGAAGGTTAGTGAGAATTCGTATACGGTGAGGACCGCTATGTTAATATTGTTAAATGAGGTGCTACGTGAATCATGGAATGCGAAAATACGAGATATTAAAATTCATAATACAGTTGGGAGTAACATGCCGCGTAGATTTTTATTACATACATAACATATAGCATGATATGCGACTAACCCACCCAATCGCCAGACGACCATCTGTGTGGACCGGGCCACTTTCCTTCCTTGCCCGCTCGGCGTTGAACTCCTCCGCGCCTCTTTTGCCTTAGCTGCAATTTCCCTCTTTCTCTCGCGCTCCTCTCGCGAGCCTCCCGCTCCCTACGCGTGCACGCTTCAAGATGAGCTTGCGTCTCGCTGTATACGCAGGTGTGCTCGTGCTTGCGGCGCTCCTCCTCCAAGCAACTCCTTCTCCTTTGTGACATTCCACTCCTCGAAGTCGAGGGTCCATTGGTCCTCGTGGTGAATCTCTAGATCGATCCATTTGCGGTAGCCACACAGGCTCCGAGACTGTAAATACATGGGAGATATTGTTAGTGCGTACTGTGAAGGAGAAAAGGTAGGGAAAAATGGTGCATGTGGTCGTTACCAGCTGCCGATAGGTTGCGGTGTCAAAACGGCGGTTGGGGTAGTCACTAGAGTAGTTTGCGCAACCCTAGTAACGCATACCTAGGCTGATGTGGTCCTTAGACTTGAAAAACTTGCACACGTCCCCGCACCAACAAAGGGGAGGTGTCTCCCGTGTGGTAGTTGTGGCGAACGCCGCTGGGACGTCTGGGATGGGGTTGTTGCTACGCGGAGCTCTTTGGGGGACCTTTCATCGTAGCACGATGGGCTTGTTCTACCTGGGCCTGTATAGCCCTTATTTTCTCATCGCGGGCCGCAGCTGACCGTGTTATGTCACGAGTCTCCTCCCAATCCTTCACCATCTTGTCCCATTGCTTCTTCTTGCCTTTGTCCATCCCGGTTGGGTGAGGGAAGCGCGATGTAGTATGGGGTTTGGATGTGCAATGTTCGCTGGGAAATGGAATGCATACCAATTTATAGGGGACGTTTTGTCTGTACTCGTACGTGTAAAGCTGGTCCGCGTGGTCGTAGCAGTGAGTAAAGATGGGAGTGCTGCGATATCACTGAAAAATGCCCCGTTTTGTAATGTCTCTGAGCAAAGTTGCCCTGTTTTGTCATATCACTGAGCAAAGCTGACATCTTGTTGTTATGTCACTGAGCACAGCTGCCCTCTTTAGTAATGTCACTGCCCTAAGCTGGCCTGTTTTGTATCCCACTGAGCAAAGCTGCGCCGTTTCATCATGTCACTGCGCAAAGTTGGCATGTTTTGTCATCTCACTGAGCAAAGCTGCCCCATGTTGTCATGTTTCTGAGCAAAGCTGCCCCGTTTTATCATGTCACTGCGTAAAGCTGGCATCTTTTGTCATCTCACTGAGCAAAGCTACCCCGTTTTGTCATGTCTCTGAGCAAAGCTGCCCTATTTTGTCATTTCACTGAGCAAAGCTAACCTCTTTTTGTCATTTGACTGAGCACAGCTGCTCTCTTTAGTAATGTCACCGCCCAAAGCCGCATCTTTTGGCATCCCACCGAGCAAAGCTGCCCGCTTTGTCATGTCACGCCAAAGCCGCATCTTTATCATCTCACCGAGCAAAGCCGCCCCATTTTGGCATGTCACCGAGCAAAGCTACCCCGCTTTATCATGTCATCGCGCAAAGTCGCATCTTTTGTCATCTCACCGAGCAAAGCCGACCTCTCATTGAGCAAAGCCGACGCTTTTGTCATGTATGTGCACAAAACATCCTCGCTTGTCCCATCCAGGCGCAAAGTCGCACTGTCATCTCTTTGAGCAAAGGTGCCCCGCTTTGTCACGCCATCGTGAAAAGCTGCACTGTGTTGTCATGTCACTGAGCAAAGCTGGCCTCTTTTGTCATTTCACTGCGAAAAGCTGCACTGTGTTGTCATGTCACTGAGCAAAGATGCCCTGTTATGTCACGTCTGTGCGCAGAACTGTCCTTTCATTCATTTGAGGTGAATGCAGCAAGTTGTCTCGTTTGGTATAAGTAGCACGGTTGGGGTCCTAGCACATTGTTCAGTCCAACAAAGAAGTACCCTGCCTTTCGTGCTTGAACAAATCATGCCGGCCGAGGCCAGTGGGGTTTGGGTCACCAAGGACGACATTCCCTTAGAAAGGAGGGATATGTTCGGTCCACGCATCGATTGATACCAAGTCGGCGTGCTCAACCAACAGAGCCAAATGCGCACACAATGAGTACGCGGTCGTCCAGATCTTGGATTCCCGAACGATGGCGGGCGACGTTTCCGATGCTCACGCCCGGGTACAATTTAGTAATATTACATTTTTTTTATTGCTTATGGACCCGCGAAGTTTACCGCCCTTTTTTGCAGATGGCAAAATGCGACTTCTCCCGCTGGATCGACCCTCCTCATGAACGGTATGTTGATCGTTATGTGGATACATAATGGGCTCGAATATGAGACTTGGAGTACCGAATGGAGAGTCTCACTGAGGAGAACAACGACCTCCGCGAACAGATGCAACGCGAGGGGCAACGAGGTGGTCGTGAATATAGGAAGCTCTTATGATCCCACATGTTGCGCGCGAACCCGAAGCTGCATATGTGCATGCCACTACCACGACGGCCACCACGCCCGAGGCGCCCTCGCAATTCTCTATGTGGGTGCCACGAGGCTCGTTTGGCATGTAGGTAACAAGGGTTATGGTTTTGTCGTATTTTAGTTCATGTATGTGTTGAATTAAATTGTTGGGTGTACTACTTTCCATAAATTCTGTATGAGCAATGTATGTGTTGTTTCGTGTTGTAAGTGCGTGACGCCTTCATTTTCTGTGACCTTCATGTTCTGTGGCCTCTTTCCGTAACGATGTAATGTGTAACGTTGTTTAGCATGTGATGGATTGGTTGTTATCTTCGTGGAGTTGTTATCACAAGCCACAAAAAAATGCAATACTGAGCAAAGATGCCCCGTTTTGTCATCCCACTGGGCAAAGGTGGCCTCTTTTGTCATGTCACTGCGGAAAGCTGGCCTCTTTTGTCATGTCACTGCGGAAAGCTGGCCCGTGTTGTCTAGTCACTGGGCAAAGCTGCCCCGTTTTGACATGTAACCCAAAGACAAAGCAGCAGAAAGCGCCTCTTTATCATGCCACCGAGCAAAGCTCCCTTTTTTTCGAGGTCATCGCGCAAAGCCGGCATGTTTTGTCTCCGCACTGAGCATGGTGTGGGGTCCAGACTTGTGTTCTCTTTCAATATTTTGTGTACGTCCAATGTATGTGCTTGTTCATGCTGTCATTGCCTGATGAATTCTTATTGGGCCTGTTTGACAACGGCTGCGGCTTATGGCTTTTGGCTGAAATTTTTGAATTTTGACTATTTACGGTACAGATTACGGAGAGATATATACTCACTTGCGATTTTGGATGGTACAGATGTTGGGCTTTTAACGTGTACATCGTTTAACTTGTAGACCCCGTCTTGAGAAAATACTCCGTTTGAAAGTTAGGTACTGTAGCAAAAGCCAAAAGCCGCTAGCTTCGGAGGAAAAGAACAGGCCCATTCTGTGGTCTTTGTGCGTGAGGCTGCCCCCCACAGGCTATAAAAGGGAGCCATTCCTCACCTAGTCCCTTGCCTTATTATCACTCACCTTGTGAATTAGTTGTTCCCAATCTGTGTAGTTTTGTTTTGTGCACACTCCCTCAGACTAGGCAATGAGTCACCTGAGCACCTCTTCATCGGCACCCACGGTGATGTGCCCAAATTGCAACACGGTGGTTAGACGTAGGACATCACAGACGGCCGCGAATGCTGGGCGACACTACTACAAGTGCCCCCATCACTCGGTGAGTCAGATTGTTTCGGGTTCATTCAAATCGTGGTGGTATGTTTAAAAATCGTCTTGTCATGGAATCGCAGGAAGCTGCTGGTGGTTGCCGATTCTGGGTGTGGGAGAATGAAATGGGAAATAGGATAGACATTGTTCGCCGTGAGAGAGTTGTCGTGGGGGGTTGCGACCCCGTCGGGATGCGGCATTGTTTCGACAGACTAGAGTGGAAGATAAATTTAATGTTGTGCGCTATTTTGTTTCTTGTGTTTATTGTTATCCTCAAGTTGTAGTGCTGGAGGTTCTCCTCGTGTATGTTGGCAATGTTTTATGCTATGTTAGCAATGTGGTCTTTTGGTAATGTTTTATGTACGGTTGTGTTGTATTTGAGTTGTTGTGTTCGTTGGTGTGTTGGTGGTTGTACTACTTGCTACATTTCATGTACGTGCAATGTATGTGTTGTTTCGTGTTGTCATTGCCCGATGCCTTCAGATATGTGGGTTGTCCCGTGTTGTCATCTCTCTGTTTGATGTATGCCCTACTAAATCAAAGAACTAAGAGCAACCCTTTTTATTGCCCGCATGTATCGTCAAGCTATTTTCTTACAAAATTGTAAAACAAGTTTATGTGTTGTAGATGCATAACAACTTTTGGTAATTTTATTTAGGAACGTAGTAAATCAAACAACTTAGAGCAACCCTTTTATACTGGAAACCATCTTTGAACATGAAACCATAAAGCACTTGAAAAACATC
This sequence comes from Dendrocalamus sinicus, assembly GCA_036346575.1. NCBI lineage: Eukaryota > Viridiplantae > Streptophyta > Magnoliopsida > Poales > Poaceae > Dendrocalamus > Dendrocalamus sinicus. Next base: position 7,014,276 of record CM070646.1, on the reverse strand, counting down.
ACAAAATTACAAAAGCACAATTAAAAAATTTCATTCATCATCTCCTCATCGCCGCCTCGTACGGCGCATATGATCCTCTGAGAAGGTGAACCTACTAGGGGAGCGTGGTGCATCACGAAGATCGTAGTGCGAGGGCTGTGGCTGAGATGGCTGGCCAAAAATCATAGAGCTCAGCCATTCGGAGGAGGTGTGTATGTCCTGCTTAAATGGTACAACTGAATTAGGCAATGGAAAGTACGAAAATTGTTCGTAATGAGTAGTAAAATTACAAGGCATTTACCTGCGTACTCTGAAAAGCGGATGACCCACCGTGAATGTCATGGACATCATAGCCTTGTTGCTGGGAGTAAACCTGCATTTTTTTGCCAGTGCAATTAGATGGCTTTGAAATACACATGTTTCGCTTACAACGTTAGTGCATACCGGGGTATGTGGCTAGTGAAATGACGATGTCGACGGGTAGTCGCCCATGTACTCCTGCGATGTCATGCCTTGATAGGTCTGCCCAAACCACCTGTCCCGGTCATCTAGGTTGGTCTGCACCTGTCCCGGGACATACGAGGGCATCGGCCCATCTGGTTGGTCCGGCGAGTCAAGGGCGCTGTCTGGAGTAGGCCCCGTGGTCCGAGAGCACGGCCGCCGTCCGCCGCCTCCGTGATGACGATGCCCGTTGCGACGTGCTATCCCGTCGCAATTGCTGCAAGACGAACTTGTGGTTAGACATAATGGTAAATGAGTGCATCAACAAATAGTTGCCAATTGTCGAACCTCCGGGCCGAAGCGCATGGAGGCCGAGCGACCGTAGCTTGGCCGACTCTCGGACGGCCCCTCTCGTTGGTCCTCCGTCGCCTCCGTGATGACGCCGCCTCTCGAGCAGCGTGCTATCTCGCGCAATTGCTGCAAGACAAACATGTGGTTAGACATAAATGGTAAATAAGCCGATCAAAAATAGTTGGCAATTGTCGAACCGCCGGTCCGAAGCGCGAGGAGGCCGAGCCACCGTAGCTGGCCCGACTCTCGGACTGAGATGGACGCGACGTCGATGGCCGTGCTGATGGTGGTGCTGACGGCGGCGCGGAGGGAGGTGGTGGTCCTCGCCACGCTCGCCACCACGTGTAGCAACAACGCCATCTCGGTGGCGACCACAACTCAAGCCCCGTGATCGCACCCCTTGCGGCTTCGATGTGCGCGATATAACCTACCCAACGAGATTCGGTATTTGACTTCCTACGTCGTATAGCCTCATTAGCCTCATCGTCGATATGATGTAGCCGGTCCACCTGTAGTGAAACAAACAGTCAGTTCAAACGTAATCCTGCACTACGTAATGACATAGTAATCTCGTACCGCCTGGTCGACCCGTGCCGCTAGATGACGGTCTGGACCTTCCTGTATAGCGGCCTCTTGAACAGCTTGAAGTGGAGGATGTGGCGGCTCCCCTGTAGTAAGCCTACTGCGGGTGCATGGAGTGTACCACTCAAGGTATGCCCTATATGTCGAGGGGTCGTCGGGGTCGTCCGGCCGTGTCTCGCCCACAACCATCGATCCGCATGGTCACGCCACATGTCCGCCCACATCCGCCGTGTGGCTCTCCGCCTTCGCCGCCGCCTCTCCTCGATTGCCTGCAAGTTCATTGAGACATTACACAATTAGTAGGGTATTGACATTGAGACTAATGCAGTAATTAAATTTGGGGTGTAGTGACATACCGGTGGGTGATATCCGCAAGAGGGCATCCTAGCATGGGAGGGACTCGCTGGTACACCCGAATCGTCTCATGACTCGGTGTGAGTCAGATGGCTCGACGTAGTGCGCGAACACCAAGTGGCAGGTCGTCATCCAGCACTCGTGATCCTCGCCGCACTGAGATGACAACCCGTGGGGGGCCGTGTTCGCAATGAACCGTTGAGACCATGGCCACCAGACTACGCCGCCAAACGGCGAAGCTCGAACCTCGTGGAAACTGTACGCACGTCTCGATCTATCCCTGGCCCACCTCAACTGACCATGCGTCCAACGTGTACCCATTGTGGGCGCATCAACGGGGTCGTCGCCACCATCGACGCCGTACAACTGCGGGATGAGGTCATAAGGCTGCACACGACAACCAAAGGAAGGCCTGCCAACGGGGAAGTGTTCCCATGACCACAACTGAAGGAGCAGGTAGCAGGCGGCTAGGACCGGCTCGCTGGCCGCGGTACGCTGCGAGGCGTCACACAAGCCTCGGTATGTGGCGCTAAGAACTCCGCTAGATGTATGTAGCTAGGCTGCACGGAGTCTCCAGTCATGCTAGGGAACAAGATGTACCCGAACAGATATAGCAGGTATGCAACGAAGTGCGTCCGCACCGTGGCGTCATCTCGCGTCTTGGATGTGTCATGTAGCGACAAAGCCATCCATGTGGCACCCAGCTGCGTTGTCTCGGATCGCATGACCGAACCGTGACCTGCACGGACCTTCCAATCTGCCGCCTTTGGGGGGTGGCAACACAAAGAGCACCACGGACGGTAGACATGTAATCATCGTGACATCTCGCAGAGTAACCGTCATCTCCCACCGGAAGTGGAAGGTGTGAGTCTCCGCCTCCATCGATCAACGAGCGACAGCGATGGCGCATCATCATCGAACCCATGCGGTAGATCCAACATGCGGCAATGGCCGCAGACCGGTGTCCCGCAGAGTGGATGTACCGCCGTCGAGACGCCGCTTCTCTGGGGCCCCTAAGGATGAAGCAAGGAGGCCCGTGTGCGTCTCCAGACAACCACACATGGCATCGGTGGTGCTCGTCCCAACGGGGGTCTAGCAGCTCGAACGCCATGTCCTGCCAAAGAAGGATAACAAGTTAGTGTACATTATCACAAAATGTGCAACAAATAACAACATAATTAACAACAAATGTAATGACAGGGAAATGTACGAAATGTACCAAAACATACATACATTGTGCACACGAATATGACCCACACGACAAGGAAACATATGGAATGTGCGAAACATACATAACATGGTAATGTGCAAGACATAGCTACATCGAGCCAACAATTCAGCGTACACCTCTGAATAATACATTACATATCCGCCGTGTTCGCTACTACGGAGCGTTGCTTGATGCCTACTGTTTGGGCACCGACCGAGGAGTGGCCAATCATCTTGCATAGCCTACACTTCGGCGCCGAACACGATTCCTCTCGGCTCTCATCCATGTCGTTGCGGATGCGACGGCTTTGTCGCCTTCCACGACCGACATGCTTGATGCATCGTTGGGCACCCACTTTATCTCCCGGCCATAATTCCTGTAGTGCATGTCTACCCCGCACGAATGGAACTCTGCACTCCGTGTTGCGCACAAGTGCCGCATGTCGAGTACTTGGAGATGTCTTGTGTCGACGCCTGGTTCCATACAGCGCAGGCCGCGTACACATGGGAGCATGGCTTGTGCAGAAGATGGGGCTTGTTGCAGGTGCAAGATGCTTCATCACCAATCATGCATACCTGCTTGCGCTCCCCTCTAATGTGACCCATGACATACTTCTGCCTTAGGCGGACCTCAAACTTCCTCCTTAAGCCATCAATGGGCTGAGCAATGTGGGATCGAGCCTTCTCCATCTTCCTGTCCATGAAGGCCTGCATGACCTTAGAGTATTGCTTGTTTTCCTCAAGGTGCTTCTGCGCCATCATGGCTCTATTCACAAAGTACCCGATGGTACGGTTCCAAGTCTCGGCCACGATTGCCGTGATCGGCAGGGATCTGACGCCCTTCAAGACACCATTGTAAACCTCGGACATGTTGGTTGTCATGATCACATACCTTGCCCCACCGGTGTTGTGCAACAAAGACCACATTTCTAAGTCAGGTGCATTGGACTAAACCCATTGTGAGAATACCCCAAGTCTTGTGGAGCCCCCCTCCACGGCCCCTGCTTCTATATGCACATGCTTCGTAGCCTCCTGATCTAGCTGCCTCCACAAGGTGTCGAACTTCCACTTCTGGTTCTGCACGCATAGCTTCTTGAACATCTTCATTAGGTCCTTGCTACGGAACCTTCTGTGGAAGTTCGCTGCAATATGCCTCATACACCAGCGGTTCTTCACATCATTCCACTGGAAGGGGGGCTGCGTCCCATTCTGCAACGTTCGCAACGCAGCAAGAAGCCTGCATTGCGGTTGAAGATAATGCACACTTCAGTATGTTCTTGCACTACAAAGATGCTTCAAATTGCAAAGGAACCAAAGCCAACTTTCGTATTCTCGTTCTCCACAATTGCAAATGCCATCGAGTAATCGGTCATTTGCATCGGTGCAATCGCGGTGAGAATTGTACCCTTGTACTTGCCGGATAGGAACGCCCCATCTACGGTTAGCACCGACGGCACCACCGAACCCTTGTATCGCTCGATGGAAGGCCCGTAACACCGTCAAGAATGAAGCGTTCGCCCTCCGTAGGATGGACCTCTCCTGCTTGTTTATGTAAGTGCCTGGGTTTGATTGTGAAATTTGGTGCAGCATTCTTGGGACCAGGTCGTACGCCTCCTCGTACGTCCCAAACATACCGTGCAGCACCTTTCGCTTCACCCGCCATACCTTCTTGTAGCTCACTTCGTAGCCCGCCGTGTTCGCTACTTCTGCCATTAGAACCTTCGGGGTAATTGACATATCCGCCTGGATGAGGTGCGTGACCAACTCCGCAACATAGGATGATGTCATGTTGCGGTGTCTATGTACTGGGCCCGCAAGCTCGCAACTGTGATCTTGCAGCACCGTTATCCGGAACTCCGTGCCAACGCCCTTGTACCGTTGTGCACGGACTTTGCCACCACATGACCCGTCGACACACTTCACAACGTACGTGTCCGGCTTTGACTTGTGGACCCGATACGTCCGGCTTATGTTGACGGCATGTTTAGCAATAGCCTGCTGGACAGCACTCTTATTACGGAAGCACTGCCCAAAAACAAGGTGCCTCGCTGAACCCCATTCTCCCTCCTCCGCCCGTGGCGTAACTAGGCTGCCGCCGCGAGGTCGCCCCACCGGGACGACACGCACGCACCTTCCGTGGTCACAACACGACCTACCACCCTCCAGCTGCACCTTCGCCATCCTCGCCCTCTCGTAATCGCTCGTGTCAACCCCTTATCCTCCTCGCTGCCCTCTTCTTCCACTGGTCCCCAAGATACTGTGATACCAATACGGGCGCCCACCACCTCTCATCCACACCTTCGTTGGGCTGGAAATTCTGCGCACGCCTCCTCTCGTCTTCATCACCCACTTCCTCACCCACATGTTCTCCCGCACAAGCGTCTTCATGACCGCCGGAGCTGAACCCAGGCACTACATCTCCACCAGTGCATCTCGAACCAACCATGGTCGATGATTCGCCTCTCCACGAACTCGACATACACCATTGGCACGCCATATATCGCAGCATTAGGGTTGCACACGACCTCCATGTAGTTCGCCCATGAGGCATCATTGGTCACCTTCGAAGTTGCCATATGCTCTCCCTTCCATCATCCACCATTGAGGCATAGATCGCTCGACCGAACTTCTTCCTTGCGGTCCGCCGATCGAACGCTGAACGGACACACCTCCGTAGCTCGGACAAGCTCATCGCGCGCATCGGTGCCCGGATCACGGTCCGCTCGCAATTTGTCGTCCGCCCATACGGCCCATCACGCACGAGACCACTCCCATAAAACACGAACAATTGTTCAATGCCACCATTGCGCACCTACCATAAGTGCATAATCAACCATTTTAGTACACAGCATGTAACAATCGTACCATCTAATTAACAGTTTCGATTACTATATGTTTTGTATTTCTAAATCTACGATTTATTTGTAACTATTTTACTTTCAAATTGTACCATACATCAAATTAAATATTCATATCATTTTTATTTCCATCAAATGACCTTCATACTACGGTCATTCACTAAGCATACTAATTATACAAATTGTCTCTAATCTAACTACTACAAATTTACCACCTACAAATGCTCCAACATAAATATTTACTTTTTCAACACCTACACATTATTTACACTAGAATATTTTCTAACTTTAACTTAATATAGTCTTTATGTAGCTCTACTATAACTTTCTATGACTGCTATTATATTTTAATTCTAATCTACCAAATTTATTTCTAATCATATGCTTCTAATCCTGGTACTATTGTTATCACCTACAATTGCTCTAACATAAATATGTATTTTCTCAACATCTACACACTACAACTTCATATTTTCCACCTAACTTAAACTATCCAGACAAAGACGTATGTTCACAAAAAGGAAAACACTATATACACTACAATACATCATGCCTAACATATGCAAGATTTGCTATACATACATAGCGTATAAAAGATTGACATAAAATAACAGTAACACAACATGGTTTCCTTAATTAAAGCCTAATGACACACATAAAATTATAGTTGCACGGGCACAAAACTTACCTCTTGTTGATGCTCACGAGACGATCTACAACTTTTGTACTTGCCAAATCCACGATTCCAAACGAAAATAACTCAACTCTTAGGCTTTCGCTCCTCACTTTTCTTCACCAAAATTGTATAAGCCTACCAATTATACAAATTGTCGTAATCTATCTAACATAAATATTTACTTTTTCAACACCTACACATGTAAGCACGTATGTTCATAAAAAAATAACTACATTACACTACGTAACTTCAACAAATAAATACGGCATTTTCTACACTACAATATATCATGCATCATGTTTACCTACAACATACATACCGTATTGGCTTATAAGAACATTAACGAAACACGGTTCCCCTAATCCTGCTAATATTGTGAATCATCTACAAATGCTCTAAGATAAATATGTACTTTCTCAATATCTACACATCTGCAAGTTCATATTTTCGCACAACATTAAACTACACTACAATACGTATGTTCACAGTACAATATTACATACACTACAATACATCATGCCTAAAATATACAAGATTTGCTACAAACACATACCGTACCAAACATTCACATAAAATAACATTGCCAAAACATGGTTTGCTTAATTATACACTAATGACAAACATAAATTTATAGTTGCATGGGCACAAGACTTACCTCTTCTTGAAGCGCACGAGACGATCTACAACTTTTGTATTTGCAAAATCCGCAGATTCCGAACGAACACAACTCAAATCTACGGGTTTTCACTCGTCACTTTCCTTCACTTCCTCACTCTCTCCCTCTATCTTCGTTTCAGCTGTGCTTGAGCTTCCCGGCTGGCCAAGCACTTCTGCTCCCTCCTTGCGCTTTTAAGTCTGCATTTCATTCACCATGGAGAGGGGGCCGTTTTGAATTTTGGACACATCTGGCCCTTAAAACACCCGAAATTCCAAATGTGGCCTCCAAAACAAAAAAATTCCAAATCTGGCCCCCCCCGCCCGAGCGCGCATTCGCCTGGAGCCGCCACGTGTCCGGTCGTGCGGTGTGGTACCACACGACAAGATATTTCGGGTCGCGGTACCACACCGCACGACCGCACTGTTCATCGCCATCGACCGCACGTTTTGCTGCTCGATAGCACGACCGAGCAAAAGAAACGCGCGCACTGGGGAATCGTGCGGTCAGGCAAAAGAAACGCGCGCTGGGGGGACTTATTAAGCTTTGATCGATCTCGTATGCGTAGGCAGTATGATGCATGCTGGAATTGATCAATGAGATACGCACGCACACTGTCCATTTCAACTCTTTGGTACGTACGTTGATTTCTGTGCGTTTTATTTTTTGTAAGTCATTGAACATGTATGAGCCACGCCTCTTTGTATGTCATGCGGTCGAGCAGCAAAACGTGCGGTCGGTGGCGATGAACAGTGCGGTCGTGCGGTGTGGTACCGCACGACCCAGCTACAGTGCGGTCGTGCGGTACCACATCACACGACCGGACATGTGGCGGCTCTAGACGAACGCGCGCTCGGGCGGGGGGCCAGATTTAGAATTTTTTTGCTTTGGGGTCATATTTGGAATTTCGGTTGTTTTGAGGGCCAGATGTGTCCATAATTCGCTCCTGACGCGTGTGCGGCCGGGTACAAGAAAGCCAGCGATGCTGCTGCTTTTTTTCCTTTCGGCCGAACGGACGGGACGCGACTGAGACCGCGCGCGCTGGCGAAAGATTCGTGCGGTCGGGGCACAAGACGCGTGCTCGGGCCAGCAGTCGCGCGTTCGGGCGGGAGGACGCGCGCCAGCCGACGCGGTCGCGGCGGCGAGGAGGCGACGCGCGCCGACCGGGAGGTCGCGGCGGTCGCGCAGATGCAGAGCGATCGTGCGATGTCCGTACCGCACGACCGATGAACAGGCGCGATCGTCGCGGTACTGCATCGCACGACCGGGGCACGTGGCAGCCTCCCGTAATCGCGCGCTCAAACGGGGTCCATTTGTAGAATTTTTTGCTTCGAGGGGCCAAAAATGGAATTTCAGAGGGCCATGGGTCCACATGTGTCCAAAATTCTAGTTGCTGTTATTACTTGAGCAGCGAATATAAAGTGCTGCGCACATGCATCCTATCTTAGCTGGTGATCAGTTCGTTGTTGCTGTGCACATGCATTTTCTATCGACGCAGTGCCCATCATTTTGTGACATGCAAACTCGCATGGCTCGGGAAAACACGGTTCACATAGCAAGTTAAGAACAATTAATTAGGTGCCATTAATGTGCACGAAGATATGTACATGCACGCTAAAAAATGCAAGCTGTGTGTACGGCACCTTCTATATATGGTTGCTTAGAGCAAGTACAATAATGCTGACTAGGTCGTCTCTAGCGAAATTCACGTCAACACAATCCTATGTGGAAGAGAGATAAGAGGAGAGAGAGGCAAGAAGAGGTGACTTCTAGCACATCATACGAGGAGAGAGACAAGCTGCCCCTTATGCAAGAGGTGACCCCTGATATATTTATGCAAGTATTAAATGTTTGAGTGCTTTAGTAGAGGTAACCTTTACTCAACTAATTGTATTAGCTACCTCCACATGAGCCACGTGTACTCTTTTTGCTTATTTGGCTGGTCCTAGAGGTGGCAGCCACCTCTTCTATTAAACTTGCTCTTAGACCTGCGGATCGACATAGCGCTTTACAACAGTGTACTTAAGTTTATAGAGCATAATTTTTAAATAATTTTATCTATAAATATATAGCGTATTTTATGATCTAATATAAAATTAATGTGATGTTCTCTATATAGCCCTAATAAATATTCAGTTTTACTTGAATTTTCTATGTGCTTACATTGGATATAGTGCTTATAGATAATAATTATAGGTAATATAGTCATTTTTAATATCTCTTTGGTCCATATGTTAAGAGAAAATACATCCTATAAACTTGAATGGAGGAAGTAGATAAGTTTCAACAAATTAAGAGCAATTAAATGTGATTAATTTGCACATATATAGATATATGATCTTGTGTAAACAATGCGGCCTGCGTTAATGGGGGCTTCTATACATGGTTGTTGAGATATGCATATCTTCCAATAGGAAAATAAATATTGAGGAAATTGGCTGAAAGAAAAGTACATCCATTGTCGCTCAATTTATACGTGGTTTAATTCTTATCCTTTCCTTATGCCCAATATAGTTTAGAATTCATCTCGCAACTAGCAAAATCAAAGAAAGTCACGTCCAAAGCTGGTTTTATAGGTGGTTTTAGGTGACGTGATGCTGACTGGTATCCTGTTGGCATATTATCGGCTAGTAGATATTGGTCCCACGTGTTAGCGATAAAAAAAATCCCCTCTTCTCCCCTTCATCTTCTTCCTCCTCTCCTCTTCATCTGATATCTATAATTTTCCTTAATTTCTTGCATTTTGGAGCAGCTGAACAACAAGCAGCACCAGCGAGCCGGACCGATGGCTAGAGATTGCTGGCATGCTCTTTGCTGCCTGTGACCTAGTGAGCTACAAGCGCATCGTGGAGAACACGATGGACACCCACCCCGCCTCCTCGCCTCCCAGCACCTGCTCCCCTCTGCCCGCCGCAATCCCCTCACCGTTCTCTTGCTCTAGCCTAGCCCCAATCCCTCTGATGTCAATCAGTCCTTTTTTCATCTCACCATCCTCCTCTCCTTCCCACACAATCCCCGCCCTGACGCCCCAATAATACCATTGCCCACAGGAGAAAAGGGGAACCCCACACAGGAGGCCACGGTCCTTGACTGGACCTCATCGTCGCCACCGTCATTCTCGCTATTCTGCCATGCTCTGGACTCCACCATGAACTACAGGTACCTACTGCTAGCTGTCTACCTCAATGGTGATGGAGATGTAGCAGCGGGTCGTTGTTGGAGAGTAATCTTGACTTGATTGATTTACGATTGCATGACATGTATAGCTATCTATTTTTTGTAGTAAATATCATATTATGGTAGAGAAATAAAGAAAAGAGCAAGAGAATAGAGAAATTCAGAAAACTCGGCTACGCAGTTGTGGCTGGGGCAATTGTCCTATGTTCTTCTATATTTATTCTTATTCCACCATAAATTCGTATGTATGAGTTTTTGCCAGGAGCTGAGCTAACAATTGATATCAGAGCTTGAGTTCTTAATCCGTGTATGCCTAAGATCATGCCACACTCTTTGGGAATTAGTGTCACTGGTGACAAGGCAACATTGAGTGTGATGGAAAAGTAGAGTTCCATTGTCTTGTTGTAATTTGGAGACCTAAAGACAATGATCATGGAGGAGGTCATTGGTCATCTCAAGAGGTATGAGGAACACATGCGCGACAATAGTGACAATGGCGATGAATAGGCCCTGTTGACCCACACCGAGTGGGAGGTCCGATCACCGAAGCACGAAGGCGAGGACAGCTCTAGTGGTGCTGGCCAACGCCGCAGAAATTAGAAATTTGACAAGGCAAAAGTGAGATGCCATAATTGTAACGATAATGGACAATTCGCTTTGGAATGCCACAACCGTAGAAGGAGGAGAAATCGCTTCTTGCTAAAACTCTCAGTGACTATGAACCGATAACCCTATTATAATGATGCTGAGTCGAGTCTGGTGTGTTGAGGAGATGTATTTGTTGTTCTAAGTAGAGTAAGTAGAGTTGAGTCTAGGGCATTGCAGAGATGTGTTCAATGTCCTGTGTCGAGTATAAGATGGGCAAGTTCTAGTTGGGACCGACTGCCACAATGAGTTAAGAGTATTTGCTTGTAGATGGACGTGCACTAGTTGAGTTGAGTTCCTGCATGCAGCTATATATTTAGTTTGCATGTAGATCGCTTCATGTAGAGGCATAGTTGGTAGTTCAGAACATACGTTGATTTTAAATTAGAAGAAGGCAAGTCTAGATTATGGGGAGGTTGTTGGAAAGTGATCTTGCCTTGATTGATTTAGAATTTCATGACATGTATAGCACTATCTATTTTGGTAGTAAATATTAGATTATGGTAGAGAAAATAAAGAAAAGAGTAAGAGAATAGAGAAATTCAAAAAACTTTGCTACGTAGTTGCGGTGGGGCAATTCTCCTATGTTCTTCTCTGTTTATTCTTCTGCCACCAAAAATTCATATGTGTTAGTTTCTCCATAAGCTAGGCCACAACATGCTCGCAACTCTCAGCACAGATCCGACATTGGAGCTCCTGGGACACAAGGATTTGGTGGGCACTAGATGCTGGGGCATGGTGGTGGACGTCACCATAGGACTAAACAAGAACCCTGTACCTCCAGAGGTGCAAATGATGAAAGTGATTATTGGCTTGTTGCCTGTCAGTGGCATTGGTATGATCCCCTCTCCAGTGAACGATTTTTAGTTCTAAGTTTCTAACGAGATAAGAGTGCATGGGGATAACCGCATAGGGGAAGAAAACTATTGTGATGCTTTAAGATTGGTCGAAACATGAAGGGGAGAGGTGCCACATCAATGTGAAGCACCACGTGGAAGCCACATCAACCAGCAAAATCTTGTCGATGTTTTAGTATCAATCTTACGTATGATTTATTTGGGTTTGGGGGAACTCTAGAAGACCTGGCTATGATCACACAGAGAAAACACACAAGGCTTTTTATACAAGTTCGGGCCTTCTACTGAGAGAATAACAACCCAACTCTACTTCTATTCTCCCTTGGGTTTGTCCCCGGTCCTCCTCTTTCTTCTCCCTGACGTCCACCTTTATATAGCTTGCATGGTGAAGATAATTTCTCCTTGCCAAGAGATGCCTTAATGTTTTGAATAATAACCGTCCGACGAGAGTTATTAAAGATGTGGTATCTCACTCATCGTATGGTGGTTTCTGCCAGGGAAAAGTTATGTGTACTTATTCCGGAGAATAAATACACATGCTAACCACCTTGTCAAACATACCCATGATGTAATGGGTTGTCATAGACAGGTCAGTCAGAGTTTGGCTTAGTCGTAGGAGGATCTACGACCATAAGGTGATCGCAAAATAAATTACGACTATGTCATAGTCATAGGAGAACTTATGACTATGAGTTGGTCATAGGAAAGGCTTACTATCAAGAAGTGGTTGTTATCGAAGAACTTACGACTAAGGAATTATCATAGAAAAGCTTATGAATAAGGAGTTATTGTAGAAGAGCTTATGACTAAAGGGTTGTTGTATGACTAAAGGGTAGTAAAAGGAGAGCTTACGACCACCTTGTGAATTCTCTTCCTCGTAGATAAGGGGTATATTTAAGGTGCATAGTGACATAACCATATCATTTACAGATAAATAATAATTTGAGGATTGATTATATCCTCGTCATCTAGCCCCCCCCCCCACTTCAAGTTAATATAATTTACTTGAGAAAGAGTGGTCATAGACAAACGAAGATCTAAAGCAGAGTCTTTTTGATCTAATTCGACCAAAAGTGAACTTGGTAAAAAAAAAGTAATTTTGCTTGAGTTTTAAAGACATGCCAGTTTCGAACAGGGCAATTTTAAAACTCTAATCGAATCTCGTTGATTTGTCCGTTTGGCGCAATTCCCGAAGAGGTAGCAACTATTGGGTCCTGAGATTGGTAACTGACCCAAATGGTTATAAAAACTTACCACGAGATAATCTTTTGGGCTTCTTACTTCCCTTTCTACTCCAATCTCGTTTGAGTTTTTTTTGCCACCAACTAAGCCTTCTTCTTCCCCCAATTTCTTCCATATCCAAACTGATCACTTAAGAAAAATGATGAAATCTTCTTCCAATTGACAAGTGTCAAAGATGGATGTCATGAAGATGAAAGCTTTTGTCAAAGCTGAGAAGATCCCTTCAAGGCAATATGTGAAGTCGATTGAAGGTGCTAGACAATATTGGCCAAAGAGGGAGATTGGGAAAATCTCAGTTTTCCAAGCCTACTGTGAGTGCGGACTTTGACTTCCTGCTCACCCCTTTCTTACAGTCGTACTCGAGCCCTTGGGGGTGGAATTGGTGAACCCAATTCTTAATTTGATCACCATGTTAAGTGTGTTCGTGTACCTATGTGAAGCCTATCTAGGGATTCCTATTAGCACGGGAAAAATATCCATGTATGCATTTGGTTGACCAGTGCATCATTAAGAGCACGTTGAAGAAAACAACGTGGTCGACAGCACGTGGTCGAAGTATCCTGGTCGATCTATCCTGGTCGACCAACGTGGTCGAAATATCATGGTCAACTAATATAGACGAAATATCATGGTTGACCATCATGGTCAAAATATTTTAGTCGATCGGCATGGTCGAAATATAATGGTCGACCAACATGGTCAAAATATCATGGTCGACCAACATGGTTGAAAATATCATGATCGACCGATATGGTCAAATCACGTGGTCAAAATATCATGGTCGAACCACGTGGTCGAAATATCATGGTTGACCGATGTGGTCAAAAATATCATGATCGAACCACGTGATCAAAATATCATGGTCAAACCACATGTTGAAATATCATGGTCGAACCACGTGGTAAAAAATATCATGGTCGAACCACGTGATCGAAATCTCACAGAACAACATGGTCAGAATCCCACGGTCGACCAACGTGGTCGAAATATCATGATCGACCAATGTGGTCGAAAATATCATGGTCGACCGACATGTTTGAAAATATCATGGTCAAACCACGTGGTCAAAAAATCATGGTCGACCAACTTTTTGCTTCAAGTACTGTTCATTTTCGAGTACTATTCATTTCTAGTATTGTAGCAGCCAAAGTCTTTCGCACACATGGCTATCAAAGAAGTCTTCCGAGAGTTGGAGTCTTTCGAGTAGTCAAGGCACTTGATGGGGTCTTCTGAGTACATGACCACATGAGGCAAATCCAACACAAACAACGAAGAAAACCTCGCGGCAAAACCAACATGGTCGAGACCCATGTATGCTGCAGTCGATTTATACTTTTTCATAGATATATGTATACAACCATCGGCCAGTCAAAACTACAGTGAACCAATAGTATATACAGTGAACCGGTCATAGGATCATCCTACCGTGGTCGTGGCCAATGATCACACGTATCTTTTCATGCTTCTTCCTTATCTCCCATGTATTGTTTCTTTAAACCGGTCATAATAGATTTTAGCCATCAGCATAATTTATTAATTTAATTATGATGATTATTATTATAATTATTATTTTTTATTTATTCGTGTTTTAAGTTTGATGAAAAAATTGGTGTCAATAACTCTTTAGCATTGTTAAGGGCTGTTGGCCAGTAAAAACCTTGTTGAAAGGCTTTTCTGACCAGCATTTTGTAAGAAGTGTATACTCCACAGAGGCCCCCATGTATGTCATGAAGGAATTGTAATCCTTCTTTCAGTGATATGCATCGCATGAGAACCCCTTGAGTACTCCATTTATAGAGTACCCCATCGACCAAAGTACACATTTTGGCCTTGTAGGATAAATGATCTACTTCGAGATCATTGTCAGGTATTAAACCCTTTTGAAGATACTTGTAGATAGATTCTATCCAAGTATCCTCGTACTCGAGAGAGGTTGTCTTATTAGGAGTTGTTTCTGGTGTTTCGACTAGAGACGACTTTTGGAGTTGCTGCAAGAAAACTCCTGTTGGTACTTGTGATCAGGAAGAAGCCATTCGATCCTTTCGAGTGATATATTGTATCTCAAGACCAAAAAATGTTTTTCAAGCTTTCTGACTTCTAACAAGTACTGAGACATGGTTGTACTAGAGCGTTGGTACTCTTTTCTGACTTAATTCGCGACTAGTTGAGTGTCTCCTCTCATGAGTAGTCGATGAATCCTGAGCGCTTCCATGGCTCGTATGTCAGCCAACAAACCTTCGTATTCAACCGCATTATTAGTTTCTAGAAAGTTTAATTGAATGGCATACTTTGTGTCCCTTGTAGAAGATTCCAGGACCACCCCAGCCCTCGAGCAATTAAGCTTAATTGATCCGTCAAAGTACATCATCCATAGTTCATGGGAAGTGTACTGGGAATCCTAACAGGTTCAAGATTTGTTCATTCGATGACAAAGTCTGCCAAGATCTGCGATTTAATGGATGTTTGGGACAAGAAATGGAGGTTGAACTCCCCATGTTCTACTAACTATTTTGCAATGCATCTCGCTGCTTCGCTATTCTGAAGGACCTCTCCTAAGGGAAACTCTGACGGCACAATAACTCAGGAGGGCATATAAAAATTTTGAACCCGAGGTAGCACTCCTTAGGCCCATGTAAAACTTTCCTTATATAGTAAATTGGTCGTTGGACGTTTTCACGCTCTACGACTAGTACGGCGCTTACTGCCTATGGCGTGGTAGCTAGATACGTTAAAAGCACCTCTTATAATTTCAGAGAAACTAGAATAGAAGCACTCGTAAGATATCTCTTGACATCCTTGAAGGAATTGTTAGCCTCTTTCGACCACTTGAACCCCTCGTGCTTCCTTAGAAGTTTGAAGAAAGGAAGTCCTTTTTCCCCAGTCATGCAATGAAATGACTTAAATTTACCATGCACCCTGTGACTTTTTGGACTTCCTTCTTAGTGGTCAGAGGGCGTATTTGCTCAATAGCCTTTATCTTTTTAGGATTTGCCTCGAAACCTCTTGCCGAAACAAGGAATCGAGCAATTTTCCTGAAGAAACTCTGAACACACACTTCTCAGGATTGACTATCAAGCAGTGTTTTCGAAGATTATGAAATGTTTTCTTCAGGTCTAAAATATGATTAAGTCGTTTGATGCCTTATCATCATTGACTTCCTTGCTCTTCAGTTTGGGGTAATTAAACTTAACGTGATTGAGCTCACCACATTCATAGCATCTGATAGATCCTCTCTGCCTTACACTAATGTTGTTGATTGCCTTGGTCACCCGGTTAGAGAGAAGTACAAGATGCTCTTCAGGAATCTCCTCCAATTGTTCATCTAAAATCGTGCACAGAGCACAAAAAGAGGCACTAGAAGAACTAGATGAACTATCAGCTTGGTTACTCACCAAGCCTAAAGAATTAGTATTGTTTATCCTGACCAAAACATCAATCTCATGTGTTTTTATCTTGAAATAAAGATCATTCAAGGTAAATATTTTCATGCTAATAAAATGATCGATGGTAGTGACTAAAACTTTTCAAACAGACATATCAAGAGAATTCAAATTTGCCAAGCATTGTCAGAATCAGTATATGTGACACCAACAGATTGCAAATTACTACTAATCTTATTAAAGCGATCGAAAAGAGCATCTACTGGTTCTCTAGGTTTCATCTCAAATTTAGAATACTCCTTTTTGAATTGATTCTAACAAACACCCTTAACAGACTAAGATCCTTTATGGTAATCGGCTAAAGTAGTCCAACATTTATTAGTAGATTTAAAATGAACAATTCTGACAAACTCATTTCTACTTAAACTTTGCAATAAAATATTTCTAACCTTCACATTTGCTTTTACATCGGCAGTATTTTCAATAGTAACGACAGAAGGCACTTCATATGAATTTTCTACTTTTTGCCAAATAGTATTACCTTGTGCTTGCAGAAAGCATGCGAGTTTTCTAGTAGAGATAATCTATTCCAACAAAAATCGGTAGCTTACCACAGAACCATCCCTGATTTGACACCATTGCAACCTTGCTCTGATTCCAGCTCTAATACCACTTGTAGGATTATATGGTGCAATCAGAGGGGTGAATGATTGCCTCCGCTTCTTAAATCTCTACGTAGTCGATGACGAATTCGATTGCTCTAATGAACACTTAATGCTCAGCTTTGCTCGCAGTCATATGCTTCATCCAAATAGCAATCACCAGAAATCACAAACCAAATTGATTCAAGATATTCTTTATTGTTGAATTTTTGTGCAGCTACAAAGTGCCCCCACAAGCACCCCTAAAAACCCTAGCACAAAAGGCTACCTCCAAAAACCACATCTAAAACCCTTAGTCTCTACCTGTTTTTATATGCTAGAGCCCTAAACCATGTTCGACTCAAACATGAACACAGAATCTTATCTCTACTTCAAATCAAGGGACCCAAAACCTTTCCCAACAAGAGTTTTACCAAATCTCTAATCCCGCCCGTTACGGACTCCTTCCGTTTACGGACTCCTTCGTAACGTTTTCAATCTCACCACGTGATAAAGCCTCCAAGAATACACCTCCCATCGCTCCATCTCGCATCATCAACCTCTGTGTAGAAGCCTCCAGAACCGCACCACCTGTAGCTTCTCCATGCATCACCACCTTTAATCTCCATGTACTCCAGCGTTAGCCCGACCATCTCGCGTGACATCCTTAATCTTCTGGACCTCAGATCTCCCCATTTTAGTCCCGGTCCTTCTCATCACTGACCATGATCATCTCCACGCCATCCTGTATATGCAAAGACCAAAGACACGTTTCCCGACACAAGTTCTCCACATCTTGACCATCATCAGCACACACACTTACACCACCCTTATCCACCCATAGGCAAGAACAAAACCATCCACGACCATCAACATCAACCAGGTTGTCTACGACCACCAATTCCATCGCTTTCTGCAAATTAGCCTTATATCACTCAATGCAACCGCTAACTCAACAAGTACTTAAAAACAACAAGTACTCAGGAATTACCATCACTCCACTCCAAACACTCAGGAATACCGTGAATCACTACTGACTAAAACCATCGAGTATCGAGCACCAAGTCTACGACTACCGATAATCAACCAATCATTGCACCATCGATCATGGAGCACCGAGTATCACTGACAACTGCTACGACCAGATCAGTCCAACCATGGCCCAACACAAGTACTCAAGGTACTTGAATATCATATGAATTAAAGCACTTGTACTGACCAAGAAGTCTATAAGTACCCAATCACAAAGCCTTTGACTAAACCCGAAGACAATAACAGCAGACTGCAAAGTCTACGACTATCAACTACAAAGTCTTCGACTATCAACTAGAAGAATCTCTGACTACCGAGTATTGAGTATCGACCAGTAAAGTTTACGACTATCAATATCGACAAGTAATGTATACGACTATTGAGTACCGACTAGTAACGTATACTACTATCGACCAGTTACTGTAGCTACAATCATAGGCAAGGTAATGTAGCTACGACCATCGACAAGATACTATAACTTACCACCTTCGATCAGCTATGGTCATTCTACCATAGTCAATGTTTTGTGATCGAAGCCAAATGTGGTCGAAGTAGAACATGGTCATAGTCGAACATGGTTGTAAATGACCATGAGTCATAGCCAACGTGATCGAAGACTAACGTGGTCAAAGTCTGCCATGATTGAAAGCTGCCATGGTCGAAGTTTGTCGTGGTCGTTCAACCATGTGATCCTCTGATGCCACTCGAGTGCGATGTTCCAATGCATCTCAAAAGCCATTCGATTCTCCAGAGCTACGCAAATATTGTTCGATACTCCATTGCTACTTGAAAGCCATCCAATGCTACTCTGACCCAATCGTACTGGTCTAAAACTACTTAGAGCAACCAAAACCACTCAAAGCTGTCCGATGCTCTAGAGCTACTCGAATACCGTTCGATTCCACTTGGACCCGATCAGACTGCTCCGAAACTAATCAGAGCAACCAAAAACACTCAGAGAAGACAACAACAACTTAGAGCAGACTGAAACCACTTGAACTTGAAACCTTCGACCGCGATCGACCAAAACTTTCACAAACACAAAATCCAAAGCAATCCAATGTCAATTATTCATTATCACTTTATTTACAACCATCTACATGGTCTAATAAACACTGAAAAGTCAGACCAACATTTTTCAAACCAAATGGCATTTTGACATAACAAAATATTCCTAATGACGTAACAATCGTGGTGTTCTCTTCATCTTCTAGAGACATACAAATCTGATGATAATCAGAGTATACATCTAGAAAACTTAATGTTTCCAACTAGTAGTAGAGTTAACCAATTGATCGAGATGGGGAAGAGGGAAATCATCTTTTGGACAAGCTTTATTAAGATCAGTATAGTCTATACACATACACTACTTACTATTAGACTTCTTAACCATCACAGGGTTAGCCAATCACTCTGAGTGATTAACCTCTCATATAAAGCTTGTTTCAGTAGCTTGTCCAATTCACACCTAATAGCCTCCCGTCGATCAGGTGCAAATCTCTGTAACTTTTGTTCTACTGGTTTCTTGTCAGGCCGTAGAGCTAGCCTATGCTCAATCACCTCCCTAGGGAGCCCAGGCATGTCAGATGGTTGCCATGTGAATACATCTACTTTTTCCCAAAGGAAGGTGACGAGGGCGTCTTCCTATGCAGGGTCAGAAGTAACCCCAATGCGAACGGTTTTGAAGGCGCCTCTAGATTCAGATGGACTTCTTTGACTTGCTCATTTGGCTTTGGTGCAGTTTTAGGCTTTGAGTGGTCGGTCGAAGGCTAGGCCTTGCTTGCTTCTCTAGTTGGTAATTGGTCGACTATCTTGAGGGACTTGCGGTCGCATGTAAGTGCCATCTTTTTATCACAATGGACTGTGATCACTCCTTTGGGACCTAACATCTTAAGACATTGATATGCATAGTGAGCAACTATCAAGAAGCATGCCAGAGTTGGTCATCCGAGTATGGCGTTATACGTCGTGCCGAAATTGACCACATCAAAAGAGATTTTCTCTGTCCTAAAATTGTTTGGGGAACCAAACATAACAAAAAGAGAAACTTGGCTAAAGACCCTAGTACGATCCCATGGAATGAGTATCGTACAGGCTTTATTCTAGTCTGAGGAACTTGTATCTCGTCCAGAGCACTTACAAATAAAATATTTAAAGAACTACCACCATCGATCAACACTCGATTTACTTAATAGTTGTTGATGGTGGGCTCGGCCATGATCAAAAATCAACCTGGTCGAGTCAAAGGAATCAGATAGTCACTTTTCATGAAGGAGATTGTGACTTTCGACCATTTAGGAAGATAATTGACAAGAGGAGAGTCAATGGAGTTTACCTCTCTTTCGACAGTTTTATACTATCGCTTTGACTCGTATGCCGAAGATCATCTATAGATGTGCTCGATGGTGTGCTTGGGGTCCTAGAACGACATCTCCTCATCATTGTCCAACTGCTTTCGACCACTTGCTTATCCTAACTCTTCGAGTGTAGAGAGTGGTCCTTTGCCAGAATAGTAGTCCTCGAGTTTTCGTTAGAAAACTCGGCAGTTGTGAAGGTTGTGTTCTTCCCTTTTATGAAAGGGACACCACTTAGGCTTATTGTCTTTCCACACGGGGATTTTGGCCTTGCCCGGGTTGAAGTACAGTTTGGGATTCCATGGCTCCTTTTCGCCCACTGCTAAGACCCCCTTGGAACTTTAGCTTGAGGCTTTTGACCTTTTGCCTTGTTCTTGGTTTTCTTGACCTTCTCCTTTCTTTTGTTATCTTTGCCTACCTCTTTGGTATTTCAATCGGCTTGGTAGATGGTTTTGCTCCACTCGACTGCTTCAGCAGCAATCGCATAACGACCAACCATCTCAAAAAGCTTGATGACTGTAGTTAGAGGATTTATGGCAATGTCTTATGTGAACCTTCTATTGCAAACTCCCCACTTAAATGCCCTGATGATAGAAGCATCAGAAACCTCCGGAATGAAATTACGAACCTAACTAAAACATTTGTTGAATTATCATAGGGTCTCATTGTTGTTCTACTTTATCCAATGCAGATCGTCTTCCTTCCTAGGGTGGTTGTATGTGCCTTGGAAATTAGCCAGAAGAAAGTCATAGAGATGTTGCCATGAATGGACCAACTCTAGTGGTTGATTCAACAACCACGATTGAGCAGATTTCTCGAGCACAATCGAAAGATAGTTTGCCATGACATGTTCTCCTCCTCCTGCTACTCAAGAAGGTTCCCCACGGACGACGCCAACTATCGATGTTTTAGTATCAATCTTACGTATGATTTATTTGGGTTCAGGGAAACTCTTGAAGACCTAACTATGATCACGTGGAGACAAGACACAGGGATTTTTATATAGGTTCGGACCTTCTACTGAGAGAATAACAACCCTACTCCTGTGTGGATATTGCTTAATGAACTGATTATAATGGAGAAGTAATGCAGAAAGCCTTACTCTACTTCTATTCTCCTTGGGTCTGTCTCTAGTCCTCCTCCTCCTTCTTCTCCCGAAGTCCACCTTTATATAGCTTGCATGGCGACAGTAGTTTCTCCTTGCCAAGAGATACCTTAATGTTTCGAATGATAACCGTCCGATGGGAGTTATTAGAGGCGTGGTATCTCACTCATCGTGCGGTGGTTTCTGCCAGGGAGAAGTTCTGTGCACTTATTCCAGAGAATAAATACACATGCTAATCGCCTTATCAGACAGGCCCACAATGCAATGGGTTGTCACAGACAGGTCAATCAGAATTTGGCTTAGTCAAGGACTACGACCACAAGGTGGTCGCAAGATAACTTACGACTATGTCATGGTTGTAGGAGAACTTGCAACTTTAAGGTGGTCATAGGAAAGGATTACAACCAAGGAGTGATTGTCGTAAAAGAGCTTACGACTAAGAAGTTGTTGTAGAAGAGCTTACAACTAAGGAGTTGCTGTAGAAGAGCTTACGACTAAAGGGTAGTCGTAGAAGAGCTTATGACTACCATGTGAATCTCTTCCTCATAGATAAGGGGTATACTCAAGGTGTATAATGATGTAACCATATCATTTACAGATAAATAATAAGTTGAGGATTGATTATATCCTCATCAGATGCCAATGGGACCATGTTGGTCAAAACAGGTTTATTCGATATTGCTTTGCTAATGCGATACGCATTCTTAATGGTACTGTACATAAATAACAAAAAACTAAACCACACCGAGGGTTTGTTTGCGAGGACCATTCCGAACTAGGATCCTAGCCCAACCCATGTGTGTTCCGCCATAGGGGGAATTTCCGCTAGCCACCCTAAGCCAATGTTTGGATGAGCAGGGACGAGATTTTTCCGGCCCAATCCACGCGATTCCCTGGGATAGGGAACCACACCTCCCCACACATGATTTTTTCCTATCTTCTCGAATGATAGTAGTGCCACTTTCCTCTCCTTCGCATTTTGTCAGCCTGAACTGATGTTTGGACCACACCACCAGCCACTACGGGGTCTCTTCTGCATCTTCTCCTTGCACTTCCTAGCCGATTGCGTCGTTGCCACACCCACCGTCAACCCTCTTCATTGCCTCTTCTTCCATGCGCCCACCGTCTCACCATCTCCGTACATTGCCTCCATCACGCTGCCTCTAGTCTCCACCTCTGGCCACCGCACCACCTCTGCAATCTAGATCTTATGGTGACGAACTTGATGTCGTCCATGTGATGGGGTATGACGGCTGACAAGGAAGAAGATGGTGTGGGGATTTCTAGCCTGTCGCTACCATCGTCTACCTAATTCCATCCGCTGCTGACATTGTTGCCTCCCATGCCCCTCAATTTGTCCTTTTTTAGTTTTGTAATGATTTTTGTTGAATTTCTAAATTTTTGGATTTGATTTGGAATTCCTACCGTCGAGGGTTTTTTATCCCCACCTCTCCCAAATGAGTTCAGGGATCATTACTCAGGAGGTTGAATTCCACACGGGTCTCAAGAGCCCAAAAATCCATGTAGGGATTATTCATTATTGGGATTTTGCTCCCTGATTCCCAAAAAAGGCCTAAGAGTTGCTAATGTAGATAACATTAGCATAACCCATTTTGTTTTTTTATCAAGTATAACATGAAGCATACAAGCAATAATTTTTCCAAATATGCAAACTTCCATTGGATCAACCACAAGAGCGAGAGCTAAAATACCTAATCAACATATTTGAAAAGGAAGAAGCATTGGAGACCAAGGAGAGCCTGATCCAAGAGAAATAATCTGAGAGCATGGTCAAAAGAACAAAATGCATTTTCCCTTTAAAAGTGCCAATATATATCATTATAGCCACAGAAAATCGTGTAGCCACAAAAGATCATCATGAATGTGATGTAAGCGCATATGTCGTCATAGCCACAGAAGATCATGTAGTCATAAAAGATCATCATGAATGTGATGTAAGCGCATATGTCATCATAGCAACAGAAGATTGTATAGCCACAGAAGATCGTATAGCCACAAAAGATCGTGCAACCACGATGTAAGCGCTTACATCATTTCTTTCTTAGGCCCCAAGCCATGTAACCATATAAATAAGGGGCACCCCCGTGTATTAGATAAGTCATGCTTGGAGTTTTTTAGTAGAATACTTGTTCCTCTTTGTGTGTGAGTCATTTCCACCACTAATACGGATTGGGTGTTATTTTTGAGTTGACACTTCGTTGTTCTTGTGGTTCTTTGGGATTGCTCGAGCATGTCTGCTCCACGATAGTGAATAAATGAAGGTCGTAGTATGTGGTTGAGTAATTTGAGTGCTGCAGATTGTCGTATAGAGATGGTGGTTGGCCGCATTAATTGCTAGATTGCACAAGCTAGTTATCCATAATCCTACGTCAAGATCAGGCCACCCCTCCCCGACCGCATTAGCAAGTAAGCAAGGTTCTAATGGATCAAAACCTAACAAAACTTACCAAAATTTTCAATTGAAACTATGCAAAGAACAATATTTTTGTGTGGCTTTTTCTAAATAGGAAAGAAAATAACAAATATAGTAGCTACGGGTAATATCTTACCATGTCAACCTTGAGCTCTGATACCAACTGATGCGGGAAGGGGTGGCCCAATCTTCACAATATAGGATTATGAATAACTAGCTCGTGCAACCTAACAATTGACATGGCCAACCACCGTCTCTATATGGTAACCTGTAGCACTCAAATTACTCAACCACATGCTACGGCCTTTGTCTACTCGCTATTGTGGAGCAGACACATTCAAGCAATCCCAAAGAATCACAAGAACAACTGAGTGGCAACTTAGAAATAACACTTAATCCCTATTGGTTGTGAAAATGACTCACACACAAAAAGGAACAAGTGTTATACTAAAAAAACTCTAAGCACGACTTATCTAATACAAGGCGGGTGCCTCCCTATTTATAGAGTTACATTGTTTGTGGCCTAAGAAAAAAATGATGTAAATGTTTACATTGTGGTTGCACGATCTTCTATGGCTATACGATTTTCTGTGCTATGATGGTATATGCGCTTATATCACATTCATGATGATCTTCTATGGCTACACGATCTTTTGTGGCTATGATGACATATGCTCTTACATCACATTCATGATGATTTTCTGTAGCTACACGATCTTCTGTGGCTACAATGATATATGTCGACACTTAAAGGGAAAATGCATTTTGGTCTCTCTGACCATGCTCTCGGATTTTTTTTTCTTAGATCAAGCTCTCTTTGGTCTCTAATGCTTCTTCCTTTTTAAATCTGTTGATTAAGTATTTTAGCTCTCGCTCTTGTGATTGATCCAATGATAATTTGTATATTTGAAAAAATTATTGCTTGCATATTTTATGTTATACTTGATGAAAAAGAAAAAAGTTAATACCAGGGTTATTCGCATCAGTTTGCGGGAACATGGATGCACTTTTTCCGTGACTGAAACATTCCAGAATGGAAACTTTTACCCATAGCACATATGAAAGCACAGGTGTGTAGGCCCAGGCCGTATTTTTATTGTAAAAACTCGCAAACAATATCATTTTTTGTTATTTTACTGTTATGCGTGGATATTTTCCTAAAAATGACAAAATGTAGGGGAAAATAAAAAAATGGCTTTAACAAAGAAAACATTGGATTCGGGTCATGTTATGTGACTATCTGAAATTAATAAGGATATGCTCATATTTTTTATGGTCAAGCACTGTCGTATTACATTAAACGTACAGCAAAGAAATACGCTACTCCGTAGTTTTTTGGGTATCTATCCAACAACCATATGCACACTGATCAACGAAGCACAAAACCTCAGTAATAGTTGATCTAATTGGATGATGTGTTGGAAATATGGGCAATATTTTAATTTTGGAATTTTACTAGAAGACAAATATCGTAAATAACTAATGATGCATAAATCAGTACTAAAAGCAAACAACTTATTGTACTTCGAAATATATGTAAAAACAAAATGTAAACAAGTCATGGTCATACGAATGACTTACAGTTTAGTCTGATGAAGAACAGGAAGTAGCGTAGACTTGATGCAGTGCAAAACGTAGATGAAGCAACAAAGTGAGTGGTCCTGCAGATGTGCACTGCCTAGAAACCATATTGCCACCCCTCATGTAGGTCTTCATGGCAGCAACAGCTCAGAGATACCACTCCCCTTCTTCATGGTGTACACCGAGAAGAGTCGACAAGATTTAGACAGCGCAACACAATAGCATAAGTTTGTAGGAGGAAGAAATGGAGGCAATGATTCTTAGCACTATACTCTAGACATCTCCAGGCATATGTATAGATGCAGATTATGAATTGACATGACTAAACAGTCATTTACTCACTAGTAACTGACATATTTAACTAGTCATGTACCCACTGGTAACTATTTGTCATCGAAACCCAATAAAACCTCAAATTTAAATATTTGAATCTTATTCAAACAAAGAGAGATGCATGGTTCTGCAAAAAATAAGGTGAACTTGGTCACAAGTCTCGAGATTTTTCACGCAAAAATACATGAATACGTGCGTGCGCGGGTGTGTGTGTCTAACCAAAGCGCTATTTATGCTATCTCCATTCATGTGTTATATGATTCAGGGAGTGACAAGGACTTCACCTTATAAATTGGTCTTTTACACTTGTCTTAGTCATATGATACTAAATCATGTATACTTTAAAATTATATAAAATAGGACTCACTCATATGGGCCTATTTCTAACATATGCTTACCCCTACAAAATGACTAATAGTAGGGGTACAGGATGGACAAAGTGTAATAACTATGTGCTGTGACAATTTACAGGAGAATGTAAACAGCCAAAACTCGCCGATCTCATATGGATCGGTTGTACTTATAAGCTAGAGCAATTACAAAGTGTTCCGTGGAAGTAGGACAAGCCCAACCTCCACAATGTGATCACCCAGATCCTAGTAATGCGGTTACAGGCGCAGAACTTACTTACGAGATTACAGGGGTTTGTTAGCTGATAAGCTTCACACATACATTCATATACTAATCTTAACAGGCCCCCTCAATCACAACCACGTGGAACTATGTTGAGATTGCGACAATTCTTAACAAACG
The DNA here is from genome assembly GCA_036346575.1 of Dendrocalamus sinicus. NCBI lineage: Eukaryota > Viridiplantae > Streptophyta > Magnoliopsida > Poales > Poaceae > Dendrocalamus > Dendrocalamus sinicus. The sequence continues at coordinate 6,987,637 of CM070646.1, read as the reverse complement.
ATGCCTTGGACAGTGCCTTGATAAAAACATCTGCTAGCTGACCTTTTCAGGGAATAAACCGAACATTTAGAGCCTGACGAGCTACCTGTTCTCTAACAAAGTGAAAGTCCACCTCGATGTGCTTTGTACGAGCATGGAATACTGGATTGGCTGTCAAGTAGGTAGCACCAAGATTATCACACCATAACACAGGAGCTGAGGACTGATAGATACCAAGTTCTTTGAGTAGTGTTTGAAGCCAAATCAATTCAGCTGTTACATTGGTAATTGCCTTATATTCGGCTTCGGTGCTGGAGCGAGAGACTGTTTGCTGCTTTCTTGAGCTCCATGACACTAGATTCGATCCTAGCAGAACGCAAAACCATTGGTTGAGCGTCGATCTTCAGGAGACCCTGCCCAATCAGCATCCGAGAAAGCATGCAGTGTTTCATTGTCTGATTTCTGAAACCTGAGGCCATGTCCTATTGTTCCTTTCACATAACGGAGTATTCTTTTGACAACTTTCCAATGACTGTCATTGGGTGCTTGAATAAATTGACATACTCGATTTACCACAAAAGAGAGATCCGGTCTTGTCAAAGTCAAATACTGTAGACCTCCGATAATACTCCTGTACCGAAACAACTCATCCCTGACAAAGCAGTTCCTTGATCTCTGTACATCTTCTCACTGGAAGCCATGGGAGTGGATATTGGCTTGCAATTATCCATGTTAGCTTTCTTCAACAGATCTTGAGCATACCTCCTTTGTGACAGTATAATTCTTCCATTGTCAGGAACAACTTCTACTCCCAAGAAAAAGTTCAGTTCTCCCAAATCCTTCACTGCAAAGTCCACTGTTAACTCTTGAATAAGTTTGTCAGTGGCTTTTGCAGAGGAACTCACGATGATTATGTCATCAACGTAGATTAACATATACATTGTCAGAGATTTCTGTTTGAGGATCAACAATGAGGTGCTTGTGATGAATCAATCCCAAACTCTGCATTATCTCATCAACCGTTCTGCACGAGGTGCCTGTTGAGCCATACAGAGCTTTGTTTGAAGATGTTTGGGGAAAACGCTCTCATAGATTTTATTAGGAGCCCTTGGCTTATATGGAGTACAGGGAGGTATGTACATGCAGATAGAATCCGGGTTGGATTACATGCCAAGCAAAGTTAAACTCATAAACACGAAGCTATCTCTGTGATATGCCGAGATCTCGGTGGCAAGACATCATGATCTTGTTTGGCTAACACCCCCCCCCCCGCAGTTGGAACGGGAGCGGGGCGGACATTCAAACTGGAGCAAAATTCCCGAAAGATGGCCGTAGGGAGACCCTTGGTGAAGATATCGGCGTACTGTGAGCTTGTGGGCACGTGGAGCACACGGACCTCACCGAGAGCCACGCGCTCGCACACAAAATGCAGATCGATCTCGACATGTTTCGTCCGCTGATGTTGGACGGGGTTAGTTGAGAGATAAACCGCACTAATATTGTCGCAGAAAACCACAGTGGCATGTTGGAGAGGGCGATGTAGCTCGGCGAGTAATTGCGAAGCCGCGAGGACTCGGCGACGGCGTTGGCAACAACACGATATTCTCGCCTCGCACCGGAGCGAGACGTCTCGTTGTCGCTGGACGACCATGAAATAAGGTTATCACCGAGGAAAACACCATATCCCGAGGTAGACTTGCGGGTGTCGGGACACCCAGCCCGATCGGCGTCTGTGTAGGCGGTGAACGGCCGGTGAAGTCGGTGCAGCTGTAGACCATGATCGATGGTGCCTTTGAGGTAGCGAAGAATGCTTCACTGCAAAGTCCACTGTTAACTCTTGAATAAGTTTGTCAGTGGCTTTTGCAGAGGAACTCACGATGATTATGTCATCAACGTAGATTAACATATACATTGTCAGAGATTTCTGTTTGAGGATAAACAGCGAGGCATCTGCTTGTGATGAACTGAATCCCAAACTCTGCAGTTTATCTGTCAACCGTGAATGCCATGCACGAGGTGCCTGTTTCAGGACATAAGCAAAGAAATTGCGAAGTGTGTCGATACAATGGACTTTAGGCGGTGGGAATGTCCATGATAATGAGTACAATCATCGAGATGACAAGATAATACTTATAGCCGATATGCTAGGAACGGTGAGGTCCAAAGATCACGGTGTATCAAATCAAAAGCTTTATTAGTTCTAGTAGTAGAAGCATGAAACGGAAGACGAACATGACGACCTAATTGGCATGCATGACACAACGAGTCTGTGGAGTCTTTGGTACATGAAATATAAGATGAGCACCTAATGATCACGTTCTTGGTTTGAAGATCCTTCACGAAAGGCCAAAAGGGTCAAACTCAATGGAGACGTGATTATCCAAAGTGAAACGACGAACAGAAATAAGGTTCTTGATTAAGTGGGGCGTAACAAGAACGTTATTTAACTCGAAACTATGAGATGGAGTGCAGAGAGATGCTGTGCCCGTGTGAGTAATGGGTATGCGGGAACCATTTGGAGGAAAGGGTACCATGATCGGAAGTCATGTGAGCGGACGCCCCGGAATCCATATACCAGTCGGAAGACGGTGGAGCCAGCTGCATGGTATTGAACGCATGCATGAGTTGGTTTTGATCCCATGAAGCAGTTGGCGTGTAGGAAGGGGTGGCGGGTGCGCCTGTCCATTGAGTGCCTGTGCCTGAGGGAGACGCAAAAGTCGGCACTCCAGGCCACTGCGCGCCTGGATTCTGCATGGTGGGAACGGTAGCAGTGAAAGCGCCAGGGGGACGCGGACCAAGCAAACCTGGGCGGCGGACAGCCCGTCCATGGATTCATACCGCCTTTGGAGGAGCTGCCGCCGCCATTGGAGGAGCCACCGCCACCGTTGCCGCGACCATTGTTTGGATGTATCTGAGCCGGACGTGAGTTCCTCAAGAAGAAGAGCGGAGCGAGTCTCCAAGCACTTCAGTCCGCGCAGAGTGTTGAGGACAAGACTCTGTGCCCACGGTCAATTCATCGGCGAGCGACTTCTGCTTGCGGCAGTAGTCCGCCACCGTCATCTGCATATGCGCGACCAGATGGTATAGGCCCATGGCAGGAGGAATATGATTGCCAATCATCAGCTTTGGCAAGAGCTGCGTCGATAGACATAGATTTGATTAGGAGCCCTTGGCTTATATGGATCTTATCTCCTGTGATATGCCGAGATCTCCGGTGGCAGCACATGCACGTTTCATTGTTGAGCTTACACACATAATTGGATGGCAAAAACCATGCAGAAAGGCATTTTGTATATCTATTTGTCTTATTGACTATCCTCTGGAGACTGCTAACGCTATAATAGTCCTGATAGTTGTTGGCTTGATGACTGGGCTGTAGGTGTCTAGATAGTCAACTCCAAATCTTTGCTTGAATCCTTTAGCTACTAATCAAGCCTTGTAACGTTCAACTGAGCCATCAGCATTTCTTTTGACTTTGAACACCCGTCTGCAGTCAATAAGATTCAATCCTTTCCGAGGAGGAACAAGTGTCCAGGTTTCGTTTTTCTGCAGTGCTAAGTATTTAGCATCCATAGCTTTTCTCCACTGATCATACTGCATAGCTTCTGTATGGGATTTTGGTTCTGCCGGCACAGGGGCTGAAGACTGGGTTTGTGCGAATGCTGAATACCTAACAGTGCCATCAGTATACTACTTTGGCCTAACTATGTTATCTTTGAGCCTTGTACGCATTTGGTGACTTGGTTGTTGTGTACTATGTTGCTGCTGTTCTGGGACTACAGAAACTGAACCTACTTCTTCTGTTGAGACATCCACATGTTCTGCGGTATCAGAAGTACCTGCAATAGCTTGATCATGAACAGTATCGTCAATAGCATCAGTATGTCCAGTGTCAGTAGGAAAGTCATCAATCAGAGGATTGCTCGCGTTTGTTTTGCTTGGAATATCAGGAGAGTTTTCTGTTGTCGGATTTGTTTCAGTGAGAAAGGCCTCTGAATAGTACTGATTTAGGTTAGCTGCAGATGGGAGCAATGTAGGCTGGTGAGAAGTTTGTGTAGGATATATGAACTGATTTTGTGTCTTTTGCAAGGGAAAAACATCCTCATCAAAGATGACATCTCGGGAAATGTAGATTCTCCCGGTTTGTTGATCAAGGCATTTATAACCCTTATGACTTGCACTGTATCCTACAAACACACATTCTCTAGATCTGAAACTGAGTTTATTTGGGTTATATGCTCTGAGGTTAGGCCAGCAGGCACACCCAAAAACCTTCAGATATTTGTAGTCAGGGTTTTTACCAAGAAGTTTATGTAAAGGTGTGTCACCCTTAATCACTGCACTAGGCATTCGGTTAATTAAGAAGCATGCTGAATGGAAAGCCTCATCCCAAAAACGTATAGGCATGTGAGATTGAGCAAGAAGAGAAATGCCTGTTTCAACAATATGTCTATGCTTCCTCTCAATGAGGCCATTTTGTTGGTACGTGTGTGGACTAGAAATCTGATGTGCTATGCCTATTTGAGCAAAGTATTTGTGCAGTCGGTGGTACTCTCCACCCCAATCTGACTGGATTGCTAGAATTTTTCTCCCCAGCAGTCTTTCAACATGACGTTGAAACTGAAGGAAGGTAGACTCAACATCAGATTTATTTTTCAGGAAGAAAATCCAAGAGAATCTGTTGTAATCATCGACAAAACTTATATAATAATGATATCCATTCACTGACATCTTAGCTAGACCCCAAACATCAGTGTGGATCAACTCAAGTGGGCTAGATGAAACATGAGAAGAAAGGGAAAACGGCAATTGGTGAGCTTTAGCCTGTTGACAGGCGTCACACACATTAGGCTCCTTATTTGAGATTACAGCAAGATTATTTTGTTCTAAAATCTGACGGACAACAGCAGGGGCCGGATGTCCAAGTCGATGATGCCAAAGATCAGAAGTGGTTCTAGCTGACAGGAGAGCTCAGCAAGAAGATTTCGGTGGAATGCAGTATAGCCCATCTTTGCAAGTTCCTCTAAGAAGGACATTCTTCGTGAATCGATCCTTAACAAGAAAGCAATTTGGATGAAATTCAGCAAAGACATTTATTGTCAGAAATGAGTTTATGGACTGAAAGTAAATGTCTGTTGATTTCAGGAACATGAAGAACTTCATTCAGAACTAATGGGCGACAAGCAGCAGTGATTGATGAATTGCCAATATGAACAATGGACAAACCTGAACCGTTGGCGACCTGAACTCGATCATTGCCACCATAGCGCTCCTTCACTGTCAGACGTTCAAGGTTAGGAGTGATGTGATCGGTTGCTCCAGTATCCGCATACCAGTTGGCGTCCACGGCATAGCTGTTTGTGACAGCAGTTGCAACTCTTGCATCATTGGCGACATAGCTGTGATCAAAATGATGATAGTAGTTTGCTGCATCATGATTGTCGCGGAAACAAATTTGGCAGAGTTGTTTCTGCCCTCCTTGACTTGAGTTCCCTTTATTGAAATTTCTTCCGGTACCACGTCCGCCGGAGTTGCGACCACCATTGCCGCGGCCACGGCCATGGCCACGATAACCATTGTTGCCACCGCTGCGTGCAGAGAACTTGCTCACTTGATTGACTTGAATGCTTGTATTGTTGTGCTCGAGCCTGAGCTCATAACTGAGCATGTGAGCATATACATCATTGATGGTGAACACATCAGCACGTGTGGTTAGACTTGTCACAAGCGAGTCGTACTCCGGCCCCAGGCCATAGAGCATGTAGGCGATCAACTCGTCATCTTCAAGACGTTTGCCAATCACTGCGAGTGTGTCGGCGAGACCCTTCACTTTGCGGAAGTAGTCAATAATGGAGAGATCCTTCTTCTGGATCGTTGCCAATTGCATGCGAATTTGCATGATCTGGGCGCGCGAACTTGCTGCGAACGCCCGTTCAATGGCGCACCAAACTTCTCTCGCGGTGGTGCAGCCAACAACTTGTGCAAGCACGCCCTCTGCCAGAGACAAGAGGATCGCACTCATCACAAGCTGATATTGTTGATACCAGTTGTTGAATTCCGGATTAGCGACGATGCACACTATTCCGCCTGTGCCGCTCTTCGAGATTGTGGACGTTGGGCGCGCAACTGTTCCATCAATGAAACCCATGAGCCTCTGGCTCCTCAGGTAAGGAAACAGATGCGTGGTCCACAGAAGGTAATTGTCGCCGGAGAGTTTGACGGTGATCATCTGGTTGAAGGCCGGGACAGGCAGAATACCAGCCTGTGTCAACGCTGACGGGTTGGAGATAAGACTGCCGGCGCTGCCGCTGTGTTGAAGGCTGCCGGTCGTCGACATGGCAAAATGGGAAGGGAAGATTTGCGTGGATTGGATCGGGGCTCTGATACCATGTGACAATTTACGGGAGAATGTAAACAGCCAAAACTCGCCGATCTCATATGGATCGGTTGTACTTATAAGCTAGAGCAATTACAAAGTGTTCCGTGGAAGTAGGACAAGCCCAACCTCCACAACGTGATCACCCAGATCCTAGTAATGCGGTTACAGGCGCAGAACTTACTTACGAGATTACAGGGGTTTGTTAGCTGATAAGCTTCACACATACATTCATTTACTAATCTTAACATGTGCTCCTGATTCTGTCAATATTCCGTTCCACAATATTGATCAAGTTTATTGAAATCCAGTGATTCCTAGCTGATGGCCTTGTATGAGATGAGCCCTGAATCTTATGTACTGTGCCATGCTTTTTAAATTCTACGTACGCTAGTTAGGAAACATACATTTACACTTTTACAGTGATTACAATCCATTCATTTTGTATGGATAATTCAGTAGTCTTCAGATAATTCTTCCAAACATGGAGGAAAGTTCAATCAGAAAGCAAATTGACACATATCTCCGAGGCTCAACTGTCCACCCACTTCTCTTGAACCTTACCCCATCATAATATACCGTGGTGATAGCTAATGCAATGATGAACCACAGTTTTAATTGAGCTGTTTATACCATGATGAGAAGAACATCAGTTTTAATTGTGCTGCTTATACCATGATGAGAAGATTTGCAGTGCTTTCAACAAGTTTCATGCTACCGGTGTTCTCACTACGTAGAAAATGGTTCAAATGGTTATGAAAAATTCTGAAAAATTTGCATAAATAGGGTACAATATAATCTACCATTCCAGAAAATTTCAAATGTCACTTCGATCTACATATTGAGAAACAAAAAGACAAATTCTGCTGAAAAGAAAATTCAAAATAAAAAAGGAAAAGATAAAGCTACTATTCACTCAAATTTGTTTTTTATTTTTAAAAATGTAGATCGAATTTATATTTGAAATTTTACTGAATGGTAGATTATACTCCCAGCGTGTTGGCTTGGGCTCGCTGGCCCTGTCACATGTACACAACAGGTAACATGGGCAACGGGCTCGCTGGCCCTGTCACATGTACACAACAGGTAACATGGGCTACGGACTCGTTTGGCAATGTGCGCTGCATGTCGGGCTTGCCGCCTCACAAGCTACATCCTGCATTTTCGGGTCAACCTCTGATAGGTATAGAAAGTAAACGTAACGTTATATGGATGGCAATAGTTAAATTTAGATTCTTGGGTGTGTGTATAACAGGAGCACCATAGTGTCCAGATTTTATGATTGAGATTTTTCATCTATGATTAAGACTTTCTATAAATCAATTATTTCCTTTCCAAACGATGCCTTATAAATCAATTATTTCCTTTCCAAACGATGCCTTTTCGAATTAATGAATGTTAACGAGTTTGCCTGATATATTATATACCATTGCACTAGCATGCATTTAAAAGCGATCCAAAGGCAGGGAATGCCTTATTTCAGCGTCCTATATGGTGTCTAGATACCAAGCCTCTCTACCTTTGGATTACTTTTAGATGCATGCAAGTGCAATAATATATAATATATCATGATAGAAAGTCTTAATTATGAATGGAAAGTCTCAATCACGGAGCCTGAGCACCATGGTGCCCTTGTTATTTATTATATATGTTGTGGCTACAGACTAAACAGAGAGAGAGTATGGTAGTGGAGAGTTAGGTGAGCAATACTTGGGATTCCCCCCATGGCATGTATCGTGTGTGTATATATATATATATCCACATGGGGAGTGTTTTTACAACCTTGCCCTTACACCTGAGTAACTCCCTCAAGGGTATTTATGTCATTATACATGTCCCATTTGGGCCTTACAACCTTCTAATAGGCCAGTTGGGCTTAGGTGGGGGCCACCCCTACAACAGGAGTCTCTCATGGTGACGGGCTTCACGGGCCGAAACCATGTTGCCGAGCCATTTGGCCCCCTCCGTCCCTGCGGCCTGTGACCTTCAATGATCTTGGACAGAACCGTTTCTTGCCGTGCAGCCTGCCGTCGCACCGAGGATATGGGGCCGGACCTGCTGTCGAAGGTGTTTTCGGCCTTGGACCCGTTTGGCCGCGGAGTCAAAGGTGCCAGCGGAGTTGAAGTCAAGGCGGAGATAGGCTCATGCCGCGAACACCCCTGGGCGCGAGGTAAGCGAGGCTCCCGCGCGTCGCATCGGGAAGTCGAGCGGGGGGAGGGGCTCCGCCCGTTCTGGCGTTGACATGGCCCGACAACTTCGCGGTCCGGAAATTTCATCTTAATGACGGCGAGAATCGCGCCGACCCCTGGATTGTTAGGGGTGGGCCGCTACAGGCGTACGCGCTATCCCGATGGGAAGGTACACGCGGTGAGACGCGATTGGCGCGTCGTGGGCTGCCAGTGGTCGCATGACCAGGGTCGTCGCGCCCCTTCCTGAGGGAAGCGGGACGCGTGGCGGGACGCTACTGGCGCGTCGTGCACTGTCCGGCCGCCTGCCGCTGCGTGCCCCCAACTATCAGCGGTTACGCTTCCCAATCGTGGGGAGCTGAACCGCTGGGCTCCCACCGGTTGTGTTTCCGATCGTGAGGGAGGTGAGTGGGCTTTATAAGGCGTCACCACCGGCATGCGAACGCTCCTCTTGGTTGCTCGCTTCCCGTTGCTTTGCTCTCTTCTTCCTCGTTCTTTTGTGCAATCTGCCATTACTCAGCCTCTTCACCTCGTCAGAGGATGGCTCATCGCGAAGACCCCACTTGCCGGCTCAGTAGGAGCGCCTCGTCGAGCCAGCGCTGTTTGTCGCCGCCGCCGGCGGAATACCCTTTGGTGCTTCGCGATCCGCCGCAGGTCAACAAGCGGTGGGATGCCATGAAGAAGTCGGGAGGCCGCTGCTCCCGTGTGCTGGGGCGGAGTCGCGTTACGGAGGAGATGATCCAGACCCTTGTCTGGGAGAAAAAAACTAGAGGAGCGTGCAGGGGCTCGCCTGCCCGGCCCCGACGAGACGGAGCCACAGCCGATGGAGACAAAGGCGATTGTCTTCGTTGCGTTTTTTGATGCCGGGCTCCAAATGCCTTCGACGCTCTTCGTCGGCGAGGTCTTGCGGGCCTATGGGTTGGAGCTGGCGCAACTGACCCCAAATGCGATAGTTCGCCTGGCTATTTACGCTTGGGCGGCACGAACAGAAGGCGTCCGTCCCAGCGCGAGCTTGTTCGCCATTCTGCACGATGCGCGCTGCCAGCCGAAGAAGGTCGAAGGAGGGGCACTGTCGAACTTCGGCAACGTCAACTTCGTGTTGAGGACGCAATGTACGAAGCTCTTCCCTGCGTTGGCTACGCGAGGGAAGTGAGAGTCCGGTTGGATGCGACGATGGTTCTACTACCACGTGATGAGCACAAGCGGTCTGCTGTGCCGGGGACAACCGATATCGTTCAACAGCTCACCGGACGTGAAGCCGAAGGTCGACGACGAGCAGAAGGCGCGGAGGCTTGCCGGTGTTGCCCTCCGGTTCAACATGCGTGATCTCGCTGAAGAGTTCACCATGTACGGGGTGACGCCACTTTCCAGCCGGTGGAAGTACGAGCGGCCAGGTCACACCTGGAAGGATGGCATCCACCTGACAGTATCTTCCCTTCTAAAACCCTCCGCTCCTTGTAAGTCCTTCGGCCCTGGGCTGTGTGCCCGCGCATGTACGCGTGCGACCCTTTATGAATGATGCCCCACTTTTGTGTGCAGTGCCCTGGCTGGAGGATGCGGAGCACGCGGTAGTTGCGCTCCTTGGGCCATACACGGCCAAGGAGCATAAGCTGCGCGAAGCCGCAACCGCCTCGGTGAAGCAGGGGCGGATAAATCGGGTGTGCGAGGCCCTGGAGATTCTCGTGCCCAAACGCACGGTGCCGGCGGAGGTCCAGAGCCGCTGCCGCGATGGCGACGGCAAGGTGGGGCGCCATCCTCTCTACGTAGGGCCCGATCTGACACCGCCGCATCCAGCCCGTCGGCCGTATCCCCGGTCGGTACCATCGAGACGGAGGGTACGATCGGCGCTGGCTCTGAACACGCCGGTTCGGGGGGCACACTGCTCCTAACGAGGAGGCCTTATGCGGCGGTAAGGCGACGGGCCCCGATACCGATGCCCTCGAAGACGAGGCCTCGTCGCCTGCAGCGGCCACCGAGGACTTGCCACCCGCGCCAGTTATTATGGCCACTAGAGCGGCTGGTGGAGCGTCGCCCACATCCCTGAGAGCGAAGCGCCCCTAGATACAGTCGCCTCCACCCTCGAGGAGGCAATTCAATGTGGCGGGCGTGGTCACCGGGGTCCTGGAGTCCGACAGGGGAGCCGTCGAGGCTGAGGAAGAAGTCGTCGCTCCCCGGGCCAATGAAGCCCCGCGCCCTAGATGGAGGTTGAGCGAACACCTCTCGTTGGCAGCCCAACGAGACGCTTCTTGACTCCGGCGGAGATGGCGCCGTTCGCCCGCTCGACTGCTCTGTTAGACTATGGGTGCCCGACTGAAGCGAATCGGAGCGCGATGCCCATGCTGTCGCAGAACTCCTTGAACGGGGCAGAGTCGAACTGCAAACAATTATCGACGGTGATCTCCCTGGGCACCCCGAAGCGGCATATAATGTTTTGCCAGAGAAAACGCTGCATGGCCTCCAAGGTAATCTTAGGTAGAGCCACAGCCTCTGGCCACCTGGAGAAATATTCCAAGGCGACCACTGCGAACCGCAGGTCTCCTGGTGCCCCAGGAAGTGGTCCCACAACATCGATGCCCAACCGCGCCAGCGGCCATACTAGCGAAATGGGGTTGAGGCTCGTGGGGGTCTACGAGTGACCCGCCCCATCCATTGGCAGCCTTGACATCGGCGCACGAGGTCTTGGGCATCAGCAACGGCGGTTGCCCAGTAGAAGCCTTGCCTGAACACCTTGCCAACTAGCGACCTCGGCGCGAGGTGCGAGCCACAGAGTCCGGCGTGAATTTCTGCGAGGAGGTGCTTTCCCTCTTCGCGCGAAACACACCGTAGAAGTGGTGCGCGGACTCCCTTCTTGTAGACTACTCCGTCAAGCACCTGAAAGGACCTGGCACGATACTGCAGGCGCCTGAGCTCGACGGGGTCGTCCGGCTCCATGATGCCCTGCAAGAAACCAAAGATGGGCTCCCGCCAGTCACCCTGCTGGGTAATCTGGTGGATGAGGGCTACGTCGCGGTTGTCCTGCGCGATGGCCGCCGTTAGTAGGACCTCGTAGAATGCCCCTCGGGAGTTGGGAGCTGTTGGCTAGCGGCCTTCGCAAGGACGTCGGCTTGCTCGTTGTCCGCCCGAGGGATGGCCTTGACCGTGACACCCAAGAAGTGTTGCTCCATTACTCTTACGGATGCCAGGTACTTGGCCAACTCAAGGTCCTTGCCTGGTATGACTTGTCCACGTGGCCCGCCACCAGCCGTGAGTCAGTGCAGACGAGAACTCGCCGCGCGCCAAGCGCTTTAAACTTCGCGAGGCCAAAGAGTAACGCCTCATACTCGGCCGTGTTGTTAGTGGCAGGAAATGCGAGGCGCGCTGAGTACAACAGGCGGTGCCCCTCTGGCGTGGTAACCACTGCCCCTACGCCTGCGCTGGCAACGCCGTAGGCTCCGTTGGTGTTGAGCATCCACACCGGGTCCTCTGGCTGCCGGGCATACATTAAGAAGAACGGGGCGAGCTCAGCTGCCCACTTGCCGATGCGCCCTGTGGACTCCTTATTGTGCAGCATTTCCGCCAGGGGGAACGAGGATGGCACCGTGATTGGATGGGCTAGGAAATAGTGTCGGGGCTTCCTCGAGGCCATGATCAGCGCGTAGGCGAGATTCTCAAGCTCCGTATACCGCGTCTTGGCGCCCTGAAGAGCTTCAGAGATGAAGTATACAGGGCGCTGAAGAGCGCCCTCCTCAAGGACAAGGACAGCGCTGACCGCTGCCGCCGAAGCAGCGAAATAGAGTAGGAGGGGAGCCTCTGGCACCGGAGCAACCAAAGTGGGGAGACTTGCGAGATGCCTTTTGAGGTCATCGAAGGCCCTCGCACAATCGCCGTCCCAATGAAAACCGTCGCAACCGCGGAGGGTCTTGAAAATGGCAGGCCCCGCTCCACTGCCCTAGACAGGAAGCGGCTCAATGCAGCCTATGCGACTAGCAAGCCTCTGGACCTCCCTTGTCGTCTTTAGTGGCTCCATGGCGAGGATCGCGTCGACTTTGTCGAGGTTCACCTGGATGCCTCGCCCGGACATAAGGAAGCCCAAGAGTTTGCCTGCTTGCACGCCGAAGACACACTTGTCCGGGTTGAGCTTAATGCCCGCCTTCCTAAGGTTGTCAAAGGTCTCTTGGAGGTCCTGACCGTGAGAGGCGAGCTGTCTGGTTTTGACAACTACATCATCAACATAGGCTTCCACATTCCTCCCGAGCTGAGCGGCCAGCGCTAGCGCGATGAGGTGGGTGAAGGTTGCGCCCGCATTCTTCAAACCGAAGGGCATCCTGATGAAGCAGTATGTCCCAATCGGCGTAATAAAACTGGTCTTGTCCTCGTCGCCCCTGGCCATGTAGATCTGGTGGTAGCCAGAGTAGGCGTCCAAGAAGCTCATGAGCTCACACCCCGCAGTGGCATCGACCAGTTGATCTATACGCGGCAAGGGGTAGTCGTCCTTCAGGCATGCCTTGTTGAGGGCGATGAAGTCAATGCACATACGCCAGGCGCCGCTGGCCTTCTTTACCAACACCGGATTGGCAAGCCAATCCGGGTGTTGGACTTCGCGGATGACTCTGGCCTGGAGGAGCTTCGCTACCTCCACCTTGGCCGTTTGCTGCCGGTCCATGGACATGCACCGAAGCTTCTGTTTGACCGGCTTGGTGTCCGGGCGGACCGCTAGGTTGTGCTCGATGAGGGCGCAGTCCACGCCTTTGATGTCCTCCGGGGACCACGCAAAGACATCCGCGTTGCTCCGAAGAACCTGGAGCAAGTCCTGCTCCACCTACGGAGGAAGGCCCTCACCGATGGACACGAACTGCCCTTCAGCTTGGAGGGGCACCCTCTTGACTCCGCCCTCCGGCTGGGGCTTAGGCGTCCATCCTGGAGCGAACGGCATGTCTGTCTTTAGCTTGTCGGTGAGGACGTGCACCTTACGGTGCGGGCTCCTGGAGCCGGCTTCCACATGCCGGGCGAGATCCTGGTCACCGAAGATGGTGATGACACCCTGTGGGCCCGGTAGCTTCATACACAAGAAGCCGTGGTGCGAGACTGCTCCAAAGGAGTTGATGAGAGGGCGGCCCAGTATAGCGTTGTACAGGTGCGGGATGTCCACAACGTCGAAGACGGGGTCCTCGCTCCTGGCATTATCACCCTGACGAAAGGAGACTGGAGGCATACCTGACCCACGGCCTTCGGCGGTTGGCCCCCGAAACCTTGGAGCGGGGTCCCTAACGGTCCCAAATGACCCCGGGGGATCCCCATGCGGTCGAGTGCCTCCGCAAACAGAATGTTGGCGGAGCTGCCCCCGTCAATGAGGATGCGCCTGATGTCGCAACCTGCAATGTCAGCCTGGATGACCAAGGGATCTTGGTGGGGGAACTCCACACCCTGGGCGTCAGCTATCGTGAAGGCGATTTCGCGGTGTGCTGCTCCCGCAAATGGTTGTGCCGAGGAGGTCCCGGCGAGGATCCTCCAGAGATGACGCTAATGACTCGGCGTTGGGCCCCGTCTAAGGGCCCAGCTCCCTACAGCTGCTGCACGTGGGCCACAACGGGGGTGGCGCTTCCGAGGCCCGAGTCGTACGGTTACTGCCGCAGCGTCACGACTGTGGAGCATTCCCTCGTGAGGTGGTCACCATAGCCATGCACTTCGCACCACCTGCCGTAGTCCTGGATTTCCTGCTCCGCACGCGGTCTTTCATCGTGAGCCCTCCCGCGCCCCCATCCCCGGCCTCCCCGGTTCCTCCCACGGAACGCGGGAGGAGAGTCCCGGGGAGCGTCCTCTATGCCGAGGACATGACGGGCATTTTGGGGTCGGACGCTGGTTACGCTTAGGCTTGTGCCTACCGCTTGATGAATTCTGATGCACCTCGGTATCATTGTGCTCAGGGGCATCTCCCGCGGACCCTTGCTTACGCTTTCCTTTCGGGGAGTTATTCCCCGCGCTTCCTTTTTGCGACAACCCCTCCGCCTGAATGGGGTCGGAGTCGTCGCCCTTGCGTCTCCGTGCATCCTCTGAAGAACTACGGGTAGGCTACGCTAGCGCAAATTAATAAAAATTATGCCCGTAAACCAAGATCACTGCAGTTATAGATCACGGAATTACCACTAGACGCGCAGGTGCGGAATTGATGCAAGACGTCGGGGCGGAGTAGTCGCACTACGCCGATGCAAGCACGTCGGGCAGAGTAGTCGTACTACTTCCTCGCCCTCGTCGCGGCGCCCAACGCACAACTCCTCTCTTGCGGTTCGCCCAAACGCTACGCATGCCACGCCAAAAGGTATCCACACGCACGGGAGGAAGCGACGCACGCCGGATTACTAGATCCGCGCGAGCGCCAGGGCATGGGAGGGTGGCGGCCGTGGTTTGAGGAGGTCACGAAATTCTCTCTCTACCCCGTGCGCCCTAGCCCTCCTTTTATAGACGTCCTTATAATGGGCTTGGCGAATGGAGGCCCATTAGGACTCAATACCCACCCAACCGGATCCAATCCGAATTAGGCTTCACCCTTAAGTGTGTGACCTATGGGTTCACGTATGTTTAGACATGACACGAGTTTACCTACTCGGTCAATAGTTGGTAGCGCCTCTAGCAAGACGTACAACTCCTAAACATACATAAAGATCATATCGAACGAACCATCACAACTTTATGTACATGCCAATCCCTTTGCTCACGATATTTGGTCGAGCTCCAAGCTGACCACTCTTTCTCGATCCGTGATCCGAATCCCTTACTAGGTTAACTCTTAACCTTAAGTAGCATGGCCATGCATTTGGATCCGATCACTCGAGGGCCAGAGATATCTCTCTCGGATAGAGAGGGGCAAATCCCATCTCGATCGACCATGCCTCGCAGACATGCTTCATGACAAACCCGAAAGCTACCTTTATAACTACCCGATTCTGGAGTAGCGTTTGATAGCCCCTAAGTAGGTCGATTCACATCTCAAGTACATGCGACAATCTCAGGTCTAAGGACAAGGCGTATACATTGTGTGAGAGAGAATCATAAGTATAATTGTTATGTCTCATGTTGGGTCGGTCCAACCCCATGTTCTAAACATGTGTCCACATTATTGGTTTGACATCTCCATGTCTATGACACTGTGAAACATGGTCATCAACCGATACATGTGCTAATCCATTATTCACGTGTGTCCTCACATGAACTCCGACTAGGGACAACTTTAGAATAACCATATAAGTAAAGAGTTTCACAAACAAGTCACATACTTGTTAATCAACACAAAGGCAATATTCAAGGAACATTTATTAAATCATGGATACAACGAAATATCATCATCTCTATGATTGCCTCTAGGCATATTTCCAATGGCCTCCCACTTGCACTAGAGTCAATCTAGAAGATATCTAATACCCATAGCTCTTGTGTGCGCCTCATGCTTAGGGCGTGGGAGAGGCTTCACAAAGGATCTGAAATATTCAAATCTGTGTGTATTTTGCATATCTTTAAATCTCCTCGATTGAGGATCTCTCGAATGAGATGAAACCGCCATGATATGTGTTTGTTCTTTTGGTGATTCCTTGGCTCCTTGGCTTGCGCAATGGCCCCACCGTTATCACGAAAGATCCAGAGGATCGCACGCACTAGGAACCACACCTAGTTCAGAAATGAACTTCCTTATCCAAACACCTTCCTTTTTGCTTGAAGCCGCAATGTACTCGGCCTCCGTTGTAGAGTCGCAAGTCTCCTCGCTTGGAACTCTTCCAACCGACCGCACCACCGCTCAAAATGAACACAAAACCCGATTGCGATTTGTATCGTCTTTGTCGGTTTGGAAGCTTGCATCGGTGTAACCATTTACAACGAGCTCTTCCTCACCTCCGTAGACTAGGAACACATCCTTAGTTCTTCTCAAATACTTGAGGATGTTTTTAACCACCGCCCGTGCTGACTCTCACCGGATCACCGTATCTGCTCGAACACTTAGAGCATAGGAAACATCTGGCGAGTACATATCATAGCATACATGATAGATCCAATGGCCGAAGCATATGGAATCTTACTCATGCGATCTCGCTCATCGATTGTCGAAGGACACCGAGTCTTGCCAAGATTTATGCCATGAGACATGGGCAAGAACCCTTTCTTTGCCTCCTCCATGTTGAACCGTTTCAACACTTTGTCAATGTAAGTACTCGGCTTAATCCTATTAGCCTTTTGATCTATCTCTATAGATCTTAATACCTAAAATATATGCCGCTTCCCTAAGTCCTTCATTGAAAACTATTTTTCGGTGAGGTCTTAACGGACTCGAGCATAGCAATATCATTTCCAATCGTAATATGTCATCTACATATAAGATTAGAAATACGAAAGCGAGCTCCCACTTGCCTTCTTGTAAACGCAAGATTCTTCTTCGTTTTGATGAAGCCAAACCCTTTGACCACTTCATCAAAACGAATGTTCCAACTCCGAGATGCTTGCTTCAATCCATAAATGGATTTTTGAAGTTTGCATACTTTTCTAGCATTGATTGGATCGACAAAACCCTCGGTCTGTATCATATACACGTCCTCGGTTAAATTTCCATTAAGGAAAGCCGTTTTGACATCCATCCGCCATATCTCATAGTCGAAATATGCAGCAATAGCTAGAATGATCCGTATAGATTTAAGCATCGCTACAGTGAGAAGGTCTCATCGTAGTCAACTCCTTGAACTTGCCGAAACCTTTGCGACAAGTCGAGCTTTATGGATATGAACATTTCCATCCATATCAATCTTCTTTTATAGATCCATTTGCACTCTATGGTTTTAACACTATCAAAGTAGGTCAACCAAGTTCCAAACTTGATTGTCTCCCATGGATGCTATCTCTGATCTCATGGCACTATGCCATTTCTCGAGTCTGGGTCCATCATTGCTTCCGCATAGGTCGTAGGCTCATCATTGTCTAACAATAACATATCTCGCATATTGCGGAGCCTTTCCGACCTTCGTGGTGGTGGTGCTTCCTTTGCCATGGGTTTCTCAACTTGTTCTCGCCACGTGGGCATCATTCGTCGAGTCTTCCCGATTGGTTCATCTTGAACCTCTTCAAGCTGCACCGCTCTTCCACTTGTCTCCTCGTTGAGAAACTCTTTCTCTAGAAAACACCACTGAGCGACAAACACTTTGCCCTCTAGTCGGTTGTAAAAGTAATATCCAAAGGTTTCTTCTGATATCCCACGAAAATGCATTTATCCGACTTGGGTGTGAGCTTATCCGACTTAAGTCTTTTGACAAATGCCTCACATCCCCAAATCTTTAGAAAAGACAAACTCGTGACTCTTCCTACCCATATCTCATATGGTGTCTTAACTATGGATTTAGACGGTACCTTATTAAGTGTGAAAGTCGCTGTTTCTAGAGCGTAACCCCAAAATGATAATGGTAGATCCGATCGCTCATCATCGATCGAACCATGTCCAACAAGGTTCGATTACGCCGCCGGATACCCCATTTCTTTGAGGCGTTCCGGCGGTGTTAGTCTGTGGAACAATTCCGCAACTCTTCGGATGATTGCTAAATTCATGACTCAAATACTCGCCACCACGATCGATCGCAGAGCCTTAATTTTCTTGGCACGTTGATTTTCAACCTCATTCTGGAACTCTTTGAACTTTTCAAAAGTTTCGATTTATGCTTCATTAAGCAGACATAGCCATATCTACTAAAATCATCGCTGAAAGTTATGAAGTAATGAAATCCACCTCTAGCAATGTGCTCATTGGTCCACATACATCAAGATGTATGATTTCCAACAAGTCCGATGCCCTCTCAAAAGAACCTTTGAAAGGTGACTTGGTCATCTTACCAAGCAAACAAGCTTCACATGTCTCGATGATTCAAAATCAAACGGTTAGAAGACCATCATCATGGAGCTTCTTCATGCGCTTTTCACTTATGTGACCCAAACGACAATGCCAAACATAGGTGGGATTCAAATCATTAGGTTGAAGTCTTTAGCATTTATGTTAAAGATAGGCGCATCATCAAGATTTAAAATAAATAACCCATTCACAATGGGCTAAAGCCACAAACATTTCATTTTAGAGATCAAACAACCATTGTCTTTACTTGCAAATGAATAACCATCTCTCATCAAACATGAGGGAGATAAAATGTTTCGACTCATACTAGGAACATAATAACAATTATTCAATTCCATAATAAATCTTGAAGGAAGTTGAAGTTGCATGGTGCCGACGGTCAACGCAGCAACCCTTGCTTTATTTCCGACGCTAAAATCAACTTCACCTCTTGCGACTCCTCTCTTCTTTATTAGCCCCTGCATCGAGTTGCAAATGTGAGCAACTGATCCGGTATCAAATACCCAAGAGTTAATAGGAGAATCAGCAAGAAAATGTCTAAAACATTTATGACAAGTGTACCATGGGTGGAAGTCTTACTTCCAAAGATTCTTCTTGCATTCCTCGTAATCCATGTACTTTTGCGTTTCTCTTCCAAAGGCTGATCGATGAGGACATCCTTTCCATGCATACAACCATGCCGACTCCATATCAAACTGAAACTATGATACAAGGACCAATGACTAGAGCGCGAGCACGCCACTTAACCATCGTGAATGCGCCCTAAGTTTGCATACAAATGTTTCAAAGAATGGAATACTACTTAATTCTTGTGATGATTTAATTGTCCTTAGGAACCATGGGGAAGAACCACATGAGCTCAAGTATAGAAGTGGAACCGCAAGCGCAAACCAAGTCCTGTTCACGAGTTTGACTCGGATTCGGCCTTGTTGACAGTGCCTACTTCAAACGGCCGTAACTTTGATCCAGAAGGTTTCTCGGGCCCATGAGTACTTGTTGGAAAGCTCTGAAGTCTACTTTCAGATGGATCCAACCTCACCTCCAAATTCCATCCGAGTCGACCCGAAACTGCAAAACAATTCACGTCGCTTCCAGTCCGAGTCAAAGTGGGCCTTGGGCCTTGTAATTCGAGTCCTATTCGGCTTCCTTGTGTTTTGGCCGACCTTCCACCTTCTGTGACCCTTAAATAGGCAGCCGCACCCTCTTCTAGGGTTTGGGCTTTGTTTAGACTAAGTTAGCTTTTTGCTGCTTTGCCTTGTACTCGCGCGTGTCGGCTAGACCGCCCAATACTTGTCTTCGAACCCCAGCTTCTGTTTCGCTGATTGAATCTTACTTCGTTATTTGCAATTGAGTTGCTGTTCATCTTGTTCTTGCTTGTTCTTCGATTGCTTGCAGGAACGAGAACCCTCGTGGTTAGGTTGATCGTGCGCCGACAAGGTCACGAACAATCTCTGGAGTTGGTGTATCGATCGCTAAGGCGCAACGCCCTGGATGGTTGTAGTCGGTCGCCAACGCCACCTCCTTCCCAATCGAATCTACCACTCATCGAAAGATCGGGACCCTAGTCCTATCACGCCTCTTTACAATAGTAGCATACCGTCTCGCCTCCGTGTCCAGCTTTAGGCTTAGGCGTTGGCTTTGAGATCATATCTTTGGCCTTGCCCTTATTCTTTCCCCATGGCTTCTTACCCTTTTTCTTGAAGCTAGACTTGTTCTCGCATACCATCACATGGCTAGGCCCTGCACACTTCTTAATGTCACTCTCTGCTTTGAGCATCCCACAAAGCTCATTAAGGCCCTTTCCACCCCATGCATATGGTAGTTCGAAATGAAATGTCCATAGCTAGGTGGTAGAGACGCTAAAATGAAATCGCTGCCAACTCTTGGCTAATTGGAAAACCAAGTTTATCCAAAGTCCGATCAGAACCAACCATTTTGATCACATGTGGGCCTACGGTGCACCTTCTCGTTAACTTGCATTCCAGAAAAGCCTTAGACACATTGAACCTTTCACCCGGCCCGTGTCTCGAACATGTCCTTAAGCGCCATGATCATATCATACGCTTCCGATCCTCAAACCGCTTTTGAAGGTCGAGTTCCATGCATGCAAGCATAAGACAACTAATCTCTAGAGAGTCATCACATGCTTTCTTGTAGGCATTTTTAACAGCAGCAATGATTGTCACAGGTTCTTCGGGATTTGGGTGTCTAGAACGTGTTCCTTTTATCCGCCTCGAGAACAATTCTCAAAGTTACGGACTCAAATCCGAATAGTTTGTTCCATTTAATTTTTCTTTCTCAAGAATCGATCGTAGCAAAAGGGTGCGCGCTGGTGCTAGATGCCATTGATCTACAATAGGAAATGCAAAATACTAAGACAAATAGAACCATGATAGAGTAAACCGTATTAAACAAATTTAATAGAATGTACTCCCACTAAAATCAATATCCCTCTATTGATTCTTAGCGATTCAAGATCCGCAATTAACTAGTCTACTAGTGAGCTTTTGCATCACCGCTAGGAGACAAGGTAATTCGTAAGTAACACCTTACTAATCATATCTCTATATGACTCTTGTTGTTGGGTGACATCTCTATGCCTCGCGCCCAACCTTTATGCCCCAAGGCCCATAACCTTTATGATAACCTTGTTAAGTTCACCAACCCTTATGCATGTATGTATCCGATACAAACCCATCTAGTCAAGGAAAGTCGATGGTGCCCTAATTTTATAGACCCACCATCAATTTACAAGACATGGGATGGTGCAAGGTTTAGTTGGGAGGGCATATGTTTTAACTTAACATTATGTGAGGGATCGCTATACTTCTACCATTCAAGCATGCATAGAAGTAAAACAAACAGGAATAGCATTCACATAGTTGTGACTCAGTATGGCCCATTTTCTCATGGTGATCTCCATCGCCATAGAATCTGTCCACCATGATGATCTCCATCTCCATGGATAATGTGTGCCATCCCTCCAAGTGATGTGTCCTCCGAGTACTAATACAAGCTATTACTCATAACAAATAGAAATAAAATACATGGATACAAGGAATCATCACAAGTCGGCATGCATCGTTAATACAATACTTTGACAACACAATGGCTCCAATGTGTTGCCGAACCCACGACACGCAGGTCATGAAAATATTACAAACATGCATCACATACACATTAGGCCATACTGTCACATACATCCCGCAAAAACAAGTTATGCATAGATTCGCATCCAATGGATAAGGGGTCGAGGGTTTCCCCCTCAGGTTCGAAGGGCGCGCGTCGCAGTATCTATGCAATTTTTACTTAGGATTTTGATCGGCAAATCATATTTACCCCAAATCGACTATTATTCCGATTCGACCAATTTGCATTGATCTTCGCGCGTCGCAACCGTTTTACGTGTCACCGCTTACCCCGATGGTGATACCGACCGTAGGGGTATGTTGTGGCACGACCTTAGCAGCACAATCACGGAATATCGATTATTAATCTAGGTTCCGATTCGACCAATCATATTGATCTTCGATTCCGCAATCGGTTTTACGTGTCACCGCGTCTACCCCGATGGTGATACCGACCGGTAGGGGTAAGTTGTGGCACGACCTCAGCGAATGATCACGAAACCAGATCTATCCATTACCGAACTATACAATCGATCACATCGATCATAACGACTTACATATCGCCATATGCAAATCACCCAACCTATAACATGACAAAGAATGGCTCGATACCACCAAGAACTACGGGTAGGCTACGCTAGCGCAAATTAATAAAAATTATGCCCGTAAACCAAGATCACCGCAGTTATAGATCACAGCATTACCACTAGACGCGCGCAGCGCGGAATTGATGCAGACGTCGGGCGCAGTAGTCGACTACGCCGATGCAAGACGTCGGGCAGAGTAGTCGCATTACTTCCTCGCCCTCGCCGCGGCCCAACGCATAACTCCTCTCTTGCGGTTCGCCCAAACGCTACGGATGCAGCGCCGCCAAAAGGTATCCACACGCACGGAGGAAGTGACGACGCCGGATTACTAGATCCGCGCGAAGCGCCAGGCGTGGGAGGGTGGCGCCGTGGTTTGAGGAGGTCACGAAATTCTCTCTCTACCCCGCGCCCTAGCCCTCCTTTTATAGACGCCCTTATAATGGGCTTCAAATAATGGAGGCCCATTAGACTCAATACCTACCCAACCCGGATCCAATCCGACTAGGCTTCACCCTTAAGTGTGTGACTTATGGGTTCACGTATGTTTAGACATGACACGAGTTTACCTACTCGGTCAATAGTTGGTAGCGCCTCTAGCAAGACGTGCCAACTCCTAAACATACATAAAGATCATATCGAACTAACCATCACAACTTTATGTACATGCCAATCCCTTTGCCTCACGATATTTGGTCGAGCTCCAAGCTGACCACTCTTTCTCGATCCGTGATCCGAATCCCTTACTAGGTTAACTCTTAACCTTAAGTAGCATGGCCATGCATTTTGGATCCGATCACCGAGGGGCCCAGAGATATCTCTCTCGAGAGAGAGAGGCAAATCCCATCTCGACCGACCATGCCTCGCAAAGATGCTTCATGACAAACCCGAAAGCTACCTTTATAACTACCCAGCCACGAGTAGCGCTTGATAGCCCTAAGCAGGTCGATTCACATCTCAAGTACATGCGACAATCTCGTGTCTAAGGACAAGGCGACACATTGTGTAGAGAGAGAATCATAAGTATAATTGTTATGTCTCATGTTGGGTCGGTCCAACCCCATGTTCTAAACATGTGTCCACATTATTGGTTTGACATCTCCATGTCTATGACCTGTGAAACATGGTCATCAACCGATACATGTGCTAATCCATTATTCACGTGTGTCCTCACATGAACTCCGACTAGGACAACTTTAGAATAACCATATAAGTAAATAGTTTCACAAACAAGTCACATACTTGTTAATCAACACAAAGGCAATATTCAAGGAACATTTATTAAATCATGGATACAACGAAATATCATCATCTCTATGATTGCCTCTAGGTCATATTTCCAACATCCTCCTCCACCCGCGCATACTCTTCCATCTTGTCGAAGAGCTTCACAACCGTCTTGATTGGTTTGCGGGCGTTGTATTCGGCCAACGGCCCCGGGCGGAGACCCTGTACCACTGTGTTGATGATGGTTGTCTCGTTGACATCCTTGACCTAGCAGCGGACCTTCGCGAAGCGTCTGAAGTATTCCTGGAGCTCCTCCGAGGGTTTTTGCCTGACCGCGAAGAGCTGATCCGCGTCGACGCGCTCGACGTAGTTCCCTTGGAAGTTGTTGTAGAGGCGATCGCGGATCTGCTCCCATGCGCAGATGGAGTTTGGTTCGATGGTGAAAACCAAGAGAGCGCCACTCTTTGTAACGCAAGGGGGAGTCCCTTCGCCT
This sequence comes from Dendrocalamus sinicus, assembly GCA_036346575.1. Lineage (NCBI taxonomy): Eukaryota > Viridiplantae > Streptophyta > Magnoliopsida > Poales > Poaceae > Dendrocalamus > Dendrocalamus sinicus. Next base: position 6,963,811 of record CM070646.1, on the reverse strand, counting down.
TCGTGGTGTCATCTCCGCCGGCGGCTTCGATGGCGGTCTCGTACACGTGCACGAACTCCCAAGGTCCGTGTCGCCCTTGTACGGCTCGATGGCGCTGGGGAACTTAAAGTCCTCCGGGCATGCCGACTGCTACAGGCCCGCGGAGAGTGGGGACTCTGGGTCCACGTGTCGCAGCGGGACGCGGCTGGACGTGGGGGCGTCGCGGCTATCCGCCCGCTCTGGCGTGGGCTCCGGCACGACCACCGACGGGGTCTGCTGACTTCGAGCCTCTTGCATATCCCGCACGGCTCCATGGAGATCCGCTAACTCCCGCTGGAGCATGCCGATGGTCGCCGCCAGGCGCTCTCATCGCTGGTGCGCTGGCCGCCGGCGCCGCCGGCCGTACATCGGGACAGCAGCGATCATAGCCCGCGCTCCCGGGTTTCCCGATGCGCCGGTGCGGTAGACTCTGGAGTCGGCGACGAGGCCAGCATTGCCGCTGGAATCGCTCGCCGCTCCCGCACCAGGTGTAGGAGCGGCGGTCAGGCTAGCATGGGTGTTAACGTTGCCACTCCCGACTACCTGGTCGATGCTGCCAGTGTTGATCGTCACGCCGGCGGTGGGGGCGATCGTCACGCGCGGTGCGTTGTCGACCATCGTGGCAGCAGTAGCGGGGTCGATCGTCGCGCGCGGGGTGGTGTCGGCCGTCGTGGCAGCGGTAGCGGGGTCGATCGTCATGCCCTGAGCATCGACGTTCGCAGCTGCCGCACCCGTGTCGTCGTTCACACCCGCGACTGCCGACGCCGGGGCCCTGGTGTTGACGCGGGACTCCGTCGTGCTCCCCTTCTTCTTCTTCGCCGCCGACGATGAAGCTTTCTTCGTGCCATCCTTCTTCGGATCTTGAGGCTTGCTATCGCCCTCCCACGGACGGCGCCAACCGCTGTGGCTACTGCATCAAACAGAGAGAGTATGGTAGTGGAGAGTTAGGTGAGCAATACTGGCGCAGCCGGTGCCGCCGGCGCCCCCGGTCGTGCTACCGGGACAGCAGCGATCATAGCCCGCGCTCCCGGGTTTCCCGATGCGCCGGCGCGGTAGACTCTGGAGTCGGCGACGAGGCCAGCATTGCCGCCGGAACCGCTCGCCGCTCCCGCACCAGGTGTAGGAGCGGCGGTCAGGCCAGCATGGGTGTTGACGTTGCCACTCCCGACTACCCGGTCGATGCTGCCAGTGTTGATCGTCACGCCGGCAGTGGGGGCGATCGTCACGCGCGGTGCGGTGTCGACCGTCGTGGCAACGGTAGCGGGGTCGATCGTCGCGCGCGGGGTGGTGTCGGCCGTCGTGGCAGTGGTAGCGGGGTCGATCGTCACGCCCTGAGCATCGACGTTCGCGGCTGCCGCACCCGTGTCGCCGTTCACACCCGCAACTGCCGACGCCGGGGCCCTGGTGTTGACGCGGGACTCCATCGTGCTCCCCTTCTTCTTCTTCGCCACCAACGATGAAGCTTTCTTCGGTGCCATCCTTCTTCGGATCTTGAGGCTTGCTACTGTCCTCCCCACGGACGACGCCAACTGTTGTGGCACAGACCAAACAGAGAGAGAGAGTATGGTAGTGGAGAGTTAGGTGAGCAATACTTGGGGTTCCCCCATGGCCTATATCGTATATATATATCCACATCGGGAGTGTTTTTACAACCTTACCCTTACACCTAAGTAACCCCTCAAAGGTATTTATGTCATTATACATGTCCCATTTGGGCCTTACAACCTTCTAACATGCCGACTGGGTTTAGGTGGGGGCCACCCCTACAACACTATACATATATAGTATAAATAACAGGGGCACCATGGTGTCCAGGCTCTATGATTAAGATTTCCCATCCATAATTAAGACTTTCCATCCATGATTGAGACTTTCTATCCATGATTAAGACTTTCTATCCTCATATATTACATATCATTGCATTTACACGCATCTAGAAACAATCCAAAAGCAGAGAGGTTTGGTACCCAGATACCATGGTGCCCTTATATATATATATATATATATATATATATATATATATATATATATATATATATATATATATATATATATATATATATATATATATATATATATGTATATGTATGTATGTATATGTATATGTATGTATGTATATGTATATGTATATGTATATGTATGTATGTATATGTACATGTATATGTATGTATGTATGTATATGTATATATGTATGTATATGTATATATATATATGTATGTATGTATATGTATGTGTAGAGACCGAATATGCAATCTGACTCTCTCTGTGTATTCTCGCACTAGTCCAGATCACGCTAGTGCACACAAAGATAAACAAAGATTGAAATATCGAACATATCACGATTTACTAAGAAAAGACTCAAATATTATTAATAATTATCAGAGTGCGACCTTATGGCCAAGCTTACAATTAATAGCCCAAGGGCTTAAAGAAACTAGCAATGAAAAACCAGAAATAAGCGTAGTAGCCATTCGACATGCCCATGTGCAATCAACTGGGAGCGAAGTCCTAATCCGCGAAGTCGTCCAAGTATCCTCCTTCTAGTAGCTCCTGCTGATATGGTCCTTCTTCCTCAACTGAGCAAATATAGATGAAGCCGTGAGTACATAGAGTACTCAGCAAGTCGTTTGTAACAAAGAATGCAATATAGTATGCAAGGATTACCAAAGGATGGCTGAAAGGTTAATTTTGCAGAAAGCAACAATTTAAAGTAAATACAATAAGTAGATTGAAAAGCAAGCTTTATAAATGATAATAAATAAGTAACCAAAGGAATTGAGACCAACCACAAGTGAACTGACCATTCACCCAAGGAATCCACCATGAACCATGATCCATGAAATGAACACCGTGAACTAACCATTCACTTTCCAACTTAACCCAACCAGTGTTTTAGGAAAACTCTACCCTCGTGGTGAAATCACCGAGTATTGTCCATAACCGAGGACACGGCTATTCGAATAGTTTTACACTCGCAGAGGTTGTACAACTTTACCCACACGATATGATCATCTTGTAATGTCACCAGATAACATGCTTCCTTTGGCATGTCGACCAAGAAGATCACAACAAGGCCTTTACAATGTTCAATCTCAACCCACCCCGCCACGCTGAGGTTTCGCCCCCAAACCTGGTAATTGCCCCCTCTTACGCCCCGTGGAATGTATACGACACCCACTGACATCCCAATGGCGGAACCAGAATTGAAACATCACAAATTAGTCGGCCAGGTCCATCCCATACTGGACATGTGGTTGCACAGTAAGGCTCAGATCAATGGCGCACAAAGTTAAGCCCTTAAATGTACCCAGGCGAAACATCCACATCCCGTGTGCAACATGCACCCCCTTTACTGCACGATCATTCGCCCGAGTGAGAACCAATTTTGTATAACCAACACCAATGACACTACCCATGTCATGGCACACAAATTTTTATAACTGTGGTTGACCACCACGCCCAAAGATATCATTAAGTCAAAATTTATTTAACACATGTGATGATAGACCCAACGTACTAATAATAAGCATGGCTAAGCAAAATAAGCGTACAACCCATGTGACAACTAATATTGTATCACTAAATAATTACCCATCCTATGGTGACAATAGAATCATGGTATTCAAATTATTAAGGAGGAAATAATCAATTAGGTCATTAACTACCAATACAAGGGTTTGGTAATAAAATAGCGATGCATGATAATTAAAACAAAATAATACATCATAGATTTGAAAACTAGGTTCAACATGATCAAAGGACACGACTTACCTTGGCCTTGCTCGGCTAGGAATTCTTGATCTTCGATCGCTTCACTTCCTTCAACGCGTGATCTAACGAGAGAGAAAACGAGACGAAACACAAAAATAAATTCAAATAAAACTCAAATGAACTCCAAAACTACAAAACCAGAACCAAAAGATAGAGCTCAATTTTATATGAATTTAGGAAGAATAATCGGTCAATCAAGTTCGATTTAAGGAGAACGAAAGCGATCTAAAGTTTATGGGCGAGAAAATGCTGGAAAATCACGATGTTAGGGACCTAAGGCACATATAGGAACCGACGGCACGCTAAACGGAGACCGTTGACGCACGGGCGCTACAACGACATGGGTAGGAGAGAGGAATAAAACCCGGTTTAGGACATGGAGAAGTAGGGTGAGCACGGGCTAGAACGCTGCTTGGCAAGGCTAGGAAAATTATCGGCCGGCAGAAACCCACCGAGCGGCGCAATCGACGCTTAAACGACGCCGGAAGGAAAAAGGAAAAACTTAATATCTTGGTGCTCGTTGAACGAAATATAAAACCACTTGGAGGGTAGCTACCGGGATGGTTTGGCACAAAGTGACGTGAACGGATTGGTGAAAACATCTCCGTAGATGGGGACACGAGATGCCATTCATGCCATGGCGAGGTTCGAGGTGAAAATTTGTGGAGGCTTTCTGGGAAAAGGGAGGAAACACGGCGTAGAACGTGGCGAGGCAAGGCTAAGAAAAATTACGGCAAGGGCTAAAACTTACGGAGGCGCACGAATCGACGTGGAGGCGCTCTTGACCTAGATTAGGAAAACTCGATTCGAAGATTGGCTGCACCAAAACCAAATTAACTTGGCAAGAAGGTAGATGGCGATGATGGCACAATGTGACGCAAAAGGATCACGGAGAAACTCACCGAATAGCTCGAGACACGACGAGCAAATTCGGGACCTGAGGGCTCTGTGCGATGGCATCCTCGACTTTGAGGGGACTTGGCACGGCTTGGGATGGGTTTAGAGGAGCCAAGGGGTCGATTATAGGCTTGAAGAGGTAGAAACCGACTCAATTCGTGGATTTCGGTTTAGAGTCCGTTTTAAAATTGGAGATAAAAGGAAAACGGATGAACGAAACGGAAAGAGACCAGCTGGGATGGATTCTGCGTGATTTGGCACAACTTTCTTTTGGGAAGACAGAAAAACGGAAAGAAACTGCATACCGAATTAGATCGATCGTATGGAGGTTGAAGATGAAACATATACGACACGTGTTTAGCATCGTTCATTCTCTCCTCTTTTTTGGAAATTTAAAATTGAGCTCAAACAAACTCCAAAAATCCAAGAAAATATAGAAAAATTCCTTATGACATAAGGAACACAAATAAAATATTTTTGGCAAATATTAATGTTTAATTTAATCATATTAAATCTTTTTAATTAATGAAAATTCCATTTAAGCTTTAATTAATTCAAGAAAAATCCAAATGGTGAATTTTATTTTAAAAGCTTCAAAAGGCTCTAAAAATCAGGATGTTACAGTATATATGTATATATATATGTATGTATATGTATACATGTATATATATGTACATATATATATATGTATATATATGTATATATATATGTATATGTGTATATATATATATATATATATATATATATATATATATATATATATATATATATATATATATATGTATGTATGTATATATGTATACATATATGTATACATGTGTATATATATATATGTGTGTGTGTATATGTATATGTGTATATATGTGTATATGTGTATATATATGTATATATGTGTGTATATATATATATATATATATATATATATATATATATATATATATATATATATATATATATATATATATATATATATATATATATATATATATATATATATATATATATATATATATATGTATGTATGTATGTATGTATGTATGTATGTATATATGTTACGATACATTACAAGTCTTACTAAAAATACAATGTACTCAACTTTACTTAAATTATTGTTGTTCAAAAAAATGAGGAAGAAACCATACCAGATGTCACGTATTTTGCACCCAATACCAGGGAATACGTTAATGGGTCTTTCTAGGATCTAATTCTAGTCAGTTTTCTATGGGATATGGTAGCATACCCGCTGGACTGCGCTGTTGATATCCACTGCAGGTTCTCTACCGTGACTCGCTCTTTTTTTTCTGGAGGTATCTGTCTGAAAGAATGTAATGCATAAGTTACTGGATGTATTATGGCAGGCCGCAGAATATGGAGCTTATACTTGCTGAAGAACTCTTGCCACCATCACTTTCTCCCAAAGAAAGAACCCTTCAATTCACTGGATTTAGTTCTCTCATGAGAAGCGCGGCCCTGTGCTACCATTGCTCAGACAAAACAAAAACAGGTATTCTTTGCCCCGTTTAATCGTCAGCAATATCATTTCATAGTTAGCCTATTGATCCATGGCTTACATTATCAACTGAGAATAGGAAGAAGACATTTCCTACATGCGCTATTGACTATTGACTAATTTGTGTGTGTAACACTCTTAGTTAATACTATCATTTCTTAATCAGCTTAGTTGGCTATCGACACAAATAAATCAACAGTCAATGCTATCGTTGCTTAGTTTCCCTATTGATCCCTGGCTTATATTGTCAACTGAGGACATTTTCTTTGCCCTCTTTTAATCAACAGCACTATCGTTTCTTAATTGGCCTTTTGGCACACAACTTTCCCTTTTCACAGATAATATTTGTTTATACCCTCAAAGAACTTACTCCAAAACTCATTTCATCTGCCATCTTGTCTCCTCTTATCTGCTTCTTCTCTAAATCCTCTCTATTGTTCTCTAATTCCTCCAAATTTCCTGTAGTTACTTGTGTAATCTGTGTTCATCAACCAAGGCCGAAACTCATTTCTTCTCTGCCATCTTGTCTCCTCTTCTCTGCTGCTTCTCCAAATCCTCTCTATTATTCTCTAATTCCTCCTAATTTCCTGTAGTCAGTGGCGAATCTAGAATTAAAAATGAGAGTGGGCTAAAAAAATATACATTCTTCTACCACATCATAAGCGTTTTCTAGAATTGTTAGCCTTACACCTCGATTGACTAAACTAATTTGTAAGAAACATCAAACATAGTTTTGTATTCTTGTGCAATCAAATTCATAGTTTCATATATGAATAAAAGCAAAGAAAAAAGAGAGATACAATGGAGGTACCTTGCTAATGGCAAGTGAATCTCTAAAACATGTAAATATGATTCCGGTACGTAACAATCTGTACATCAAAATTAAAAAAAAATTAGTGACATAATAGCAAATTGTATGTATAACAATATAACAAATTAATTGCTAATCAAATAAGCTCGGTTGTAACAGTATAACAGTATACTTACAAAATATAAATCACTGAATCCAAATAACCGAGTCCAGCAACCAATACTCCACTAGTGAATACCGTGATAGTCCAGACAAATACTAGCACTCAAGTCCGGCCGTCGGGAGCATCAACCGACAAGAAGCCGCTTAGCCAAAGATTAGCAACCGATGATCATCAACCATTCACCGAGTGACCGGCAAAGCCAAGCCTTAACTTCACAGTTCACGCACCGCTGACTACAGTTCACACGCGACACGCGACGCCACTACGCCAGTCGCCAACACGCCTAAAGCTAAAGGCAACCGCGACGCCTTCACTACTCACTAGTTCAGAGTTCACTTCACGCCACACACTCACGAGTCACGTGAAACTTTTCACTTCACGGCTGCAGTTGCCTTCACGTGATCGGCGACGGCGACGCCTCCCCGCCTCCCGCCTCGCCTCCTCCCGGGCCCCAGCTGGGCCTCGGAGCCTCCCGCCTCCCGGCCGACCGGCCCCGGCCTCGGCGCCCCGCCTTCCCGGCCTCGCGAGGTCGCGGATGGCGCGACCCCACCCCGGGCAGACTCCGCCTCGCGGCCCTTCCCGCGCCCTCTGGATTCGATGACTGGTTTCAATTGATTGGGATTTGGGGAATTGGGGAACGGAGCTCTGGAGGGAATGGATTTGGGGATTTGGGGAACGGAGCTCTGAGTCGAACAGGCACTAGCATGTACTGGATGTGTGGGCGGGGGTCAGGGCTCAGATGGTCAGTATTTCTACTTCATGTTCGGCCTTTCTTCTCCCCTGGCTCCGTGCCTTCTCCTCCCTCAACTCTTTCGTCGGCGTCGTCACTCACTGCTGGTCGCCGCAGAGGGGGGGGTGTCGGCAAACCAGTGGAGGGTAGGCTTCAGCCTGATGAAGCCTACCCCATGGATTCGCCCCTGCCTGTAGTTACCTGTGTAATCTGTATTTATCAACATGGGCGGAGCCAATAGGTGTCCGGTATACATGGGCACCTCTAAATTTTTTAAAAATTATGTATATATCCTTTTTGTTATATGTTTTAATTAAAGTTGGATTTAATTACAATTTGATAATGCTCGAGAGAATTAGATACAAATTGTATTATACCCTCTTTCAAGTTTCGTAGATAGCCCAACACCTATTTTTTTCTTTGCCTACGTAGCACCATGTGAATGATATAAAAGTGCTTCATTTTGTTTTTTATTACAAGAAAGACTCACACACTACTATGCACACATGCGCAAGTATGCTCTCTTAGTACAAGCTAATAAAGACGCAAGCCGAGATAAATCTATAATCTTATAAAATTCCTACTTAAACCCTAATAGATTTGAGTTGTACATTCACAACTCTACTAGGCCACCAAGATGTATGGTTTACTCAGCACTAACATTTTATTACTCCATCCATTCTTTTTAAGTGATATTTTTTATTTTTTACGGTCTACAAGACGTGACTTCGATTATTACTATTTATAACTTTATCTTATTGTATACTAATAAAATTATAATATTATAAAAAGTATTGTTAGCGATAAATCTAGATAATTTCAAACATATTAGCATGACATCAATTAAAAAAATTATGTCAAGAGTTGCGCGGGCATGCATCCAACAAAGTGTGGCACGATTGTTGAGGGTACATCCAAGGAGGTACGGCATGCGCAATATGCACATTTAATAAAGTTTTTCTAGCTGTTACTGTTCATCAAGCAAGCATGGTAGTGGCAGGGATGGATAGAGAAGGGGGATAAAAGAGGAGTCATTATTACCACGTCGGGTCAAAATGACCTTTTCCATTACAAAAATTAGTCCGGTCCAAAGCTCATAGCTCTAGCAAAAACCCAAAATACAGCCCGGCCCACATGGGGCAGGCCATAGCCACGTTCAGTCCAACTCCACCTCCAACCCGCCGCCGCCTCCTACCTGACCTGACCCCCGCGAGGAACCAAAACCTCGCCGCCCAAAACAGCAGCCCCCCAGGTCCCCAAAAAGAGCGGAGGCTGCCCGAGCGCCGTCGTCGAAGATGAGCGACGATGTGGTATGGCATTGCATCCGCCACGGCCACTGCAGCTTCATGGCCAAGTACGGCAGCAATCGCCGTCTCTTCTTGCCTTTTGTTTTTAGATCTTTTTTTTGTGGCGCCTCTTCTGATGCTAAAGCGGCGGCTGTGTTGGTGGTTTGCGCAGGATCACGACGGGGATCTTCTGCCGGAACCCCTACAACGCCACGGGCATCTGCAATCGGAGCTCCTGCCCACTTGCCAACAGCCGCTACGCGACCATCCGAGACCACGATGGTGAGTGCTCACCATGCGCTCTTCCCTCCTGGCTCCATTTTTTTTTTCTATAACAAGTATAAATTGGATTATTTTTTAATCGAATTGCCCACTGATTGTTCGATGCTGGGATTTAATTTATATGCTTCGGTCGCAAAGGTTTACTTTGGGGTTGTACTCGCAGCGTTAGAACGCCCCATCGCTAGCCCTATACACTCTTTATCATAGCAATTTGCACTATGAGGATATGTTGGATGGAGCGAATGGCCTGAAAACCATGACGGGTTGGAGTCTTTGACACCGGCAGGATGTGGATTTTGGTTCTGTGGTTAACGAATACAGCGATGCTTATTTATCGTCATAGTCTTTCGGTTATATTGCCTTTCTTATTTTTGCCCCCAACTGGTCATGCAGGTATTTTTTACTTGTATATGAAAACTGCTGAAAGAGCTCACATGCCAAACAAATTATGGGAGAGGGTTAAGCTGCCCAAGAATTACGAGAAGGCTATGGAAGTAATCAACAAGCATCTGGTATGGATCTCTACCTGATGTACTTTATCAAGCCATAATTCCATGTTAACCTAAAATCAGTCTATTCTGGTGAGTGGTGACACGCTTTCTTTCTGTAGGAGTTTTGGCCCAAGCTACTTGTGCACAAGATCAAGCAACGCCTCACAAAAATGACGCAGTATCGGATACGGATGAGGAAACTTCAACTGAAAGTGAGGTAGGATTTGGTCTATTGATTTGCAGTTCTTTTTTTTTTGGAGGGGGTTGGGGGGATCCATAAACACCCCCGTAAGTCACGTACTTTTTTAATTTGCCCCTCATATGTAATTATCCTTTACTTTGCCCTCCATAAGTTAATTTGGCATGAAATACCCCCCAGGCTGCATGTTAGCACTATTTTTCGTGGTTTTTGTTATCTTTGGCACTTGTTATACTGGTGCCAATACTTGTTTCAATAATGCTAATATTTATTTCAATTATTTGGGTGATTTTGGTGCTTGTAATGCACCATTTCATTACTAATGTTTTAGTGCTAAAATCGTGTATTACAAATACCGAAATCACTCAAATCATTGATATAAGTATTGATATCACTTGCATAATTGCTAAAATTATTGAAACAAGTGGCAAAGATAATTAAACCACGATAAAATAGTGCGAACATGCGACCTAGAGGGGTATTTGCAAGCCTACTTAACTTATGGGGGCAAAGTAAGTGAAAATGAGATATGTGGGACAAATTGAAAAGGCATGTCACTTATGGGGGTGTTTATGGATTTTTCCCTTTTTGTTATATTATTTTATGTTCATGAGTGGGGATGTGGATATTTTGATTGAACACTGCAGTATACAATTGCTGAAAGATAGCTTATTGTTAAATTAATTTGCAATTATATCTGGGAGGGAGGGAATGGAACTTAAGGACAGCTTGCTCACTTTTTTAAAATGAATAAATACATTGGATTATAAATGAGTAGATCAACTGTACAAATTTTCATATCCGCTGAACACCAATATTTTGTTAGAAAGAAAGAGTAAACAAACATATGACCCACTTAGAAGTTTCTAAAGTTTACCTGTTTAGCTCACAATCTTACATATGATTCACTTAGAATTTTCTAAAGTTTAGCTCACAATCTTACAAAAGAGGATCCTCAAGGGGAGAATTATTGCAAGGTTGGCCCTGTTGGACACGTATATTGTTCTGTTGGAACAATATTTCTACTGGCAGCAACCTATAGGGTAAATTTTTCATAAATTTGAGTGATTTTTCAAATGCTCAGAGTTCCTGTACAGACTTTCACATTCTATGCAATAGTGGTATCGTGGCAGGTTAACTCACCTAGAATGTATGTGAAAGTACTAAAGTTTAATTGTTGGAATTGTCAAATTGTTATCTGGTGTGAAGAATGAGATGAGATGCAGCTGAATGCTGAGTTGTTGACCAGTAGTGGTTGTGTAGATGGTCCAAGCTCAAATTTAATAAGACTTCTAGGCACCAACCCTGAATCCTTAAGGGTGAGTTGTGAAGCATGCTCTATTTTCACATTGCACTGGACCTTGGGGTCAAAACACAAGCTGTGGTTTGGTGACTGAATTTTTTTTTTGGTAACAATATTTCAAAATAGAGAATGAACCTTAATTGGAACTAATATTTTGGTGATATGATGTGTGCACTATTTATGTGTAATTAAGTTTCATCGAAACCTGATTCATTTGTTGATATGTTGGCTTTTTTTATATTAGCTTCCCTAGTGCATGAAAACGTTTGTGAACATCTTCCTTCAATCTTTTAGGGAGAAGATAATGACAGTGCCTAGGAAGAAGACACAGCGTGATCTCAGGAGAATGGAAAAAGCTGAAAAGGCTGCGCTAGTAGATAAGGTTATTTTTTCTGATAATCGTTTGCAAGTGTCGACTATCAATTGCCACATTCTGACATGTTGCTGTTATGATGCAGAATATTACAAGTGAACTGTTGGAACGTCTGAACAAAGGTGTGTATGGTGATATCTACAATATCCCCTTCAAACCATTCAACGAAATTCTTGACTTGGACAAGGATAATGTCGCTCCTGAGTTTGAGGAGGAAGTAAGCATTGTGCTGGCAAGCTCATTTTTGTTCTGATAACACTGCTCACAGCTTTCTCATATTGTGGCTTGGCTTGCCAATTCAGGAAGATGAGATAGAGTATGTTGAAGGTGATGAGATCGAAGAGGAGATGGGAGACATGGAAGATATCGAAGATTCTGAAGGCCTCTCTAATGGTGATGGTAAAGATTCCTCTTTGTTCTGTTGTTCTTACTTTGGCATTTTGCGGGAGCGCTGTGCCTTGCAAATGTGCTTCTCCTATGTTCTGGGTTCAGTAGTTGCTGTGGGAGCATGAATTTCTACTTTGTAACCTACAGGCTTTAATACTCTATTATAATCTTTGTCTTGGCCTGCTAATATGTTGTCAGATGCGAGATTGCTTATTGGGCTCAAAAAGGGTAATTTCAGAAGTTAAATCTTTGAACGTTATAAAATGATTGCAGGTGACATAGATGAAGATGTTATGGATCAGCCAGTTGCAAAGAAACAAAAGGGGTCGGGTTCTGATTCCAGATCAAAAATTGGGAGAAGGTCTAGGAAGGTTATCACTGAGGTAAAGCACATTTAATTGCCTCAATAACACCTACTTCTTTCATCTAATTGTTTTCTTACTTGCATCTCTCTCTCGGATGAACATTCTTCATTTAATTGCCTCAATAACACCTACTTCTTTCATTGAAACAACCCCTAATTGTTTTCTTACTTGCATCTCCACTCTAGTACTGTGATATGAGTGAAAAGCTTGCACTGGGTACTTGGGTGCATATGACTGCATTTTTCTTTCCAGAATGAAGTCAATGTTTTTGAAGTTAGTGTAGCCCAATTCCTGGCTCAGCATGATTTACTTCTTGTCTGTCGGGCAGGTTGAGAAAGATGAAGACACGAACCGAAGGCAAAGGGCAATTGTGTGAATCCAGCAGCCATAAATGATTATGACTACATCAATCATGTGCTTGGTTTTGATGGCCATTTTTGTTGTACTTTAGGTCATTTTGTTTACCCCTTAATTCATTTTTGTTGTACTTTAGGTCATTTTGTTTACCCCTTAATTCATTTTTGTTGTACTTTAGGTCATTTTGTTTACCCCTTAATACAATACGTTGAGACCATCATCATTGATCTCTGATTTTCATAGTAGTTGACTGCTGAATGCCTGGGAATTCAGTCAAATGTTTGGCTCTCCTTTTGTTCTAGCGCTCCCCCGTACGGCTCATCTAAATTCTGCCGCCGCCTAAAAGGCGTTTGGCGACTCGAGGTGCTTCGCTGGCAATTGTGATCTGCGACGAGGGCCAAAATCAACAACTTACAGCATCAAGACTCAAGAGTACATCAAATATTCAAGAAACAAAACCCAATATTCAAAAAACTCTCACCCTGTGTGTTGGCTCCCATGAATAGACCAAAGAATCAAGGAACTGCAATTCGATTCTAAAGATAAAGCTGTTTGGTTGCCACTAGGAATTGAAATTAATGATTCAAATTGTGGGGACTCCGGACGTTGAATATTTAAAATCACCGTTTATGTTTCGTATTAGTGTTATGATCTTACATTCCTAACATTGCATATAATTAATTTAAAACAACAAGATAATATATAAGCAATGCATAATTAAAACTTACAACACAGGTCTGACCGGCTAAATAAATATAAGTATTAAGAGTAAAGTATAGTGGAAGATAAGTAAGTAAGCAAAAGTGTCCAACGGTGTGTTACCATAGTCTATAGGCAACCGACTAGAGTTAGGTCCTAGAAAGACCTAGAAAGACACATCGTGTAATTCCTTGGTGCAAGTTCCATTTATAATATCGATAAATAGTAATTCGCAACAGAATTATAAAGAGTAGTTGATATGTAACGAAATAACATTTGTATAGCAGTTAATAATAGTAATCACTTTCATTCGTAACCCTCCTTGGTTGCGATTATCGAACAATTCTCACTCATGGCATGGCACACACGACACGTAGATGTCATCCCAACTTTTCCAAGGAAACAGTTTTAGAAAATAAAAGCTATGCCCATTATAACTTCATTTAAGCATACTCATGACTACGAACGTGGCTATTTAAATAGTTTTTAACACTCTCGAGAGGCTGTACAACTTTATCTACATGAGATAATCAAATACACTGTCTACAAATTCACGCTTCCTTGGATGTGTGATAATGTTGATTATCATATAGCCTTTACATCACCTAGTCCTAATCTTGTACCAGCCCGATGAATGTTGAATCCCACTTAAGTCCATCCCCTAAGTGTGCATTCGAACCCTCACTTAGGTCCGTCTTCCCAAGTGGACATTCACCATTATCTTAGCAAGCTTTGGCCCCAATACTTTAATAAAAGAAGCCCCTTACGAGCAAACTTTTCTGGAATGCCCTCACTACTTTGCCTACCAAAATGTAAAGCTGGACCTAGACAACTTAATCAGCTAAAATTAGAGCCTATATAGCATATGTGGTTGTACGATTTGACTTAGATATGTGGTAATAGTGTTTGGTCCTTAATTGACCCAAGCGAGAATCTCCTATATCTACATGCGGTATCCCTTCTCACATTTGACGATTCCTAATATAACTCACTCATATCTAAATCTAGGTTTTTTATTTTATTATATACCAAACTAATAGAGCTTCCTCGTCTGATCCAACATTTTGAAATAACCTGTGTCCATACATAAATTTTTTGAATATACCCAAAAGGAAATTAGCTACTATCTAAACTATAACCTAAAGGTTACAACAGTGAGGATATCAAATTTGTAGAGATTCAGTGCATACAAGTGGATATAACTACCGTTACCTATAATATAGTAATTTTTAATGAAACATACACTATGCATAATAGATTTTGTAAATAATACACAATAATTAAAATATTAGAATCAATATGGGCAAAGAGGATACTTGCTTTGCTCTTGTTGCTCAGAGAATGATTCAGAAGCGTTCTCGAAATTATCCGACACGACGACGTCTATTTGATAAAATTCAGATAAATATAAATAAGTGTTAAATGAATGTAAATAGAGTAAAAACTTAAATATCTTTGCATTAAATATATCATGATTTTAAAAAAGTTTAGAGACAAAAATTACTAAATTGAAATTCATATGCAAAAGTTACCACTTGAATTTTATTTGGTTTCAAAAATACTGAGAAAATGAGAAATATCAATGTACATGAATTTTGATTTTGATTTATATTTTTTCTAAAGCAAACTTGGATTTATTGTATCATAAGACTGACATGTGGGGTCCATTTGTTAGAGTTTTATTAATTTCCGAATTAACTGAGAGGTGGGCCATACATATCAGCCTTGTATGGTTTAAATCATGTTTTAATTATTGTTTACCGTGTGGCTCCCATGTGTCAGTGACTTATATATTAGTTTTTGGTTTAATTAAAATTCCTTAATTGATTTTGACTAGACCCATTTGTCATAGACTCATTAGATTCAAAGTTGTTATTAAATTTAATTAACATTCTTATAGGTGCATCCTACTTATCATATTTGCATGTTTTAAAACCTTATCTGATGTGGATTCTACATGTCATACTCACGATCTTTAACACATGGTTTTAAATATAAATCCAATTGATTAATTAACTCGGGTCCACAGGTCACTCACACATTAGATTCAAACATGTCAGTAGTGCTAAGCTAATCCATCCTACCAGGTGGGGCCCACTGTCAGCGAGAGGAAGAGCATAGCCGAGCGGAGCGATGCTCCAGTGAGCTCGTTGGTGGTGAGGGAGGCTAGGGCTTGGCATTAGCATGGGCAAAATGGGTTGTACAAGCCTCACAAAGCCAAGGGCAGGGTCCGATGAGACCAAATGGTCACTAGAGAGCGTCAATGGTGACCAAGGTGGCGATGCTAGGCGGAGCTACAGTGAAGACCATGCGACGGTGGGGTATTCCTAAATTGAATGAACACACGAGCATCTAGAGGCTACTAGGAGACTACCGAGGGGGTTGGCGACGTCGGAGAGGCGATAGAGTGACTGGTCAACGTTGAGCAGTGGCAGCACAGATGATGTCCACAATGTGGGGACTCCTCGGCCAGGGAGAGATGCAAGAGAGGGTTGTGTGAGCTCAGTGAAGAGCCGAGGATGCTCTGGGAGGAATGGATTAGGCTAGGTTTCACTGGAGGGGAAGAACAGCTTGCGGTGGCGGTTTTGACCTGATATGAAGACAATGGTTCAATGCTAATGAGCATCTGAATGATTCACAAAATTTTATGAGGGGACAGCTCTAGGGGATATGAAACACAAGATGATGTGGTTATAGAAGCAAGGGCTCCGCTGGAGAGCTTGTGCCACAATGGAACTCGCCGGAGTATGCTCACCGATGCTGAGGAAGACAACGCGATCCGGGTGAAAGGATGAGCTAGAGGTTTAGGTTTTCATGAAAATAGAGCAAGGGTGAGATGAGGAAGAGGATGGCGTGGTAGGAAGGTTTTATAGGCATGAGATGGCCAATTGTTGCTTCGCGAGTTCTCGTGAGCAAGGCGGTGTTGCATGACTTGGTTCGTCTCGGCAGTGTACGACACGCAAAAGGGACAAGGTAGGAGGGAACTTGGCATGTCGATGCGATGGACAGTTGAGGCTAGGCAGGTGAGCAAGGAAACCATGGGGACAGCGTTAGCGTGACCACGGCGGAGCAGGCGCGGCGCATGAAGGTGGAAGACAAAGTCTGCCACTGGGCCAGGCTCGCCAGCGAGTGGAGGTAAGGTGACCTGACGGGTGGGTCTGGTCCCACTCGTCAATGTTGGGATTTAAGTGACAGAGAGGTGGCTTGACGTGCGGGCCCCACATGGTAGTGTGAGAGAAAGTTAAGTGAGCTAATGGTTTGGGGAATTTTTAGACGTATCAGATGAGCTCCAAAATTATGAAAATATTTGTCAATTCTTCTGACATAGTGCAGATTATTGTGTAAAATTTTTAGAATTTTATATTTGGATTTTCTCAAAAAAATCTTGAAAAGCTACTGTTATGTATTGTTTTGATTTAAATAAATTCTTGAAAGACTGTTGTTGTGTGTATTATATATTATTTTGATTTAAATAAATTCAAGAACATGCTCAAACATGTTCAAAACTTTATTTCCTGTGCCATGAATATATCTATAGTTTTTAAATTGTTTTTAACTGTAAATTCTCCTAGTCATTTTAGGATCATCTTTCGATTCGATTTTAAATTCAAATTGAATTCTCTCAGATGTACATTTCTTTTCAAAAATTTGTGTTTGCAAATTACTTTTTCAAATAAATTCCAATAAAAGTCGAGGAAATAATATGCATGCAAAAAGTTTTAAATTTTCTTCATTTTTATATTCCCTAGAATCTGGGATGTTACACTATGTGTGCGTTCTTTTCAGTTGCAGCTGATGTATTATGGCTGTGATTGATGGTTTTAGTTCTAGTATGAGCGCTTGTGTGAATAAACTGAATACCAATAAAATGCTCAAAAGTATGTTTGGATAAGCTATTTTCAAATGGTGGCGGAGAAACATTATGTTTGTTTTTTTTTTTGGAAAAAGTCATAAATCATATGTTTGAAAAGAACGAGACTTAAATCTATTTCCAAGGGGTAACATAGAACCAGACCAATTCGTTTCTCCGGCGGTCTTTCGTGTGGAATAGATGCTCTGCTCCGCTCCACTTGCGCCGGACTCCGCTCTGCCTCTGCCAGTTAGCCACCTCTCCCATCCGATGGGAGCCCTTCCAGCGGCGTAATCTCTACGGCTGTGGTGGCGTGGAGCTCGGTGATGGCACAATGATGTTTCGCGGCGACGACGGCAGCAAGGTGGCGGCGGCTTGGGGGAGACCTTGCAGGCGTGCAGGTTGAGAAGCCCTGCGAGAGGAAGCTCTACCCTGTCTCCTCTCTGGATGACTTGCTTCCCTTGTGCTGAATAGGGATGTTTTACAGAATGCTAGAACAGATCTGTTGCTTCCAAGTGAGTGATTTGATTTTTCGAAGTTAATTTTGTGCTTGATTCGAGGATCTCTGCCTGCACGTAGTTGGTTTCTTGATGGGGGATCTATGCCACAGGAGTAACGAAGGGAGGGGCAATGAGCTGCAGGACATCAAGAACGTCATCACCGGCGTGTTAATGGCCTCTCGCATTTGACATGCAGAAGCAAGACAATGAACCATCGGAAGAGATGGCCATGCATTACCGGCAGTGGCGGCTCACGCATCGCCTTCCACCCTTCGTTGATTAATTTGTGATTTGGTGGTTGCATGTTTCGTGCCTGACAGGAAGCTTCACGAATTGGAGTGTCAGAGAAGTTCTGAGGTTGATGTCAAAGAAAAAGAGAATGTTCTAATTCCAATGGACGACCAAACAGGAAAAATGGAACTGTAATTGACGTCAATCAAATTCCAATTCACTTGGAAGAGACATTGGAATACGAATGCATGAATCAAATTCAAATCTTGGGAGCCAAACGGGGTGTCCATGAAGAGAATATGAGCAAGGCCCGTGGGCCAGCTAGCCAGCCCAATTGACATCCCCTCCCCTAGGCCTTCGTACCCACCCACCAAAGCCCTACGCTCGCCGTCGCCGTCCCTCGGGAAAGGAGATGTCGACCCCAGCGGCGCCGCAGCTGCCGCGGACGGAGTCGCGGGCGCTGTCGGGGCACGAGGGCGCGGTGCTGGCCGTGCGCTTCAACCGGGACGGCAACTACTGTCTGAGCTGCGGCAAGGACCGCACCCTCCGCCTCTGGAACCCCCACACCGGTGCGCACGTCAAGACCTACAAGTCCCACGCCCGCGAGGTCCGCGACGTCCACTCCTCCTCGTAAGCACCCGCGCGCCCACCCTATCTTGTCCCCGTCCGATTCCGTCCCCATCGTCCCATCTGATTTGGTGGTGCGCGGCTAGGGAATTTAACGAGTGCTTCCTGCCGTTTATTTCTTGGTTCTTGGGGTGGTTGGTGCGCAGGGACAACGCGAAGCTGGTGTCGTGCGGCGGGGACAGGCAGATCTTCTACTGGGACGTCGCCTCCGGCCGCGTCATCCGCAAGTTCCGCGGCCACAACAGCGAGGTATGGATCAATCATCAGTGGATGGAATAGTGCAATGCGATACTGATGCCCACGCTAGTGCTATTAGTTTGTGATTGTAATTGGAACTTGGGAACTGAGCAGTCCACATCACACAATTGTGATTACTAATTAAGCAATTTGGATGTCATAATATCGGTGTTGTTTTTAGCTCTAAGCCTCAAACAGTAGCTTGTGATAGTGATCAGAAAAGAGCTCCGGTACTATTGACCAGATAAGAACAAATTCTATGTAGAGAACTACTAGTAGTTTGTGATTGTGATCGAAAAAATGCAGTTCGCACTCTTGTAATCAGACAATGTCAATGCCATAGTGGTACTACGTTTAACATTAGTATTTGTACACTGGATGGTGTTTTTAGGTCTGTTCATTGGTATCAATTCTATGTGGTGAATGTCATGAGATCAGTACTCTAAATTCTTTAAGTAGTGATCTAGTAGCAAGCGTCCAAATGCTGAATTGTGTACATCGCTGTAATACTACTTGTTTCCAAAGCAGTGTGCAACCATACTTCTGTAATGGTATTCTTGTGGTGTTGTGTGGTAGTTCCATTTACATGTAGAACTACACATCGGCAATTTGATTATAATTAGGCCCATTGGTGGTACTAAAAAACAGACAAAGAATAGCTTTGATGACAGATGTTTGATTCTTGATTATTTGCCATTTTGCTTAGATATCTCCATTCTGCTTTCGGTAGGTCAATTCAGTGAAGTTTAATGAGTTCAACGCGGTTGTAGTGTCAGCTGGTTATGACCGTACAGTGCGTGCATTTGACTGCAGGTCACAAAGCAATGATCCAATTCAGGTAATTTTCCATTGTTAAGTAACAAATGGATTCATTGATTGTAGCAGTAGTTTTTTTTTCATAATTTCTCACATACTTGGTTTTGTTGTGAATGTTCTCTCCTGGTGCAGACAATTGATACTTTTCAAGATAGTGTAATGTCAGTTAACCTAACCAACACAGAAATAATCGCTGGCAGTGTTGATGGTACAGTCCGGACATTTGACATTCGCATGGGTAGGTAAGTGCTTGCGTCATGCCACTCTCAAGTCTTAACTAATTCGAATATGTGCTCTTTGGTTTTGTAATGGAAACTTTGGGTGCTCCACATCTCAATTGATTCTATATGGTTTGATGGTTTTGTTTCCTTCTCTCTGTTAACAGGGAGACTGTTGACAACCTGGGGCATCCTGTCAACTGTATATCTTTGTCAAATGACCGCAATTGCCTTTTGGCTAACTGTTTAGATTCTACTGTAAGGCTTCTAGACAAGTAAGCACTCTTCGCAAGCTGCTGAGCCGTTTATATTTCAGCATGGACAAAATTGCAGTGCAGGCCCTTCTACTAAGCACTTTGGAGCAATTAAGCCCTACTTTTAAGCAATTAGACCCCCTCTACTTCATAGAAAGATGAAACCTCAGCCTTTCGTTAGTTTTCATTGGAAAGATAACATGGCCGGTAATTTATGCCAACATGTACTTCCACATCAGAGTTAATAATGGCATATGTGGACCAGAGAGGGAGTACACTCCTTCACTTGACATAGCTGCCAATCCCATTTCCCATCTTGAATCGGTAGATCCATGGGGCCCTTCTTGCTCGACTCTGATCCACAGCTGGCCTACTGTCTTCCTCTTCATCAAGCCATCGGAGCTCTCGCTGTCCAAATCTGTCAAGCAATTGATTTATATCCAAATCTGTCAAGCAATTGATTTATACTTGCAGCTGTGGTGAGCCGTTGTTGGTGCTGTGGAGGCGCTTTAGACTTGCAGCTGCAGTCTCCTCTCCAGCTTTTGAGAATTTGTAGTGCAGAATTTGGGCAGGCTCCATTTTGCTTTTATACGCACAACGAAGCTTCAAGTTAACTTAATAAATGGAGCTGGGAACCTTCTTGGGCAGTTAGCTAGTCAAACGGTCTGTTTTTTCCTTGGTCTTTGCGACGAGCTAATTGGACTTAATGTGGTATTGTTGTGCATCAGAACATATTTGTGGAAAAATCCTTTTTCAAATCATAATTTAGGAGACATCTTGAAGTTTCGGTCCAGATGGCTACTACGAATGATTTTGCTGTGCTTTTAGTGTCTGCATTATAATGGCTCTGTCTCTCATTCATCAGCAACACTTGCTGCTGTATGGGGAGAAAAGGGAACATGTGAGGTTAGGGTCATAAATGGAGGTTTTCTTTTCTACTTTTCTTTTTTTCGTAGCAAGTCTAATAGTGCATCGATAACTCTGATGTAGCAGTACATGTAAGCACAATTTTCCATTATAAAAACTGACGTAAGGGTGTGCTTTCGCCACTCTGTGGAGTAGAGGGGTCTCATCGATCCAAGGTGCAAAACAGAAGGGCCTCATTGCAATTTTGCCTTCAGCATGGGTTTTTTTTTTTTTGTGATTGAACCTTTTGGCTTTTGTACATTCATTAGGTCCACGGGAGAACTGTTACAAGAGTACAAGGGTCATATATGCAAGGTATCACTTGTATAAGCTTTGATGGCATTGGTGATATTTCACAGTCATGACTTCTGGATTCTTACATAGATTGTTACACTTTAAGTTCAACTTGATCTAACAATTTATGCTTATGAATGAAAGAAATAGCTATTAGCTGTAAAATAATGAGTCATCATTTTTCATTAGTGTACAACAGAAATTTGGTTCATCTTCATTCTTCAGTTATTGATCTTTTCATGTTTCCAGTCCTTCAAGATGGATTGCTGCCTGACCAATGACGATGCATTTGTTGTTGGTGGATCTGAGGATGGTTTCGTTTTCTTCTGGGAGTTAGTGGATGCACCAGTTGTTGCAAGCTTCCGAGCACATAGTTCTGTGGTATTAATTTCTTTCAGAGTTCCATCTTATGCTGCATTAATACTTCTTTGTTTCGCATAAATCTGACTTATCCATTATTGTTGGTTAACTGCCATTTCCTTTCTAATTTAATTTTTTTATGCTGTTCTTTGTTTTGGCAGGTGACCAGCGTCAGTTATCACCCAACAAAGGCCTGCATGTTGACGTCTTCTGTCGATGGCACTGTTCGTGTTTGGACTTGAAGATGGAAATAGCTGATTTGTCAGATTCATATCTTGATATGTTCTCTCTGCTAAATGTGCCACTGGCAGTATTGTCCAAATCATAACATTTGCCATGTAGCAAGTATTCTGAAGGATAAAAGATGTATGCAAGTTCTAACCTAATGGGATTTCTGCTACGAGGGCTAGCATTTTTAGCTCTAGCAATCTCTAATTGCTTAGGATGAGTAGGAAGACTTAATTGCAATTTTTTTATTATCAGTCTTGGAATTTTCAAATTGCTCTAGCAAAGATAACCTAGAAGATCTCAATTTATCAATTTCAGGATGGAAACAAGGCAAGGGCTACAGCTATCATCATCAGAATAAGAGATCTAAGTAGCTATCATCATCAGAATAAGAGATCTAAGTCTATCAATTTCATTATTCAAGATATCATTTTTGCAACACATATTTACAAATCCAAGTTATATGTCACAAAGGAATTATGCATGAGTTACAACTATTTTCAAAACACATTAAAAAATTACTAGTATATGTCACGAAGAGCTAGAACAAGCAAATCAAATAAAATCCGAAGGCAAATTAAATAACATCAAAAGCAAAGGAATACTAAATTTCGTATTCAAATAATTGAAACAAGATTTGCTTTCGAAATCCAAATTTGAGTTAAAAATTCAAAACAAAAATGCAAAATTTGAATTTAGCTTAAGCCTTTCTTTCTCTCTTTTTCTTTCTTCTCCTTTTCTCCTCTTTTCTTCCCTTTCTTTCTCCTTTCTTGCTCTCCTTGTCAAGTGGCCCAGCATCTCTCTTCTTTCTTCCTCCCCCACTGGTTGCTTCCCCTACACCGCACATGGCCGCTCTCGGTCGTGAGCTTGTGCCCCCACGTCTTTCACACGTTCGTGCCTCTGCCCTGCGCCAACCATTCCCATCACATCGCCATCACCTCCTCTACCATTGCCCATGCCCTGCACTATCGGCCGATCGACGCCAATAGTGCCGCCACAGAGCCCACTACGTACAGCACGCCGCCCGGCCTCGTCTCCTGCATGCACGACGCCATCACCTTACATTGTAGCACGTCACCTTGCCACGCCCCCTCCATACCCTGGCAAAGCCCATGCCCTGTGACACTTGCTCCCATCGCGTCACCATACCGTTGGCCATACCGGAGCACATATCGAACAGCTCGGGCACACCGCCTCCTGTGGCTCAATCTCCGGCCACAGCAATCACACGATGTCTCCCTCTGTGGAAGTAGCCCCTCCTATGCCCTCTCATTTCTCTCTCCTTTCCTAGAGCCAAGGCTCACTCCTCCGCTGCCTTGCCCGCGCACCGCCGGTGCTCCCATGCCGTTCCAGCCACCACGACCAGTCTTTCCCCAAGCTGACTATGTCACTTCGTGTTCCCGCTCCCCTCCCTTGCCCCTCTGGGTTAATTGAAGTTTTGTGGGCGAAGGAAGCCGCAACGGCCATCTTCCTCACCGCCGGTCGACACCACCTCTACCGTCGCTATTGCCACCGCGCCTCCTCCCTAGTGCATGCTACACCGATTCCTCCCTCCAGCGGCACGACCACAGCGCCCCCCATCATCCCCTACCTCCAATTTGGGCCAACTTTTGCCTCAGCTTGCCGGTGTCATGCGCATGCCCGCGCCGCCATAGGCCCTCCACGACCCCATTTGGCTCGGCCAACGCACGATGAGCTTCCCCCAACCTCTCTTCAACTCATGCGCTTCTCCCTTTCTTCTCCCCACCGCCATTGCGCCATCGCCTTGTTTCTCCTCCATGGCCAGCCGCCCGAAGCTGCCACCGGCCCTCCTTGTTGCCGCTTCGGCTGCCGCATTGCCTCCCCTAGCTCCTCTTCCACCCCTACATCCCATTTTTAGGTCATCGCCACACCTCCAGCCTCCCCTCGTCAGCGCCCTTGCCGCCCAGCTCTGGCGCCGCCTTCCTCTGTTTTGCCCATGCCCCTTGCCTCACTATAGATTTGACCTAACTCATGAAACTTTCTTAATAAATATAAAATTATAAAAGAAATTATTAAATTAAAGATCGAGCCATGGTGCTCAACTGCTAGTTAAGCCTAGCCTTCTTTAAACCCGAAGCGGAATATTCTCGTGAATATCCCTTCACCATGAACCTTTCTTGACATCCGTCTCAGCAGATTTCCTCCATCATTTCCCCACTTCGCTCAAACCCCTTTTGACTTCGTGAACACCCTGCACACCCTAAAGCTTTGCCTCAAATCACCCGCATAATCTTAATAAAACTCAATTAAATTCATTTAGATTTATTTGGGCCCTTTTAGTTATTTACATTTATTGGATTCAGTTGTTTAGCACATACTTAGAAATTGAAGTCCTGAAGAGTCATGGATCAAGCGAGACCAAGATCCAGATAAAGATGAAGACTAGGTGCTCAAGACCATCAAACAAGAAAGTGTCAAGTAAGATCAAGACTGTGGTAAATTTAGTAATGCGAGTCAACACTTTAATCATATTGAACCTATATTTTATGCAATTTATTGCTGTTTAAATTATCAAATTGCATGCTGTTATTTTATATGCAAATCTATGATTATTTAAGATTCTAGTTACATGCCCATTATTCAATTTATTAGTATTACAACCCTCGAAACATTTGAGCATTCGAGCCTTGTCACCCTAGGAAAAACTATAATGGTGACCTTCTGGAAAATAAGTCTACTTTTATACGCTGCTTAGTACTGCTTATATATTCGAGTGTAATATTCCGATCCGCATATGGAGGATTTGGTGTTTTGAAAAGAGAGGAAATCAATGGAATTCAAGAAGTAAAATTTTCTAAAGTTTGAAAAGGGGAAAATCTAGAATGTTTTGAGAGGGTTTTAGGTCGTAGGCCTTCAGACCCACGGTAGTCAGGCCCATTAGGGCTGTCGGCCACCCCTTATAATCCCCCTAACCCTAGCCACTTCCTTTCCCCCTAGCCAACCGCCCCCCTGTGCACCTCCCCCTCTGCCCTGTGCAGCAGCATCTCCCTCCCCTCTCCTCTACCAATTCCCTACAATAGCCCCTTTTGCTGCTCCCTGTTGCCAACTCCTTTCTTCCCTTGTAGCTGATCTAGGGAGAAGAGAGAAGCCAAGAAGGAGAAGGGAAAGGGGAGAAGGAAGGAAGAAAGGGGAGCTTCGCTAGGTTTCCAGAGGTCCTCGTTGTAATCTCCAAGGGTGACGGATAATTTCCTACCACTTTTATTCTTAGCAATTTCCTGTTCGGGTTAGATTTTGGTTATTCGTTCAATCTGCGTAGTTTGCTGTGATATGCAATTTAGGGTTCCTTGGGTGCGAAATCTGAGAACTTTGTCTCTTACTGAGTTGTAGAGGACTTTATTAGCTTTCTTTAGAGTATTCGTTCATGTTGATCCGATCAACGGTTTGGGAGATACAAATTTACCATGCTACTGCTCGTTCTGTCTATTGGGTTTCGGTGAATAGTATTAAACAACAGATTAAAATTAGAAGATGAACCCTAGTGGAAATTTGATCAAATTTCTTAAGGTTTCCAAAGAGTATAAAAAATGAATTTTAGATGGGCAGTTTAGAAGTTATGAAATTTTTAGTGCTACTATCCAGAGTTGGGTGACCGCTAGACGAGCCGAGGAAAAGTGATGAGTTGACCAAGTAAATAGCAGAACTAAAAGTTATAGCAAAAGAGGTGAAAAATGCAATCCATAGAAGGATTTGGCACCACTCACTAAATTCTGTGGTAACTCAATTTCCCTTGAGTCAGTGTCACAAACTGAGATTAACCAAACTTGCCTAATGTTGAGGCAATCAAGAAATGATGTTATTGTTGCTGTAATGAAAGAAGCAGTGCCCAAAATACCTCTAGAAAGATAAGACAGAAGTAAGACGAGCTGTAATTGTACATATATGGCCATTGATTGAGCTTCCGCAGAAAGTGATTGGTGGGTGTGGAAATTCTTTTTTTCAGTTGATGTTAAAGCTTCATAGCTAGTTAGACTAAAAGCAAAGAGCATAGTGCTAGAGCCAACATGCATTAAACAGGCATCAAGGAAAAGAGTGCTATAAGAGCTAAAGTAAAGCATAGTGCGAAGGACTGTAGATTTTAAAAATATCATTGTTTACTATATTTGCACTTATAGATTAAAAGATACAAAATTTATAAGTCGGTTGTCCAAGCAATGACAGATCAGTTTCCCAGGTTAAGTTTGGGGATTCAGATGAGTTAATCTGAGGATTGTGCCAACTAAGAAAATATGGGTAATTTTGTGTAGATTTCAGTGATCGTATGGTTTACTATTTTTAGATGGGGGATTGAATGTTGTGGCATTTTTAATACCGGGACACAAGGGGACTACCCGGTAAAGAGAGGGAATAGTTGTGGTTTTGGGAGCGTGTAGGTGAGTTGTCATTCAGATGTGTTTTGTAATATATTTTAGGCTTGTTTTTGAGATTGAATAACCTACTGTAGGAGAAGTAGCTTCGGGAGTAAGGTCATCTTCCAACCTTCCCGGCTATCTCGAGTAAAGTGAAAGGCAAGTGCATGATAGAATGGAATCGATTGTTTGAAATGGTTTTTTTTCTTCAATGAATAATTGGGGTGAAAATGTATATGGTTATGTTTGCTTATTGTTGCTCACATATTTATGACAATTTGATGATGATGAATAGAGAGAAATGTTGATTATATCAGTTGTTAATGAGGAAAGATATTCACCATTGCATTGCATATGAGCATTCGTGATTATATTAATTGGTTAATTGGTGGACTACCCTTAACTTCTTATAGATAGTAATGTTGCTTGTGGGTGCTTTGTTTAGTTTAGACTTTTTTATAATGTTCTTGGTTATTGTTGAGTTCGTAGTAAGTTAAATTTGTGGCTTACCATGTTGTTGAAATTTAGGATTAATATTCTTGAGAAATGCCATTTTAGATAGTTAGATGTTATTATTACTTGTTTAGTGGTTTATTTTGGTAGTGATGGCGATTGTAGGTGACATCTTAGGCTTTTGTTAAGCCGGGGTGTTACATCGAGGGCATTACTTTTCCCCATCATCATTTCAATATGAAACATGAATTTGGGTGGTTATCAGTAGAAAATGGCTGGTATATTGTAAACTGGTTATTTTATACTACCAAAAACCCCAACTTGCTTAAATATCTGGACGGATGGTATGGGAGTCTAGTGCAATGGATGCATGAGATATGGTTTGTGTTAGAACCGCCCAGATATCCCTAAGGACTGAATCTTATCATGACCTCTTATGTAAAATAAGTACAACCATAAGTCTGTAAAGTACAACTAGGCCTAGTAAGATGTATTAAACCCTAGAGTCATCTTGTTGGTGGGGGAGTGGTGTAGTGCAATTGCTGAATCCGTTTTAGCTTTGAATGGGACACTTGCTGAGAGTGAAGTTTGCCGTGGCACTAGTCGGTGTGGGTAGTCCAGTTGGGCTAGTCTCTGTGGGTAGAACATCCCGCACAACTTATGGGACCCACTTTGTGTGGGAGAAGCCTATATGGGTGAAATGACAAAAGGGCGAGGTATTGATGAAAAGTTGCGTGATGGTCTCTAGATCTACATGACTAAGGAATTATGCAGAGCTATCAGGCTGACTATCTCTTTTGGGTAAGATGTACAAACTCTGTAGAGTGAAAACTATGTGAATAGTCGTGCTCATGGTCATGGGCGGATATGGGAACTTAATCAGATATAGTTCTATTTTAAAAACTTTGTGGGTGGGTGATGACGGGAAAATGGGTGTGAACCCGCGTCCGCGTCATTAGAGACAATTTAATTAAATTAAATTGAAAATGAGACAAAGGAATCAGGTATTGCGGGTCCATTACTTCCAGAATTAATGCATTTACATAAAAATTCTGTTAATTACATCTCTTTGCGAGAAAACCCCTGATTAAGAATTCCAACATAAACATTACAACAAATTACAACATATGACTATTACAAAAATATAAAAGAAAAGGTCTTCAATCTTGGCATCGCTGATGGATGCTTGTGCGAGGGTATTTTAGCTGCATTTATATTATTTTGCTAACATGGCATATGATTTTATTTTTTTAAGTGAACCTATGCATGTAGCATGATTGAAGTTTAATTATTTCAGTTTTTTTTATTATTTTGCTTCATCTTGTAACATTGTATAGCGCTTGCAAATATTACACGCTCGCATGTAGTATAACCGAAGCGAATGTTGTTTTTAATATTTCTATTACTACTAGCATGACACGGATTTTATGCATGTAGTGTAATAGAGATATTTCATTATTTTATTTTTCATTGTTTTACTTGCTTGTATTACTACTAGCATTGCATAACGCTTGCGAATATTGAGCACTTGCATGTAGCGTAACCGAAGCGAAGGTTGTTTCTTAATATTTTTATTCCTACTAGCGCGCCATGGATTTTATGCATGTAGTGTATGAAAGTTTAGAACTAATTATTTTATTATTTTGCCCCGCCTTGTATTACTACTAGCATTGCATAGCGCTTGCAAATGTTGAGCGCTTGCATGTAGCGTAACTGAGACGAAGTTTGTTGTTTTAATATTTATATTACTACTACCATGCCATAGATTTTGAGTATGTCGTGTAATAGAAATTAAGTGTTTTGCTCCACCTTGTATTACCACTAGCAAGTAGTGTAACCGAGGTGAAGGTTTTTTTTTAAACATTTGTTCATGCATTATTATTATTTTTTGCAGCATACATCCACCCCTAATTCGTGTCCATTTGAGGGGACCGAATTGAGGCAATGGGGTTTTCAATCTTCTCACTCTCGGTTTGTATCCATTTGTAGCGGACTGAACCTAAGAGACGAGGGATCGAGCCCTTGTTCATTGAGTTTTTATCCACCTAACGGGACCGAACCGAGAAGATGAGGTCTTCATGCCTTGCGTTGATTTGTATCCATTTGTAGGGGACCGAACCTAAGAGATGAGAGATCAAGCACTCGTTCTTCAGGTTTGTATCCGCCTAACGGGATCGAACCAAGGGGCAAAAGCATAAAAGAAGACAAAAAATGAAGCACCTTGATTCGTACCACAATGGCCGAACCTAAGGGCAAAGAGAGAGAGAGAGAAGAAGAGTAAGAATTTCACCTTTGCTTGTGTAGCCCTCCCTCTCTAAAAGCTCTCTCTATTTCTCTATAGTTTCTCCTCTCTAGTGTTTGTGTATGCTTCCTTTTCTCTCCAAATGGCCAGCGTCTCCTCCCTTTCCTCCAAAAATATTCTCCTTTCCTATACCATTACCCCCTATTTATAGAGCAAGGATGAAGGGTGGTTCATGAAGAGAAGTTATAGTAACTTCTCACTTTGATTTTCTTTTCCCAATTTTATTTTTTTTGCTATTGCTACCACCTTCAAGCTACACACGCACAAGCATGCAAACATGTGGGCTAACGTGCTGTTGGACGTGGGCTTAATGGTTGTGATTAAGTCCTCCTAATTTATGCATGCATGCACACGCTCAAGGGATTCATGCATGCATGCACACGATGGGTAGTTGAAGCTCCCAATTCATGGCTACCTTCCATTTTCTTATTACTTTGCATTTCTACGTATACAGTGGTTGTACAGTGGGGCCAAAATAATTCTTTCATGAGAAGAGGTTTAATTCTTGCACGCATGCAGTCATGCACCATTTTTTTTATCACATGCATTGATTAATCAATTAACTCTTTCTTTTTATGGAAGTTAATCAATTAGCTAATTAATAATGCATGCCAACCATTTTATGTGCGTTTACGCTGACCGGGGCCACTATACATTTTTTTAAGGTGACATGTGCGGTAAAATATCTCTTTTCTCTATAATTTTTTTCTCTAGTATTGCTTTTGTGTACGCCGTCTGGCTATATCAATTTATATAAGTGAGCATATGTTCTCCGAATGAGCTAATAATTAAACACGAGACTTTCACTTGCACCACAAGCATGCCATAAAAATTCACCACTCGATTGTAATATGTAGCACACACAAAAAAATTTTGGAAGGTGGACTTGTGCTTTGCGTACGTCATCCGGCCGTGTTATCCTATTTGAGTGAGCATATGTGCACCGAATGAGCTGAAAATTAAACACGAGACTTTCACTTGCACCACAAACATGCCATAAAAATTCGCCACTAGATTGTAATATGTAGCACACAAAAAAAATCCTGGAAGGTGGACTTGTGCTTTGCGTACGTCATCCGGCCGTATTATCGTATTCGTGTGAGCATATATGCTCCGAATGAGCTGAAAATTAAACACGAGACTTTCACTTGCACCACAAACATGCCATAAAAATTCGCCACTCGATTGTAATATATAGCACACAAAAAAATACTGGAAGGTGGACTTGTACTTTGCGTACGTCATCCGGCTGTATTATCCTATTCGAGTGAGCATATGTGCTCCGAATGAGCTGAAAATTTGACATAAACTTTTCACTTGCCCTACAAACATATCGTAAAAATTCGCCACTCAAATGTAATATGTACGGTACGCAAAAAAATCTTGGAAGGTAACGTGCCGCAAAAATTTCGGACAAAATCGGTGTCAACAAATGCCCCCTCGAGGTCCGGGTGCAAAAGTATTTGTTTTTGCATTTGGAACTCGACACGCATCATGTGTGTGTATACATATATATATATATATATATACATATATACATATATATACATATATATATATATATATATATATATATATATATATATATATATATATATATATATATATATATATATATATATATATATATATATATATATATATATATATATGTGTGTGTGTGTGTGTGTGTGTGTGTGTGTGTGTGTGTATTGGGTGTATTTGGAGGTGTATTTACTTGGACGTGCTCAAGTTAAGCAATTTGGATGTGCTCGCTACGAAGGCATTTTTAGAACGTGCATATGCATGCAGCGTTGCATGTGTTATGTATGCAGCCTTGCATGTGTTAGCCGTTTGTTAGCTTTGAAGAATAAGCCTCATATCTACAGCTAACTGAGCCATCTAACTAATTCCGCTCTTCACAGGATCTATCTGGTTTAAACACACACCTAGCTTTCCTCTTCCGTGATCATCCGCTCTCTCCTTTTGCTTTCTCTTCCTGCGTCCGTTGGCTTCCATGGTTCTCTATTCCTCCCTTTAGATTTCTTCCGGCGTCCAGTACTCAGAGTCAACTTCTTCTTTACTTGGTGTGTATGATTATCACTTGTTGAATTCTGCTCCCTCTTCTTTTTTACCGAGGCATCTTTCAATAACAACTGAGTAATGATCCTTTTCCGCTCTTTCTTTTGGAGGCAGCGGACACTACGCGGCGTCAACGAATTGGCATACTCCCTAATTGAATTTTAGTGTGTCTGCTTCTCTTTAAAAGGTGAGATTTTCCATCCTCTCTATTTTTATCAGATTGCATTATACTTCTGTAGGCTGCATGATACATTATCTGGGATCAAGAATATTTGTTTTCGGATCCGGAGCTCGACATGTATATACGCATTATGCGTATTTTTGATACATCCGCCGTATGTTTTTTTTTGTGGATGAACTCACGTCACATACATTAGCTATACAACCCTGCATGTATTAGCTTTGGTCGTTAAACCACAAACAATGTCAACACATTATTATTTAACTTTCTTTTTTTATGGTGCCATAACAAGAAAACTAACCTCTGAGAACATCTCAACTGATGAACCACATCCTGTCATTATCTTGCTCAGAGCAACCGGAACATTTATATTACAATCTTTACATTCTACAACATGGCATTGAAATTTCTGGAGTGTTTATCTAGCATGCAAAATTAACAAATGAACCCATGTGCTTCATTTACATTAAATTTAAAATTGAGAAAGGTTACATGCAATCGGACTCCCACTAAACAAGTAGCAATATATGTTTGTGTCAAAGTTCCTAGGAATGTTGGAATATGTTAATGAAACCTATGTTGAAATGAAACCTGCTCAGTGTATTTGCAAAGGTCCAGAGTTGATGATGCATATGTTTGCAGCATAGCTGTAGCTCAGGGCATGTAGTTCACAATTGTCTAAATCATCTGATCAATCATTAGTGCAGTATCCTATAATCTACATACGCCACAGCCTGACAACCATATGTACACCCGCCTAAAGTTTTCATTACTCGCTTGCATATCAAGCCAGCTAATCTGCATAAGTGGTTAGTGGTCCAGTGAATGTTCGCTAACCACTATTTAGCACAGGAATTGGGTTGCTTCATATCTATGTTGAAAGCACTAACACCAGAGAATGTAATGCATGATTAAGTTTTAGCGGTAACACGTTATAAAGATCATATGTAGCAGCAACATATTGTGTGAACGGCCCCTATGTCATTAGTGATTATCTTCATTAAACCGCTCTTATCTTTTAGTGCCAGATAAGCTGATCTGTAGGCGACCTGCTCTGATAACATTTTGAGGCTATTTTATTTTATTTCATCCAATCATTTCTTTTAACCGCACTACATCTATTATTTATTTATTATTTTTTAGATGGTGCGGGATCAACAGTCCTTTTTGTCCTACTCGATGTCACTTTCACGGGTGGCAAGAAGGCAACTTTTTGAACCTAATCTTGATGAGGTTGTCAACCCCATTATAAAAGAACAGGAGATGCCCTAGGGGATTATCGATCTTAGCCATCGTGGGTGGAAATCAGGTTCTTCATTTCTAGGACTTTGCTATTATCCTCCGGCACCTTTGCCCAGACTTGACAAGGCTATGACCCTAGGAACCAAGATGGTTGAAGAAGGCCTTGGTTGGGAAAATCATGATATCGAATACATTTCATCTCCAACTGGGTATGTTGAATGGGCAACAGAAGTCCTAAGAAACCATTCTATAGTTCTAAAAGGGGGAGAGGATGATGCCGATTACATTTACGGCGCCATCTATTGCTCTTTGGGTGAATATTCTGTTTCCCCTTCTTTGCTGAGGTCCTTACTAGAAAAATGGAACCCAAACACTAACACTTTTCTATTCCAATGTGGCGAGCGCACCATTACCCTTCTTGACATGCATCAAATGGCTAGATTGCCTTTGGACGGAGACATATATGAAGACTATATTGTTAGAAATATGCCCTAGAGGCAATCATAGAGATGATGATATTTCGTTGTATCCATGATTTAATAAATGTTCCTTGAATATTGCCTTTGTGTTGATTAACAAGTATGTGACTTGTTTGTGAAACTCTTTACTTGTATGGTTATTCTAAAGTTGTCCCTAGTCGAAGTTCATGTGAGGACACACGTGAATAATGGATTAGCACATGTATCGGTTGATGACCATGTTTCACAGGTCATAGACATGGAGATGTCAAACCAATAATGTGGACACATGTTTAGAACATGGGGTTGGACCGACCCAACATGAGACATAACAATTATACTTATGGTTCTCTCTCTACACAATGTGTACGCCTTGTCCTTAGACCTGAGATTGTCGCATGTACTTGAGATGTGAATCGACCTACTTAGGGGCTATCAAACGCTACTCGTGAATCGGGTAGTTATAAAGATAGCTTTGGGTTTGTCATGAAGCATGCTGCGAGGCATGGTCATCGAGATGGGATTTGCCCTCTCTACGAGAGAGATATCTCTGGGCCCCTCGAGTGATCGGATCCAGAAATGCATGGCCATGCTACTTAAGGTTAAGAGTTAACCTAGTAAGGGATTCCGGATCACAGGATCGAGAAAGAGTGGTCAGCTTGAAGCTCGACCAAATATCGTGAGGCAAAGGGATTGGCATGTACATAAAGTTGTGATGGTTCGTCCGATATGATCTTTGTGTATGTTTAGGAGTTGGCACGTCTTGCTAGAGGCCGCTACCAACTATTGACCGAGTAGGTATACTCGCATCATGTCTAAACATACGTGAACCTATAGGGTCACACACTTAAGGGCTGAAGCCTAATTCGGATTGGATCCGGGTTAGACTGGGTATTGAGTCCTAATGGGCCTCCATTCGTAGAAGCCCATTGTAAGGACGTCTATAAAAGGAGGGCAAGGGCGCACAGGGTTAAAGAGTGAATTCCGTGACCTCCTCAAACCCTGGCCGCCACCCCTCCCACGCCCTGGTCGCTCGCGCGGATCTAGTAATCCGGCGTGCGTCGCTTCCTCCCGTACGTGTGGATACTTTTGGCGGCGCTGCATCTGTAGCGTTTGGACGAACCGCAAGAGAGGAGTTGTACGTGGGACGCCGCGACGTGGACGAGGAAGTAGTACGACTACTCTGCTCCGACGTGCTGCATCAT
The DNA here is from genome assembly GCA_036346575.1 of Dendrocalamus sinicus. Lineage (NCBI taxonomy): Eukaryota > Viridiplantae > Streptophyta > Magnoliopsida > Poales > Poaceae > Dendrocalamus > Dendrocalamus sinicus. Next base: position 6,929,379 of record CM070646.1, on the reverse strand, counting down.
TCCGCACCTGCGCGTCTAGTGGTAAGACCGTGATCTATAACTGCAGTGATCTTGGTTTACGGGTAGAAAGTTTTAATTTGCGCTAGTGTAGCCTGCCCGTAGTCCTTCAGTGGTATCAGAGCCATTGCTGTCATGTTATAGGTTTGGGTGATTTGCATATGGCGATATGTAAGTCGTTATGATCGATGTGATCGATTGTATAGTTCTGGTAATGGATAGATCTGGTTTCGTGATCATGCTTCTAAGGTCGTGCCACAACATACCCCTACGGTCGGAATCACCATCGGGTAGACAAGTGACACGTAAAACCGATTGCGGAATGCGAAGATCAATATGATTGGTCGAATCGGAACCTAGATTAATAATCGATATTCGTGATTATCTTTGCTAAGGTCGTGCCACAACATACCCCTACCGGTCGGAATCACCATCGGGTAGAAAGTGACACGTAAAACCGTTGCGACGCGAAGATCAATGCAAATTGGTCGAATCGAATAATAGTCGATTTGGGGTAAATATGATTTGCCGATCAAAATCCTAAGTAAAAATTGCATAGATACCGATGAGGGCGCGCCCTTCGAACCCATGGGGAAACCCTCGACCCCCTTATCCGTAGATTGCGAATCTATGCATAACTTGTTTTGCAGGATGTATGTGACCGTATGGCCTAATGTGTATGTGATGCATGTTTATAATATTTTCATGACTGCGTGTCGTGGGTTCGCAACACGGTTGGAGCCATTGTGTTGTCAAAAGTATTGTATTAACGGCTGCGTGCCGACTTGTGATGATTCCTTGTATCCATGTATTTGATTACTAGCTGTTATGAGTAATAGCTTATATTAGTACTCGGAGGACACATCACTTGGAGAGATGGCACACATTAACCATGGAGATGGAGATCATCATGGTGGACAAATTCTATGGCGATGGAGATCACCATGAGAAAATGGGCCATCTTGAGTCACAACTGTGTGAATGCTATTCTGTTTGTTTTACTCCTATGCATGTTTGAATGGTAGAAGTATAACGATCCTCACAAAATGTTAAGTTAAACATATGCCCTCCCAACTAAACTCTGCACCATCCCATGTCTTGTAAATTGATGGTGGGTCTATAAAATTAGGCACCATCGACTTTCCTTGACTAGATGGGTTTGTATCGGATACATACATGCATAAGGGTTGGTGAACTTAACAAGGTTATCATATCATGGGCCTTGGGGCATAAAGGTTGGGTGCAGGGGCACAGAGATGTCACCCAACAACAAGAGTATATATAGATATGATTAGTAAGGTGTTGTTATCGAATTACCTTGTCTCCTAGCGGTGATGCAAAAGCTCACTAGTAGACTCGGTAATTGCGGATCTTGAATCGCTAAGAATCAATAGAGGGATGTTGATTTTAGTGGGAGTACATTCTATTAAATTTGTTTAATACAGTTTACTCTATCATGGTTCTTTTTGTCTTAGTATTTTGCATTTCCTATTGTAGATCAATGGCATCTAGCAGCCGCGCACACCCTTTTGCTTTGCGATCGATTCTTGAGAAAGAAAAATTAAATGGAACAAACTATTCGATCTGGTCCGTAACCCGAGAATTGTTCTCGTGGCGGATAAAAGGAAAACGTTCGACACCCCAATCCCGTAAGAGCTCGCTATCAATGCGCGCTCTTTGTTAAACCGCCTACAAGAAAGCATGTGATGACTCTCTTGAGATTAGCTGTCTTATGCTTGCATGCATGGAACCCGACCTTCAAAAGCAATTTGAGGATCGAAGCGTATGATATGATCATGGCGCTTAAGGACATGTTCCGCACACGTGCCAGACTGAAAGGTTCAATGTCTCTAAGGCTTTTTGGAATGCAAGTTAATGAAGGTGCACCCGTAGGCCCACATGTGATCAAAATGGTTGGTTACTGATCGGACTTTGGATAAACTTGGTTTTCCAATTAGCCAAGAGTTGGCAATCGATTTCATTTGGCGTCTCTACCACCTAGCTATGGACATTTCATTTGAACTACCATATGCATGGGGTGGAAAAGGGCCTTAATGAGCTTTGTGGGATGCTCAAACAGCAGAGAGTGACATTAAGAAGTGTGCGGGGCCTAGCCATGTGATGGTGTGCGAGAACAAGTCTAGCTTCAAGAAAAGGGTAAGAAGTCATGGGCAAAGAATAAGGGCAAGGTTAAAGATATGATCTCAAGCCAACGCCTAAGCCTAATCTGGACTCGAGCCGAGACAAGATGCTTCTATTGTAAAGAGATCGCCACTGGAAGAGAAACGCAAGAAGTACATGGATTCCGAGGAATGCAAGAAGAATCTTGGAAGTAAGACTTCCACCCATGGTAAACTTGTCATAAATGTTTTAGACATTTTTCTCGCTAATTCTTCTATTAACTCTTGGGTATTTGATACCGGATCGCTTGCTCACATTTGCAACTCGATGGGGGCTAATAAGAAGTAGAGGAGTCGCAAGAGGTGAAGTTGATTTTCGCGTCGGAAATAAAGCAAGGGTTGCTGCGTTGACCGTCGGCACCATGCAACTTCAGCTTCCTTCAAGATTTATTATGGAATTGAATAATTGTTATTATGTTCCTAGTATGAGTCGAAACATTTTATCCCCCTCATGTTTGATGAGAGATGGTTATTCATTTGCAAGTAAAGACAATGGTTGTTTGATCTCTAAAAATGAAATGTTTGTGGCTTTTGCGCCCATTGTGAATGGGTTATTTATTTTAAATCTTGATGATGCGCCCATCTCTAACATAAATGCTAAAAGACTTCGACCTAATGATTTGAATCCCACCTATGTTTGGCATTGTTGTTTGGGTCACATAAGTGAAAAGCGCATGAAGAAGCTCCATGATGATGGTCTTCTAACTTCGTTTGATTTTGAATCATACGAGACATGTGAAGCTTGTTTGCTTGGTAAGATGACCAAGTCACCTTTCAAAGGTTCTTTTGAGAGGGCATCGACTTGTTGGAAATCATACATACCGATGTATGTGGACCAATGAGCACGATCGCTAGAGGTGGATTTCATTACTTCATAACTTTCACCGATGATTTTAGTAGATATGGCTATGTCTACTTAATGAAGCATAAGTCTGAAACTTTTGAAAAGTTCAAAGAGTTCCGAATGAGGTTGAAAATCAACGTGCCAAGAAAATTAAGGCTCGCGATCGATCATGGTGGCGAGTATTTGAGTCATGAATTTAGCAATCATCGAAGAGTTGCGGAATTGTTCCACACTAACACCGCCCGAACGCCTCAAAGAAACGGGTATCCGAGTGGCGTAATCGGACCTTGTTGGACATGGTTCGATCGATGATGAGCCATCAGATCTACCATTATCATTTTGGGGTTACGCCTAGAAACAAAGCAGCTTTCACACTTAATAGGTACCGTCTAAATCCGTAGTTAAGACACCATATGAGATATGGACCGGAAGAGTCACGCTTTGTCTTTTCTAAAGATTTGGGGATGTGAGGCGTTTGTCAAGTGACTACAGTCGGACAAGCTCACACCCAAGTCGGATAAATGCATTTTCGTGGGATATCCGAAGGAAACCTTTGGATATTACTTCTACAACCGACTAGAGGGCAAAGTGTTTGTCGCTCGAAGTGGTGTTTTCCTAGAGAAAGAGTTTCTCAACAGGGAGACAAGTGGAAGAACGGTGCAGCTTGAAGAGGTTCAAGATGAACCAATCGGGGAAGACTCGACGAATGATGCCCACGTGGCAGAACAAGTTGAGGAACCCATGGCAAAGGAAGCACCACCACCACGAAGGTCGGAAAGGCTCCGCAATACGCGAGATATGTTATTGTTAGACAATGATGAGCCTACGACCTATGCGGAAGCAATGATGGACCCAGACTCTGAGAAATGGCATAGTGCCATGAGATCCGAGATAGCATCCATGGGAGACAATCAAGTTTGGAACTTGGTTGACCCGCCTGATGGTGTTAAAACCATAGAGTGCAAATGGATCTATAAAAAGAAGATTGATATGGATGGAAATGTTCATATCCATAAAGCTCGACTTGTCGCAAAAGGTTTTCGGCAAGTTCAAGGAGTTGACTACGATGAGACCTTCTCGCCTGTAGCGATGCTTAAATCTATACGGATCATTCTAGCTATTGCTGCATATTTCGACTATGAGATATGGCAGATGGATGTCAAAACGGCTTTCCTTAATGGAAATTTAATCGAGGACATGTATATGATACAGCCCGAGGGTTTTGTCGATCCAATCAATGCTAGAAAAGTATGCAAACTTCAAAAATCCATTTATGGATTGAAGCAAGCATCTCGGAGTTGGAACATTCGTTTTGATGAAGTGGTCAAAGGGTTTGGCTTCATCAAAACGAAGAAGAATCTTGCGTTTACAAGAAGGCAAGTGGGAGCTCGCTCGTATTTCTAATCTTATATGTAGATGACATATTACCGATTGGAAATGATATTCCTATGCTCGAGTCCGTTAAGACCTCACTGAAAAATAGTTTTTCAATGAAGGACTTAGGGGAAGCGGCATATATTTTGGGTATTAAGATCTATAGAGATAGATCAAAAAGGCTAATAGGATTAAGCCAGAGTACTTACATTGACAAAGTGTTGAAACGGTTCAACATGGAGGAGGCAAAGAAAGGGTTCTTGCCCATGTCTCATGGCATAAATCTTGGCAAGACTCGGTGTCCTTCGACAACCGATGAGCGAGATCGCATGAGTAAGATTCCATATGCTTCGCCATTGGATCTATCATGTATGCTATGATATGTACTCGCCAGATGTTTCCTATGCTCTAAGTGTTACGAGCAGATACAGGTGATCCGGTGAGAGTCACTGGACAGCGGTTAAAAACATCCTCAAGTATTTGAGAAGAACTAAGGATGTGTTCCTAGTCTACGGAGGTGAGGAAGAGCTCGTTGTAAATGGTTACACCGATGCAAGCTTCCAAACCGACAAAGACGATTACAAATCGCAATCGGGTTTTGTGTTCATTTTGAACGGTGGTGCGGTCGGTTGGAAGAGTTCCAAGCAGAGACCGTTGTCGACTCTACAACGGAGGCGAGTACATTGCGGCTTCAAGCAAAGAAAGGAAGGTGTTTGGATAAGGAAGTTCATAACTGAACTAGGTGTGGTTCCTAGTGCGTGCAGTCCTCTGGATCTTTATTGTGATAACGGTGGGGCCATTGCGCAAGCCAAGGAGCCAAGGAATCACCAAAAGAACAAACACATATCTGCGGCGGTTTCATCTCATTCGAGAGATCCTCAATCGAGGAGATTTAAAGATATGCAAAATACACACGGATTTGAATATTTCAGATCCTTTGTGAAGCCTCTCCCCATGACCTAAGCATGAGGTGCACACAAGAGCTATGGGTATTAGATATCTTCTAGATTGACTCTAGTGCAAGTGGGAGATCATAGAAATATGCCCTAGAGGCAATCATAGAGATGATGATATTTCATTGTATCCATGATTTAATAAATGTTCCTTGAATATTGCCTTTGTGTTGATTAACAAGTATGTGACTTGTTTGTGAAACTCTTTACTTGTATGGTTATTCTAAAGTTGTCCCTAGTCGAAGTTCATGTGAGGACACACGTGAATAATGGATTAGCACATGTATCGGTTGATGATCATGTTTCACGTGTCATAGACATGGAGATGTCAAACCAATAATGTGGACACATGTTTAGAACATGGGGTTGGACCGACCCAACATGAGACATAACAATTATACTTATGGTTCTCTCTCTACACAATGTGTACGCCTTGTCCTTAGACCTGAGATTGTCGCATGTACTTGAGATGTGAATCGACCTACTTAGGGGCTATCAAACGCTACTCAGAATCGGGTAGTTATAAAGATAGCTTTCGGGTTTGTCATGAAGCATGCTGCGAGGCATGGTCACCGAGATGGGATTTGCCCTCTCTACCGAGAGATATCTGGGCCCTCGAGTGATCGGATCCAGAAATGCATGGCCATGCTACTTAAGGTTAAGAGTTAACCTAGTAAGGGATTCCGGATCACAGGATCGAGAAAGAGTGGTCAGCTTGAAGCTCGACCAAATATCGTGAGGCAAAGGGATTGGCATGTACATAAAGTTGTGATGGTTCATCCGATATGATCTTTGTTTATGTTTAGGAGTTGGCACGCCTTGCTAGAGGTCGCTACCAACTATTGACCGAGTAGGTATACTCGCGTCATGTCTAAACATACGTGAACCTATAGGGTCACACACTTAAGGGCTGAAGCCTAATTCGGATTGGATCCGGGTTAGACTGGGTATTGAGTCCTAATGGGCCTCCATTCGTAGAAGCCCATTGTAAGGACGTCTATAAAAGGAGGGCAAGGGCGCATGTGGTTAAAGAGTGAATTCGTGACCTCATCAAACCCTCGCCGCCACCCTCCCACGCCTCGTCGCCGCGCGGATCTAGTAATCCGGCGTGCGCCGCTCCTCCCGCACGTGTGGATACTTTTGGCGCGCTGCATCGTAGCGTTTGGACGAACCACAAGAGAGGAGTTGTACGTGGGACGCCGCGACGTGGACGAGGAAGTAGTACGACTACTCTGCTCCGACGTGCTGCATCAACTTAGTACGACTACTCTGCCCCGACGTGCTGCATCATTCCGCACCTGCGCGTCTAGTGGTAAGACCGTGATCTATAACTGCAGTGATCTTGGTTTACGGGTAGAAAATTTTAATTTGCGCTAGTGTAGTCTGCCCGTAGTCCTTCATATATACCACCGACCCATGAGCTTGACCCATCTTTACTACTATATCCCAACTTCTTGTCCTATCTTTTAGATGTATGGAACAATCTCGCCGTAGGCGGTAAAGTTTCCTTCCAAGAGTGGTGTGACTATTTTCATAACAGTAGGGATGGTTCTTTATCATTCCCTTCCCTTCGAGATAGGAGCGTCTATACGGCGGCTTTTCTTGCTCTGTGGCTCTGTCGTTTCGTGGTTGTTGGAGGTGGACCCTACATCTTCCAAGGTGTATTGGTAATGGTGTCTTGGATATCATTAGGGCACAAAATTTCCCTAGCTCCACCTGCCTTATGTTCCTTGTACTATTCTTTGTGGTTGATCAACACTCATCCAATTGGTTCCTTCTACACAAAGCGACCTTGGCCGATCCATTTTGTTATTGGCTGGATGGGTGTGTATTTAAAAAGGATATTTGTCAATAAGGTGAGAACACCCTATTTCCCTAATTATAAGCATATAGTGCAGAAGCCAGCCATGGCGAACACTATGTTTAGGACCCCCAATCACTTTTGTCCTGAAGATGCACATGATTTTTTTGAAATTTTCTAATATTTCATGGCATCCTTATGATTTGACAAAATTTAGAGGTGCAAGTCACCGAAGAAAGGCCTTCTTGATTTTTGTTTGCCGTGGTATGCTTCCATGGAGGCGTGCCACTATATCCACTGATTTATGTATCATTGAGCCATACCATCCCGACCATGTGGCTCGACAGTTCAGATTCGATCAAGTTGTCCCTTTCCCACCCCTGCTGAATTTATATACAAGGGATGATGTCGGGATTGCATATGCTCATTGGGCACATTTACTCCGTCCGGGACAAGCAAAATTATATCATGTCCCAGATGACTCTCGTGATGGCAGCTCTTCATTGGCTTGGGCTAGGTGGTGGCGTGAATTTATACAGCCCTTCACTTCAGTATTGGGCGAACTTCGTAATGGCAGTGCACTTGGTCGAGTCCCATATGAGGGGAGGAGGATGAATAATCCTGAACAGTATGGCCATATTCTTGCACGCAAGCTCTCCTATGAAGATTTTATCGTGGTAAAAAAGGTGCATGTTGATTGCCAAGATCAACACGTAGCGGCCATCAGAAGAAAGGAAACAATGACTAAGGATCACTGGAGACAGGTCCTACATACTTATCTCTCTGATGGCCAGGTTGTTGAGTCTCCAAGACAACGTGTCGTGGTAAGATGATATATATTTTTTTGTTTAGTATTTCTATAATAATGTCTCCTAGCCTATAACGATTTACTTAGCTTCTCTCTTTCTTTTTGTTTGTTTTTTTTGCAGAAGCAAAAGAGTAGCTCATCTAAAGACAAAGCAGAAGACTCTCCACTTAATTTTTTACCAACAGAGAGTTTGCCAGTGCATGCTGTGCGAGAAAATTTAGAACTAATTAATGTTGATGTAGGGAGGAAAGGAAAGTGTGGACCACCTCCAATCATTCCCATTGAGAGTGAGAAAGGCCCAAAAGCCAAACGCAAGCTCGACTTTGAAAATGAGAAAAAAAAATTTTGATCCCATATCCTCATTGGACATCCCTAGTATTGAGGATTTGGTAAGTAGCGAGGAGCTCGATCGCATGCTTATATGTGAAAGTGATCATGATCTCGGTGAATTCTTCAATATATCGGTTGAAGATTTTGACGTAACCGGACCAAGCATCGACCATCCAATTTCTTTTCCAGCCTTGGCTCGCAATCTGCCCCCAGACTCTGAGTCGTTCGATACCTTAGCTTCTTCCACTCATGGTAGCCTCATATGCATTGCATACGTGTTAATGTACGCAAATTTTCTTGTTCTATCTCTTTTAAGTTTGCTTACGTAAATTTCCTCTTGTTTCATTTTTTTAGGTTGTGAACAAGGACCTCACCAACCAAAAAGTAGCGAAATGTCACAACCAAGCATGGACCTCTCATATGTTGAGAAAGCATTTATGGATGCCACTGATATGGTGTTAACAATAGCTCTTGAAGGATCAGATGCTGCTTCATTAAGCGATCCAACTCGCCGTGCCTTCTTGGAAACTATTTTTCGCAACTCCCTACTCATATACCAGGGGTTTCTAGAGCTAAGGAAATATTGATCTAGCTTGTCAATGTTTCAAATCAACTGCACCAAGCACATTTAGATTTTGAACACAACTCTGGGCAAAAAGGGCGAATTGCTGCTGAAGCAAAACGTGAGCTTGCATCTCGTGAAGAAGCTATCAAGAGTATCTCTCAAGAGATAATATTTGTAGATGAAAAGTGTTCTGAAAATGAGAAGTTGGTGGTGGATCTCAATGTGCAACTTAGTAAAGTCACCAATGTATTGAGGGAGCTCCGGCAAAATAAAGAACGGTTTCAACAAACACATTCTAGCTAGGACTTAGAAGAGCAAAAATGGAGCAACATTCTTCTAGATGCTACTCAAGGACTTGATCAAGGGACCCAGGCTCTTTAGGAGAAAACAACCACCTTGGGGCAAGACGCTGAGCAACTCTTCAAGGCCTTAAAGAATTGGTGCTCTGGACCAAACTAGGAGTCCTTTACTCAATTTTCTTATGCTGTGATTTACTTTTAGATATTTCAGTTAAACTTGTAAGCTTTAAATTATTTCATATTTAGCACTTTTGTATTGAGCCTATCCGTGTTAACATGTATTGGAGCTCATCTATCTATGTTACGGAAGTTCTTACTAACTAAGAACTAGTTAGTTATTATTCAACTTGTAGTATTGTCTTTTACTTTGTAAGCGAGACGCCAACGTGAAGCATTAAAGTATTGTCTTTTATTTTGTGAGCAAGATGCCAACATGAAGCATTGATGCTTTATTTACTCACTTACAATTTATGATCTAAAAGTTTCAGATCTCTATTATTTATTTATTTTCGTGCTATTGTCATCAGTTTAGGCTCGTTTTGAAGTGCTTATTCATTTTTTTACGCCACAGTTTAGGCTCGTAAGACGTTGGAGCGCTTATTATTGTTTTGCGCCACAGTTTAGGCTTGTAAGGCGTTAGAGCACTTATTATTGTTTTGCGCCACAATTTAGGCTCGTAAGGCGTTGGAGCGCTTATTATTGTTTTGCACCACAGTTTAGACTCGTAAAGGCGTTAGAGCGCTTATTATTGTTTTGCGCCACAGTTTAGGCTCCTAAGGCGTTGGAGCGCTTATTATTGTTTTGTGCCACAGTTTAGGCTCGTAAGTCATCGGAGCGCTTATTATTGTTTTGCGCCACAGTTTAGGCTCGTAAGGCATTGGAGCACTTATTATTGTTTTGCGTGTAGTAACGCTTTAGAAATTTCCCATTTATCGGCGGTGGAGAATATTCACCATCTGGGGAAATAATTTTATATGCGCCACTAGAATATACTTCTTTTATGATGTAAGTGCCTTCCCATTTAGGCTCAAATTTTCCGTGCATCCGATGTGTAATATTCATGGGGCAAATAACAGCGAGAACTAAATCTCCCTCTTTAAATGACCTCCTTTTGAGGCACTTATCAAAAGCTCGTGACATTCTTGCCTGGTACGCTTCTAAGTTTTGTAATGCTTGAAGACGTTTCCCTTCAAGACATTCTAATTCCTCTAACCGCATTTTAGCGGCCTCCTCTTTTAAGAGTTTCTCATGCATAGCGACTCTCAAAGAATTAATTTGTACTTCCAACGGTAAGACCGCCTCTCCTCCATACACCAGGGAGTAAGGAGTCATTCCAGTTGGTGTGCGTATCGTGGTCCTATACGCCCACAAGGCTTCGAGTAGTTTTTCATGCCAATCTCGCTTATTCTTTGAGACCACCTTCTTTAATAATTTGCACAGGGTTTTATTAAATGCCTCAGCTTGTCCATTGGCATTTGCATTATATGCCGTAGAAAAATGATGTTTTATTTTAAATTTTGCGCACAACTTTTCCATTTGTCTATTTTTGAATGGTGACCAGTTGTCAGATATAATTCGCGAAGGGACACCAAAGCGATATATAAGATGAGTTCTTATAAAATTTTCTACATTTTCTGCCTTAACTTCTCTTAATGGAATGACTTCCGCCCATTTAGAGAAATAGTCAGTCGCTGCGAGAATGAATTTATGACCTTGGGATGATGGCGGTTGAATTAGTCCGACTATATCCATTCCCCACATTTCAAAGGACCAGGACATGGTGGGGTGCAGTGGCTCATGTGGTTGATGGATGAAGTCAGCATGTACCTGACACTCATGACACTTTTTTGCAAATTTCATAGCATCTTCGAACATTGTAGGCCAATAATAGCCCAAATGCTTTAATTGGTAATGCAGTTTGGGACCAGATTGGTGTGCACCGCAAACTCCAGCATGCACTTCGCTCAATGCTTCCATCACCTCATTTCCAGTCAGGCAACGCAGCAGGATACCATCATACGAACGTCTATAAAGCGTATCATTTATACATGTGTAGTGGACTGACCTTCTTCGGATTCTAGTCCTTTCGCAAGAATCGAGAGGTAGATAACCGTGGAGTAAATATTCGAGAAATGGAGTCCGCCAATCTCCTACTTCAATTTCACAAATATCCGCTGTCAATGTTGTTTCACCCTCCTTGGCGAGTATTGGCAGGACTCTCCGTTCCTCTGTGCGCACATCCATTATTTCATAAGAATTTATTGACATGCTAGCTGCCAAACTTGCCAGCGCATCAGCCTTTTCATTTTGGCTTCTAACGATATGTTGTATACTTAAGTTAGTGAACATAGACATAAGCTCTTTTGCTCTCAGAAAATATGGCATTAATTCCTCTTTCTTTACCATGCAAATCCCTAAAAGTTGGTTAATAACTAATTGGGAATCACCATACACTGACAATGTGTTCAATCCCATATTTAAGGCTATTTCCAGCCCTATAATTAAAGCTTCATACTCAGCAGAATATTTTGAAACCGCTGAGGTTAAAGTGAATGAATATGGAATTATTTCTCCACTAGGCGTAACAAAGATGATGCTAGCTCCCGCTCCCGATCGCCGAGAAGCACCATCAAAATATATTTGCCATGTTGAATTGGTGACCGATGTGACAAATATCTCTTTATTTGGTAAATCATCATCGATAGGAAAATCGTCAGGAATAGGGTGTGCGGCTAGAAAGTCTGCCAAAGCTTGCCCTTTCGTAGCTTTTTGTGGTACAAACACAATGTCAAATTGTGACTGGAACATCGCCCATTTAGCTAATCTCCCTGAAAGAACCATTTTATTTAAGATGTATCGGAATGGACTACTCTCGAAATGAGGTGCACAGTGTGCTCTAGCATATAGTGGCGTAATTTTTGTGCTGCAAATACCAGTGCTAAACATATTTTCTTCATGTCTGGATAATTACATTCTGCCCCCACAAGGGTGCGACTAAGATAATATAAGGACATTTCTTTTCCTTCATCATTATTCTGCACCAAAAGAGCACCTAATGATGTTGGCATGGCTGCCGTATAAAGAATTAATGGTCGTCCTTTAATTGGCGCACTCAAGACAGGGGGATTTATTAAATACTTCTTTATATCTAAGAATGCATTTTGGCATGCTTGATCCCATTGGAAAGGAACACCTTTTCTCATAAGCCGAGAAAAAGGTTTGCATCTCCGGATAAATTTGAGATAAATCTTCTAATATATGCTAAATGTCCTTGGAGGCTCTTCAATTTATGAAGGTTTTTAGGTGGTGACATTTTAACAATTGCCTCTATTTTAGTTGGGTCAATTTCGATTCCACGCTTTGTAACTATAAAACCCAGAAATTTTCCAGAAGAGTCCCCAAAGGCACATTTCATTGGGTTCATTTTCAAATTATGTTGTCTAAGGCGTTCAAAAACCATAGAGAGATGCTTTGAGTGATCTCTTTCATGTTTTGATTTTACAATAATGTCATCTATGTAGCACTCAACGATGATGTGCAATAGTCCATCAAAGACAATTGTCATGGCACGTTGATATGTTGCACGAGCATTTTTAAGTCCAAAAGGCATAACCCTATAATAGAATATACCTTTGGGTGTTCAGAATGCTGTTAACTCCTCATCTTCTGGTGCCATTTTTATTTGATTGTAACCCGAAAAGCCATCCATAAATGAAAATATTTCATATCCCATAGTAGCATCAATAAGTATTTCAGAGATAGGTATTGGAAAATCATCTTTAGGGCATGTCCTATTCAAATCTCTAAAATCTACACATACACGAATTTGCCCATTCTTCTTCTTGACAGGAACAATGTTGGAAAGCCACTTGGGATATTTGACTTCTCGAATAAACCCAGCTGTTATGAGTTTATCGACTTCAGCTTCTATTTTTGGGAGTATATCTGGTCGAAACCTCCGTTGTGGTTGCTTGACCGGTGGAATGTCTTCTTGTACAGCGAGTCGATGTACTGCCACTGCTGGATCCAACCCTGGCATTTCTTCATATGTCCAAACGAACACATCCCTATTTGTCAAAAGAAATTTATGATATTCTTCTTTACTTTCCTTAGCTGATATAAACTGGACGAGGCTCATCGAGTGTCCTAATATTGATTTCTTCCAATTCATCAATGGTGGGTTGATTTCCATCCTACATTTGTGGAGCTGCTGCTGTTGTGTCTATAAATTCAGCCGAGGTCATACAAACGTCATAACCTAACCCATATCTCTTTTCCTTTAATGTTTGATCTTCGTGTAGGGCTTCAAGTTGTGCCTGGGACACCGCCTTTTCAAATGGTGCAAGCTTCCCCCGGCCGTTGCATAGAGAAGGGCCTTTAATGATATCATAACCCATTTTCTGCATCATATAAAGAACCTTATTGTCATATAAAGAAATAGGTAATGATTCATCATCCTTATTTGACAGAGTTATTTGAGCAACTACTCTATTCTTATTTTTGTTCGTGCTAGAGTTGTGCAATTGATTTTGAGCTTGTTTTATTTTATGTCGTACCAAAGGAGGTAAGGGTGTTAGAAACTCAATACCTTTATTAGAGGATGATTTATTCACGACACGGAATATTGGATCTCCTTTCTTCCTTTGGTCAGTTGGTATATATTGATATATCTTCGCTGTTGATGAGGAGTCCTCAATTCTTTCTTTGTAAAATTTGACTCTAGTACAAACACTGACTTTGGCTTACACACTTTATCGACGGGTTCGAAGTAGAATTTTGCATCAGCATAGAAGGATTCAGCTACTGTGAATGGCTTTTTATCAGCAAATATCCGTAGTGTCTCCCCTAATTGATCTTTGTATTTGATGCATTGATGAAGCGTAGATGGTATGACTTGATTTTCATGCAACCATGGGCGGCCAAGCAGGGCATTATATGAGGTAGCCGCATCGATCACGTGAAAGTTCACATATGTGCATAGTGTTTCCAACTTTAAAACCAATGATATGTTACCCATAGCTTCCTGACTAGATTGATTGAAGCCATGAATAACCACATTAGATCGGCTCAAGTCCTTTTTGGAATATCCAGTCCTTTTTAAGGTATGCAAAGGTAATAAATTTATGGCAGATCCGCCATATATCATTATGCGATTTATGGGCAACTCATCAATTTCACCGATCATGAGAAGCGGCCTGTTGTGCTAATTAGAACCTAATAGCATGTCCTCCTCAGTGAACGTCATATGTAAAATCTTAGCTACTTCTGTCTCTGTTTGTGACACTTCTACTCTATAATCTTCAGGAAAAGAAAGTGCTGTAACAAAAGCCTTGCGCAAATTAGACGAAAGACACAAAGCATCATACACAGAAAGCATAGCTGGTATTTTCTTCAAGTGAGAGATTACATCATACTTGACTGACATATTAGTAGAAATGCCGGTCGTTTCATTTGGGGTTACATTTTTGTTTTTGGGCTCCCTTCCAACTGGAAGATGAGGATCAGCTAGCTGGCGACCTGATCTAAGTTGAATTTGGTCAACTTCTGGAGATTCTTCTTCAGGGAAATGAAGAGGACCCTCATCATCCTCAAAGACACCAATGGTGAGGACATTGAATTCTTCATGAGGACTGCTCACACGCTTTGTCAATCTTTGCGCTATTCTTGACGTGGAGCGTGGATCCTCACCTTGTACTATTACTTGTCGCAGCATGCGGCCTCCTGGCCGCCACTGCCCCTATGTTGGCCTCTTCGAAAAGTCGATGGGTCGAGCTTTGTGGCATGGATCCATCGATGAAAAGCCTCTCTTTTAAGTTGACAGCTACATCTTTGCTGTCGACCGATGCATGGCATGAGGAAACCATTGGAATAAACTCAGACTTTAAGACCAGCATTCTTTTATCATAAGATGATGTCATATTATCAATTGGTGTCATATTCGAAGATGCGGAACTCACCAAGTCATCTTGAAAGGTGGTGACATTTGCTGCAACCATTTTCTTGCCTTTCTTGAAGCTTTTAAGGAGGTCTGCATCAACTGTTCCTTCATCAATCATTTTTTGGATAATATCCTTTACCACAAGCAATCTTTAAGCATATGCCCTAAGACACGATGATAGTGGAAATAATTTGGTTCATTGAACTTGGAAGCTTCTTCAGTCTTTTTTGGCTTAGGGAGCTCTATGAGATTCAACTCCCGTAAGCCCATAAATAAGTCATCGACCTCCTCATTTGGGAAGATATATTCTCTGTTTTGTCGCTCACTAATGGTTGGCCTCCTACGAGTTTGCATTCCCTTTTGCTCTTGATTTCTTGTGGTGGAGCTCACTCACTTCTTATAGGTTCTAGCGAGGGTTGGGCCACCCTCGGGTAGACAGGGTACGTGTTTTGCTCCTTAGTGTGTTAGATGACCAGTTGATATTCCTAGATTCATATGGGGTAGATGAGAGTCAGTCTGAGCTATAGTATCTTCTATATCTTATCTATGCTTTAAGGACCACCCTTTCGGATTTTCTTTGCCAGCTTCTCGATTTTATTGCTTTGGTTCAGGGGGAGTTCATTTGGGAGCTTCCGGAGCTTAATATTGACATAACTCAACTCGAACTAAAAGCTGCATCTCATGTTGAGGGGGAGCTGGATTTTCTTGCATGTCATTCTGCATTGTAATATAACTGCATGGAGCCTTGATTATTATCCCTTCATGACATGTTTACGATGCATTACACCTTGCCATGACTTGTGCTTATTTGCTAGATTTATCATGACTTCATATGTGTAGACTAGCTTTTGCCATGATGAGTTAATTAAAATTGCTCCACTTGAATTGAAACTTGTCATGTTAGTTCTCGAGACTAGTCTTTCTTTAGTTATCCTTTTATGATTCATGCCATGTCAAATAGGCTGAGTTGAGTCTTGAATCTTTGTTGAGCTTTAGATTGAGCTATTCTAGTTTCTTGATGACACATGAGTTAGTACAAGTCTTATGTTCATGAGAATACGAAAAGATCTCTTTTGTGCGAAAAAACTGATTTCACCAATTCTTTCTCATGAGACGGCTTGCCATTGCACAAGGCATGAACTCAGGGGGAGTTTTGGATGACCTAGACCATCTTCTTAAGTTTCTTGCTTGGAGTGGTCGCATAAGGCTTGAGATCTAGCACATGACTAAAACAAAAAATCTGGTTGGAAACAATCATGTGATATCTAAAGTAAAATTATGTCACTTGTGCTCAATTTGCTAAAATTTACAAGTACTTCAACAAATGTCTCATTCTAGAACTTGTAGCACTCTAAGATTGATTCAATTCTAGCTTCTTGGTTTCGCTTAGCTTATTGACATGGTTTGCATCATCCTTGGATACCTCTAGCTAGACTATGATCATGAATGACTTGACATGCTAAGAATTTGCACTAAAATTTTAGATTGTGACTTCATTGGTTTAGCTAGCTTATATATATCTTGTCATGATCTAGATAGCATGTTTATGTGTTATGGCTTGATGTAATTCTCATATGGTCATTTTGGATAATCTTCATGGCTCTAAATGCTTAAAATAAACAAACTTCAGCCATTTCATCCTTTCTTATGACATTTATTCTCTCTTTGCATCCTTGATGTGTTTATTGCCAAAAGGGGGAGAATAGTGGGAGAAAAAAAAGCCTTTTTGGGAGCTTTGAGGAAAACTTGCTCTTTCGTTTGCTCCTTGTGTCAACATGGTCATTAGCATCATTTTCTTCCTTTGGACCATGTTTGACTTCCATTTCAAATTCAACTTTACGCTTTTTCTGGGTTTGTCAATATACTCATCAAGGGGGAGATTGAGAGACCATGTGGTTGTGACCCTATGTGTGTGATGAGTAATTGACATCGGTTTAGGAAAGTCGAGTTTGGTTTGTGTGGTCAGACCATGTCGTTGCATGGTGCAACGGACTCAGTCGGACTTGGTCAAACCTGGTCAAAGTGGTTAGAATGCATACTCTGATGATTCGACAGGTTTGGGCTTTTTCATGCGTAAGTATGATTTGTTGATGCTATTATGCTTTCGTAAGTATGATTTGTTGACTGCTCACACGCTTTGTCAATCTTTGCGCTATTCTTGACGTGGAGCGTGGATCCTCACCTTGTACTATTACTTGTCGCAGCATGCGACCTCCTGGCCGCCACTGCCCCTATGTTGGCCTCTTCGAAAAGTCGATGGGTCGAGCTTTGTGGCATGGATCCATCGATGAAAAGCCTCTCTTTTAAGTTGACAGCTACATCTTTGCTGTCGACCGATGCATGGCCTGAGGAAACCATTGGAATAAACTCAGACTTTAAGACCAGCATTCTTTTATCATAAGATGATGTCATATTATCAATTGGTGTCATATTCGAAGATGCGGAACTCACCAAGTCATCTTGAAAGGTGGTGACATTTGCTGCAACCATTTTCTTGCCTTTCTTGAAGCTTTTAAGGAGGTCTGCATCAACTGTTCCTTCATCAATCATTTTTTGGATAATATCCTTTACCACAAGCAATCTTTAAGCATATGCCCTAAGACACGATGATAGTGGAAATAATTTGGTTCATTGAACTTGGAAGCTTCTTCAGTCTTTTTTGGCTTAGGGAGCTCTATGAGATTCAACTCCCGTAAGCCCATAAATAAGTCATCGACCTCCTCATTTGGGAAGATATATTCTCTGTTTTGTCGCTCACTAATGGTTGGCCTCCTACGAGTTTGCATTCCCTTTTGCTCTTGATTTCTTGTGGTGGCTCCCTTGGACTGCAACTGTGGAATCACCGCTGTCGCCTCCATTGTTTGCACTTACTTTGGCTTGGCAGGCAACTTACCATGTTGGCCGCCTTTCTCTACAGGCTTGGTGACGTGCGACATGTTGCATGTAATTCTCAATATCTGTAGCTTTAGAGGCAAGCTCTTCAAAAGTGACAGGCCGTACACCTTGCAAATAAACAGCCATGTCAGGGCACAGATTATTCATGCAAATCCGCACCGCTTTTGGCTCGGTAATTGGCTGTGGGCAATGGAGGCTTAAATTTATCCACCTGTTAATAAAATCAGCAGCCTTTTCATTTGTTCTTTTGAGAGACCATGTGGTTGTGACCCCATGTGTGTGATGAGTAATTGACATCGGTTTAGGAAAGTCGAGTTTGGTTTGTGTGGTCGGACCATGCCGTTGCATGGTGCAGCGGACTCAGTCGGACTTGGTCAAACCTGGTCAAAGTGGTTAGGATGCATACTCTGATGATTCGACAGGTTTGGGCTTTTTCATGCGTAAGTATGATTTGTTGATGCTATTATGCTTTCATTTATCGAACGGTGCTATTTGATGCGTTTCTTGTTTGTGATGGTTGCAGGATGTCGAGGCGGAGTCGTGGCGAGACACGAGGTGACCGGACTAGGCGCAGGTGGCGCTGAGGTCAAAACGGTCGGGATGTGTCGAAGACGATGGAGACTCGAGGTGGTTGCGAGGCTTGGACGACAAGAGATGCGGAAGCTTCCCGGAAGGTGCAGGAGGGGCGAATTGGTAATTTCGCGAGGCTGCACAAGCGGGAGCGGGTTCCGTTGGATTTAGCGGGTGTAACGGGTTAGTGACCCGTTAGCCAAGGGCTATAAATAGGTGAGAGTGGCTGCATGTATCCATATGGCTTTGGGAGAGAGTTAGGGTTTGCTTTAGTCAAAAGAGCCTATGAGAGGTGGTTTTGGCTTTAGGCTTTAGTGGTTGAGAGGGATGCAGAGTTCTGTTCTTCTTGTCCCCTTCGTTGTCTCCTCTCCAAGAAGCATGTAGAGAGTGGGTGTGTTCTTGTGTTTGGGAGAGGGAGAGGATGGATTGATAAGCTTGTAATCATCTCTTGTTCTAATGTCCATGCGTATGGGGACTCATCTGTAATCCTTGTTGATTTGGAAATGAAATCTCTGAGTTTTCTCCAGTGCTCTCTGTTTTTCCCTTCGATGCTTTCTCTGTGTGATTCTTGAGTTTTTCGATTTCTTGTTGTTTCTTGCTGAGGAGTACTAAAATGGATTGCTCTATGTTGGGATAGTGCCTTAAGGTCATTTGATCCAGTTTTCCCAAGAGCAAATCAAGTTTAATATCAGTTTTTGCGGTGTGAGCTCCTCTATTCTTGTTCTTGTTTCTAGGGTTTTGATGAGGATCTTGATTCCCTTCATGAGATGGCATGAAACTTGGCAAGCTAAGTCCTGAGGCTATTAAGTAGCTATCCTCAAAGTTTCGTGGCCAGAGGATCAAAGATCAAATGGGAATTTAAGTTTTTGTTACTGCTCATTGTTATTTTCAGTTTTTGGGTCAAATCCCAAATTCTTGTTTTTGAGTTGAGTTTTCTTGTTTCCCTAGGCTCCTCTGGCTATTTTAGTTGTAGTCTTGTCTTTCTGGGCCGAGAAATCCAAGGGAAAATTCTCAATTGCTCTGCTGTGAGAAGATTTGAATTTTTGCTGTCTGAAAATCCATGTCTGCAGCCTGCTGTGCCCGAGGGCCGGTCTGACCGGAGCTTCAATGGCGGTCAGACCGGGCTTAGAAGGGCGGTCAGACCGGCATGGCTCGGGCGGTTTGACCGCTGGCGTGGAGCGATCGAGATCGCTCGATGCTCGCGGTCCGACCGCCTCCCTGCAGCATTTGTGTTGCTTGTTTTTCCTTTGTGAGTTTCTGGCCCCTTTTGATTTCTCTGTTTGTAGTGCTTATTTCCTCTGAGCGCTCAAGTTTCAGAGAGCATTACTCACCTTCTTCTTCATAGCACTTGTTGCTATCGGAGAAGAACGTGTTTAAGTGGATACTTGTGTTGGGGGACAAATTTTTGAGAGCGACATTCACCCCCTCTGTCGCCATTTCGGTCCAACAATTGGTATCAGAGCCGGTTAGCTCTTCTCAATAGATCTTAACCGGTCTCTAGAGCTATGGCGACGGACAAGTACTCGACCAAGCCCCCGGTTTTCGATGGGATTGATTATCCCTTCTGGAAGAGCCGAATGGAGACGTACATCCAGGCTCAGGGGTACGCCATCTGGCGTAAGGTCAAGGTCCGATTTGTTGTTCCTGCCGATGAGAACATCAATGCTGGAAATATTTATGATGTTGAGGCAAATGCTAAGGCAAGGAACATCATAATCCAGGGCCTGAGTCATAGCGAGTTTGACCGCATATCTCATCTTTCGTCCGCCTTCGATATTTGGGAGACTCTCGATGCTTACCATGAGGGCACCACCCAAATAAAGACGGTGCGACAGGACCAGTTCAAGCGAGATTACAACAAGTTTGAAATGCTCGCTGGCGAGTCCCTCGATGAGTGCTTTGTGCGTTTTCACAAGATTCTGAGCAACCTCCGGGCGGTCGGTCTCACATACCCCGACTCGGATAACGCTCGATAGATGCTCGCTGCTCTCGACTTGCGCGTTTGGGAGATGAAGGTGACTACCATCAAGGACACCACCGACCTCTCGACTTTGACTCTTGATGAATTGTACTCACGCCTCAAGACTCACGAGATTGACATTGTCTCTCGTAAGTCGAAGTCGCAGTCGATGGCTTTAGTCACCGATCCCACTTCTGGACCTTCTTCCGAGTCGACTTATGGATTCTCCCTTACTGTTCTCTGTGACATAACTGATGATCAGTTAGAGCACCTTGCGGATGAGCGGTTAGCCCTCCTAGCTCGGAGATTTTCCCACGCTTATAAGAGGAGGAGGGACGGAAAGAGAGGAGGACCCGTCATTTGCTTCGAGTGTGGTGGCCCCAACCACATTCAAGCAAACTGCCCCAAGCTGGGGAAGGGCAAAGGCGACTACGGCGGTGTGAGCAAGAACGACTACATCGACAAGAACCGCAACAAGAAGCCTCCTCCTCACACCCAAGGCAAGAAGAAGTTCCTCGACCTTGGCAAAGCCAAGAAGCTCTTCCACCACGTCCTCACCGCCTTCGATGACCTCGACCTCAGCGAGGTGGAAGGGTGGAGCGACGACGATGGAATGGACGAGCAAGACCCCAAGGGTGGCGACGACTTCTCCGGCATGTGCTTCATGGCCCTTGAGGGCGAAGTGAGCGACAGCGAGCTGTACTCTGACTCCGACAAGGTATCCCCCACCTACAACCAGCTTAATGATGCTTTTCTTAAGCTAGGTAGATTCAATGCTAAATCTAGAGCTAGGTGTAGCGGGTTGGAGAAGGAAGTAGAGAGCTTGTCACAGGAGCTTACTTCACTTAGCCCTTCCGTGACGAGTGTGATGTATGTACTACTCTGCTTGGTGACATGGAAAAACTAAGGACCTTGCATGATAGTGTGTCCTCTGAGCTAGACATGATTAAGGTGGAGAATATTAGTCTTCTTGCTGAAATAGAGATGTGTAGGGTAGCGCCTCCTCCATCTACTACTGTTGAGGCTATTTCTTGCACCTCATGTGAGGATAAGGACAATGCGTTTAGAGGTCTTTACACCATGTTGCTTGATCTGCCCGAGACTTGTGAAAATTGCAATAACCTGAAGATGAAACTAAAACAAGCAGATCATAAAATTGCTGAATTACAAGCTTTTCTACTTGAGCCTATTGCTTCATGTGTGAATTGTCCCAAGCTTACTGCTGAGCTTGAAGCTGTCTCCAAACAGTTTCAAGAATTAGTTGATGATAGCAACAGATTGGCTCAATTTGCTTCTAAGGACCCTGTTAGCTCACCATGTATTAATTGTAACAAACTAAAATCTATTTTGATTGCATTGGATGAGAAATGTGTGAAGCTGACTAAGGACCTACTAGAGAAGCAACCTTCTGCTTGTAATGTGTGTGCTGCTGAGGGGGAGAAGCCCAAGGGTAAGGTAGAGACGCCTAGCGACGTGAACCAATTGGCTAGCAGTAGGACTGTCCACTCCGAGTCGGTTGTGCGTGCACAAGCCATTCGTTCCTCTGCTGTTGGTTCTTCTTCTTCTTCTACTCCCTTACCTTCTGCTACTCCTTCTTCCCCCTGTTCTTCTTGCACCTCTCTTTTTCGGGAGTGTCAGTATCTTATGAACACTCTTGAGAGATTTGTAGGTGGTAAGAAGAAGTTTAATCTTATTCTAGACCAATCCAAGATTTGCAGATTTAATCAAGGTCTAGGATATGATTTCTATGACAACATGAGGAAGCATCCACTTGTCGTGCTCAGACCCATAGCACCAGGTGTGATCGAGATTGAGCCCAGGACCGAGAAAGTTCAATTTAAGTCAGCGGGCTTTGTCCAAGGGATTTCTGACAGTAAGGTGATTCCACCTGCTGCTTCGGCCTCTCAGAAGGTGAAGCCTCACCGTGTTACTTCTACCTCTCAGAAGGCAAAGTACCACTGCACCTTCTGTCAGAAGAATGGACACTCGATCGAGCGATACTTCAGGCGCGTCAAGATCATGCGGAGAGACCGTGCTGAGGCTCTTAGGCGTATTTAGGGTCAGCCCCAGACCTTGAGTGCCCCTAAGACCTACACTAGGTCTAGGACTGTTCAGCTGGATGGGTTGGGCATAATCGAGAACTTGGATTTTCTGAGTTTTCTGGCTTTCGTCCTCGATATGCTCCTGGTCGTGACTTCCGCCATCCTGAGGGTAGATCTCATTTCCCCCGTCAAGATAGCTACCCGCGGCGCGATCAGCATGTTGCTGGTGTCTTGACTCGCTCCTCTGTAGCAGTCAAGCCCAACAACAGCTTCAGGTCTACACATAGACCATCTACTTCTTTGAGTGACAGAGAGCATAGGGTAGATAGAGGTCAGTCGTGTTTGACTACTTCATCTGCTCGATGTGTTACTTAGTATTGGGTGCCAAAATCACTCTTGATTTACCCCAGTACTGAGACTTTACTCTCTTGTTGACTCAGGTTCACCGGGCAGAGAAGGAAAAGGTTTGGCTCGTAGACTCCGGGTGTTCACGACACATGACCGGAGACTACCGTTGGTTTTCTTCCCTTGCCCGTGCTCTAGGTGATGAGACGATCACCTTCGGAGATGCTTCATCTGGGTGCGTCATCGCCAAAGGTACAGTGCGCGTTAATGAGTCTTTTATTTTGAAAGATGTTGCCTTGGTTAGTAAGCTGCAGTATAATTTGCTTTCAGTCTCTCAGCTTACCAATGACGGTTTCGAGGTGAGCTTTAAGAAAAATAGTTGCAAAATTCTTGATTCTTTGGGTAGTCTGTTTGCAGGATTTCTCGTTATGGGAGGATCTTTTGTGCTGATTTTTCTGAGTCTTCTGGCGATCCTCTCCGGTGTTTAGTTGCTTCAGAGTCCCGTGACCTTACTTTCTAGCATAGGAGACTTGGTCATATTGGATTTGACCATTTGACCCGAGTTAGCGGCCACGATCTCATTCGTGGTCTGCCGAAACTCAAGATGGTCAAAGATATTATTTGTGCTCCTTGCCGGCACGGCAAGATGGTTGCCGCTTCTCACCCTCTGGTCACAGTGACTATGACTGATGCACCGGGACAGCAGCTCCACATGGACACAGTTGGACCAGCTCGAGTGCAGTCAGCAGGAGGGAAGTGGTATGTTCTTGTCATGGTCGATGACTTCTCGAGGTTTTCTTGGGTGTTTTTCTTAACCTCGAAGGATGAGGCGTTTACACATTTCCGAGATCTTTTTAGTAGGCTTTCTATTGAGCTCCCGGGTGCCTTACGAGCGATCCGCAGTGACAATGGCACGGAGTTCAAGAATTCCTACTTTGAGAGGTTTTGTGATGAGACGGGTGTAGAGCACCAATTCTCTTCTCCGCACGTCCCACAGCAAAATGGCATCGTGGAGAGGAAGAACCGTACCTTGGTCGAGATAGTCAGGACGATGCTTGATGAATATTCTACACCTAGGAAGTTTTGGGCTGAGGCTATTGCGATTGCGTGCCATGTTTCCAATCGAGTTTTTTCGAGGGCACACTTGCACCGCACTTCTTATGAGCTGAGATATGGGCGAAAGCCCAGTGTCTCTCATTTTCATGTGTTTGGTTGCAAGTGCTTTATTCTGAAGTCTGGGAACCTGGATAAGTTCGAGTCACGTTCTTGTGATGGTATCTTTCTAGGTTACTCGGCTTCTTCGCGGGCGTATAGGGTTTGGAACTGCGAGTCTAGCAAGTTGGTAGAGACCTGTGAGGTGACCTTCGACGAGGCCAGTCCGGGGACTAGGCCCGATATCTCAGGTTCTTTAGAGCAGTCAGAGCCCATCTCAGGTTCCTCATCCTCCACTCGAGGTGTCGTCTTCCACCGCACCTCGAGGCGATCAGCCCATACCTTCTGCTTCTTCTGGAGCTAGTGGCTCTGTTCCTATCTCATCAGCTCACGAGGTAGAGGCCACTTCTTCTTCTCATCCAGGACCTCCTAGACACATCGAAAAAGACCATCCTTCTAAGCAGATTATTGGAGACCTTTTTGAGCGAGTCACCCGCTCAAGATCTGGCATGTCTCATTTCTGTCTCCATTCTGCCTTTGTTGCCTCCTTTGAGCCCAAGGATGTTTGTCATGCTTTCTCTGACGAGTCTTGGGTCAATGCCATGCATGAGGAGCTAGAGAATTTTGAGAGAAACAAGGTCTGGTCGCTTGTTGAGCCCCCTCGAGGTCACAATGTCATTGGGACTAAGTGGGTGTTCAAGAACAAGAAGAGTGAGGATGGGGTAGTCATTCGAAACAAGGCTAGATTGGTAGCTCAGACTTTTCTCAGGTTGAGGGTCTAGATTTCAAGGAGACCTTTGCCCCTGTAGCTAGACTTGAGGCCATTAGAATCCTGCTTGCCTTTGAAGCTTCTAAGGGTTTCAAGCTCTACCAGATGGATGTCAAGAGTGCCTTCCTCAATGGCTTTATTGAGGAAGAAGTCTATGTGAGACAGCCTCCAGGTTTCGAGAACCCCAAATACCCAAACCATGTCTTCAAGATTTCCAAAGCGTTGTATGGACTTAAGCAGGCCCCTAGAGCTTGGTATGAGAGGCTTAAGTCCTACTTGTTAAGCCATGGATTTGAGATGGGTAAGGTAGACAAGACCTTGTTCATTCGCCGGCATGGCACTGATCTTCTGCTCATCCAGATTTATGTGGATGACATCATCTTTGGCGGTTTCACAGTTCTCGGATGTCATGAGCACCGAGTTTGAGATGAGTACGATGGGCGAGTTGACCTTCTTCCTTGGCTTTCAGATCAAGCAGACTCGGGAGGGTACTTTCTTGCATCAAAGCAAGTACACTCGTGACCTCCTGAGATGCTTTGACATGAGTGATGGTAAGCCCGTGTCAACTCCCATTGCATCTTCCGCCACACTCGACCCAGATGAGGACGGTGAGCCAGTTGATCAGAAGGAGTATCGCAGCATGATTGGCTCCCTCTTGTACCTCACTGCCTCGAGACTGGACATACACTTTGCTGTGTGTCTATGTGCTTGCTTTCAGGCTTCTCCTCGTGTATCTCACCGCCAGGCGGTGAAGCGCATTCTTCGGTACCTTTGAGCTACCATTGACTATGGTATCTAGTACTCTTCCTCATCCTGTCTTTCCTTGAGAGCCTTTTTGAATGCAGACTTTGCTGGCTGTAAGATAGATAGGAAAGTCACTTCGGGCCACTACCAGTTCATTGGCACTTCTCTTATTTTGTGGTCTTCTAGGAAGCAGTCCGGTGTTGTATAGTCCACTGCAGAGGCCGAGTACGTTGCTGCAGCAGTTGCTGTAGCCAGGTGCTCTGGATGGTCTCGACCCTGCGGGACTATGGGTTAGTTATCGACAGTGTTCCACTCTTTTGTGATAACACTTCTGCGATTAACATTGCTAAGAATCCAGTGCAGCATTCTCGGACCAAGCATATCGATATTCGCTATCACTTCCTTACAGACCATGTGGAGAAGGGTGACATAGTGCTCCGCCAGGAGAGTGACCACCATTGGTGATATCTTCACCAAGCCATTGGATAGCTCTAGATTTTCAGCTCTGCGGGGAGAGCTTGGGGGTGGTTTGTCCTTATGGACTGTTGTGAGGGGGAGCTTTGTGCTTTACTGCTTTATCTTATTTATTATGCTCTTACTCCTTTCTGTTGCATTGCATACGGGTGCATTGGGTTAGTCCTCCTAACATAGATTAGAGTGTTTCTCTTGTCTAGTTGTTTAGACTTCTTACTCTTATCTTGTGATTCTAGGATGTTGCTTATTAGCCGTTCTCTTCTCACTAGGTTGAGCTCACTCACTTCTTATAGGTTCTAGCGAGGGTTGGGCCACCCTCGGGTAGACAGGGTACGTGTTTTGCTCCTTAGTGTGTTAGATGACCAGTTGATATTCCTAGATTCATATGGGGTAGATGAGAGTCAGTCTGAGCCATATTATCTTCTATATCTTATCTATGCTTTAAGGACCACCCTTTCGGATTTTCTTTGCCAGCTTCTCGATTTTATTGCTTTGGTTCAGGGGGAGTTCATTTGGGAGCTTCCGGAGCTTAATATTGACATAACTCAACTCGAACTAAAAGCTGCATCTCATGTTGAGGGGGAGCTGGATTTTCTTGCATGTCATTCTGCATTGTAATATAACTGCATGGAGCCTTGATTATTATCCCTTCATGACATGTTTACAGTGCATTACACCTTGCCATGACTTGTGCTTATTGCTAGATTTATCATGACTTCATATGTGTAGACTAGCTTTTGCCATGATGAGTTAATTAAAATTGCTCCACTTGAATTGAAACTTGTCATGTTAGTTCTCGAGACTAGTCTTTCTTTAGTTATCCTTTTATGATTCATGCCATGTCAAATAGGCTGAGTTGAGTCTTGAATCTTTGTTGAGCTTTAGATTGAGCTATTCTAGTTTCTTGATGACACATGAGTTAGTACAAGTCTTATGTTCATGAGAATACGAAAAGATCTCTTTTGTGCGAAAAAACTGATTTCACCAATTCTTTCTCATGAGACGGCTTGCCATTGCACAAGGCATGAACTCAGGGGGAGTTTTGGATAACCTAGACCATCTTCTTAAGTTTCTTGCTTGGAGTGGTCGCATAAGGCTTGAGATCTAGCACATGACTAAAACAAAAAATCTGGTTGGAAACAATCATGTGATTTCTAAAGTAAAATTATGTCACTTGTGCTCAATTTGCTAAAATTTACAAGTACTTCAACAAATGTCTCATTCTAGAACTTGTAGCACTCTAAGATTGATTCAATTCTAGCTTCTTGGTTCCGCTTAGCTTATTGACATGGTTTGCATCATCCTTGGATACCTCTAGCTAGACTATGATCATGAATGACTTGACATGCTAAGAATTTGCACTAAAATTTTAAATTGTGACTTCATTGGTTTAGCTAGCTTATATATATCTTGTCATGATCTAGATAGCATGTTTATGTGTTATGGCTTGATGTAATTCTCATATGGTCATTTTGGATAATCTTCATGGCTCTAAATGCTTAAAATAAACAAACTTCAGCCATTTCATCCTTTCTTATGACATTTATTCTCTCTTTGCATCCTTGATGTGTTTATTGCCAAAAGGGGGAGAATAGTGGGAGAAAAAGCCTTTTGGGAGCTTTGAGGAAAACTTGCTCTTCGCTTGCTCCTTGTGTCAACATGGTCATTAGCATCATTTTCTTCCTTTGGACCATGTTTGACTTCCATTTCAAATTCAACTTTACGCTTTTTCTGGGTTTGTCAATATACTCATCAAGGGGGAGATTGAGAGACCATGTGGTTGTGACCCTATGTGTGTGATGAGTAATTGACATCGGTTTAGGAAAGTCGAGTTTGGTTTGTGTGGTCAGACCATGTCGTTGCATGGTGCAACGGACTCAGTCGGACTTGGTCAAACCTGGTCAAAGTGGTTAGAATGCATACTCTGATGATTCGACAGGTTTGGGCTTTTTCATGCGTAAGTATGATTTGTTGATGCTATTATGCTTTCGTAAGTATGATTTGTTGACTGCTCACACGCTTTGTCAATCTTTGCGCTATTCTTGACGTGGACCGGCCTCCCCTGCAGCATTTGTGTTGCTTGTTTTTCCTTTGTGAGTTTCTGGCCCCTTTTGATTTCTCTGTTTGTAGTGCTTATTTCCTCTGAGTGCTCAAGTTTCCACAGAGCATTACTCACCTTCTTCTTCATAGCACTTGTTGCTATCGGAGAAGAACGTGTTTAAGTGGATACTTGTGTTGGGGGACGAATTTTTGAGAGCGCCATTCACCCCCCTCTGTTGCCATTTCGGTCCAACTTACAGTACCATGTGAAGGCTGGACCAGACAACGTCTACACAAATTGTCGTAAGAGAAGTGCTCCGTTATGGGCTGTATCTTGACAGTCTGCAAGAAAATGAGCTATATGCTCATGAGGAGACCCGGTTCCATTGAATTTGTTGAATTGCGGCCGGCGGTAATTGCTTGGGAAACACACCATGTCAACGTCCAGTGGGTATAGCTTAACATACCCTGGACGCATCGAGTAGTGAGTTTGCATATACTGGGCTTTAACCCCCTCAGCAATCATCTTTTGGATCGCCTCAAGGCTAATTGCAGGTGATGATTGATGACTATGATGACTTACAGTAGCATGTATGTCATTATCCCGGCTTGTATTATTAGCTATTTGGTTGCGTAGAGCAGCCAACTCATCATCTTCTTTTTGCTAAAGTGCAGCTGTAAGTTGGGCTAGCTGCTCCCCAACTGAACGTGTTTCATTTGCCACAAGAACTTGTTCCGCATAGCTTGGCTCAAAAACTATGGGAACGCAGTTCATAAGCGTTTATATCATGTTGGGGATCATTTTCAGAAGAGAAAGAGGAATTACTATGGAGGGGATTATGAGACCTTGAGTAATTCGAATCATGCTCTTCATTACTCGAATTTGCTTGACTACGAGTTACAGGACGATGACCCATTACAACATTCTTTCGGGCTTTCTTTCTTTTGAAGAGTGTTGATGTTGAAGATGCTTCCCTGGTATCATCCGCCACCTCTGTGACTCTGACCAGCATCGCAAAAAGTACCTCAACTGCATTTTTTGAGGCCCTCTTTCGAGTTGGCCAAGGAGCCATCATTGTTGCCGCCTTCTTGGGTGTGCTTGCTAGCTTCTTCACCACTTGGGTATTGCCACCAAAACTTGATGGAGAGTTTGCCCCTTGAATTTTGCTAGATTTAGAGTCAGCTCACATTGCCAACTCCCTCTGCTTGTAGGCTTCTCGTTTTGCACGTGCACGGGCAGCCTGGGTGACATAGTTTTGTCACCGAGGGTCTTGCTAAATGAATTCTTGGTACTCTGGCCATTTAGTGAAGGCCTCTGCTCGCCGCATAATAGCACCTCCAACATCATTTGCGGATGCGGATGCGCCTGGAAGCATCTCCCTCAGGGTTTGGCAGATACTCCGTGTGATATATGAATCCAGGGTAGGATTCATTCTTCCTCGAATCCTCAGTTGGTTCTTCCTTACCCTATTCCAAATGGTGGTGCCCACTTGCTCACGTTGATGTCTTGCCACGATAGGGTCAATTGCCACAGGGAAATCAACCCACGCACGCGGAGAATTGTGTTGACGACGACGATGCCGTGACGGAGAAAATGAGCCATCAAAGGAAGGTCGTGGAATTGGCGTAGATGATGATAAAGGATCTGAGATTGTAGCCGTTGGATTCACGTGACCCATCTTGATGTCACCAGGAGTGAGGTACACTCCTTGCCACCGGAGCGTACGCTTGTGTTTCGGTTTAGGCATGGACCTACTGGGTTTGTTGGCCAGTGAAGGGATGAACTCCGGTGCATCAGCTCGGAGTTGAGTTTGTGCATGACATGGCCCTCCTTCGGACGCAGCATGCTCTGTTATTGCAACCTTCCCTTTGTTCATGAGCTGCTGGTGGTAATGTTCATCCACCAACACAACCTTTCCTTTACCGCTTGGCTGTGAATGGGGTTGGTCTAGCATCATCGCCTTTTCTTTTGGCGTTGGTGACGTAGCCATAGCTGCAGTCCGAGAAGGAGCCACCCCTTCTATGCTTAGGGCATGCTTTGATGAGCTCGCCCCCAGCAGCTTATGAGAAATCTGGGATGGGCTTGTGCTCAATGTTGATGAAGCATTTGCCCTCAATACTGGGTGCGCATTTGCCCCCCGTATTGTAGACAGTGTTGACGGAGAAGACACTTGACATGCGTCATTTTTATATATGTTTACGTGTCATTTTACCCCATTATTTTTCGCATTTCGAGATCATTTATCATCATTTACACGCTTTTATATATTTAATTGCTCGAAATGGACTGTTTTACACTTTTTTGTGCTTTTCCACAGGCCGGCGCGATCTAGGCGCATAAACGACAAATTTGGACTGCTCCGTACAGATGTGCGCATCAACACGAATGCGTAGGATCTTTCCGCGATGAAATCGGAGTTTCTGAGGGCCAAAACAGAAGAAAAGACTATTGAGGAAGGACCTCGTTGTAAACCCTAGATTCTTCGGGGACCAATCTGCAATATGCCAAAATCCCCCAATTGAATCAAGAAGCTGCCGCCGCCTGTGGAGGGAGCCCAAGCCGGCCATTTGCTTCTTCTTTCAACCCCACTTTGCTCTCTCCCCCTTTTTCTCTTCCCTACCGGCGCCGGCGAGGGCCGCGCCAGACTCGCCGGCGGCCAACCGCTCCTCCACACCACCGTCTCCTCCCCTTCCGCACCTCCACCAGTCGCCGCCCTTCTCCACTGCGCCCCTTCCTCTCCTACTTCCCTCTACACCCGCCGCTGCTCCTCCTTCTCCACCCGCAAATCTCCACCGTCGCGCCTCCATTTTTTCCCTCTCCGGCCACCCTTCCTCTTCCTCTCCTCCGCAGCACCCGCATCTCCCTCCACCAAGCGCCGGGACACCGATCGACACCTCTGCAGCGACCGTAGCTCCGCCGCCCGATCCAGATCAACCTCGGCGCCGCCGTCCTCATCTCCTCCCCTCCAGACCAGCGCGGCACTGAGACCTCGCCGTCTCCGACCACCGTCTTCCGCCGGCGTCTCCACCAAGCTTCGGCTCGACGACCTCAACCGTGTGCCGACGTCCTCCATCCACCGGTCGCCACCCATCTTGGCCGCCACCGTCTCTCGGCCACCACAGCAGCGCCGCCACTCCCTCTTCTCTTTCCCTTGCGTCGTCGCGGCTCCTTCCTCTACATCGAGCGCTGCCGCCTGCATCCAGTTCACCGTCGAGCTCCTCCCCCGCGCCTTCACTTCTGGTGTGCCGTCATCCACCGCCGACTCATCCTCCTGCTACCGCTTCACCGACGCCATCTTGTGCTTCTTCGGTTAATCTCCACATCATCTCTCCTTCCTATATTTTCTTGTTTAGTTTTATTGAGTGCTATTACTACCTGAACTGTGATTGTTACATTGTGAATTGAGGGGCAGTGTTGAGCATTGCAATGGTTCTGTTAATTTTGTCTGTGATGAATGTGATCAGTGAATTTGTGATGCTCTGTTAATTGGTTCCAGATTTGCCAAATGTTCATGTTGGTAGTAGTTTAATTTTAGATGTTGTGCTTGTGTTCAGTGATGTGTTAGATGTCAGTATTAGTAGTTTCTGTGTGTCTTATTGTGTGGTCTTGTGTGAATTAGCGAATCGGCGACCGTCTCCTTTCCCATTGCTATCTTAACCCACATCTTTGCTTCTAGTCCTACCTTGTGCTTCTCGACTTCCCCCTTTCTTCTTTGCGCGGTTGGTCGTTAGCGAGGTCGTACAATCGTTCGTAGTTGTTTATTGTGTTGTCTAGTTGTCGTCTTCTAGTTAGCTGTCGATCGTCTTTCCCCTTTTTCTCTCTCGACTCCCTCCGTGCTTCTAGACTCCCTTCGTGCTTCTCGACTTCCTCCTGCTGTCTCACGGTCGGTAGTTAGTTAGATTGTTGGTCGGTAGTCGCGTTCGATCATGTAGTTGTTAGTGTCGTTTGTGCATCGTTCGTTTAGTCTCTAGTCGTGTTGTTCGTTCGGTCGTACGACGTCCATTCGTACGGTCGTTCGTCCCATCGTTTAGTTCGTTCGTTTGTTTAGTCGTTCGTCATTTTGATCGTGCGGGTTAGAGTTCGTTCATTTGATTGCTTCAGTAGTCGTTGTAGTTTAGATTATCTCCCATTTCGATTGACCTAGCTTTAGCTGAGCACCTGTAGCCTCAGTCTAGTCCCTGTGGAGAACACGACACTCGCCGCTATTTCAGTGGCAACCCGTGCACTTGCGGGTGTGCTATTTTTGCATGATCAAGCATTTTACCCCTTAAGCTCTTCCCCTCTCAAGCTGTCCCTTTCAAGCTTAAGCTCTTCCCCTCTCAAGCTGTCCCTCTTTTGCAGTTCTGATTTCTGGCCTTTAGTTGTTTAGGTTCTGCAGTTAGTGTCAAATCCCCTGTTCTTGCGACTTAGCTTTGGTTAAGGGTAGTATCACTAGTAATTTAGTCCCTGTGGAGAAAACGACTCTCGCTGCTATTTTAGCGGCAGCCCGTTCACTTGCGGGTGTGCAGTTTTGCACGATCAAGAAATTGGTGCCGTTGCCGGGGACTAGATATTGGTGATCGCGCTAGACCATAGACTAAGTCATTTCTTTAGTTTCCTTCCTCCCTTTTTGGCTCGACTTCTCAGCTTATGCGTAGGAGTGGAGACCATTCGTTGGCTCCATTTGACCCTGAGATTGAGCGAACTTTCCATAAGCTATTGAAAGAAAATCAACTCTCCCACAAAGAGAAAATGGGTGATCAGAACCCCCAGCCTCTTCTTCGTGACCTATGGATTCCTAGAGACCAAGGTATAGCCCCGGAATAGTCCAACTCGCCATTCAGCAAACAATTTTGAGCTCAAACCAGCACTAATCACCATGGTCCAAAGAGACTGATTTGGAGGTTCTCCCACCGAGGATCCCAATGAAGACATTCACACCTTCTTAGAATATTGCAACACTTTGAAGTGCAATGGAGTCACAACTGATGCCATTAGGCTCTCATTGTTCCCTTTCTCTCTTAGAGATGGTGCTAAGACTTGGTTGCATTCTCTACCCTGCATCTTAAGGACACATGGGAACACCCATCGCAGCCTTTTTGAGAGGTATTTTCCTCCCTCCAAGGCAGCAGAAGTGCATGACCAGATTACTAGGTTTTCACAATCTGAGGGTGAGAGTTTGTATGATGCTTGGCAGAGGTATCAAACCCTGCTTAGGATGTGTCCTCACCATGGCCTTGAAAGATGGCTGGTGTTGCAGATTTTTTACAAAGGTCTTACACACCACACAAGAGCCTTTGTAGATTCTGCAGCAGTGGAGGCATAATGAACAAAACTTTAGATGAAGCCTTCACATTAATTGAGAGTATGTCCTCCCACCATTTTCAGTGGTCCAGTGAGCGAGTTTCTGCTCCTCCATGCCCTGGAATCTATGAGGTTAGCTCTCAAGATGCATTATCAGCCCAAATCCAAGCTCTCACACGTCAAATGGCTCAGCTCATGCCATCTTCTTCAGCCCACATAGCTACAGGATGTCAGATTTGTGGATCTCAGGGGCATACTCCAGCTGAGTGCCCTTTAACTTCCACAGCTGAATCATCTGAAGTCAATTATGCTCAGTCAAATGGCCCATATTCTCAAGCTTATAACCCAGGTTGGCGTCATCCAAACTTGTCTTACAAGAACACTAATCCAAGTGTTTCATCATTCCCTGTGGGTACATCAGCTCAAGGCTTTAGACAGCAGCAAGCACCTTCTCATGCCTCACTCCAGACCTGGCGCGTGCTTCTTTAGAAAAGCCCACAGGAACCAAGTCAAAGGGACCGACCTCACATATGTTGATATGCTGATCATGTGAGGTGGCTCCTGAAGCCTTTACTGTTGCCCTCATCCTCCTTTTGGCTGACTTGGACAAGATAGGAATGAACCCATCCTGACGTGCAGAAGTCACTTCATGCTCGTGGTTTGCTGTAGCCGGGGACGCATCGGTGGTTTGCAGTGAACTTGCACTAGTGGTAGCTTGAAAAGGCCCCACCGGCACGTCTAGCCACAGCGACCCAAAGCGCAGCGGGACGAATTGTTGAACCCACCCCGCCATCCCTTCATATAAAGAAAACCATATATTAACCTTCTTGCACACACACACATCTATATATATATATATATATATATATATATATATATATATATATATATATATATATATATATATATATATATATATATATATATATATATATATATATATATATATATATATATATATATATATATATATATATATCAGCGACATGATCAATTTAAACGTCATATGTTGCACTTTGATGTTGGAATTCAAAGATGAGGGGAAAAGTGGGTCCCACCGAGCATGCCAAAATCTGATGACGGGAAAATGGGCGTGAACCCGCGTCCGCGTCATTAGAGACAAGTTAATTAAATTTAATTGAAAATGAGACAAAGGAATTAGGTATTGTGGGTCCATTACTTTCAGAATTAATGCATTTACATAAAAATTCTGTTAATTACATCTCTTTGCGAGAAAACCCCTGATTAAGAATTCCAACATAAACATTACAACAAATTACAACATATGACTATTACAGAAATATAAAAGAAAAGGTCTTCAATCTTGGCGTCGCTGATGGATGCTTGCGCGAGGGTATTTTAGCTGCATTTATATTATTTTGCTAACATGGCATATGATTTTATTTTTTAGTGAACCTATGCATGTAGCATGATTGAAGTTTAATTATTTCAGTTTTTTTATTATTTTGCTTCATCTTGTAACATTGTATAGCGCTTGCAAATATTACGCGCTCGCATGTAGCATAACTGAAGCGAAGATTGTTTTAAATATTTCTATTACTACTAGCATGACACGGATTTTATGCATGTAGTGTAATAGAGATATTTCATTATTTTATTTTTCATTGTTTTACTCGCATGTATTACTACTAGCATTGCATAACGCTTGCAAATATTGAGCGCTTGCATATAGCGTAACCGAAGCGAAGGTTGTTTCTTAATATTTTTATTACTACTAGCGCGCCATGGATTTTATGCACGTAGTGTATGAAAGTTTAGAACTAATTATTTTATTGTTTTGCCCCGCCTTGTATTACTACTAGCATTGCATAGCGCTTGCAAATGTCGAGCGCTTGCATGTAGCGTAACCGAGACAAAGTTTGTTGTTTTAATATTTATATTACTACTAACATGCCATAGATTTTGAGTATGTCGTGTAATAGAAATTAAGTGTTTTGCTCCACCTTGTATTACCACTAGCATGTAGCTAACTGAGGCAAAGGTTTTTTTTTGACATTTGTTCATGCATTTTTATTATTTTTTGCAGCATACATCCACCCCTAATTCGTGTCCATTTGAGGGGACCGAATTGAGGCAATGGGGTTTTCAATCTTCTCACTCTCGGTTTGTATCCATTTGTAGGGGACCGAATCTAAGAGACGAGGGATCGAGCCCTTGTTCATTAGGTTTGTATCCACCTAACGGGACCGAACTAAGAAGATGAGATCTTCATGCCTCGCCTTGATTTGTATCCATTTGTTGGGGACCGAACCTAAGAGATAAGAGATCAAACACTCGTTCTTTGGGTTTGTATCCGCCTAACGGGACCGAACCAAGGGGGCAAAAGCATAAAAGAAGAAAAAAATGAAGCACCTTGATTCGTACCGCAATGGCCGAATCTAAGGGCAAAAGAGAGAGAGAGAAGAAGAGCAAGAATTTCACCTTTGCTTGTGTAACCCTCCCTCTCTAAAAGCTCTCTCTATTTCTGTATAGTTTATCCTCTCTTGTGTTGTGTATACTTCCTTTTCTTTCCAAATGGCCAGCGTCTCCTCCCTTTCATCCTCCAAAAAGATTCTCCTTTTCTATACCATTACCCCTATTTATAGAGCAAGGATGAGGGGTGGTTCATGAAGAGACTTATAGTAACTTCTCACTTTGATTTTCTTTTCCTAATTTTATTTTTTTCTATTGCTACCGAAGCCTTTACCTTCAAGCTAAACACGCACAAGCATGCAAATATGTGGGCTAACGTGCTGCTGGACGCGGGCTTAGTGGCTGTGATCAGGTCCTCCTAATTCACGCATGCATGCACACGATGGGTAGTTAAAGCTCCCAATTCATGGCTACCTTCCATTTTCTTATAACTTTGCATTTCTACGTATACAGTGGTTGTACAGTGGGGTCAAAATAATTCTTTCTTGAGAAGAGGTTTAGTTCTTGGTCGCATGCAGTCATGCGCCATTTTTTTTATCGCGTGCATTGATTAATCAATTAACCCTTTCTTTTTATGGAACTTAATCAATTAGCTAATTAATAATGCATGCCAACCATTTTATGTGTGCGTTTACGCTGACCGGGGCCGCTATACATTTTTTAAGGTGACGTGTGGCAAAATATCTCTTTTCTCTATAATTTTCTTTTCTCTAGTATTGCTTTTGTGTACGCCGTTCGGCTATATCAATTTATGTAAGTGAGCATATGTTCTCCGAATGAGCTGAAAATTAAACACGAGACTTTTACTTGCACCACAAACATGCCATAAAAATTCGACACTCGATTGGAATATGTAGCACACACAAAAAAATCCTGGAATGTGGACTTGTGCTTTGCGTACGTCATCCGGCCGTATTATCCTATTTGAGTGAGCATATGTGCTCTGAATGAGCTGAAAATTAAACATGAGACTTTCACTTGCACCACAAATATGCCATAAAAGTTCGCCACTCGCCACTCGATTGTAATATGTAGCACACACAAAAAAATCCTGGAAGGTGGACTTGTGCTTTGCGTACATCATCCGGTTGTATTATCCTATTCGAGTGAGCATATGTGCTCCGAATGAGCTGAAAATTAAACACAAGACTTTCACTTGCACCACAACACATGCCATAAAAATTCACGACTCGATTGTAATATGTAGCACACAAAAAAATTCTAGAAGGTGCACTTGTGCTTTGCGTACGTCATCCGGTCATATTATCCTATTCGAGTGAGCATATGTGCTCCGATTGAGCTAAAAATTTGACATAAACTTTTCACTTACCCTACAAACATACCATAAAAATTCGCCACTCAAATGTAATATGTACGGTACGCAAAAAATCTTGGAAGTTAACGTGCTGTAAAAATTTCGAACAAAATTGGTGTCAACAGTGGGATTGGAAAAGTGTCAGGCAGTAACAGTCCTAATTTGTGTTGTCCGAGGACGTCGATCCTAGTGATGGAATTAAGCGAATGTAACACTAGAAAAACTAGCATGATGTGCAGAGACCATGTAACAATGGAT
This sequence comes from Dendrocalamus sinicus, assembly GCA_036346575.1. Classification (NCBI taxonomy): domain Eukaryota; kingdom Viridiplantae; phylum Streptophyta; class Magnoliopsida; order Poales; family Poaceae; genus Dendrocalamus; species Dendrocalamus sinicus. Next base: position 6,892,009 of record CM070646.1, on the reverse strand, counting down.
GGATTATGTGTCGCTTTTATTATTGCATTCCTTCACACATTTAGAAAATTTGTTTTGGTTAAATTTGCTAAGTCTTAGGAATTTCTATTTGTTGTAAATTTTTAAGGCAATTGGCAAATAAAAATAGCCCGAGCCTTCCTTTGACAAGCTATGCATTTACATAATTGCATATTGTGTGTTAGCTCGCAGAACACGGTGGTTTGTGCTCACCCTCGTTCACTCAATTAATCCAGAATTAGAAGAATCAGATCACTAACACTTCAGGATGCACCTAGTAAAGAAGATGAAGATGCCAAGAACTAGATTGTAAATCCTAGTTGGCTACCTGTGGGTATGTCCTGAGGGTCCCACCTGTGAGGAGTTTCCATTTTCGCTACAATTTTTTTAATGATTTCGGCCTGATCGACCCATATGTAAGTTAATACTGTATTGATTACGCTTCTGCATGATATGTACTTTGATGTTCAGTAATGTGTCTGTGAGCACTATCTACTAATTCGAAAAATAGTATGGTGGAATCACAGAGGATTCTAGATTGTAAAACCTGAGTCTAACAGCACGTGAAGTGGTGAGGTTGATGTGGCTAGTGCAAGATGCCAAGAGAAGTACTACTCCCATGAGGTTTAGAGTTCGAGTACCAACTTTTGCAAGAGTCCACATATTTTTTTAGATTTTATTTTCTATGGTACACTATAGTGGTGACACAATTTAACACCACTATGAAATGCCTTTATTCCTTTAGAGGCACAATGAATCACCTCTATAAATTGTTGATGTATTTCCCCTTTCCTTTTGTTCATGTTTTATTTGCAAATATTGTAGCTCTATAGTATTATTATTTGGCTTTATTCATGTGTGTACGCTAGATTACAGAGAAGCCCCAGGGACAACTGGAACTAGAAATGATGACTTCGAAGCCTATGAAAGAGTGAGCGATAACAATGAGTCGCAAGGTAAACTATGATCCTTGATTATGTTGAATTCCTATTAGTTGGGTTATATTATGTATGAGTTAATTTCTATATTATTTATTTGTCAATGTTAATTATTATCAATTACTTTTGAATGAGCCTGCTTAAGTAGTTAATACCTTTAATTACGATGTCTACATTCTATCCTTGATAATAATTTGATCTGATTTTCCTTGATGAACATAGAAGTAGTATATCATACTTTGGATTAACATAGTAGTGAACATGGACAACAATAATCTCATTACACTGTGGTTCGCCGTCACAAGTTAACCGTTGGAATTTATGACTATTATGGTATGGTGAATAAAAATATTGAATCACTCACCTGGAGTGAATTTTGTGGGAAATGCTAGCTGAGGGCAGAGATGGGTGTGTAGTTTGGAGGTGACTATGTGCATATGCTACCCGGTGGTTGTGTGCACAAGTCTTTGCTGGAAAGGTGGTTCCACTCAAGCATATAAGAAGTTAACTTGTGCCATGAGAAGAGATATAATTACCGCCCATCCACATGATTGATTACTCGAACTTGATTCAAACTATATTAGTTTCATTAGTATTACAATGGGGTAGGTTCGGTGTTGGCATGGATCACAGACCGGTCTATGTCACAGTATGACCCCTAGGAGCAGCGGAGTAGCCACCCTATACCTAGGCCTGGTAAGGGACCCACTGCTGAGAGGGACCTGCTCTGTACTGGGTAGTACTAATATTGCAAATCAGTGATGAATTATGTTATCCCATCTTTGATCAAGTCATGGATATCGTGTGGGTAAAATTGGGCACTCTCTGTAGAGATGAAATCAAATTATTCGAATGTATTGTACTTCCGGTTAATGAAATTGTGTCAAAAGGATGATTCCTAGATCAAGGCATAAAGAATATTATTGATTAAAATGGTGGTAACTTGGAAATGAGATAACTTGTTAATAGACAACGCTTTTAACAAAATCTTTTTTATTAACTTGTTTTGATTTAAGTCAAATGTTTACAAATAAAATTGTATAGGTACTAGTGATGATAGGTTCAAGACAAACCCTCTTTGATAGATATTTCTCTTGAAATCCTCAATTGCATTATAAGACTTTTACCACCGTAGCTTGTTAAGTACGAATGTACTTATTCTTACATATTTTGGTTCAGACAATGAACAATATGAAGAGAACATGTCAGCAGATGACGAGTACTACAATGGTGAAGGCCATATGTTCTAGGTCGACACTACACTCAAGCCTAGTCTGTGGTGTGATCGCTTTTTGTCTGTAATATAAGTAAGTTTGGCTTAAAAGTCTTAAATCTCTATTAATCGGCAGATATGTCATATTTTATGTAAGACTCTTGTTATAGTATTGTAATCGTAAGCAACCTGTTAATCAATATACGGGTAATTAAAATTCTAGATAATTGCGTGAGTGAGGAGATTTCTGAAAAATCCAAATGTCCCCACGATTGGCCACGTGGCATTGGTAACCAACTGATGGGAACCAAGACACTCCCAATGAGCTTTTTATCCTAGAGAATCTGTAGAGCTACAAATATCCTTGACATCACAAGTACCAAAAATACCTGATGTTGGATGCACAGTGCTCCCTCCAATAGGATTCCATGCTCGCTAAATTTGGAAATGCATTTATTAGTCATGCAGCATCCGGCACAAAGCATGCCAGTACAAGTAGTACTAGTATTTGCCAAGCTTGGGAATAAATTACGAAGTACAACCAAACATGTTACCGAGTACACAGGGCCTGTGCTACTAGGGAGCCTTCACACGGAAGCATGACGATTAGATTTAATTAACGGGCTAAACTAGAGGTGGGAGTGTTAAAAATTTAACGTCACTGTCATGAAATGATTTAGTATTTGGGATCATCCAAGGAACCTATCAGATTTTAACTTGGAAAATTGAGTTAGCATCAGCTACAAAAGAATGGTTAGCACTTTAATCCGGGCAAGCAATGCCAACGGACGCAAATTCTTAGACTCCAATACGGCAAGTTCGGGGAAGTGGGGTTGGCTCCAAGGATTTTCTGCGGTTGATTTCGTGGTGATCCGACTCAGCAACTGCATTGCAATGTAAGCCGGACATTTCTAGTCTAAGAGCAAGTCTTATAATACAGCCTTCAGCTGGCTGTATAGATACTTACAGCCCATTTATCAACCTACTCATATAGTAGTTACTGACCGGTTTGAAAAGGTGTATGATCTACCCTTCTTCTCACAAAGTTTCTAGGTTCTGTGCTTGGTGGTTGTAAGCTTACAGACTCATCTCTCTCTCTCCTCCTTTCTCTCCTCCACCTCAAAGATACAATCGAACTACACACTCTTATAATACTTCTCTAACTGGGAAAACACGTGCCAGAGCACTCCCCTTTGCAGCCGCAAGAAAAAGCCTGCGATAGAAGATCCAAGGAGGTTGGTGGAATATCCCTCGCCTCACTTCCGTCTCCTCAGCCCTCTCTCTCTCTCTCTCTCTCTCTCTCTCTCTCTCTGCTCCTCCCACCTCGCGCCTCCCGGCTTGCCCGCCGCGCCCGTGCCGACCCGACCCGCGGAGTTACAGTCTTGGGCGTCTTGAGGAGGGCGTGGGAGTGGTGCGGCGAGGCGGCGACCACGCCATTGCGGGGGTGGCGCGCGCCCAGGTCGCCTCTGGAACGGATTCTTTTGAGCGCAGAACCAGGAGTGGAAGCAGGAGCAGCCTAAGAAGCTCTCGGCTTGTGTGGAGTGGGGATTCATCCGGGCTTCGATTAATTTCTTTTCTTGGTAAGCTCCGACTTGGGTAATGGTTGGCATCACTTTTCCCTAATTTGTTCGTTCTTTGCTATGACTGCGGTACCCACTTTTGCAAGTATTGATTTGTTATTTGATTACGCTCTGTCCATTGTGATAGAAAACATCCGGTTTATTTTAGACGAGGTGATTAATAGGTCAGTAATGAAACATACATTTGAAGGGAACATGATGGCTCCAATATACACTCACGTGTAATGTAAATTTGTTTGTTCCATGTAGAAATAGCAAAGGGTTTTATTCCAAAATAAATTTGAAACTGATTTATACGTTTGAGAAATGAGGTTTTGATTATTTGGACTCCATACGTATCAACTGTGGTTTTGTGATTCTATTTCGTACCTGAGCATGTCTTGGTTTCATTATTAGTAGTAGTGGGACTGAGGTGGTTGTGGCCCTGTTGTTCTAAAATGGTATGCTACAAAGTTTGCATTCCAAAAAAAAAAAAAAAGCTTGGAAAGGTACTCCTCTTTTCTCTCTGAATCTTGATGTTTGGCATATTCCACTTTTGCCTGAAGAAGTGTATATTTCTTTGCTTTCTGACTATATTACTGTTGGGTGAGTGGTTACTTATCAGAGAGAAAACTACTGTCTTTCCTTATTAATTTCTAGGAGTTGGTTTGTTTTTATAGGGTGCCATTAGGCGTAATTATGTTTGTTTGTTGTACATCAACATTGATAATGGTTTCAAAATTTTCAGTACTGATGTAATGGAGCAGCCCAAGGATAATGCAAAATTATCAGGTACTGTAATGCCAGTATGCCACTAATATTGATGAAACCTTGCTATATTCTAATCGGATTCATATTTGTGATGTTCCACAGAACCTGCAAATATTCCATCCAAAAAGACTCATCAGATGAGAAACATATGGGCATGGGGAGTTCCTTCGGAAATTAAAATTAATGGATCTAGTGATGCTGTCTTATTCTCCAGCTCATTGCCATCAGCTCTCCCATTTGGGAAATGTACGAAAATGTGCTTCTGTGTTAACCTGTGATTAATTCCCATATGGGAACTCACTTTCTGTGTCTCATGCAGTACCAGGTAAAGAAAGGGGGCAACTTGCTCAACCAATAGATGATATATTTCCCATAACAAGGCGGCTCGACACTAGTACGAGAGAGACAGATCCCATGGATGATGTTGCCCAGCACTTGATTGGAGACTTGTTACCTGATGATGAAGAAGAGCTCCTAGCTGGAGTAATAAATGATTTTGATCATGTTAAACTGCAAATCCAAGCTGAGGAGTTGGAAGAATATGATGTTTTCCGTAATAGTGGGGGTATGGAGCTGGATGTTGACCCTCTGGAAAGCATCACCTTTGGTGCTGCAAAGGCTAGTCTCATCAATGGCACTGGAAGTAGCAGTAGTCAATACGGCCTCAAAAATGGTGTTGGGACAGTGACTGGCGAGCATCCATATGGTGAACACCCCTCCAGGACTTTGTTTGTGCGGAACATCAATAGTAATGTTGAAGACTCAGAGTTGCGCTCATTGTTTGAGGTATGTACTTAATTCCATTCAGGTTTGATTCTGTTGTTGCTTGCTCTTTTTCATGATTTTAACTAGATTTAGTCAGGTAGAGCCTTCTTGAAATCTAGATAGTTAACAACTTAACATATTCCCACTTCCTCTTGGTTGTTGCTGATGTACTGAAATTTAAATGAAGAAATGTATAATGTAAAATTATTGAAGAACAATGTTTTTCTGCTGCAACTCTTATAAATTTTATTACTGTAAATCATGGATCTTCTGTCATTACTAGCAGATATTACAAGCCACATGAGAGATGAGACACCTTGAAGATAAAATATTGCTGCATTAGCAGGGACTTTACGATAATCATGCCATGCAACTATGCATTTAGCTATAGGGATTGTACCACAAACATGTGGACTATATGTTATTATGCATGCAGATACTGTGGATCAAAAACCCAGACAGCTATTCAGTCAACAATCGTATGGTGGAGCCTCCTTTGATTGTCAATTTGTTATGAACTGTGAACCTTTACCCATGCATGTCTTACAGCACTATTTGCTGAGGACCAAATGCCATGTTACTGAACTGAGAAGAGAAGACATTTAATCATGCCTCACAGTATATAAGATTGTGTTTGTGTTCCACAGGGCATAAATCTAGCTAAGTTCAACTTGGACTCAAGTTCACAAGTTGCATTGAAGCCTTATGGGCTATGCATGTTCAGCACATGTTGTCTAATTAAAGCTTAATATTAATGCTTTATGAGACTCTTGCATGGGAATTTGTAAGTCTGACATGTAAACATGTAGACATACTGGCACACTGCTAGTCTGCTACTCTATCACAGCCTGATACGTTGCATATCTGCAGGTTATTAGATTGGTATATTTTGTGCTTAAGGTTAAAATGCAATGTAATGAGATTTAGCTCTTTTGTTTGGCCCTTCATACTTGTGGGTGGATGCTCCTGGTTTAGTTAAATTTGAACATTAGCTATTGTTTTTGCTGTGAAGCTGAGGACTAGAGGTGCAAAAACGGTTGGTTCTATCATTTTTCAAATCTGCTGGATCAAGCATGAAATTTGGCTAATGCATTTTGTTTCAGAAGTGAATAATTCAAAAGCAATGTTTTTAAGTGATGTGTAGCGGAAGCATAGCACCAATGCATTTTTACAGTGAATCTGCGGTTTAGAGAGCATAACGTGCTCAGTCATATTTGAATAACTACGAAGTTAATCAATCCCAAAGTTAAACATTCAAAATATAAAAGCCAATGGCTTTGTCAAAGATTTAAAATAACATCAAAACATAAAGGACAGCATAATAATTTTGTCAATTGATCTTCATCCTCCGATGATGATGAACCCAAACAATCATTCCTCCTGTTCTGTCCAATTGAAGAGTCTGAGCTTCCAACTTTTTTTTGTTTCTTCTTTGACAACACAAGTGATGAACTATTTCAACAAATGAGGAAACTTTTGTTTGGCCTTGTTGATGCACATATTGTAGGTCTTGGAGAATTTGTCCGACATGGCTGATAGAAAATAACCAGGAAGAAAGTGCTGGAATTTGAAAAGTAAAGGCAAATTTTGTACAAGAGTGAAATAATAAATCCTTGGGAAAAATGAATACAGAATAAATGACTCACATGCAAACAATATAAGAAAAGCACCATTGCGCGCTACGCACTATATCCGCCCACTACGGTGCCACAACTGTAGAGAGATGCTAGAACAATCAGAGCACCTAGTCCATTATAGCAGTTCTATCTAAATAGCGCACTCCGTTATCCTTGTCTACGTGCTTAAGGTTGTGCCTTAGCTTACTGCTATTTGTGTCAAAGCGAGCTATAATGGCCTTATAGTGGACAAGGGACCATGGCTGTTGGGGTGCCTTCTTAAAGTTGTGGCACCATGCCGCACACTACAGCTACTTTAGTGTGTTGGCCTGTTGGGTAATTCAGTACAAAGATGTTTTATGCATCCATGTGAATCATTTATTACATCTTCCATCTTTCTAGTAATTTGTCATTGTGGTTCTTTTTACTAAGAGCAACTAATATATGCAAGCATGCTAATTGTGCCTTGGCATTCTATATTTGTTCATCTATCTCTTAATTACTTCCTTATCTAGCCATCAACATTTTGAATTTTCTCCAAAAAGTTAGGCATTCACATGATAAACAACAAAACCTAACACAAGTTCCATGCGTTATTTGTTTGGCTCATCATTTATGTTAGCAAACAAGAAATTAAGAACAAGTTGCAAGCCTGGATTCTCCAGATGGGCGCAAAAAAAAGGAGAAATGATTTTGTTTGGTTTATCCACGTCATCAGAGGATCAGTATTGATTAATGAAATCATTATCTAGCCTTGTATGCTCCAGTCTTATTTTAGATATTTGTCATGACCATATAGTATCTATATTTTGGATGTTTTCTCTAGGAGTGATAGATCAACTTCATATTTTGCAAATATAGCTGAGCATGTTGCACCCGATACATTGCTGATATACACTATTAAAACACTTGGTCACTGAGCTTCCATTATGTGCTATTTAAAATATTGTTTTCACTTTTCACATAGTTTTGAAACAGAGTTACACACATGCATACAGACAGCTTCAAAACAATACAGTAGGGATGCTGGTCAGTCTACATTTTGTCAGTAATCATAATATGGCTGTTGAAATGCAGCATAAAATACCTTTTACTTGAATTTATATTACTCAAAAGAAACTTAACTATGCCCTTCGGACTTTTTTTTTTGTCTATGACAACAACTGATACTGCAAATGAAAACACATTTTTCATTCAACTGTACACTGTACCAGTGCTGTTATGTCCAGTCACAAAAAATTGCTGCTTGTGCCAAACAAATTGGCATAAAAACTTGTCGCTTCACAGTATCTATGTATGTTTTTTCCTAGACAGTTGCTATTATGTACATCTGACTCGATTAAATTTGCAGTTTCACCTTCTGTAAGAAAGCTTCCACATTTCATTTCTGTCGAGCCTATATATCATGTATAGTTGTATACTCATTATTATGGCATTGCTAACCATGCTTCCTTTCAGCCATTTGGGGACATTCGGTCTATGTACACTGCAACAAAACACAGAGGATTCGTTATGATATCTTACTATGATATTCGTCATGCACGAACTGCGATGCAGACATTGCAAAATAAACCTTTAAGGAGGAGGAAGCTTGACATTCACTTCTCGATTCCCAAGGTCAATACTTCTGTCAGCTATTTGTATTGCTACTCTTCTCAATATCATCGTCGTTTGATGATTTGTTTGATTTTTCTTTACAGGAGAATCCATCAGATAAAGATATGAACCAAGGAACCCTTGTGATTTTTAATTTGGAACCAGCAGTTTCAAATGAGGAACTCCTTCGAATTTTTGGTGCATTTGGTGAAGTGAGGGAGGTAAGTAATGCTACTTTCTAACTCATCGAATCATTATGTACTAATATGTGATTATCATAATCATAATAAACAGCACTTTACTGGTAAAAGTATTAGGGGACTGACCTAGTTAGTATTTAATTTATCCTTCTAAAAAAATAATTAATTTATTAAAGTTATGTTGAACCCATATTTTACTTAATTTCATTCTTTCCATTCGTGCAGATAAGAGAGACACCACAAAAGCGACACCATAGATTTATCGAGTTCTATGATGTCAGGGCTGCAGAAGCCGCCCTTCGGTCACTAAACAAAAGTGATATTGCAGGAAAACGGGTAAAGTTGGAACCTAGCCGTCCTGGTGGAGCTCGTCGAAGGTCTGTATTGTTGCGCATCATGAGCCCTTTGTGTCCTAAAGAACAGTATAACTGTAGTTGTTCCAATCTCAAAACACTATAAAATTAATAATTAACCAAGCCAACAAATTGATTAAGCTTGGTTGCAACCTGTCATGTTCATTGCTGAGATGTTAATTTCATGGCCACATAGTTTCTTTGTTCAGTTACTGTTAAAATTCTAGATTAACTTCTTTCTATGAAGTTGTACTTTGTTTTTCACTGTTCATTTAGCATAATGAATATTGGATATAGCATAGTTGATTCCAATCTCTGAAGTCCTCCTTTATACAGTTATTCAATCTGTTTTCTAAGGCCTTTTCACCATCAATTGAACCTTTCTACTTGAAAAGTTCCAGTCATTTGTCCGGTCTTTTGGAGTTGTCTTTGCCTTACAGTAGAGCAGCCTTGACATGATCCCCTGCTTTATATGTTATAACTCTTAAACATTGATTTTTTTTTATCATCCCATGATTTCCATCTAGAACAATGCATTTGCTAACTGTGTCAATTTCCTGATGAAGTTTGTGTTAGAATGTAGCACTCTTGACTATTTTTCACAAATGGCCATGGTGGTATGATTTATCTAAGAAAAAGAAAATTCCGAATATGGAATCCTCTATGCTATCCTTTTTCTTCTGCATTCAGGCATTCATTATTTTCCTTGGCTGTCTACACTCTCAAAGTTCTGTTTTTATTCTGCAGTTTCGTACAGCAATTCAACCATGACTTTGAGCAAGATGAGACAAGACATAATACTTTCCATCTTGGTTCACCTTCTGCCAACTCTCCACCAAGTATTACTAGTATTTTTAAGCCCTGGCTCGACATCATTTAGTTCCTTATTCTTGTTCTCCTACATTGTTGTTAATACCAGAGCAATAACTTTGGAGTGTTCCAATCTGTTGGCAGGTTTGTGGTCCCAACTTGGAAGCCCAACAGAACACAATCAATTGAATGCACTCAATGAAACTGCGTTTAGTGGAGGGATGAGTCCTTTGGGCGGTAACCATCTTCCTGGGTTTTCTTCAGGATATCCTCCCATGAAGTCACCCATTGGGAAGAGCTCCTACAGGAATAACCATGCTGATAATATGTTTCATGGGTCCCCCACCGTTCATAACTCACATTCGTTTCCAGAACATCATGGTGGAATTGTGAGTGCAAGCCCGCTTATGTCTTCCACAGCTTCGTCGGCTTCTACTGCATCTGGTCTCACAATGATAACTGGAACACCATTTCTTTGGGGTAATAAGAATACAATGAATGAGCATTGTCAGCCTTCAGCCTTCCATTCTCCACCTCTTAGCAATTCACTTTTTCCCAATAACCACACACAACACCAGGGTAGTATGTATTGGAACCTTCGTGGTTCCTTTGGGCCATCGGAGCACTTCTCCCAGCATCATGTTGGGTCTGCCCCATCTGTTTTGCCCTTGGAGAGTAACTTTGGCTATTATCCTGAGTCCTCAGACACGTCTTACATGAGACAGGGTAAATTTGGCAGCATGGATCCCAGCCGTGTTGGTGGAGGCCTTATGACAAACTTTGGTGCGCATTCTCGCTTTAATGTTCCGTCCATGCAAAATGGTAATAAATATTAGAGTTCTTAGTTTTTGAACGATAACAATGATTTCATGAGAATTCATTTCTTTGTAAATCCTCCCTTTGATGATCCAGGTTTCGTTGGTTTTGAGAATCTTCTTGAGCGTTGCCGAAATCAGGCACTTGGAAACTCTGGTGGTCAGGAAGATAGCAGGATGCAGTATCAACTAGATTTGGAGAAGATCATTACTGGAAAAGATACTCGGACAACATTGATGATAAAGAACATACCAAACAAGTAAGTTACTTGAATTACCTGGCAGTTAGTTCTGTTATTACTTTTACAATGTCATGTTCATCTGCTTTTATTGCTCACGATTTACTTTTATCTTTAGGTATACATCGAATATGCTTTTAGAAGTAATAGATGAAACTCATGAAGGGACCTATGATTTCTTCTACTTGCCTATTGATTTCAAGGTAACACTTTTTGCTTGATAAATAGCACACTATTCTGACAGGGTAATATTTTTATCTACAGCTGATTCTAAGCTTCAATTTCTGCAGAATAAATGCAATGTTGGCTATGCCTTCATCAATATGTCATCTCCTGTTTATATTGTATCGTTCTATCAGGTTGTTTCCTTAGTCCGACCTCTTTATATTGTGTTTGTGGCTTTGTGATATTACTAGAAAGATGGCACATGTTCTAAAAACCTCATAATTGTTTGCTTGAAATATTTTAGTTTTCTTATGGTTCAGATTCTGATGTTTACCTGTACAGGTCTACCTTTTGTAACATTTGTGAAGGTCCATCTGAATATAGAAGAACATATTCAAGAGGAAGCTTTTGATCTTATAAAAAATAGTGATATAGAGAACATGACCAAGGCAAAGCTTACAATCCTATATAAACTAAGGATATTCCTAATTTTGTAGCTTTTTGTTACTTATGTTGCTAAGAATTGCTCAATTAAATGCCTTAATTATAACTGCCAGGACATGGATAATAAACCTAAATAATGTCAGGTGGAAACTGATAAGCTACTTAATTTTGTTGCTAAAGTTGGCACAGCGTTTAGGGAATGATAAAAATTAACAATTACAAAAGCTTCTAACCATTCAGCATTTACTTTTGCAGGCTTTTGCTGGTCGGAAATGGGAAAAATTTAATAGTGAGAAAGTAGTCTCACTGGCATATGCTCGGATACAGGGGAAAGCTGCACTTATAAATCACTTTCAGAATTCAAGCTTGACAAGTGAAGACAAGCGTTGCCGTCCTATGCTATTTGATCCCAAGCATACGGAAAGTGGTAATCAGGTAAAACATAGTGTTTCAATTTTGTATTATTAATTCTATGGAATGTCAGTTGGATATTTAAGTCTCAGAAGTTTGTTTTATAAAATAGTTTGTTTTGGGTCATTTGTGAAGCTTTCCCACTCGACAATCCTTTTAGAGTCACAACACATAAAATACCATTTCACTGTGATGTAAAAGATGTTACAGTGCCTTGCCTACTAACACATAAAATACCAATCTTTTTAGGCAGCTTGCCTGCCTGTGTATTCTTCAGGTACGTATGACCACTGAAGAAGTGCATAAGATGAGCATTTCTTTTTTTATTGGAACTAACTAGTATTAGGAAACAAACTATTGGGATTGATGAATCAAACAAATGGTAGGTGCATCAGTCAATGGTTTCAAAATGAAGGAATGGCTATTTTCCGCTTTGAAAAAACAAATAAGGGAAATTCAATGAGAAATGAGCATCGATAAACAAGATCACTATTACTAGCTCACCACTATGCTGCTGCTACTAGGTTATGTTCTTAACTGTCAAAATATAAATACTGTGCATTTCAAATAACTTGTTGGGATTGTTTTTAGGGCAATGAATGCCATTTTAGGAGCTCAATGTAATTCAAGAAATGACATATCCTTCAATTTCTCTTACTGATCAATGCTGCTGTTGGCCACAACCGTACACATTGTTTTTCCGTTTGTGTTGGCTCGTTCTTTGCTCTTTTGTTCAACATGGGGTATTCCGTTTTTTACTTTGAATTTATTATGTTGTTCAACTAGCTATGCCTTATTTGTCTACTTATCCATTCTTTGAGCAGATCCTATTGAATGGCACAAACATCTCTATGACCCAGCAACACGGCACACTGGAAGGACGTAACCTTCCTGAGAACACAAAGGATAGTTTCAGCAAGACGAGTGAAATGATTGGCATTCCTGGAAATTTCTCAGGAGGAGGTTAATTTATCTGCAGTAGATGCTGACTCTTTCCATAGATTGTCAAGTGTACAAAACAGAGGACATAACTTGATGCCGCATTTTGTTGGATTGCGTCGATTGTCATGCAATGGATGCAGAAGAAAACTCCCTGATGATTGCGGGCGCAAAATCTTTTTCTTTTGTGTATATAATCCTAATGACAGTGAAAAGGTTAGGTTTATGAAAGAAAAAAGGTTAGGTTGAAGGGCAGCAAAAGGCTTACTGTAGTTATGAACAGAAAGGCAGAAAAGGCTTCCTTTCTGTGCAATGTTGTAGCCATTACCTTGTCTTTCTACGAACTCTTGTGTCTGTTAATGTGTGCAAAAAAAGGGCTCTCAGTGTTTATGTACGTGCGTAATACCCCGGTCCGTTCGTAACTTGGTTCATGAGGAGGATGGTGGGAGTAGTCTCATATTACTTCTCAAAAGTAATATGTGTTAATATGTAATGTCTGTTGTGTTTAAATGTAGTATCTTTGGGTTAATTTTTTTTACACTAAGTGAGGACAAAAGTGTACATGTGGTGCTATGTATATGTGGATTTATCCACAGTAGGCTGGGCATTGAGCAAATTTTAGACTAAGTTGTTGTAGATGGTATTAAAATATTAACCCTCAGGTACGTGTGTGTGTGTGTGAGCCCACTAGTGGGTACCTATGGCATAGATTGCACTGAGAGGTGGTTTTGGGAATTTATTATGTATACGGTATGATGTTGAGGGCGTCAAGTCTTTAAGGAGGGTGAGTGTAATACTTTGGTCTGTTCATAGTGTGGTCTACGTAAAGTTGTGATGGTCGGATTAGTCTCATATCTATTAATATAATATGGGAGTTTGTCCGTTCACCTCTCCCCTTCTAGTCCAGTGACACTCCCTTCAAGTACAAGGTGCCTCACGCCGCTCCCGCAAAAGACCTGACTTTATAAAAACCAAAACCGACTAACATATGGACTCCTTTTATGCCACCCCTCCCACCACTCTAGTCTCTCTTAAGAAACCGTTACCCTCCCACGCAAAAAGCCGACTCCACCCACGATTCTGCACCCTCCTGTAGTCCTCCCTTGTGCTCCTTGTGCACTGTCAACCTGTCGTCGCCATCTCCTCTTCGTCCCCCTACCCCATGGCACCATCTCGGCCCTCTAGTATGGTGGCTATGTGTGCAAATGAGGTAGAGTGCGGGTAGAGGCCGTGCGGTCCCTAAGCCGAGGAAGATGGCAGACCTAGAGATCGGAGGCAACGAAGACGCCAGATTCGGTCATCTCCTGTCACACCGCCACAGATCCGACCTCAGGGATGGTGGATCTGGTAGCGATGAGCCCGGTGATGCATGGCTCTGGTGATGATGCTCTTGGTCACGATGGATCCAGTAGGGACAACCGCCTTCTTCTTCGTCACCAGGTGGCGCACTACCTTCTTCTACATCACCGACACCCACGCCTCATTCTTCTTCATCGCCAACTGTCATGCCTCCTTCCCGATAGATTCTGCACTCAATCACATCCCCTCTTTTCCCAATGCGTCGGCCCGACCACCACCTTCTGCTCTGGGGAGGTGGTGCCTGAGCGGAGGAAGTGGAGAGTGCTTGCCCTTGGGGTGCGTGGGTGTGGCTGAAGTAGAGTCAGCGGCTTGCCGGAGTCAGAAGAGGCAGAATTGTTCTTTCTAGGCTCGGATTGGTCCCATAGACACCACATTCCAGCAACAGACCTTCTCCAACTCGGAGGCACCGTGCAAGAGCACCATTGTCATCTTGCAGGGCCGCATTTCATCCTGTGCATTTTCTTTTCAGTGTGCTTTTATTCTTGTCATTGAGTGCTAACTTCTATTATTTTCTACGAGTTTGTGATTCACCGCAGTCTGTTGGTATGCCATCGGAGGATTGATGCTTGATTCCACTACCTGATGCCCTGAATCCTTATCACATGAGTATTTTTGCTTGCATTGGTTCCCTTTTGTTGTCTTGCCCTTTTCACTAGCCAATTGCTCTATTGTTGGTTCACCAAATATTGGGGAAAACTGCAGGCTAATTGAGGATGGAGCTTGCGGGGATTTAGGTGTTCGGTGTCCCTGTTCTCTCTGTTATTATTGATTTTCACCTTGTAACTTTACCACTTGTAATTTTGTTTGAGTCTTACTTTTCAAGAGTAGTACCAAAGCTATTTGCAAATCCTTGCTTGATTTGCTGTAACAACCCAAATTTTTTATAAAAAAATAATAGTAAAACAATAATTTAAAACAAAAATAAGTGTTTTGATTACATGAGTTTTAATTTTGTTTGCCCTGATTTTTAGCTTTTAAAAGGCTAGATTTGAAAAGTAATTTAAGGAAAAACCTAAAAATATTATTAAATAAAAAGGATATTTTGATTTTTATAAAAAAATCCTAATTCAAATTTACTACTTAGATTTATTTGGCTTTTATCTGGATTTTTTGTGATTCTCTGGAGTGTAAAATCTAATTTTAAAAATAAAAAGTATTTTTAGCATAAAAATATAATATCAACTTAAGTCAGAAATATTTTTCCTAAGTCTAAAACATCTCCAGGAATTTTTGTGAATTTGTCTGGAATTTTTAGACTTTATTTGCTATTTTTAAAGTGTTTTTGAAGCTCCCTGGTTTTATGAAAATCTAAAACAAAATTTAAAACTCAAACTCTCCTCGGGCTGACACATGTCAATCCCAGATCAAATCTATCCCTACCGATTTAATCTCGGCCATCCGTTGCCACTTACCCCTTCGTTCCTTAACCGACGGCTTGAGTTTAATCCATCACCGCCTAATCTAATCTCGGTCATCCATCTTCATTTAACCGTGCTGACGATCAAGATCCCTTCTTTGGCTACTTGGCATACATCTGATTGTCCGTACCCTTTATCATCGCTCTCGCCGACAGGTGGGCCCCACCTGTCAGGCCTTCTTCCCTGCGCCCTTCTTCTTCCTTGTGCAGCAATCACCGTCACCATCACCGCCGCCCCCCGTGCCTTCCCTTCTCTCCCGAGAGACCGCTGTCGCCTTCTCTTTCCTCCCCCACAAGTCACGTGCCTGCCTCCTCCCCTATTTCCATGCCTACCTCCTCCCTCTTCCCACAATCACCAGTGCCGCCCCTTCGCACCTATTTAAAGGCACCCCCATTCCCCACCCCACCTCTCTCCCTACTCTTCTTCCTCTCTCGAGCTTCGAGGCACCCCTGCACTGCGCCACTCTCTCTGTAAGCCATGGCCACCCTCCGGCGAGCAATCGCCAGCCACTCAAGCCTCCTCGAGCCAAGCCGACGCCACCTCGAGCTTCATCGCACCACGCTGATCCTTCTACACCCCTCCGTTGGGCTCGAGCGCTGCTCGATGCCATCCCCGCCGAAGACCCTCGCACGCCATCGCTTCACCTCGCCGCCGGCCGTCATCGCTGGTTGCCGAGCACCGCCAAAGGTATCCTTGAACTCCCCGTGACTCCCTCTCATTTTTGCGCTTCTTACTGGCCGCCGCCGCTCACCGGAACACTAGCAACCCTTGGGCCCCGAGCGTCGCCTCCGACGGGCGCGACACGTCAGTGCCCGTGCTTGTGTGGCAGCTGCGTGGCAGCCACGTGGTGCCACAGCTTAGTCACATCGGTTCTTGACTGCCCACGCCAGCTCATGTGCCACCTCAGCCGTCTCCCTGGTCCATGAACCCAGTCCACCAAAAGCCGGGCCCACCTGTCAGTGCAATAAAGTCCTTTTTCCTTTACAAAAATAAATTGGGCGAAAACCAAAAATCCAATGCTGGCATCATAAATCAAATTTCCCGTACAAAAATAATTGCAAAAATTCTAGTTTGTTCTTTTTCTCTGATTTCAATCTTCCAAGAGCCCGTTCTCCTTCGTCCTAACTCCGATTGAGTCCGTTCGAATTCCTCAATTCATCAAAAATTATAATATATCCATTTCTGCCCTCCTCTTAATTATTTAGAGTTTATTTAAATTTATTTAGATTTTATTTGAGTTTGCTTGGATATTTTCACGTGTAGACTGCAACGATTCGGAAGAATTCTTCGACGACGACTCGCACAAGGCTACAAAGCAAGGCAAGCCACACTCCTTAATCATGTTGATCCCAGTTTGCAAAATAAAATTATATTATTTTAAATTATACTGCTAGCTTAATTTTATTCAATGTATTTCAATTTCAGTTTTAAATTTAGTTATTGCCTACTTGTTAATTCCTCCATTGACATTGAATTCCCCGATACCATGTCACCCTAGAATAAAACTCTAGCTAGTTAGTACACTAGTACGGCTAGAGAATTTTTGTAGTAAATGCTTAGACTTACATAGATATAACTCTAGGTTAGGATACTCTTTTTCACATAAAATGGTAAAGTTTTCAAATGTATTCTTGACTTTGGTGAGTCAAGAAGGATTATGAAATATTTTGAAATAAAATATAAAATCTGGTTAGACTTAGGCTAATGGTTAGGTGGTGGGTGCAGGCATGCACTGTTGTTCCTTGACACAGTGTTGATTGTCGGGCATAAGGGGTATGTGTTTTGAGCCTAAGTCAAGTTAAGGACCGGTCTGTGAGCTATTGTTGCAAAGCCCTATCATCATTTCTATTCGGGTACAAATGTGTGCCTTTTTTTAGTAGGAAAGTGCATCTCTCCATTCTGTAAGATCTTATGTTTTTCTAAAAATTCTCAATATTCCGTGAAATCTCCCTATTATAAAACAAGTTATACTAGACGTTTCATCACATATGGTTTATAGGTAACCATATGTATTGTAATAGCTATACTAGACACCTCATCACAGATGGTTCATGAGGAACCATCTGTATTGTAATTATCATAGATGATTTTACAAGCATGACGATCTATATTACTAATGATGGCTAGAACTGTCTGCGATACGCAATTATCATAGATGATTCTTGTTAATAACCGTTTATGATAGTTAAGAACTATATGTGATAATTGCACACATCACATATGGTTTTTAATTAGAACCGTATGTGATATTACCACATATGCTTATTAATATGAACTATCTATAATAATTAGGTATCACAGACGGTTTGTAATTGTAATCGTCTGTGATATGTAACTCTTGTATGCATGAATGGTGCTTCGGCTCCCCGATACGTCTCATCTCATGAGCCGAATTTATTCCTTGTTTTATAAAAATGATCATCCCCCATGCACCAAAGATGAATCCCTACATCGCTTCTACCCTCAAGCACAAACAAATGGCTGCGACCTCTTCCTTGTCACCAACATTGATGGCCTACTTGACCATCCTTATGAGCATCTCGGTGACTGTACGCTGGTGGACGCTATGAAAAGACACTGTGCCAATAGTGTCCTCCTTCTTATGTCCGAGGATTTGGTGGAGCAGGTGACAGCTACCTTCCGCCGTCTTGACATCCCGCTCTGCCACGTCTTTCGGTTGGTCTCCCACTTCTAGCGAGCTAACCTCGTCATCAACATGGTCCTCCGCAATGATGTTACATGTCTCCAAGAGGCTTGCTATCGCTTAGACTACATAGTCGAGGTGGTGGGCAATCGAGTCAACCTTGCCGAGACCCCTCAAGCAAGGGAAGAGAGCTCATGGGCTCAATTCGACTCGATTCATCAGTCAGAGGGTCTTTAAGAGGCACTCGAACGAGCGCGTCAGTGGATGGATGCATTTCGGGCTTCGTTCGCTGATGACCCCAAACTGTCTGGTGCCGATGACGTCGCCTACGAACTTTTGAAGGTGAATATAGCATGCTACCTTCGCCACTAGATCAAAACTTTGATTATTGAGGTTTCTACTTTTTAATCTTTTTAAGAAGCGACTGGCCACACTACTTGGCTATATGTAAATACACAAATAAAAAACTAGTTGAATTTGTATTTATTATCTTCTATATATGTAAACGGTCTCGGTATAACGACATGATAGAATTACCGACCGGTAAAAATAATTAAGTAATACATATTTACTTCTGAGGCATTACTGAATTTGCATTTACGTGTATGAGAATGTGTCATATATATATGAATTTGCATTTATGTATATTAGAATGCATTTAGAGCCATATGTGATATGTATTATCACAGACGGTTCTACTTTAGAACTATCTGTGATGTGTATTTATCACAGATGGTTTTACTTTAGAACCATCTGTGATGTGTATTTATCACATATAATTATCATTTGCAACTATTTTTGATGTTTATTATTACAAACGGTTATAATTTAGAACCATATGTCATGTCCATTCTATTTATATTTGGACTTTAGGATTTGTTCTCGCTCCCACTCAAACACTTAATATTGCCTAACTCTTCCCGAGCACGAGCCGCCACCTCCTCCTTGAGCACAAGCCTCCGCCTCCTCCTCGGTGCACCTCCTCCTCAAGCACACTGCCTCCTCCCTGAGCATGTTGCCTCCTCTCCGAGCATGCCGCCTTCTCCCTGCCGCGCTCCTCCCTGAGCACACCATATGTAACATTCTTCTTTCCTAGTATGATATGGCAATAAACAATGTATCATTATGGTTACCAATTATCTCTTTTTCTCTATTGTTGTTTCATCAATACACGTCCTGAGGATGAATTCCTGGACTTAAGTTTCAATTATGCCCTTTTGATGTCAATATCCCGAAGATAAATTGCTAATGCTCTTAAGCATCAATTTGTTGAATAAAAGGTAAGTCATATTTCAGTTCTCTTCTGTCCAAATAGAAATAAAAGCAATTATACAATAACCATTGAATCTGATAGTACTCATATTCACACCAATGATAGTTTCATGCACCTTGGTGCCTAGGCACCTATATCAATACCCGTTGATTTGCTTTGAGATTCGCAACGTTTGATGTGGGTATCTTCATATACCCATAAAAAAGTATATTTGAGATGTCAAACTCCGAAAAAAAATTAAATTCAACTTCAGTTTAATTAGTTTGAACTATTTTTATGGTATATACTCACTATAGTCGCATTGAACTCAAAAGTAGTTCAAACTAGTTTGAACTGAGTTCAAAACTTACTTACCATAAATATATCAAGGGTATAAAACATTTCCATACCCAAACTCAAAAAAATTATCAATCATACACGTGTATCGGACGGTTCTTGATGTGGGTGCCTAGGCACCAAGGTGCCTTATGTAATTTTCCTATATATATATATATATATATATATATATATATATATATATATATATATATATTTATTTATTTCATTTGTTATATACTTCATAACTCGCATAATTATAATTAAATAAAGTTGCACATGATTTTCTATAGCTATGCAAAATATGTTAAGTTTGATATCGTTGTCATATGAGGAATGGAGTAGAAATGAGTTATGCCATCACCATATGATGAGTGCACCCACTCGCCCGATGGCCTCCCACCCGTCGAGGTTCACAAATTTATAATCCTAACGATTTCATATCCCATACTAAATGATTCATGAGTTAAATTAGTACTGCTAGCACACTTATGATGGTTCTAATCCACAGTGACCAAGAACTCCAATTTCCTCTACCATATTCCTCGCCCCCAAGGGTGCCTTCATCACCAAGGTAAGAATATATCTACAAAAGGGCACATTTTAAGACGTAATTGTTGCATTGTTGAATACTTATTAATTTGCTATGGCTTTCTTAGTAATTGAGTATGATGTATTTGTTTTGCAAGGCAATTGTTTTTGCAATACTTATTAATACTTTCTACCACTTTAGCTTCCCAATCTGTATTAATTCATTCCTTATTATATAAGATATACTTGGTATGTGCTGTGTAAAATTATTTTTTCTACTTTAGATATCACTAACTCGCGAACGATTGTCATAGACAAACTTTGAACAACCTCCACTAAGAAACCATCTATTACCATTACTAATCATCATTTTGATTTTTCATATATTTCCCATTCATTGGAAACAATACATATAAATTTCATGGTAATACTAACATATGCAGCCTTGCAAACCATATAATTTAAATGAGCTACAGACAAATTCAGATCCCATATCACACTTAGGCTTCAAAGAGAATGAAGCAAATCACACACTGGATCCAAAGAAGGGCACGGGGGTGCACAGGACACCAGGTCTAGTTTTGTTTTTCCTATTATACAGCCAGTGTAAATTTAGGTGTGAATTTATTTTTTGTTGTACAGCCCATGTAAATTTAGGTGTGAACCCCCTCGGCCCAAATCGAAGGACACTTGGCTAACCCAAAGATTGAAACTCTTAGCTTTCTGGCTCCCGCTATTCCACTCAGTGCTCCTACAGCTAGGTGCAAGACAACGCCAATTGAGGTCTAGGACATGCAGCCTAGCATACACATGTGCAGCCTAGTTGACACAAGTATAGGCCAAGGCGCTCGGCCAGCCAAGCCACTCTACGAAGGGAAGATAGCAGCTGAGACTGCATCGCATGCATATCACATTGCCCTAGTCACTCGCATCTCATTCCCTTTCTCCCTTAGTCTCGTTTCATGTGAAAGCAAAATCCACCCTCTCGCTTGGTCGCAGGATCACAACTGCCGGTTGCCAGAGCCTAGAGGCGTAGGATGCAACTGCTGGCTGTCGCGTCTCCTGATTGCATCACCCATTGATCATCTCGTGTAGCACTTGGCAGCATGGATTAAGTCTGAATCGATGTATGGTATTATTAAATTTCTCCTGATTCTTTTGATTTCTTTAAGAAAATAGACTGAATTTATGAGTTATGATTTGAATGTTATGATTATTGGTTGGTTTTTTCATTAAATTGTAGGGTTCAAAATTACTATTTCAATTTGGGTTTTTGAAAATTAGAATACCTACCTACTTCGTTGTAAATCAGAGATAAAATTATATATGTAATTATATGTAAATCGGATGATAGTGGTTGGGTCTTCATCCAAGGGCTAAGAAATGTGATTGAAATTTAACAAGATGTCAATCACCTAATGAATAGACAACCCATATATATTTTATCCTCCCAAAATATTTGCGCATGCATATGTTTATTTGTTTATGTTTATACATTATGGTCTTCTCTCCCATTTTTGAAACAATATTTGTTATATATTATGTATGACAGATTTAGAGAAACTTGGAC
The DNA here is from genome assembly GCA_036346575.1 of Dendrocalamus sinicus. Lineage (NCBI taxonomy): Eukaryota > Viridiplantae > Streptophyta > Magnoliopsida > Poales > Poaceae > Dendrocalamus > Dendrocalamus sinicus. The sequence continues at coordinate 6,870,068 of CM070646.1, read as the reverse complement.
GTGTGCCTCTTAATTGGCCAACTCGCTACAAAATAATATACGGTATTTGTGATGGCTTGCAATACCTCCATGAGTTCTCCCAACGTAAGATTCTGCATATGGACATCAAGCCCAACAACATCTTATTGGACGAGGAGAACTCAAAGCCAAAAATAGCCAATTTTGGTCTGTCATTTTGGATTTCATTTTGTGTGTGTGCCATTCAAGAATCCATATTTTGTATGCACCATCAAAAAGGGTTAGCCTGATGCTAAGTGCCATTTTATACCCGCTAAAGCAGTCAACAATGAAGAGACAAATTAAAACGATGATACCATTCTTGCCACCATACCCAAATTAAGAGATAAGCCTTTGCTTACACTTGACAAATTCCAACCTACAACCATCTCCATTTCACACAAGGTAACAAAATTTGCAACAAGATCAATATTAAGGGTATTTCTAGTGGAAGACATTGCTATGTTATGTCTATGTTATCCATGTAATCTAAAATCAATGCTAAACAATCCTTTCAATGCATAGTATTTATCAATTGATCCAAATAATAAATTACATGCCCTCCCTCCCCCTCTCTCCCTCCCTCTCCCTTCCATGTTCTCTCTCCTCACCGGTGCTCCACTCACTATTGACCACCCACATCGCCCAACTAGCACTGGTGGCCCTAACTACCTTGGTCTCCCTTCCAATGCCTCCTCCCAAATCCAGCCAGATCTACACCCAGAGCATAAGAGGCTAGAGGCAGAGGGAAGTGAAGAGTACCCAGGGGCAACGATGGATTCAGCTGGGGGTGACGGTCGACGGTGAATCCGGTTGGGGCAACGGTGGATTCGGTTGAGGGCAACAGCGAATTCGGCTGGGTGCAATCGTCGACAGTGAATCTGGCTAGAAGCAACAACGAGGAGTTGGATTTGGCTAGGGGCTTGACCGCTACGGGAGGTAAGGAGGCATCTATGATATATATCATAGATGGTTCCATGAAAGAACCGTCTGTGATATATACCACATCACAGACAGTTTGTGCCACTAAATGGCTTGTGATAGTTCCTTCTATATATAGCTACAACATATTATGTTTTTTGGCTAGCCTTAGGAAATGGTAGCATGCCCTCTAAAAACAAGTAAGCAGATACAATCACAGATAGAATTATTTATTAATTACTGAATTACAATAGAATAATTCCTTAATTACATACCAAGTTTCTTAATTACGTTGGAATAATTTCCAAATAGGTGTTCGCCATATGGGATCATTCCACTTGGCTATTTTCTTTTAGAAAAAGCCCTTCACAATGATCGACACATATATAGCTAGCATCATCACTTGGTTCTTCCATGATCCTGATGCCGGTAACTCATCAAATTGATTGTACTCTTCCTCATCCACGACATTCTCAACTCCGACAATCCTTCATTTTCTATGAAAAACTACGTGGTGCTTCTTATTTGCTGGGCCAGTTACATAAAAAAACTTGAACAACTTGCCTCGCGAGTACGAATGGTTTATTTTTGTATCCTACACGTTCGAGATCCATAATAGTGATGTCATACTTGTTGACCTTTACACCCTATGGGAGTTGGACCCAGCGGCATTGAAATAGAGAGATCTTGAAAAGTACACAGTCGAGCTCCCAAATTTCTTCTAGAAGCCCATAGTAGGAGCTTGGACTAGCGGTACTGAACTGCTCATGAAATGCATCTATGATGACACTTGAGTTCTAGACAATGGTCTTTCTATACTGATCTATTGTATAAAATATGTACCCATTTATGTTATATCCTTGCCATGTCATAATTGTAAATATTCGCTCTTTTGCCAACCATTGCAGCATTTCACTTGATGACCTCCCAGTGAATTACACTTTTAACCATTCATTAAATCGACGGTTGTGTTGTCTCGTGATCCAAATCTTCGACGTAGCATGTTCTTGTGCTCATCGATATATGGGAACACTTTAGTCATGCATTGCAAAACCATGAAATGGCCTTGAACATGCATATCTAGATCAGGAGCTATTGCTTTTCATCCGATGGTCCTGATACCCTCTAGCCTCCCCTCGTGACGAGATAGAGGCACCTATCGGTTTGACTTGAGCCATGTAATTGATGCATAACCTTCGATGATACTGCCCTCCGGCCGAGATCGATTCCGTACATAGGACTTAAGAATTTACATCTACCTCTCGAACGGGTACATATGATGTAAAAACATGGGGCCGCATATCTTTATCTCTTTCACAAGGTAGACAATGAGATGGACCATGGTATCAAAAAATGATGGAGAGATATACATCTCAATATAACATAGAGTCGTGACCACCTCGGCCTATAGAGCATCTAGTCCATTGGGATCGATGACCTTATGAGCAATTGCATTAAAGAAATAATATAGCCTCATGATTGTCACTCAAATCTTATTTGGCAAAATACTTCTACTTGCAATAGGAAACAATTGTGTCATTAGCACATGACAGTCATGAGACTTCATGTCAATTAATTTCAAATCTTCTATGGAAACAAGTTCTTCATGCTGACGGAGTAACCGAACTGAACTTTGACACTATGCAAGCACTAACGCAGTTCAGTTATCTTGGCCTTAGATACAGTATTACAAGCTATGGGAAGGTGTATCCAGCCTTTATCTATCTCTATCGGTGCTAACTTGATCCTGATGTTCATAGTGACAAAGTCACACTGTGCATTCACACCATCCTTTGTTTTGTAATGAATGTTCAATAAGAGATCAATCAAGCTATCACATGCATTCTTCTCTATGTGTATGATGTTGATGTGATTGCAAACTTCTAAGTTCTCCCAATAAGACAAGTCCTAAAATATTGATTTCTTCTTTCACATGTTCTTTTGACGGGTCTTCAACTTCCGTCCCATTCTAATATAACATCGATATCCTTAACCATATCGTAGATCTCTTTCCCACTAAAAGGCCTTGGAGCTGAGTTGTCCTCTTTTTTCTATCAAATTATTTCTTTATCTTGTGATACAAGTGATACCTTGGAAGGAATCTATGGTGACGCATGTATATAATTTTGCACGAGTTGTTTAACCACACACTATCAATATAATCTAAGGAGTGAGGACAAGCTTTCACTCCTTTTGTACTCAACCCTGACAGGTTACCAAGGGCATGAAAATCATTGTTGATGCAGAATAACATCACATGTAGAGTGAAATTCTCTCATTTATCCACATCTCATACCTATACCCTTCGTTCCACAGTGTCACAAGATCTTCCACCAATGGTGCTAAGTACACATCAATATCGTTCCTAGATTGCTTCAGCCCTTAGATAAGTAGTGACATCAAAATGTACTTTCACTTCATACACAGCCAAGTAGGAAGGTTGTACATGCATACATTCAAAGACTAGGTACTATGTTAGCTACTCATGTTATCGAAAGGATTCATTCTATCAATACTCAACCCAATCTTATATTCCTCGGTTCCGCACCAAAGTCTACAAATATCCTATCGATGTTCCTTCACTAGGCAAAATCAGCGGCGTGTCTTATCTTTCCATCTTTCTTATGCTCCTCTGAGTGCTAACACAACAATCTTACACCCTTTTGGTTAACAAATAAATGTTTCAAACGAGGAATTATAGGCATATAACACAACACCTTTGTAGGAGGTCCTTGTTTCACCTCAATGCCCTCGCCATCATCGGAGTCATTCTTACATTTGTATCAGGATACTTTGCACACCGGACAAGCATGTAAGTTTGTATATTCTTTACGGTAGAGGATACAATCATTTGGACATGCATGACATCCTATCGATGTTCCTTCACTAGGCAAAATCAGTAGCATGTCTTACATTTCCATTTTTCTTATGCTCCTCTGAGTGCTAACACAACAATCTTGCATCCTTTTGGTTCTTAAATAAATGCTTCAAATGAGGAATCATAGGCAGATACCACAACAGCTTAACAGGATGTCCTTGTCTCACCTCGATGCCCTTGCCATCATCAGAGTCATTCTTATACTTGTATCGGGATACTTTGCACATTGGACAAACATGTAAGTTTGCATACTCTTTAGGTAGAGGATACAATCATTCATACATGCATGTGTTCTTTCTACTTTTATTCTCAATAGACAAAGAACCTCTTGACTTGGTAGATGGTTCTCGGCAACACATTTCAATCCGAAAAGATGTTCGCTAGGAAACCTAACAACACCATGAAACTCTTGTCAGACCAAACATTGCTTGCCTTTAATTTATGTAGTTCAAGAATGGATGACAACCTTGTGTATTGCGGCTTGCAGCTCAGGAACAAAAGTTTCAATGAGTCATCCATCAAGCCCTCGAGTTTACCAAACTCTCTCTCACTATAGAATCCCTTCTGCATCGTGTACCATCTAATCCAGATTATCATCGTGTGACCTATCCTCATCGAAAGCACAGTCCACAACTAGCATATCGTTGTCTCCCTTGATGATGTTATAACTACCTTCATGTATAATATTCTCTTCACCGTGACTGGTCTAAGATGTATACCTCTTTTTGAAACCCCTTAGAATCAAGTGAGTTTTGATTTGTACTGAGTTGATAAATATCTTCATATTATCGCAATCAATATATGGACAGTACATGTACTCCATCCCCTTCTCCAACATATCCTGCTCGGCTGCTCTTCTAAAAGTAGACATGCCATCAATGTACTCTTCATTCACACGGTTCTCAATATACATCCAGTTTCAGTCCATGTACACTACGCATGTAATAAATTAGTGTCAAATTAGATTAATGCTGCTATAGCTAGCTAGCCTGATACTAACACATAATTGTCATTCACCTTAATAGATTGTCCATCTAAAGTAGCTAGCTACGTACTATTCATGAAGCAATATATATATCAAGCAAGAATATATTGAAGTAAGCTAGGAGTAGTAACCCATTCTTAAATTGGAGCAAACTACCAAGTTAGGTCTAAACCTAGCTATCATCTTTGTTTATTACAAAGCATATAATTAGAAGCAAATACTAATATCAAATCACTAAGAACAAATTGATCTACAAGAGGTATGCTTTCACCAAACTCTCTAAAGCAGGTCGCCTCCTTCAAAGTAGCGCAATGAAGACAGATATATCGGAACCGGTCTGGCTAGGTATTTAAGATGTGGCGTATCACAGACACGTCCACCCATGAACTTCCTAGGTGTAGAGTACTCATCGAGCATTGTCCTGGCCATCTCGACCAAGGTACGGTTCTTTCTCTCCATGACGCTATTTTGCAGCGGGACGTGCGGAGAAGAGAACTGGTGCTCTACACCTGTCTCATCGCAAAACCTCTCAAAGTAGGAATTCTTGAACTCCGTGCCATTGTCACTGCAGATCGCTCGTAAGGCACCTGGAAGCTCAACAGAAAGCCTACTAAAAAGACCTCGGAAATGTATAAACGTCTCATCCTTTGAGGTTAAGAAAAACACCCAAGAGTATCTCGAGAAGTCATCGACCACAACAAGAACATACCACTTCCCTCCCGCTAACTGCACTCGAGCTGGTCCAATTGTGTCCATGTGGAGCAGCTGTCCCGGTGCATCGGTCATAGTCACTGTGACCGGAGGGTGAGAAGCGGTAACCATCTTGCCATGCTGGCAAGGAGTGCAAACAAGATCTTTGACCATCTTGAGTTTAGGTAGACCACGAATGAGATCATGGCCGCTAACTCGGGTCAAATGGTCAAATCCAATATGACCAAGTCTCCTATGCCAGAAGGTAAGGTCACGAGACTCAGAAGCAACTAAACACCTGAGAAGATCACCAGAAGACTCAACGAAATCAGCACGAAAGATCCTCCCATATCTAAAAATCCCACAAACCAGACTCCCCGAAGAATCAAGAATTTTGCAAGCGTTTTTCTTAAAGCTCACCTCAAAACCGTTATCGGTAAGCTGAGAAACAGAAAGCAAATTATACTGTAGCTTACTAACCAAGGCAACATCTTTTAAAATGAAAGACTCATTAACACGCACTGTACCTTTGGCGATGACACACCCAGAAGAAGCGTCTCCGAAGGTGATCGTCTCATCACCTGGAACTTGGGCTAGGGAAGAGAACCAACGAGAATCTCCAGTCATGTGTTGAGAACACCCGGAGTCTACAAGCCAAACCTCTTCCTTCCCCGCCCGGCGAACCTGAGTCAAACAGAGAGTGAAGGCTCAGTACTGGGATAAATCAAAAGAGATTTTGGAACCCAATACTGAGTAACACGTCGAGCAGAAGAAGTAGCCACACACGACTTACCTCTAGCTACCCTACGCTCTCTATCGCTCAAAGAAGCAGAAGGTCTGTGTGCAGACCTGAAGCTGTTGCTGGGTCCGACTGCTATGGGAGAGCGAATCGGAGTACCAACAACACGCTGGTCTCGCCGCGGGTAGCCATCTTGACGGGGGAAACGAGATCTATCCTCAGAACGGCAGAAGTCACAACCAGAGGCATATCAAGGACGAAAGCCAGAAAACTCAGAAAATCCAAGTCCTCGATGATGTCCAAACTCGTCAAGCTGAATAGTCCTAGACCTCGCGTTGGTCTTAGGTGCACTCAAGTCTGGGGCTGACCTGAATACGCCTAAGAGCCTCAACACGGTCTCTACACGCGATCTTGGCGCGCCTGAAGCATCGCTCGATCATATGTCCATCCTTCTAACAAAAGGTACAATGAAACTTCGCCTTCTAAGAAGTCGAAGCACCAGGTGTTACCACCTTACTGTCAGATATCCCTTGGACAAAGCCCGCAGATTTGAACTCAACCTTTTGGTTTTTGGGCTTGATCTCGGTCACAACTACTGCTATGGGTCTGAAAACAGCAGGTGGATGGATGCTTCCTCATATCCTCAGAAAAATCGTATCCTAGATCTTGATTAAATTTGCAAATCTTAGATTGGTCTAGAATAAGATTTAGCTTTTTCTTGCCTCCTACAAATCTCTCAAGAGTGTTCATAAGATACTGACACTTCCAAAAGAGAGAGGTGCAAGAAGAGCAGGGGGAAGAGGAGACAGTAGAAGGAGAAGAAGAAGAAGAACCAACAGCAGAAGAAGGAATGGCATGTGCATGCACAGCCGCCTCAACATTGAGGTCTTCGCAAGGACTAGGAGGGACAATCCTACCTCTAGCTGTTTGGTCATCGTGTCTAAGCGTCTCTACTCCTTCAGGCTTCTTCCCCACATCAGCACACACAGTACAAGGAGATTGTGACTTCTCTAGTAGGTCCTTAGTTAGCTTCACACATTTGTCATCTAAAGCAATCAACTCAGATTTTAGTTTTTCACAATTGTTACATGGTAAGCTAACAGGGTCCTTAGAAGCATATTGAGCCATTTTCTTGTTTTGATCAACCATTTCTTGAAATTGTTTAGAAACTGATTCAAGCTCAAAGGTCTTTTTAGGACAGTTGGTACAAGAAACAATGGGCCCAAACAAAGAAGCATGCAATTCAGCAATTTTATGATCTGCTCTTTTTAGGTTCAATTTCAAGTTATTGCAATTTTCACATATTTTTGGCAGATCAAGGAGCATAGTATAAAGACCCATAAATGCATTGTCCTTATCCTCACATGAGGTGCAAGAAGTAGTCTCAACAACAGTAGATGAAAGGGCGGTTACCCTACTCATTTCTAGTTCAGCAAGTAGACTAACATTCTCCACCTTAACAATGTCCAATTCAGAAGTCAGACTATCATAAGAGGTCCATAGTTTCTCCATATCTCCAAGAAGGGAAGAACACATGTCACATTCATCACGGGAGGGAGCAGATATAAGTGAAGTAAGCTCCCATGACAGTCTATCTACTTCCTTCTCAAGATCTACAACCCTAGTTCTAGATCTAGCATAGAATCTTCCTAGTTTAAGGAATGCATCATTGAGCTGTTCATAGGAGGGATCTACCTCATCAGTGTCGGTGTAGAGCTCGTCGACGCTGACGTCGCCCTCGTGGGCCATGAAGCACATCCCAATGAAGTCGTCGCCATCCTTGGGATCTTGATCCTCCTTGCCGTCGTCGTCGCTCCACCCCTCCACGTCGCTGAAGTCAACGTCGTCGAAGGTGGTGAGGACGTGGTGGAAGAGTTTCTTGGCTTTGCCAAGATTGCGGAACTTCTTCTTGCCTGGGCATAAGCTGGGGGCTTCTTGTTGCGGTTCTTGTCGATGTAGTCATTCTTGCTCATGCCACCGTAGTCGCCCTTGCCCTTCTCCAACTTGGGGCAATTCGCCCAAATGTGGTTGGGGCCACCACACTCGAAGCAAATTATCGGCCCTCCTCTCTTTCTGTCCCTCACTCTCTTGTATGCGTGGGAAAACTTTCTAGCTAGAAGTGCTAACTGGTCCTCTGGTAGCTACTCCAATTGATCATCAGTTATGTCATAGAGAGCAGCTAGAGAGAATCCACAAATCAAGTTAGAAGAAGATCCAGAAGCTGAATTGGGATCGGTGACTAAGGCCATCGACTGCGACTTCGACCGACGAGAGACTATGTCAATCTCGTGAGTCTTGAGGCGTGAGTACAACGCATCAAGAGTCAGGGTCGAAAGATCGGTCGTGTCTTTAATTGTGGTCATCTTCATCTCCCAAACACGCAAATCCAAAGCAGAGAGCATCTGTCGAGCGTTGTCCGAGTCGGGGTATGTGAGACCGACCGCTCGGAGGTTGCTCAGAATTTTGTGAAATCTCGCAAAACACTCATCAAGGGACTCGCCAGCGAGCATTTCAAACTTGTTGTAATCTCGCTTGAACTGGTCATGTCGTACCGTCTTGATCTGGGTGGTGCCCTCATGGTATGCATCGAGGGTCACCCAGATGTCAAAGGCCGACGTCAGATGAGAGATGCGATCGAATTTGCTTCTGCTCAGACCCTGAATTATGATGTTCCTCGCCTTAGCATTCGCCTCAACATCAGCCATGTTTCCGGCATTGATGTTCTCATCGGCAGAAACAACATACCGGGTCTTGACCTTTCACCAAATGGCGTAGCCCTGAGCCTGGATGTAGGTCTCCATCCGAATCTTCCAGAAGGGATAGTCGATCCCATCGAAGATCGGGGGCTTGGTGGAATACTTGTCTGTTGCCATGGCTCTAGAGACCGGTTAAGATCTACGAGGAAGAGCTAACCAGCTCTGATACCAATTGTAGGACCGGAAACGGCAACAGAGGGGGGGTGAATGGTGCCTTTTAAAAATCGCCCCTAAAGTATTCGCCAAAATCAACTCTCTGTTAGCTATGAAAGCTACGAAGAAGATGATTCAAGCTTTCTGGAAATCGCAATTAGATCAACAAGAAAATTGACTCAGGCCTAGCAGAAGATAGCAAAGAGCCAATAAGATTCGAGAGCTCAACGGAAGAACCAATGCCAAAAACCAGAACTATAAAAGATCCTGCTGAGAAAATAAATAGATCAAGTAATTCAGCAAGATCTAAACCTGAAAACTCAGACTGAGGATTACTTTCTCACCCAAACTGTCTGCAGAGAGATCACTTGGTCAGACAACAAGTAGTACTCATGTCTAATCAGTTTTAGGAAACTGACGGCTAGCAGAGCAGACCAACAAAGATTTGTTCAGTTCATCAGTAAAAGCTTTTTGACTGTAAACATACATCACTGCAAGTCATTTGGCTGAAATAATGAAGAACCAAATTGCTGGCCGAGAAGAGCTTTGAGCAGCAGCACAAAAACACCATACGAACTGCAGACAGACCGAGAAATTGACTGCTGAAAATAATATGCAGACTGCAGCAGCTTGCTGGCCAAATAGAGAATAGAGACTGCACTAGATTTCAACCGAAAGGCACAAAGGAGAAGCAATACAGAGAAATAAACGCACAACCATTCCTATTCTTGACAAAACTAGAACTGGACAAGAGACAAAGAGATCAAGTGCTTACTGCCCGTACAGAATTAAAAAAACAGCAAACTGAACACATTAGCTTGCTGCCCGTACAGAATTAAAAAATAGCAAAACTGAACACTTAACTGCAGAAATCACAGACCATTCTTGACCGAAAGCAGCAAGGATTAACTGAAAATATAAATGGAACAATAACTACTGCAGTAGCCGAACTGAATCAAAGCAGGAGAAAAGAAACGGGACAAAATTCTGCTAACAAGAGGTAACTGCGGGCTGCAAACATTAAACCCAAAAACAGAAAATACTGAGTACAATCCTCAACAAGGAAATTCAGAGAGTTTGCTGCTTTCTTTTAGGATAACTTAACAGGACTTTAAGCTAAACACCCAAGCTGATCTCTGGGAGAAGAACTCACAAATAGAAAAATCAAAGAATCAGAGAAAATCGATTTCCATACGCATATACCAAAGGGAAAATCCAAGAACTCACGCAGGAGACATGGAGCAGAAGCCAGAACACCCTCTGCTCTCCCTCACCTACTCTCCAACAGAAAGCAAAAGAGACACAAAGCCAAAGCTAATACTCTGAGTCCTTCCCTACATGCAGGAGATACTCCTTTTATATAGCCTCCCACTAATGGGTTTGCATCTCCCTTTACCCGCTAAGCCCAACAAACCAGCGCTTTATCTGTTAAACTCGAACCGCATCCGCTTCCACGAGCCTGAGTCAATTTTATCGAATTGCCCCTCTCACTCCTTTCCGGAAGTTTCCTGCTTTCTTGCTGTCCATGCCTCACAATCACTTCGAGTCCTCGCCGTCTTCGACACATCCCGACCGCTCCGACCTCAGCACCACCTGCGCCTAGTCCGGTCATCCCGTGCCTCACCACGACTCCGCCTCGATGTCCTGCAGTCATCACAGACAAGAAACACATCACATAGTACCGCTCGAGATAATGTAATCACACATTCGCATTAGTAATATTCAAACACGAACAAACCCAAACCGGTCGAGAAGAATAAACGACTTCACGTTCGACCTAGTTCGGCCAGGTCTGACCAAAGCCGACTACACCACGCAACGACATGGTATGAACCACACAAATCAAACTCACACTTTCCAGAACACGTGTCAATTACTTATCACAAACATGGGGTCACATCCACATGGTCTCTCAACAACCGTCTGTGATACATATCACAGACGGTTTGTTCTACTAAACCACCTATGATAGTTCCTTATATAGACAAAAAAATATTCTATTTTTTGGCTAGCCTCAGGAGTAAATATATATTACTTAATTGTATTTTTCTAGTCAGTAATACCATCATGTCATTATACTACGACTGACTACATATATAGAAGATAGTAAATACAAATTCAACTATTTTTTTATTTTGTATTTACACATGGCCAAACAGAATGGTCAATCACTTCTTACAAAGATTAAAAAAAGTAGAAACCTAAATAATCAAAGTTTTCTTAGTGGCGGAGGTAGCATGCTATCTTTATCTTCAAAACTTCGCAGGCGGCAACGACGGCATCGGACGGTTAGGGATCATTAGCGAACGAAGCCCAAAATATGTCCACGTGTTGACGTGCTCGTTCGAGTGTCTCATGAAGACCCTTCGACTGATGAATCAAGTCAAATTGAGCCCATAGGCTCTCTTTCCTTGCTTGAGAGGTCTCGGCAAGATTGACTCGATCGCCCGCCGTCTTGACTAAGTAGTCCAAGTGATGACAAGCCTTCTAGAAATGTGCAACATCATTATGGAGGACCACGTCGATGGCGAGGTTAACTCACCGGAAGTGGGGGACCAACTGGAAGATGTGGCGGAGGAGGATGTTAGGATGGTGGAAGGTGGCCATCACCTACTCCGGTAAATCCTTGAATATAGGAGGGAGGACACTATTGGCACAATATTCTTTTGCAGCATCTACCAGTGTACAGCCAGCAATGTGCTCGTACAGGATGTCCAAGTAGGCCATCAATACTGGTGACAAGGAAGAGTAGGGAGCTATTTATTTGTGCTTGAGAGTAGATCAGTGATGTGGGGATTAATCTTCTATGGCAAATGATCATTTTTATGCAACAAGGAATAAATTCAGTGCATGAGACAAAGAGGCGCATCAGGGAGCCAAAACGATCGATGATACATGCGCATCAGGGAGCTGAAGTGCCATTCATGTGTATAAGAGATACATATCACAAACACTTCCAATCATAAACCATCTATGATACGTAATTATCATAGATGGTTCATATTAATGACCATATGTGGTAATATCACATACGGTTCTAATTAAAAACTATCTACAATTATCATAGACAATTCTTATTAATAACCGTCTATGAACTATCACATACGATTATTAACAAGAATCGTCTGTGATAGTTACGTATCACATATGGTAGTTGGTCACGTTTGTAAAATCGTCTATGATAATTACAGCACAGACGGTTCCCCATGCACCGTCTGTGATGAGGCATCCAATATAACTTGTTTTATAGTAGTGTAAGTTGATTGAAGGCTGCACAGGCTGTTAGGGCATTGCACAAGGATTGCTAAATGAGAGGAGTCCGTGGCATATGGGGCACCTATGGGAGATCTCCTACTATCCTAGGACTTTCCATAACTTTCACAAACAAAGTCCATTTTGGATGTGTGGGCAGTTATTGGAAAACTTATTCCGAGGCCCACGTGAAAGATGAAGTACTAACATTAGATTCTATGCATATGCACTGCCATAGCAGAAAGAAACCAATGGTTGTAAAGTTTGTGTTTTGTTTTTGCTTTTATTGGAGTCTAAGTCTATTTTAGATGTCTTAGGAGGGCAATATAAGCTATCGTATTATGTCCATATAATTTAGACTAAGTGTAATTCAAAAAATAGATTGTTTTTGCATCTACACGGTGTCTGTATAACTTAGACTATGTTTAATTTAGAAAATAGATTGTTTTCGCATCTATATGGCTTTTCATGCTCATTCTTCCAATTTGCTTGGCACGGCCACAACATAGAGGGGAATAGGGTGTTCTTCTACCAAAGATCATTATGTCTTTTCACTGGAAATTGAGAGATCGATATAATCCACTCGATGGCCTTATGGAGTTATCATCGCGTGTGTGATTAGATGAATTAAAGAGTTGCAAGTTGCATCTGACAGTAGTAGAGCAACTACAATTCATCGAGTTTCACACAAGTTATCTTTGATTCTATGTTAAGAGGATCGGATACCCCTATAACATCTTGGCATGAGAGCCAGGTTCACTTAGTAGGATCTTTATCCTTAGCTACATATTTCTTTTTTCTTTCCTATGCACAAAAACACTAAAAATTTCTTTAGTTTGTAGTTTCATATGTTATTTTAGTGACTTTGGATAGATTTTAGTGCATTGAAGCTTTGTTCTAGTTGCTGGTTGAGTTCCTTTGCGTCCCTTGAATTTTGTTCATTCAATTTGTGCATTGTTCTATAATTCCATCGTAAATTTTTCTTCTGAAGTTCGATTTAGGCGATCTTGGATTCATTGGAAAGCTTACAACGAGACCACATGTATTGATAATTTCATATTGCTATTTGCATCTACTAGCATTCAACGTTGTTCTTCCAAGTTGTCTAGCATATAGCCAACACTCGAGGGGAATTAGGCGTTCTTCCAATATCGTTCTTGCTTTTGCACTGGGAATTGAGGGTTTGATATCATCCAATCGGTGGTTGGTGCATTTATCCTCAAGCGTGTGGTTGGGAGAATATAAAGAGTTGAAAGTCCATTGCGTTTGGCAGTGGGTGAGCACTATGAATCATCAGGTCACACAAGTTATATCTTCGATCCTACAAAGATTGGGCACCCCATATCATCTTCCATTCTTATTGTTTTGATCACTTTGATATGAAACCAATTAAATGTGCTTATTATTTTGAAAGAAATCTGTTGCCTACTAGTTCATTTGTTGCATGTAAATCACCTATTGAATAATCACAGTAGCGCAGTGGAAGTATGGAAGCCACCAAAAAAATTTCATGCACATTGGAAGAGTTTTGTCTTAGGGAGATCAATTTGGTTCATTTGTTCACTTTGGAACCAAGTTTGAAACTGTTCACATGTAACTTGACTCTATGCTTAGAAAAGTCGATGACAATTTTTTTCTCATGGGAGAGGGAATGATGTGAATAAAAGGAGGCTGCAATTTATACACTATAGATCCTATGGCTGCTCTTGTGCCAAATGGATTGTGCAAGGCAACGACAATGACAAAATAATTTATTCATACATATGACATGTATATACATTGTTTTTGTTATTTAGTACACTTTTAGGTTATCAAAAGCAAAGTATGATTTTTCTTGGAGAAGGGGAGAATGATGCAGACATTCTTATTTCTACTATTCCATGTAGTGTTTTCAATCCCTCAAGTACCTTAGAACAACATGAACTCACTAAAAGAGCCAAAGAGCAAGAGAAACTTAATGAACAGGTGAATTTGCTCCATAATGAGTTTCCTTTTAATTTTAATGAGAGTTTTATACTGCCTAATAGTGGATCACTGCTTGTTGTTAGGTATGGAGGAGGTTCATGTGAAGATGAAAGATGCAATGCTTCTTGATGTCTTTTGAAGCGCACAACATAGCATGCAGCCTGTGGGAGGCAGGGGCACATGAGAGGAACCAAAGATGGCATAGCAGTACTATCCATGAAGTTCTTGACGATATCTGTAGCAACTTGGAAGGAACATCATGTACAATGCATATATTTGGAAATATTATCAAATCTAATTTCCAATGGATCAAACGACACATGATTTAAAACTTTCTATACAAAGTTATGGCAAGTTGATTGGAGGTTGAACAGGCTGTCAGGGCATCATGCGAGGATTGCTAAACAAGAGTAGTTTGTGGCTTGTGGGACACCTATGGGAGATCTCCTACCACCCTAGGAGTTCCTAAAAATTTAAAAGGCTTGCTTTTACATATCTCTCATGGATTAAGTGTCTTTAGACAAGAAAATTGAAGGTAAGAAAGATTGGATCTGATTCGACTTTGGCTAATTATAGTCAGCAGGGGGTTGCATTAAAAAGTCCATAACTTTCACAAATGGAGTCCGTTTTGGACATGTGAGTACTTATTGGAAAGCTTATTCCGATGCCCATGTGAAATATGAAGTGCTAACATCAGATTCTATGTGTATGTGCCACCATAATAGAAACAAACCAACAGTTGTAAAGTTTTTGTTTCCTTTTTGCTTGTATTGTAGTCCATGTCTATTTTAGATGTCTTAGGAGGGCTATTGTCAGACCCTGGATTTAGCAAACCCAGAATCCTCTGTGATACCACTGCACTATTCCCTGGATCAGTAGATAGTGCTCACAGATATATTGTTGAATCGTCTCATACATGGTATAGACCATATTATTACAATACCAGAGTTCAGATGTTCTACATAGGGATAAGTTTTACAAAAGGGACCATTAGGCCAAACGAGATCATTACACAAATATGAAAGCGACAGCGGAAGCAAAAGGAGGGGCTCATCTCTTCACAGGCAAGCGATCGGAACAACCTAGGAGCAATTAATATTACCCACAAGCCTGGCTAATATTAAATGCACCCACCAGTTAGCTTGGTCAGCTAAACTGTAAGGAGATGCTAGAACACTAGGTCCTATTCTAATTACCACTGTCTTCACCGCCCTCGTCACCTTGGTCCTGCTAGTAAGCATACTGATCTTGATTCGCAAACTTTGAAGGGGAGGGTTGAGAGCGAGGGTAAGCACACACAACCGTGCTCCGCGAAGCAACACACAGAATGCAAATAATCATATATGCAAGGCTAAAACAAGGGTGACTCAATGGGCCCACATGATCCCTTTGTTATGTAGATCGAGAGATCGTCACGAGGCCTTTACAATACCTCGCCTTATCGTCCTCTCACCCTTATGGGCTTATCCCTCACATATAATGTCCCATAAGTTATGCAGGAAGTTCCACCACAACATCTAGCGTAGCTGGATTTCTATCTCCACAACATCTAGCGTAGCTGGCAAACATCACCTGTAATTGGTGTCCCGTTTAGGTCGTATTTTTATTCCTCCTGCACTATCCCTTCTTTTCCCTACCTAGTAAATTATTCAGCCAAGCCTATAGTTTGCCAACTTTTGGTTGTACTGTTTCACACGAGGAGGTCATCACATGATTAAGTTCTTAATTTGTCTAGATGGTTCATACCAAAACCCACAATTCCTCATGCTACATCGGCACCATCCACTCTTACCACCTGCCCAGACAGGTATAGCAATTTTTAGGGTTTGGAGAAGCATAAATTAAGTTGTCACAATATGCAACCACTTACATCGCATGACTATTCCGAAGCAAGTTTTCATGTTTAAAGATTGATGATCAGGGCAATTAGTGCCCTGGACTTGACAAGACTAGCACGACATTTATCTAAGATTCATTGCTATTCTAGTTATTAATAGTATCTATGGTGGCAAGGTACATGAATTTTCAAGTTTCAAGCATATATATATATATATATATATATATATATATATATATATATATATATATATATATATATATATATATATATATATATATATATATATATATATATATATATATATATATATATTGCTAGACTTTTAAGTGGGTGGTAGCTACCTTACAAGTAACATATATTTATACACGAAATAAAGCATGCAATTTGGATAATTTAAATAAAGGTAATTTGCATGAAACATGGGATCAAAGTGTTGACTAGCCTGGGTTAGAGGTTGGGGGATCTTGCTGGTCCTGGGGCATGTCAACTTGCGGCTCTATCGCGTCTTCAAATTCTACTCGGATGGAAAATGCCAAATAGCAAATAATAGGCAAAAATAGCAAATAAATCTCAAATAATAATCAAATGAACTCAAAATTAAATCAAACTAGAACCAACAGAAAGAGTTTGAATTTAGAAAATTTTAGAAACAAGTTTCACTAAATTCGGAGCTACGACGAGGAAGAATGAGCTCTCCAAAGTTTTATTTTTAGGAAAATCCCAAAAATAAAAAGAGGAGAGAGAGTTCTCTCTCTGACATGTGGGTCCCACCAGTTTAAATTTATTTTTTAAATAAATTTGAAATTCACATACACACAGAGTATGACATGTGGGGCCCACGGGTATTTTAATTAAAGAAAAAGAAAGAAAATCATTTTATTTTTTGGAAATGGCCCGAGGCTGACATGTGGGACCTCAAAATCGTGTAAACAGTTTTTTGGGCCACATGTCAAGATTTATAATTAGGTTTTAATCAGATTTTTAACTGAGGTGGGGCCCATGCGTCAATCTAATGAAGGATTCAAACTGGCTTGGGGCCCACCGGTTAGTGGCTTATTAACATCTACTAAGCATGGTCATTAACTACTAATGATAAAGCTTAACTTAATTAAGCAGGAACAAAGCCCTTCCTAGCTGAACGGCAGCAAGGGAGGCCACGAACGCACGGGGAAATTTCCAAAACGGAAAGCTTGGCTCCGTGCGCACCTCTCGACGGGTTGAATTGGACCAACACGGACCAGAGGGACACTGGCGGGAGCCAAGCGGTGGCGGAAACAGGGGATGGTCGCGATGGTAATTCCGGCCATAAGAAGCTAATTAAACAGAATGGGAGCTACTGGGAACATCAGAAGCTCACCAGGGTGGGAGGAAGAGCTCGGGGAGGCCTGGAGCAGGCTGGTGATGGAGAGCTCGAACGACGAAGGTGGGCGGTCGGCGCTGGGGAAGACAAGGTGGCGAAGTTTCAAATTGATGGCACAGACAGCTTCACAGGACGCCAGGGGTGCTCTGACCATAAGGAATCGGGCGGCCGAGTTTGAGATCAGCGGCTAGTGGAGGTGGCCGGAGTTGGAGAAGAACGGGCCGTCAGTGAGCTACAAAGAAGAGGGAGCCAATTAGGCTTGCTGGGAGAAACGGGGGGCAAAAGAAGCTTGAGGAAAGGGGCAATGCTGCTTGCGGTTCTCTGGGATGAGCTGGCGACGGTAGTGGCCGAAGAAGCTTCTAGCGGCGGTTATTTTGAGTTTGAGAGTTAGAGCAGGAGATGGGAGAGGAGTATTCGTCTATTGGTTGAAATGTTTATAGTCGAGGAAGTGAGTGGGGAGCGTTGGGCGAGTTATGGCGCACGTAGTGGCTTCCCTGTAGCGCACTCGAGGGGGGGAGAAGACGTGGTCAAAGCTAGTGCTGAGCTAGGCGGAGAGGAGGGGAATGCACTAGGCGCACTCATGGCTCACTGAGGAGTCAATGCACACGGGAAAGAGGTGAGATCGACCAGGCATTTGCCGCTTGCGTACGGTGGCGTGGCAGCGAGGCCACGAAGCGAGTCTACGTGTGAGGGCGACGCAAGGCTAGGCGGGAGGAGTAACGTGAGGTCAGCACAGGCAATTCAAGGAGGTGAGGCATCAATGCCACAGATAGCACGCACTGGCCCAGAGGTGACCGCAAAACCGGGGGTGGCTTCAGTGGGTGGCCGCGGCGGACAATGGAGGGGCGACGCACGGAGGAGCTAAGGTGCGGGGCGAGCATCTAGGCCTGGGGGAGCAGTTCGGGGGAACGACAGAGCTGCCGTGGGGAGGGTTCAATGCCTGGAGAGGAGGGAAAGCCGGGGTAGCATCACTTCGTGGATGGCGCGGGGCGCTCGGGCGGCGACAGAGTAGGGTAGGAGAGGAGCGAAGAAGGGGAAGGGGCTGGCTGGGCTGGCCTAAAGGCCCAAAATTCAGGAAAAAGAAAAAGGCCGAGCGGCCTGCTGGGCCGAAAAGGAAAAGGGGGCCGGCCCACTCAGAAAAAAAAATCCTTTTGGTGGGAGAGAGGAAATTATGCAAGGCAAAAGAAACTAGGAACTGAAAATAAACCCAGGCTTTTGAACTTTAAACATCAATTCTAGCAAATAACATCAAATTACAACACAAAGTAACAAACCTGAAATTGGGATGTTACAGCTATATAAGCTATTGTACTATATCCATGTAACTTATACCACATTTAATTAAAAAATATTATATTGCTTTTGCAACTACATAGTGTTTCACACTTGTTCTTCCTATTTGCTTGGCACAACGCAACATAGAGGGGAATATGGCATTTTCTACCAAAGATTGTTTGTCTTTCTGCTAGAAATTGAGAGATCGATATCCTCCACTTGGTGGTCTCGTGGAGGTATCATCACATGTGTGATTAAGTGAATTAAAGAGTTGCAAGTTCATTGTGTCTGGCAGCAGGTGAGCAGCTGCGATTCGTCGAGTTTTGCATAGGTTATCTTCGATCCTCCGTAGGTACAGAAAACAAGCACCAGTATCAATTAGGTGGAGATTTTGTCTATTCCTAAGCATGTTGGTGGTATTGGGATTAAAGATATTGAGCTGATGAACAGATGCTTACTTGTTTAGCGGATAGGAAAAAATATCATTTTTGGAAAGGAATGTCACAAACTATGGTTTCATGTATTACCGAAGCAAACAACATAAATTGACTCAAAACTTGTGGAAATGTTTATTAAAGCAGATGAAACTAATGAATGAAAATATGATGGAAGATATTAAGAATGGTAAAGATATCGATTCTGATGGGATGTCTAGTTAGCTAACTAGCATTGTTTCCTAACTCGTTAAAGCATATATGAATAATAATGATAAGCTTAAGTACCAAAATTATAGGTCATATGTTATATATCGAAGTGTTTTGTCCAGGTTGTGACTGCCGAGGTAGATACTTGAAATTGATGCTGCATTGGCTCCAAGCTGTGACTGCAGTTTGTTGCTCCAAACCCCAAGTATTGAGGTTCTTAAATATGGCATATCACTCCCAAGTGCTCATGGGTAGAGACTTGTCATATTGTAACGAGTACGTCATTCCTGAGACATTTTTATTCAACATATGTTACATCGCACCTGAAGAGTTGAACTGTTGCAATTTACAAGGGACTGTTTTCAAAGAGCCAAAACAGATACATAATCCTTGAACATAAAAAGATTTTGTGTAGTATTTCCTTGTGACAAATGAACCTTTGACACCAGCAACTAGCGATTTATTACCGATCAAACTTTATATGCTTGTTTTAGTATTACAACCAACAGAAACCAATAACAGAGACATTATTAGTGAGACTCGCAGCCTCAGGTACAAACACAACCGAGCACAAGATCTTCAAGTACAGCAATGCACACGACTTTTGACAGAAACTACCATAGAAGATTTCTTATGCACCAAACTTTTCTCTGTCGTGTGGAGCATTGTAATCGATGTTAGGTCCTGCGGGGACAATCCTGTAGGGATTTATGGATGGATGGCTTCCATAATAGTGCTTCCTTATGTGTTCCATGTTAACCGTGCTACTAATGCCAGGAATCTGGTAGATGTCCTTGGTGTAATTGAACAGATTTGGGTATTCCCGGAGGAGTTTCTTGTTGCATTTGAAGTGAACAGCATAAACCTATAGAAAAAGTTTCATGAGTCATAATTGGTTAACCTATATAGGGAAATTTCAACTGTTATATCCAGCAACAGTTCAAAACTCTCCTTTTTCATTGAGCATATATCAGGCTACTCTATCCAGGAGATGGACAAATGTTACATCCCTTCTGAATCAAGCGTGGGGAATGACAGAAATACAATGATTCATGAAATAGAATATATGCATTCCTTTGTACAGTATTTGGGCATCCATGCATTATTTAGACAATAGTAAGATCATAGAATGAATCATAATAAATACTCTCAAATCATGTAAAAAAATTAAATAATTCCGTCAAAGCAATCTACAGCAGATAACTAATAAACTAAATTACTATTATGGTATTACCACTAACAAAACGAGAAATAGAGAACGCGAATATGTGAGAGATTGCGGTAATAGTTCATGGTCATCATCATGATTAATCATCACAGTTTGACACAAGTGCGCATCAACTAATCATGCTTGGATTAGAAAAGATTTTTGGTTGAAATAAACGTTGTTACACACTACACAGAGCATCATATAGCCTCCATTGGCAGCATGCCAGCATCCTGCTATGTTCTTCTTTTTTGACAGTGATATTAGCTAAATAAAGAAACATAGGACAAATCTAACATTAAAAGGTTGGGTAAACATAAAAAAAAATCAAGTAGCTTGGAATGAGCATAAAATCTAGAGTCTAGCCCACTCATCTCATATTTTTCTACGTTGCAGCTCTAAAAAATAAGAAGTGTGTATATATGAGTGTAAAATCCAATATGATGTTGGGTTAATGTTTAGCCTATATAAGTGGTTGGAACCTAACTAGAAGGCTAGTTAGGGTTTCTTGTGAGCCTCCTTCTATAAGAAGGGATTGGCATTGGCTTAGGGTAAAGTTTTGAAGAAGTTGTGCGAGGGCAACTCGTGGATATTAGGGTTCTTAGAAAAAAAAACTTTTGATACATGAGTTGTAGCTCTTTGTCTTAAGCTTTTTGTCATCCTTAACCTTTGTGATTGGCTAGGGAGTGACTATAAAAATTTATCTCTTAAGTATCAATAGATATCACAATTCGTCCAAATCTTTCTCCTCTTTGATCAAGTATTGAATTCTTGATTTGTCTTAGTTTTGGTTTTTTCCTTCTCCCCACTTGATCTTGTTATGATCCATGACGAGTAAGAGACACTAGAAGATCCTGATTGATCAATTGTTGTCTATATAGATCACTTCCATAGCAAGATTCAAGATCAGGCCCGGTTTGTTTTGTTCTTGGCTAAAATTTGGGTTTTTGTGGTCAAGATAGTTTTATCCCCGATCCATATGTAGATTAGCTTGCTATGACATGCAGGAGTAGAACTAGATCATCCTTTTGATTAGTAACTTCTCGAGTAAGAACTAATTTGGATATTAGGGTTTTGGGTGTGATTTGCTTCTAATTAGTGAACTTGAGCCTAAGAATATTGTGATTCTTGATTAGTTTAGATTTCTAATATTTTGAACAAGTCTCGTACAAAATTTGGGAATATTTAGATGAGATTTGAGTAAATTCTTGATATTTGAGTTTTGACTCAAGTGGTCTTTTCAGTCTGGGAACAAGGGACTGGTCAGACTGGTCCCAGACCTACAGTCGGTCTGGTGACCCATCAAACTGGCCCTAGACCAGCGGTCAGACCACCTAGCTCGATCAAACCAGCCGAGTGAGGTTTTGGCCCGCTCATTGCTTCTTCTGTTCTCTTGACTTGTTGGCTTCTATTTTGTCCCTTTTTTGGTTGTACATATTAGGTTTTTATAGCTAATTGAGTGAAGAAACTAAAGAGGGTCGATTTTATTGAAGTTGATAAGAGGCAATGATCATTCACCTCCCATCTGATCATCCGCCATCGGTCCAACATATGACTACAATACAAATTGTGGAATTTGGTAAGCTAGACATTTATTTCCCGAGCCAGAAATCCATACCTCATCAAATCTTATAAGAGTTACAAATAGGCGAACATCTGCTTCTGTCAGTTGATTGCCGCATATATAACGTTGCTTGCTTAGAATTTCCTCACATTTGTCCAGGGCCTCATATAATCTCGTGACAGCCTACATATGTGGAACAAAATAATGATTGGTCAAACATGGCAACATGGGAACTATCCTATTTGACCCAAGCCTGTTTCAAAGAAATCGTGAGCAGAGACACACATTAGCATCAATTTACCTCATCATATGGCCCCTGTTTCTTGGCAAAGCCGCATTTGTACACACCGTTGTTTATCGCGTCATATACCAAGTCATTGATCTCATCTATGGAGGCCTGTAGATGAGCCGGGTAGAGATCCAATCCAGGATTTTCTGCGATCGCGTTGAACTCGGTGTTGAGCATTCGGATTATTTCCGAGCTCTCGTTGTTCACCACGGTCTTCAGCTGCTTATCCCACAGAACCTGCAATACAAATTGGCACAGAACCTGCTTATCCCAATTGTTCAACAGGAAAGAAGCAGAAGAAATTGTTCCTCAGATTCGGGACTTACAGGAACACTTGGTTTCCCGGCGTAGTTTGGGCTAGCAATCTCATAGAGCTCCCTGACGCTCTTGGCACCGTTGAAAGGATCGGGCTCGGCGCCGGGCTCCTCGTCTCCGGAGGCGGGGAACACCCACCCCAGATGATCATCGGTTTCCTTCGTCCTCTCAAAGATCGGCTTCACAGCCTACGATTCACATACACGACACACACAACCAGGAATTTCCACGCAGAAATCAATGGATGCTCCTATATGTATGAGCTGCCAAATCGATCGTCAGAGGTGGTTTGCTTACGGTGACGCCGATGACGTTGTCGAGGCCCTTGAGCTTCAAGTAGGCGAGGCACCTGGACGCCCAGGGGCACGCGTAGGAGACGTAGAGGTGGTACCTCCCCGGCACGGCGGGGAACCGGGCGGAGCTGTCCCTGGACACGAAGCTCCGGAAGGTGGACGGCGACCGGTCGAAGGCACCGGAGTCGGTGACCTCGTCGAGCGCCGACCGCGCCATCTGACGCATCAAACAAAAGCAGAGCACCGAGCGAACGGTTCCAAGGCAAACCAGCTTATCAAGAAGACCGCTGAACAAACCAAAGCAGCCTCACGATCGAACGAACGATTTACCGAGCACGGCAGGTTACCTTGACGGCGGCGGAGGTGGAGCCGGGCGGCGACGAGGCGGCTGGCGCAGAGGCAGGAGGGGACAAGAGCGAGCATGCGACTGGTACCAGCGCGGTGGTGGTGGTGGTGGTGGTGGTGGGAGGATATTAAATAAATTATACTCTACTGGTGCTGGAAAGCGGGCTGGTGTGATGTGAGTTATTTTAAGATATCATCGTCATTATCATCATTATTATTATTATTATTATTATTATTATTATTATTATTATAAAAGAATAAATTGGTAATTATATATTGATTCTTCTCTAACCGCTTTATTTTCTTAACTTCTCACCATTCTTCACTTTCTAACCGATCAGAATAACTATAGCATAATTATCTATACATTCAATGAATTCCATTGCAACGCACATGTACGTAACTATTAATTTATATTTTATAGTTTGAATTTTAAATTATAGTTATTCATAAGAGATGGTATGTAAAGAAAAATAATTATATGTGATTTTAGATGATACAGCTAAATTTAATATATTTTTTACTATAATTTTTATATTAACTCTATCAAAAAATACTATTTAAAAACTAATCACTGTAAGCATGACCAATAAGCCCGACCGAACTGGCGGGGACGAACCTGGTGCAGAATAGTGGGAACGGGGGTTTCCTATTTTAAAAATGGTTGCTTTGATCTGCTTTACCGGCATGTGTAATGGGACGATGACAGCATGGCTTGATGTGACAACGGCAGCTACGGACTCCACCGCTTTGGACATTTCTCGTTGACTAACTGAATTTGGGGAAGGAGGGGCTGCATCTCTATGGTTTTTCTTTTTAAAAAAGGCTACTTCTACATGTTTGACCGTGTCCAAATCTTTCTCTTTTTAAAATTTAATTATGCTAAATAAGCCTCTGTCAGCTACAATATCTTTTTAGTCAGCTACAGTGCTTTTCAGCCATAAACCACTCAAAAAAAAAGCCCAAATAATCACCACCTAAAGTTAAGTACAAAACAAGCTCATATGTTACGCCACATCAAGTTTACTGTGACCGCTAGCTTGACCACATGATGCCATTCCAATAGATAAATATTTCCAAATTTACACTGAGGCCGAAACTTGGTCGCACCTGGGCTAGGGTAGGCTAGGCCTGGCCTAGTGTCGGGACCCCGGATTACCGAACCCGGACCCTCTGTGTATTACTGCACTAGTCCCAGATCAAAGCTAGTGCACACAGTTAAACAGAAATGAATACATAACCAGCAACGTTTTTATTACAATATTAAAGAGTACCGACCGAAAGGTCTCATTATTACAGTAGGTTTCAAGACCTCACACAATCAAAACACAGCGGAAGCAAGGTAAATTCAAAGTAGACCCATCAAGATGCCACAGGCAATTGACTGGGGAAGCGCGACCTAGTCCTCCGGGAAGAATCCGTCACAGCCACAAGCGAAGCAGTAGTCGTAGTCACCTTCTTGAGCTTCAACTTCCTCTGAGATTTGTTTTTGAGTGTAGCATGTGAGTACATAAAGTACTCCGCAAGTCTTGGGAAAAATGCATAGATGCAAGGCTTGACAAAGGAAGGCTATATGGCTCTTTTGCACAAAGCAATATTTTAATTTCAATTACTACTAATTATTTTCGAAGGCATCAATTTAACAAAGTAAATGATTTTAACAATTATTCTCTAGTGAAGGTTCTATTCACCAACACCAGCTTAAACAACTTGAACAAGCTTAATACTGCGGGTTACATCCACCCTCTCTGGCTCCAACTGCCAGGATTCCCTTCCGAGAGTTCCCTCCACTCTCGGAATATAGAAACTTTGATTTTAAAACAAAACCAGAAATCTACCATGTGAATGCATTCCTTGCCCGCCCTTGACCGTGGGCACGGCTATTCGAATAGTTTTACACTCTGCAGAGGTTGTACAACTTTACCCACAAGAGATAAATTATCCTAAAAGTCAACACGCTTCCTTTGGCATGAGACCCAGATAAAATATCACAAAGCCTTTACCTTACTCTAATCTAGCTAGATACCACCACGAGGTTTCACCGCAGTAGGCTAACTGCCCAACCAAGCCCTCTTGCGCCATATGAGTACAAGAAATCTGTCCCTCACTTGTGAATAACCGGTCCATCCACGGCACCCACTTTCCATCGGTGGCACCTAAACTAGACTATCATAAGTTAGTCGCCTAGGTCGTACCCATATAGACTTGTGGTTGTACGGTTAATGCTCACCGGACAAACACAAGCGTCGATCCTTAGTTGACTAGGGTGGAACATACACTTTACAAGATCTCGTGCTTCCTGCACCAACCCAAGCTAGCCATCCACCCTAATCTAAACCATCTTTCTCATTTTATTTTATTTTAAAACAACAGTGGCAATTCCAATCACCACTAACTTTGCAAAAACAAGTTTATCATAATTTCCCAGTTTCAAGGTTTCAAAGGTATTAAGTAGCATGACTAAGCATTATACTACCATTCTATTATCTATCAAAGGTTTAACAGTATTCTCCTTATTGAGACAAAGGAATTTCTAGGGTTCCAAAGGTACAAGGCATTCAATTTCAAATGAGGGCATAACAAGTTGGAATAACTAACTCCTAAAAATTTGAACTAGTGATTTTATGTAACTAGCAATGCACATAATTTAAAATATTTAAAACATTTCAAAAGCATAGGTTCAAGATGATCAAAGGAGACTTGCCTTCTTGAGTGCTAACTGGTTCTTCTTGCTGCGACTCGATGAAATCCTCAGCGACAGCGGAATCTACACGCGAAAGACAGACAAGCAAAACAAATAAATTCAAACAAAATTTAAATAAAATTTAAAAATTCAAAAAGAGTCCATAAATGGATAGCTTAGGATTTTAGAAAAATTTAGAAATTTGAACGGCTCAAATCGGAGTTAAAATGAGAAAGTTATGGCTTCCGAAAGATTAAATATGAGGGAAAAAGGAAAAGGCTGATTTCGGGAATTATTTTTGTACTGAAAAATGCTATTTATGACGTCATCAATTTTTGAATTTTCTGAGCGGGAAATATTATTTGAATGACCGGTGGGTCTGGTCTACCGTGGACCGGATTCACGGACCACGGGATTCACCGACGTGGCACACCGGCCACATGGCGCCACGCGGGCGTGAGGTGGCGGCCACGTGGCCGTCCACGCGGGCACATCCGGCCACGCGGGCGCACGCGCAGCCGCACCAAGAGATGGCCGGCCAGCGGCCTGCGCGGTGACCGCGGCGCGGAAGGGCGGCGAATGAGGGAGGGCGGCGCTACGGCAGCAGCGATGGCGGTTTGGGCGGCCGGCGGCGGCAGTGGGGCTTGGAGGCGGCGGCGGTTAGGCGCGGGGCGGCCGGGAAGAGGAGTAGAGGGGCGGTGGGAGGCGGTGGTGAGGGAGGCCGAGGGGAGGCGGTATTTATAGGCAAGGGGAGGAGGGGCGGCCGGATTTTTGAAGCTTCGTCGGAGTTAATGCAAACCGCGATTAAAGAAAATAAAAGAGGGGAAACGGCCGGCGGATTAGGGGGAATTGATGGGGCTTCCGTTTCCATACTTCAATCGGGAATTAACACGAAGAAAATGGCCGAAATCAAAGCTTGATTTTCGGTTTAATGGAGGTGGAGAGAGAGGGTGGGAGGAGGAAGAAGGTGAGGTTGAAGAAGGATATGACATATGGGTCCTATGTGTCATAGAGAGTAAGAGTTATTGAAGGGGTACGGGCCGTCGGATTTGCGACACGTGGCAAGTGAGTGAATGATGGCCTTTAGATTTTATGAAGGGGTAAATTGTGGTGGATGGCTAGGATTAAAACGTGGAGAGAGGTGGATTTAATCTGAGAGCGACACGTTGCGGGATAGGATTAATTTGATTTTTATTTTCGGAATAAATTTCAGCAATTACTATAAACTTTATAAACACTTCGAAAAATAATATTAATGTTTAAAAAAATTCCAAAAAAATCATAAAATATTCCTGGAAGCATTTTAGACATAGGAAAAATATTTTTACTTTCAGATTTGAATTTTTATAATTTTATAAAATACTTTTTAACTTTGGAATTTGACTTTAAATTTTAGAAAATTCTCAAAAATTACATAAAAATTTAGGGAAGGCTAGGAAAAATAAAATAAACCCTTTTTGGCTTTAATAAAAATTTTAAAATACATTTTCTTGCTTTAAATTTTGAAATAAAATCCAGATAAATCCAAATAAGATCTAAATACATTAAAATAATTAATTTTAAAATAAAATTTTTCAAAAAGCGAAAATTTGGGATGTGACACCTAGGTTAGGCTAGGCCGGGGGCTTAGATTCAGATCGAGTTTATTCTAGGATGGGTTTAAGGTATCCTGAGTTTGACCATATTAGGTTGGGAATAAACGAACATGTTCTTCTCATATTGTGTGCAATTAAACTCTTTTTCAATTTTCTTATTTGGATAATGATATTTTTATGCTTCATATCCTTCCATATGCTATTGAAAAAAAATAAAAACACAAATTTAACTTTATAAATTATAATTATATACTAGAAATTCTATTTTATGACCATTGGATACAAATATACCTGAAAATAACACTTACACATGATATTTATAAAAGTCGTCATTCTGAATCCTCCACAAGCTTCTAAGTAATAGAACACCTACCACTTCGATTAAACATGGAAGTAAGTTAGCTGTAATTGTTGCACTTACATGGACAAGGCTAGGTGGGAAATAGTGAGAAAAATAGAGTAACTCTTTATACTTTGCACATCATTCTCTATATAAACATATAAACAACATCACATACACCAGCCATCCATTTCTTCTTTAAACAATCCAAATTCCCAATTACAAGGTAACCATTTCTAGCCAATTGAAATGAAGAGTTAGGACCAAGCTCATCTTTTCTACAAAATTTGCACTGTAAGATAAGAAACCAAATCTAACAATAGAATTAAAAAAACAAGTGACACGGTTCTTTAAAAATGTTCTAGAAGATTGAACAAATGCATTAGGTTAGTATTCTAAGAAGAATTAGAAACATAATATTGGCATGATATGAAATATTTGAATATGACATAGGTATATGGGCACATAAGCAATTTTTTAGAATTAAGATGGTTTAGCGCTTCTAGAGATCGCATGATACGTGTAAATATTTTTTTTCTATGTCGAGCTTCAATTTTTCCAAATGACAAAAATCCCATGTTATCTGTAGATAAGATGAAGTGAGAGGGAATCTTGTGTCATCATTACCATGTCTTGATATTATCACTATGTCATTTTTATCGTGAATATTTAATCTAATTGTTTGAAAATAACTTGTACATGTTTCGATTATCAAGTTGGACAAAATGCATAATAAAACCAACCCATTTTGAAAGCGGCAATTTTTCCCAATTCCTATAGAAATTATGTGCAAAACTCATGTGAAATCTCTACGTCTCAAGCAAAGATTTAATGAGAAGGAAATAACAGAATACACCATCATTAAAATGAGGAAAAATTATATTAAAATGTACCAAAATTAATTAATTGTCAGGATCCAAGATTGTTAAATTCTAAATCTACATGTGTTTATTATGCTAGTCCCATGATTAGCAGTTAGCACGCACATTCAACAACATTCATATCATATCTATACACGAATAAATAAAATAGAGTAATACAATATAAATAAACAGCCTCAATTAAGTCATATGCGACCAAGTTTACAATATATGTGTTGACTGGCTAAATATTTCACATAGCATAAAAGTTTGTAGCACAAAAATGATAAAAGAGGCATAAAAAGCAAGCAAGAATGCCTCAGCCCTATCAGATCCCGAAGCAACACCTCTGGATACTCTATGTAAATCGCACTAGTCCAGGAAAAGCTAGTGCACATAGTGGTAACAGGGATACATATCATGCATAACAACAACATTATTAAATAAAGAGTACAAGCCTTATAGCCAAGTTTTGCATCATCACTGCTCATTGCCCAAAAGTAAAGGTAAATAACAGCGAAAACAAAGTAAATAAAGCTGTGAAGCCAACAGCCTGCCCATAGGCAAACGATAGTAAAACAGGGCCTACTCTCCTGATCCTCACCGTAGTCAAAATTGTCCTCCTTTGAGCAATGGAATTAAGCAAGGGTGAACACATAAAATATACTCCGCAAGTTACACGGGAAAGTGCATTATTAATGTAAAGGCAACAAGTGATGGCATATAGGGTTATTTGAGCGTAGAGTAGAATTTAAAGAAATATAGTAAATAGATATGAAATTATTGAATTTAATACAATAAGTAAAAATAGTAATGTCAATATTTTAATATCGATCTTATGTATGATTTGTTTGGATTCGGGAAAACTCTTAGAAGACTTGGTGTATGCGGCTACAAAGTAGAGACACGGAAAACTTTATCCTAATTCAGACCTTCTCCAAAGAGAATAACAACCCTACGTCCAGTATGATTGCTAGTTACTAGAAAAATGATTACAGCAAAGAGTTACACAAATGGCTAGTGCTATCTTGCGTGAATGATTCACTGAATTGTCCTCCTCTCTCCCTTTGATGTTAACCTTTTAAATAGCCGGTGAAGCGATGGCAGTTGTCCTGCGCCGGAAGACGCCTTGACACTTTGGATAATAACGACCTGACAGAAGTTACTATAAGAGGCAGTTCACCATGAAGCAGTTGTTTTTAGAGAGAGAGATCATGTGCCGTTAATGGACTAACACACGTTCTAACCGTCTTGTTAGGCGAACCAACAATGTAGTTCATTGTCATAAATAAGACGGTTGGAGATGGACTTGTCATAGGAATTCCCATGACCACAGAGTGGTCGTAGTAAGACTTACGACTATAAGGTCATAGAAAGATTTACGACCATGAGATAGTCGTAGTAAGACTTAAGAATATGTGGTCGTAGAAGGACTTACAACTATATGGATAGTCGCAATAGGACTTATGACTATATAGCCGTAGAAGGTCTTACGACTATATAGTCGTGGAAGTGCTTATGATCATTCTACCATATTTACATCTTATTGATAAAGGGTATATTCAAGGAATATAATGACATAATAATTTGAGGATTATTCTATCCTCGTCATCTAGCTCTCCAATTTCAAGCGAAAATAACTTATTTGACTAAGCATGGTCGTAGATAAAGAGCAGTCATAAGTAAAGACCTTCTTGACCCTTATCGACTAGGAATTGGTTTAGTCGACTTGGTAATTTTACTTGAGTTGTGAAGATAGAAAGACATCGGATAGAGAAAATACAATCGATTCCCCTCGAGCTGTCCATTGAATCAGTTCCCAAAGCAAACATTCGATTCTCGAAGCAAAATTTAGTTCCTGAGATAAGTTCCCGGGGGTGACTTTTGGTTTTCACTTTCCCCATTTGCTCCAACTTGTTCGAGCTCTCCGCCTCCAATCAATCTCCAATCTCGCACAAATATCTTCCAATCTCTCGAAAGATTGACGAAGTCTTCTTCGACCTGAGCTAAATCGGAGATGGATCATGCCAAGACGAAGGCATTGGAGACTGCGGAGAAGATTCTATCGTGGAAATTCATTAGATGGATCAAAGCCACTGGGTAACGCTGGCCATCTGGACAGATTAGAGAGATTCTAGTCTTCCAGGCATACTGTGAGTGTGGCCTCCGTCTTCCTACTCATCCCTTCTTGATGGCTGTTCTCGAGTATTTTAGGGTCGAGTTGGTGAACTTGGTTCCCAATTTGATCATGATGCTCGGCGTCTTCGTATACCTCTGTGAGGCATATCTGGGTATCCTAGCAGATCTCAAGCTCTTTCGGTTCTATTACAAGATGAGCCGGCAAGCGGGGATTGCTTGAAGTTGCAGATTGAAGCTCCACAATAAGAAGACAGAGCTTTATATCCCTATGTTC
This sequence comes from Dendrocalamus sinicus, assembly GCA_036346575.1. NCBI lineage: Eukaryota > Viridiplantae > Streptophyta > Magnoliopsida > Poales > Poaceae > Dendrocalamus > Dendrocalamus sinicus. The sequence continues at coordinate 6,838,709 of CM070646.1, read as the reverse complement.
ACCCATTCTTCATGCCGGGGTGGAACAAGAGGTGGTTCTACTGGGAAACGACCAGTGAAGATAGCCTCTCCTTTATCGAGAAGGCCGTGGAGAAGAATAGTCTTTGGAACTCAGCCTTAAAAACGTTACAAGAATAGCCATCAAGGAGCTAAGGGACAAAGGGCTTACGAGCTGGTGTGTGGTGAAGGACTTCATTACACGTCTCATTAGTCCGTTGAAACGTCGAGCACATCCCATGTGGATGTACTTGGGAGTCTCGGATTCAACCCAGGACTACGAGAACGGTAAGTGATATTAGTACTTGTATTTGTATCTAGGTTTCATTTTCTGAATACTTCTTATCGACTACCATGTTTATCTGTACAGACCTAGATTGGATGAAATCAATTCTCGAGTCAAGGTTATTTGTGAGAAGGCTCCATCGCTTGAGGTGAAGGCTCCTCGTATCTTGGTGGACATTTCTGCCGAGGAGATGGAAGGACGCATGTGCCCCACAGATGCCCCATGTATGCCCTAAAAGAGTTTTAATCCTTCTTTCTGTGATATGCATCGGATGAGAACTCCCTGAGTACCCCTTTTATAGAGTACTCTGTGGACCAAGGTATACATCTTGGCATTGCGAGCAAGATGATTTGCTACGGCATCGTCGTCTGGTATCGAACCCTTCTGAAGGTAGTCGTAGATGGGGGCCATCCACGTCTCTTCGTACTCTAGAGAGATTGTCTCATTCGGGATTGTCTCCGGTACTTTGACCAAAGACGGCTTCTGGAATTGTTCTAAGAAGACCCTCAGCAGTACTTATAATCGGGAAGAAGCTATCTGAGCCAACTGGTCTGCAAGAAAGTTATCTTTTCGAGGGATATACTGTAACTCAAAACCAAAAAAATGCTTTTCAAGCTTGTGTACTTTTGACAAGTACTAAGACATGGTCGTACTCGAGCATTGATACTCTTTTCCGACTTGAATCACAACTAGCTAAGAGTCTCCTCTCATGAGTAGTCATCAAATCCCAAGCACTTTAGCGCCTGGTATGCCAGCCTACAAACCTTCATACTAAGCAACATTGTTAGTCGCCAGAAAGAGCAATTGGATAGCACACTTTAAGGTCTCTTCCACGGGGCATTCTAGGACCACCCCTGTAATAGCCCAGCTGTTTATTTCAATTTTTTTTGAGTGAAAAAAATTATTAAACTAAATTAATTTGGTTATAAAAATAAGTGTTTTGGTGCCTAACTTTTTAAATTTTGAATTGCCCTGATTTTCTGTTTTAGAAAGACTTCATTTGAAAAGTAATTTAAGTAAAAACATAGAAATATTATTAAATAAGATGATATTTTGATTTTTTTTATAAAAATCCTATTTCAAATTAAGTATTTGGATTTATTTGGCTTTTATTTGGTTTTCTGGTTTTTTGGGAGTCTAAAATCTATTTTGAAATTAAAAAGAATTTTAAGTATAAAAATATAATACCAATATAAGTGACCCATCGAAGTACATCATCCACAAGTTGTGGGAATTATACTGTTGGGGATCCTGAACAGGTTCAGGATTTGTCCATTCAACGACAAAGTCTGCAAAGATCTAGGATTTAATTTCCATTCAGGACACAAAATAGAGGTCGAACGTCCCAAGTTCGACCGACCATTTGGCCATGCATCTCGCTATTTCCTTATTTTAGAGGATCTCTCCTAAAAGAAACTCAGACGACACAATTATCTTGTGCACCTAAAAATAATGTCTCAACTTCCTTACAGCCATGAAGAGGGCATAGAGATGTTTTTTGGACCTGAGTGTAGCGCTCCTTAGGACCGTGTAAAACTTCACTTACATAGTATACTAGTCTTTGAACACCCTCGCGCTCAGCAACCAGTACAACACTTACTGCATGTGGCGTGGTGGATAGATACACTAGGAGTGCCTCGCCTGTTTTTGGAGAAACTAGGACAGGAGAACTCATAAGATATCTCTTGATATCCTCGAAAGCGTCATTGGCCTCTTTTGACCACTTGAACCCTCATGTTTTCTCAAAAGCTTAAAGAAATCAAGACCTTTTTTCACCTAGTCGTGTGATGAAACGACTTAAAACTACCATGCACCCAGTGAGTTTTTGGACCCCTTTCTTGATCAGAGGGCGCATCTGTTCGATGGCCTTGATCTTCTCAGGATTAGCTTCGATACTTCTTGCCAAAACAAGGAATCCGAGCAGTTTTTCTGAGGAAACTCTGAACACATACTTTTGAGGATTGAGTTTCATGTAATGCTTTCTCAGATTGTTAAAGGTCTCCTACAGGTCTAAAATGTAATTAAGCCGTTTGATACTTTTGACGACCATATCATCGACATAGACTTCCAAGTTTTGACCTATTTGATTTATGAAGGTTCATTGTGTCAAACATTGAAAAGTTGGACCAGTGTTTTTCAAACTGAATGACATTTTGACATAGCAAAATACTCCAAATGGAGTGATAAACATGGTCTTCTCTTTATCTTCTGAAGACATACTAATCTGGTGATAATCAGAGTGTGCATCTAGAAAACTTAACATTTCACATCCAGTAGTATAATCTACCAATTGATCAATACGAGAAAGTAGAAAGTCATCTTTTGGACAAGCTTTATTTAAATCAGTATAGTCTATACATATACGCCACATACCATTAGACTTTTTTTTACCATTACAGGATTAGCCAACCACTCTGAGTGATTGACTTCTCTTATAAAGCCTACTTTCAGTAGCTTGTCTAATTCTGACTTGATAGCTTCTTGTCGATCTGGTGTGAATCTCCATAATTTTTGTTTTACGGGCTTTTTATTAGGCCGTAGAGCTAGCCTGTGCTCGATCACTTCCCTAGGGACCCTAGGCATATCGGATGGTTGCCACACGAATGCATTGCGTTTGCCCAGAGGAAAGCAATGAGGGCAACTTCCTATGCCAGGTCAGATGTGACCCCGATACGAACTGTCTGTGAAATTGTGTGGGGGCAATGCCGTGGGACTCGAACACTTAGGGATAGACCCATTGTCACACTACAAGCCCTCATCATGGTTGGATTGACCCTTGCTGCTTGGTTGAGATGAGTACTCTGTTGGGTGTACTGCTATGGGGATTTTGATCCCTCATCAGTCTTTCCGATGGCGTCATCTCTAGGATCCCCAGAGGAATCTCTAGGGAGACATTCACTATCGAAAGCAAGCAAGACCTGCTCGTAGTCATAATAGCCCTCCATGTCGATACTCGTGTAGTCGGCCAAGTTGAATCAGTTCTCCTCATTCCATTCATCTACCATGAGGACATCAGGAGGAAAAAGAGAAACTTGCAAACAAGGAAATTACCAGAGTCTTGGAAGAAGAATCCCCACAGATGGCACCAACTGTCGATGTTTTAATATCGATCTTATGTATGATTTGTTTGGATTTGGAAAAACTCTTAGAAGACTCAGCGTATGCGGCTGCAAAGTAGAGACACGAGAAACTTTATCCTGGTTTGGGCCTTCTCCTATGAGAATGACAACCCTACGTCCAGCATGATTGCTAGTTGCTAGAAATTGGATTACAACAGAAAGTTACATGAATGGCTAGTGCTATCTTGCATGAATGATTCACTGAATTGTTCTCCCATCTCCCTTTGGCGTTAACCTTTAAATAGTTGGTGAAGCAATGGCAATTGTCCCACGCTGGAAGACGCCTTGACGCTAAAGACGATAACCGCCTGATGGAAGTTACTGTAAGAGGTAGTTCACCGTGAAGTGGTTGTTATCAGAAAGAGATTGTGTGCGGTTAGTGGACTAATGCGCGTTCTAACCGCCTTGTTAGATGAACCGACAATGTAGTTCATCATCATCAATAAGACGGTTGGAGATAGACTTGTCGTAGGAATTCCCATGACCATAGAGTGGTCGCAGTAAGACTTGCGACTACATAGTCATAGAAAGATTTACGACCATGAGATAGTCGCAGTAAGACCTACAACTATGTGGTCGTAGAAGGACTTACGACTATATAGGTATTCGCAGTAGGACTTACGACTATGTGGCCGTAGAAGGTCTTACGGCTATATGGTCATAGAAATGCTTACGACTATTTTGCCATATTTACCTCTTATCGATAAAGGGTATATTCAAGGAATATAATGACGTAATAATTTGAGAATTATTCTATCCTTATCAAGTAATATAAATAATTTAGTGCTATTAGTGCAGGCACTGACCTGACATTAACCTAACTACGGGTATCCACCCAAACCATCTTTCTCAAAAAGGTTCCAACAATTCTACTTAAACCAGTTTTTGAAAATAAAGTCTAATACATGAAAAACTTTACTCAGTATGCCTATGACCTTGGACACGGCTATCCGGGATAGTTTATACACTTTGCAGAGGTGGTGCAACTTTACCTATAAGATATATATAATTAACTCATAATGTCGGCCACTACCCGCTTCCATAGGTGTGCGACAAAGTAATCATAATAAGGCTTTTACAATGCAAAGCCATCAACTTGGCTATACATCCACTAAGATTTCACCCCCAATAAAGAATACACTAAATAGAGGCCCCTCTTATGCCATGTAAGACTTTTCGCAGTCTATTGGATCGCGAAGCAATGCCTCTAGATTGTATGTGTAAATTGCACTAGTCTAGGAAAATCTAGTGCACACAGTGGTAATAGGGATGCATATCATGCATAACGATAACTTTATTAAATAAAGAGTACATGCCTTATAGCCAAGTTTTACATCATCACTGCTCATTGGCTAAAAGTAAAGGTAAATAATAGCGGAAACAAAGTAAATAAAGTGGTGAAGACAAAAACCTGCTTACAAGCAAACGACAGTAAGACACGACTTACTAGTTCTAATCCTCACCGTAGTCAAAGTTGTTGTCCTTTGAGCAATAGAATTAAGTAAGGGTGAGCACATAAAATATACTTCGTAAGTTACACGAAAAATACATTATTAATGTAAGGGCAACAAGTGATGGCATATAAGGTTATTTGAGCATAAAGCAGAATTTAAAGATATATAGTAAGTAGATAGAAAATTCCTAAATTTAATTCGTTCACACAAGTGCTCACGTTAGAGGCAAAAACCATAAACCACAGCCAAAAAGAACCCACCCCTTGTGTGCTGATATGAAATGTTTGAGGGGCCAATGTACAAAATGTGGAGGGGTTCGGTGTCCCACATCCTATCCCTCCATTTTAGATCTGACGCCCAGATGGACAGGAAACAATATGGCACCCCAAGCTTAAGGTGCTGTTTGGATTAGAGGAATTTCGAATAAAAGTATATGAATGTAAAATAGAAGAAAGTCACATGAATTTGATGTTTGGAATGGAGGATCGAGCAAACCAATTCGTATGGAATACTGTTGCCTACCCATGATTTCATGGGAAAATAAGCATCCACCTAAATCTCTTTGTAAACTTTCCTACGATTTGGGAAGCAAGCAAGAAGGGAGAAAGAGGGAGAGGAACCTACCTCGCACAGAACTCAATCTGGTCCACCGACTCTGTGGCCCCTTCATTTGCCCATCATGCATGACCCACGTGCTTGATGTTGCTACTATCGCTGCCCTAGCCCGCATGGCCCTCCTAAGTCGGATCACGGCTGTCGCCACCTCATGGCCCTCCCGAGCAGACCACCCTTGGCTCCCGAGCCTTCAGGTCTGCCACCGCTGCCACGCTTAGTCCGCATGGCCCTCCCAACAAGCCCCATCGCCGCCCTACTTGAAGGGCCCACCACAGCTGTTGCCTCCTTAGGCCGCACAACCTTCCTAGCTAGCTTGCCGCTATCCAACCTGAGTCCACCGACCCTCTCGTGGAGATAGGACAAGAGCAGCTAGGAGAATGAGAGCAATAGGATAAGAGGTATGCATGTTAGTTACAGAACGGTGGGACCTCTGATTTATTTGACCCACCTGTCAGTGAGTCTAAATAGAGATACCTTAGTATTAGTGTTTTTATATCATTCCTATATGTTCTTATTCCTGTGTTATATCACTCCTACGTTTTTTCTGTGTTCCAAACACATTTTTCTGTATTTTTCATTTCTCTATTTTGCCACTGTGTTCCTATACATTTTCTGTATTTTTTTTCCATTCCTCTGTTTTCTATTCTACGTTCCAAACACTTGTCGTACTTCTATTCGGTTGTAAGTTACGATAGATGCTTTCTTTTTTTTGCCGCCATCAGAACAAGTACAATTTTCAATTTTGATACATTTCGCAAGCATGCATGCACAATACTATCTTGTCCTTCCATCGGACAAAGAACGGTCAAGATCATTATATGTACGGTTAGATCAACCGACTCGCACGCGCGCAGAACTCAACTCGTAGTTGTGCTGCTTTCACCCACGTGTGCGTACACACGCGGGGCGCCAGTTGCCACAACGGGTCCGTCCAAAATCAGATCCAACCGCAGCGATTCACTACAAGAAATTTGAGCATAGGTGATGATATGTATTTGTCACAAAATCATGGATTTTTGTCATAAAAGCATAATAGTGACGATTTTCTTGCGTCACGCGGATCGTCACAGATTCTGCGTCATAGAATGTTCTTAGTGACGATCATTGGGAAATCGTCATAAAATAGTACACATTTATGACGAATAACAGATCATCATACAATAATATTTATGACGATTTACTTAGTGTCATAAAATATTTTCTATGACGATATGACAATCATTTTCGTCATGACATGTGGTCCAGGACGTGTAATTTATGATGAAATTATTCATCATGAATATATTTGCAACGTCACAAAATTTAATCCAGACATACATGAATGACAAAAAAAACGTCATGAACAATAGCATAATTCTCCAGATAATCACCATAGAATTGTTCCATCAAAACATATAGAATTAATTGATATTTATCCAATACATGCCATTACAATCATTGGTTCAACATAAAAGTGATCACCATAGACACAGTTCCATCACAAAACCATATTAGCCAAATGTCACTAGCAGTAACAAGTATGTCTTGTCAGAAGGCATATTGCTACCATACTAACTGACCTATGTATATTACTAACTGACCTGGACCACATTGACATACAAATTTTTAAGCGAAGATCCTATTGAACTTGGAAGGCTCCCTGAAAGGCTATTATTCCCGAGAAACTCAAATCCCTGTAACAGTAAAAATGAGAAGAAGGGAAAGAGGTCATCAAACAATGTATAATCCATAGAAATGCATTTAAGATTTTGCACAAAAGACATTTGACTGTAGTTTATTGAAGAAATAAAACGCTTACAGTAAGTTTAAACTCGCAAAATTCGAAAAGTTTATTGATGCAAGACTATCAGATATCCTGCAGTTCCTCAAAACCCTGCAAAGAAACATGTTACATCCTTTTAGAATTTATCAACTTGGTTGAACTACATCAAACTTTGAGCTGCAATCTGGTATTTGCCCAGTGAAATCATTATCTGATGCCCACCTGAACACAGAAAAGAATAGCACATACGATTGAATGGCATGAAACATTAATGTCAACAGCACATATATTAATTATAGGCATACAGTGTTTTCATTCTTGTAAGCTTGGAAAATGATGATGGCAGTGGACCACTTAAGCCAGCACTGTCAATGTACCTGCAATTGATTGATACAAAAACAACACACATTAGGCATGGAGCCGACCAGTCCAAGCCAAATGGAAAACATGGTTTGCTAGAAGAAAAAGGATGAAGTCCCCAAAAATTAGTCTATGGCGTACAGTTGCTCAAGTTTGGTCAGGTTCCCTAATTCCGAAGGAAGGGAGCCACTAAAATTGTTTGAGCTAAAGCTCCTGCAAATACACCACAAAATCCATGTTAGCCGTACAAAATTGTCGACTGGAATTTCTATATATGGGAAGCATGAGCACTGTCATCGTAGTTACCCTTCATCGTAGTTACCCTTCATAGTACTTTCATTCACAATTTTGTACTCTGTTACTGAATAGTTCAAACTTGATGTTGTTAGCACGCATTCTCAATTTAAACCATGATTATTATACAATTGAATATATTAAGGGCGAGGGTGCAAAAGATAAATGGAGACTTATGGCCTTTTTTCATGACTAAAAATTTAGTAGAGATTTCAGGTGAAATAGGGTCATGAAATTATGAAAATATATATCTTACAGAGATACAAGATTCGTAAGGTTCCCGAGCTCCTTTGGAACAGGTCAGTTAGTAATATACACAGAAGTGGTTCAGTGGTTAATCTGATACATTTCTAACAGGCACTTTGATCTAACACAGAAGTGACTAATTCTATCTTAGACGGCTTAAGTGCATTCAACATATTCAAGAAGAGGATCTAACCTGTAATGTCCCCATAGAAGCAGTGCACACTCAGCATTAATTAGCATGTCTAGCAGAGAAGATGTGTCTGCAAAACATAAGATTAATTACAAAACTATAACAGACGCTAGATACACTCATTTACCTATAGTGTCCTGCTCCCAAATGGCATTGACAAATTATGCATAATCCTTCGCCTGCCTCGCCGCTGCCGCCGCCGCCTCTGTTTCCATCTCCGGCAGCGCCGTCGCTTCCGGCCTCTGGTGGCGGATCTGGGGGCGGAGGAGGCCGGTGGCCGGGTGGGGGCGGAGGAGGAGGAGGAGGCGGCGCATCTGGGGGCGGAGGAGGAGGCCGGTGGCCGGGTGGGGGCGGAGGAGGAGGAGGCGGCGGATCTGGGGGCGGAGGAGGCCGGCGGCCGGTGGGGGCGGAGGAGGAGGAGGCGGCGGCGGATCTGGGGGCGGAGGAGGCCGGCGGCCGGGTGGTGGCGGAGGAGGCGGTGGTGAACGAGCAGGCAGCGGCGGCGCCTCGGGAGGAGGAGGTGGCGGGCGGTCGGGAGGAGAGCGAGGGCAGCGAGACGAGTGGGGGCGGAGACGCGGTGATGGGCCTCACGAGTCACGGGTAGGGGCGGCGGGGAGTTATCTGGGAGAGATAGGAAGTTGTGACTTTATACCTAGGGTTTACTTCACAATGGCCTCATTCGCCCTAACTCTTTTTTGACAATACTTTTTTCGTCATCCAAAAAATCGTCACGAATAATAATTTCTTTGATGACGAATATAAACAATCATCATGGTTTTCTGTATATTCTGTGACAAATATTTGTTTTCGTCACAAAACTAGGCGTCGAAGGTACCGTCCCGCATATTAATGACGAAATCACTTGAATCGTCATGGAATGATAGCTAATCTATGACATTTTCGTTTCTCATCATAACTATATTCGTCACTGATACTCAAATTTCTTGTAGTGTCAAGCGCGCCCTCCTCAATGCAACCGCCCTGCCGCCAGGTAAGCGCGCGCGCGCGTGTGAACACGTTCGGCCTCCTACGGGCGCTCCAAACCGTCGCGTCCGAACGCTTCGAACTGACGCCCTTTCGCGCCGTATTTATACCCCTTCTCCCCCGTCCCTGTCCGGTGCCAGGAGTCGCGCCACTAGCTCACCACTCAACACACATACTTTCCACCAGCCTCCTCCGTGCCCCCGTCAATCCCGGCGTCGACGCTTCGTCCTCCCCTCCCACACAGCAGCCGCCCGGCCGGCCACTATCCTACGACGCCGAGTTACCTTACCTTCGCCATGGATCCCAGGTACCCGCAGTTCGCCGCTCCGGAGAGCTCGCCTGTCGTCTCGGCGCCTGAGGCCGAGAACCTGCCCCCTGCTGCGGCCCCACCAGCACCGGCGCAAGCGCCTGTGCTGCAAGGCCCGCAGCAACTGCTTATGCCGGCAGCGGAAAGTAGCGAGGCTCCGCTCGCCGACGCTCCTCCGGCCGAGAGCCAGACGACGTTGCTAGAGGGCTTCGTGAACACGAGGGAGCTAACCGAAGAGGACATTGCTGCTATCTTTGAGAGCTTGGAACAGTCCGACACGGCGCAGGACGTCCCCGTGGACGACGAGCCTTTGTTCGAGCCGTTCAAAGCAAAAAATATGGATTGCACTGACTGCTCTGTGCTTAGAGAGGTAGCACACGCGCGTGGTACGTACGTGAGCATGTAAATACCATCTATATTTTGTGTAGTGGCCTGTACCACTAGACCCTCCTTAGTTTGTACTTACTAGACTGATCACACATATTGCTAGCTCCTTAATAAATCTGTTCAAATTGACGCATACATGCAGAGTCTCGCCAGATGAAAATCATGATCCACAGCTGCGACCCTGGGACCTATGATCACGCTGTAGTTGAGGTCACATACGCTGGGTTCGCTGGACAGGACCCAACAGTGCAACTCTATTATGTCGAGTAAGCGAGCTGCTCACTCACTACAGTTTTCGTCAGTTGTATATGTAGCATACAGCCATACACTCCCCCTAGCGCTCTTTAACTGCGTTGCCTTCTCGATTTTGTTTCAGGCTTTTCCAGCGGACGCACGAGTGGGTTGAAAGATTCATCGCGAATTTGCTCGACGGGATGCGGAGTGGCACTAGCGCGCAGATGGACGGTCTGAGCAGAATACTCGCATCACCAACACTACAGCGTAATTAACGACCGATTGAATCATATCCATCTTGTTTGTCGATAAGCATAATGATAACACTTTGCGACTAAACAATACTTCAAGCGCCATTATCACTTTTAATGGTATTGTGTTTACAAACGTGTGTGCATGCAGGCGCTGCCGCACCACCGACGGCGACGCGGCTGCCTGCTGGAAACCCTGCCTTGGCCGGTAATGTATCGTCTCCTCCAGCACCGGCGATCCTTGCGTCAAGCGCCAGTACCGCGGGTGGAAAGAGCAAGCAAGCACAGCAAAGAGATCGAGTGGCGAAAATGTCCATCGAGGAGGCCGCACCATACCTTCACATGCGAAAAGCCGATGCCGCAAAAAATCTCCGGATCTCCTCCACAACTTTAATGCGCATATGTCGAAAGCACAAACTCTTCCGCTGGCCGGCTCGTAGGGTATGCGAAAATTTTTGTTCATGAATGTAATGTATGATTAGTCATGCGCACTCGATACTTAGACATATTTCGCGTGTGATGATTGTCTTTTCGCTGCAGGTTCAGTCGCTGAACAAGCAGATACAGAAGCTTGAGGAGAAAGCAATGAAAGAACAAAAATTGCTCAAAATTAAGGATAAAATAGATGAGAAGAAAGCTGAAAGGGCCAGAATTTACGCCAAACTCAAGAAACTAATAATAGACATCGTCGATGAATTTACCTCTCCAGGAGGTGGCCACAATGACGGTCCTCCCTCTCCGCATGGCGGCAACACCGACGCTCTTCCTGTCAACTAGGCAGGCTAGATACATATGCGTGCGTGTCATGCTGCAGCGCTGCTATGTACGTACTAGCCGAATAGAATGTTGGCAATACGTACAACTACATGTTCCATTCATTGCTGTATTGATGTGCTTGTTATTTGGAATTGTCTAATATTCAAGTCATTGAAATTTTATTGCGTTTCAGTCCCATGTTTTTTACAATATATCTTGTTTAGTTTTGTGCATATTAGTGGTCAAAATTTAAAAAAACTGACTAGATGCATTTTATACCTAGAGAAAATTATGTGAGTAAACGAGCGGCTCACTCCTACAGCTGCTTCATCAGCTTGATTAGAAAAATGATTACGCGGCTGCAGGCTTCAGTTTCCAATTTACTTTAGTTCTGGTCTTGTACACGTGCTCGAATCGACGAGCTGTGTAGAATATTAGCGACCAAATGGCGATGTTCAGTCTCAATCAGGGTTATGAACTTATGATAACCGACTGCAAAAATTTAGCAGGGCAGAGGCTGGTAACGCCGATAGAACCAATTATTGGTTAATTTCGGTCCAAAATTTTCAAAAAATTTTGAATTTTAAAAATCGACCGAAATTTGAAAAATATCGAGTTTTTGGGCTAAAAATTTCAAAGCAAATCGGTGTAAATCGGTATAACTTGGTGTAAATCTAAATTTAATCAAAATATTTGAGACCGGTACGATCTATTAGGAGTGTCCGATAGAACTGATTTTTTTCGAAAATCGGCTGGTTATCATAAACCTGGTCTCCATAGCCTAAATATTTGCATCACCAACAATACAACGTAAGTAACGATCAACTGGATTATCATAACCATGTATGTCAAGCAAAAACTGGACTGCAACTCTGCTAGAGCCATCATCACATTTTTAATACGAATTCTTTTATATACATATGTGCATGCAGCCGATGCCGCACCAACCACGGCGTCGCCGCTAGCTGCCTGCCGGAAACCCCGGTTTCGCCGGCAATGTACCGCCTCCAGCACCGGCCTTGCGTCAAGCGCTTGTGCCGCGGGGGGAGAAACGCAAGCATGCGCAGCAAAGAGATCGAGTGGCGAAGATATCCATCGATGAGAAGTCTGCGGCCTTCACTTGCGGAAAGCCGATGCTGCAAAAAAGCTTCGAATTGAATCTCCCGCCCACGATTTTGATGTGCATGCGCCGAAAGCACAAACTCTTCCCCTTGCCGGCTGGCATGCAAAGTTATCTTTACTATATAAAAGAATGAGTTGGTGGTAGGTACGGCCTCCACTTCACTGCTCCTCAGAAATACTTTTCACCGACTTGTGGGCCACCTCCCGCTCTCCTCTCTCTGATCTCCCCCACCTCACGAAACCTCCGCCCAAACTGCTCTCTCCCCACCCCGAACCGCTCCGCCCTCGCCAAACTGCATCTCCGATCCGCCCTCGCCTCCTCCTCCCCCGTTCCTCCGCTTCGCCGCCGCCGCCTCCCCACCCCGTGTTGTCGCTGTCCTCCGCTTCCCCAAGTTCCAACTGCCCCGCGCCGCAGCCGCCTCCTTCCTCGCTCCTCCAAGCCGCCGTCGCCTCCTCCCCCCACCCCGAGCACGTCCTCCATTAGCCCATTCCACGATATCAATTTCCCCTCTCACCTCACGGGTCACCACCATGGCGGTGCCCTTCTCCGCCTCCCCGACCATCTCCACGGGGGCAGCTCTAGGCGTGGCCACGCACGGAACCGTCTCCCTTCTCTCCCTACGGATGTGCGTTGGCTTGCGATCCTACTATGCCACCACCGCACCGCGGGCGACGGGGACACCATCATCACGAGCGAGGCGGTGCTTTGCCGTGTCGGCGGCTTCGATGACAGAGGAGGGCACCGGTGTCGAGACGATGATCCCACCCGATGACCGCATCCCGGCCACCAACATCATCGGCTTCCTCGGCTCCGGCAAGGTCAGGCCCCAAAAAATCTCTAGCTTCTATGCCAGCGAATCCCGATAGTGTCGCCGCCAAACCCTCCGCCCTCTCCTCAACTCCTAGAAGCGATCCTTCTCTTCCCCATGCTGAAATCCCCAACTACCCTTACCTTCCACCACCGCCTCCCGTTCCCTTCCCCACCCTCACGTCCTTACTCCAATCACCATGGCCGCCTTCCGCTTCCACGCGCCACGGCCGCCTCTGCGCTCGCCTCCCGCTCCCCCGCCCCCTCCCCCACCCTCAAGCCCTTGCTCCTGTCGCCACGGCCGCCTGAGCGCCCTCCTCCCTCACGCCCTTACTCCAATCACCAAGGCCGCCCCCTCTTCTGCGCGCCTCGGCTGCCTCCGTGCCTGCCTCCCACTCCTCCGCCCTTACTCCTGTCGCCACGGCTGTCTGAGCGCCCTCCGCGTCCCTATCCCAGCCACCGCCGATGTTGTCAGATTTGCTGACTGAGCTGTTGAGGCGAGAGAAGGAGGGAAATATCATGCCTGATTCTGATATCTCTGCATTCATGAAGGCAAGAAATATGTCCTTGGTGAAGTTTTTTCATGATAACTAATCAGATTGAAGACTGTATACATTTCTGCTTATCTTAATTAGGCGTTTGCAATGGGAAGAAGCTAACATGGCCACTGAGTATATACTGAAGGTACAAGTGTCTCTTGAGTGACAAGGAGTGTAATTTTAGATTCAATGACGAAGTTATTATTTTGCATGTTACTTGTTGACTTGTAGATGTTAGGACTGGAGATATGCGCACACCATGGTAGGGGATGAGATCTTTGAGGGCATCTCAGTGGACAATGAAGCATATCACAACAGGTGAAAAGATAGAATTCCAACACCATCTCACTTCAAGAAGAATGGTCATTACTGGACAATGGTGTGATTGATTAATATTTTTACTTGGCTATGTGCCTATGTCCTGAGACCACTAATTAAGCATACCATCCATTTTTCACTTTATTCTACGAGCAGCAAAATATCCATTCACAGTAATTACTGGTTTGACTGAGCCAAGTATTCAAATTAGAAATTACATCAGCTGTTTGTTTGTTTAATTTCCCATGATTCCATCTGAATCAATATCAAACCATGAAGCTTTTTTCCCATTTAGTTACATTACTTAAACAAGTCAAGTCATAGCAGTATTCAAAACTGGACTTTTGTTGTGACTAACTTGTGCTTAGAAACGAGAAATAAAAAGACACAAATTTTTATTCATTCGGAAGCCAGCAGATAAGTTCATTACAACTGTAGAGTTGAATCAATTTCACTGTTTTGTTTTACTCGAGCGTGGGTCTAGCGGAGGCGCTGCGGTAGAGCTGCTAGGTGCAGCTTCCCTCTGAGCTCCTGCGCGAGGTGCTGGTGAGGATTGAGGAGTCAGAGGGCTGTGGCCATCCTGCAAGGATGTGGTGGCATGCAAGGGTGTCTGCCAGAGCTAGAAGGGAACCATGAAGGAGATTGTGCGTGTCCTAGAGGCGTTGGGGAAGCTCACGTTCCCTATCTCGCTCATGCAGGTTCGCGCTTTCAATCACTCTGATCGAGATGTTGCTAATTGCTAATGGCTGCTGTTAATTACGCTATTTTTTTCATTGCAATCTTGATGTTTAGGATCATTGTTCAAAGATTATTCATCAAGCCTTTCTGCTGGTCAGTAATTGCCGGATTAGTTTACTCGAGCGATGAAAGATGGTTATTGCACAACTCATACATTCTGTTGTAATTATTGCACAATTCTTGGGGTTCCTGTGGTTGCAACTTGAAACCGTGAACTATCCTTTTCATGGAAGGTGTCAACCATGGTGTCTGGGTTTTAAAAGGGGTCTCATATTGACAAACTTCTAATGTTGGATTACTGCTTGCTCATTCTTATAAACTCTTTAGTTTGGGACTAGAGAGGATTGTTGAGAAAAGAAACTTTGTCATTGTCAAATTATGTACCGAGGAAATAGTATTAAGTCAGATTTGCAAGTGCTACTTGATAAACCCTTTTCACTTTTAAGGTAGTGTTTGACAAGCTTAGCATGTAATTTGAGTGTCAAACGCCATTTCAGTAAGAATCCATCCCACTTCTGTGAATGTGTAACCTTTGGTTGTCAAATTTATTTTAATGTTATCTTAATAGTAAATTTAATGTTATATCCATAAATGTATATCCATAAATGTGCTCTCCGGCCACCACTGTCGTTATTTCCGCAAGCTGGGGCAGCCCAATCCTTACCATCCAGTCTGTTCGTTTCCACTTCACGGAAATTTCATATCTGTTTTCAGTTTCAACAACAAACTTTTGGGAGATCTTCCTCTGATCCTCTACAGGGACAAAAATTGGAAATTTTGTACATGATCTGTGTGCTCTGCCAGACAGATCATTTCATATGAATATGAGTATCATTTTCATAGTTTGGAAAAAATTGATCACTATACAGTTTTCCTGTTCTTAGAAGGGCCATGTTAATATGGACAAATGCTCTATTGATATAATTACAATCCCTATTCCCTAAAGGGCAAATCTTTAGTTAGATCTGGAGTATGATCATGGATAGGAGTAGGAACCAGCACGAATCTGATGTGACGATACTCCTGTTTCCTTCAATCACTGCAAATTTCTGTTTTCAACTTGCCTTTCCATTCTTCATGGTAGCTGCTTTGCAATACCTGAAGATAAATGAGGCACATATTGGTTGGTGAGTTTCTCTAAAGAAACAGTGCCAATCTGAATGACTGGAAAACTGGAAAAACAGTAGTAAAAACAAGGCATCTTGTTGCAGTTGCAGCCTGGTAATAATGTTATTGTCAACTGCTCCTACATTGGGGTTTTATTAAGGACAGGAATAGCTGACATGACATGACAGTCCTTTTTATCCTGCTTTTCCTTGGGTCACTTCTAAGACATAATCATGACACCAGGGGGAATAAATAAAAACAATAGGGCTAATTTACCACAATGTTCTTATTTGTTCTTTCTTCTTCCCTTGAGAAATTTTTGTTACAGATAGAGAAGTAAAGATAAGGTACTCCCTCTTATCCTTGGTTGGTGAAGGTTGTTTGCATCTGGGACTGGATCGCTGGAAGGCTTGTTCAGTCAGATCTTAGCACTGAAGTCTCCACTACAAGAACTTTTTGGAGTAATGTTTTACAGCATAACTTGAACAAAGTTGGTGAAGTGATCAATGATCACTGCGAAAGAATCAAATAAAGTTGTTGTGCACTGACAGAATAGATCTTTTTTTCTTTTAGTTCTCAGCACAAAAAGATTAGCAAATGTTTGGCAAAACAGGAGTCCTGCACTTTTGCAGTGCAGTTGACCACTGTATAAGCGGTGCTGCTGCAGTCCTGCTTGTTCTGAACACAATAAATCTGGGAAATGTGGATATGTTTTTCCTTTGCCCTTTTCACTGTCCCAGGCTGATCCTTTTGCGGAGCATGACATGTCATTGGAAGTCTGAAGATACAATGCATGATGCAGGATGAGATGAAAGGGGTGCCAAAATCTTTGTGTGAACTGTCATCGTACTATCGTTGCTTTGTCGGGCACAGGAGCACTTGGTTGGTGCAGGAGGTAGTACTGTAGTTGTGGCACTATGCATGACAAGAATGGTATACTGGGATGGTTAAAAATTGAGACTGTTTTAAGGAGTAGACAGGCTTTGGTTGGTCCATATAATTAGCCCTTTTTTAGCTTATAGTCCGTTTATTCCGACTTTGGTTTGAACGTGCTGGCATTTTAATTTTAGTTTTTAGTTTTTTGGCATTTTTTTCTTTACATTTTAAACTATGGCTTACGACCATGACCACGCACACGATCACGGCTTATGACCACGTCTTATGACCATGATCACGGCTTATATGACCACGCCTTATGACCACGATCATGCCTTACAACCACAGCCATGGCTTATATGAACACGCTCATGACCAGATCAGTGCACAGTTTGAGTCATGTGCTCCTTGACCGTACCACTGTACACGTCGGACTTGCGTAGTCCCGTGCTTGAGGAGGGAGCTGCAAATATAATTACAATGATTCGGGGGCTAAATTTGGTATTCGCGTGACAAATTATGCTAAATCTTACGTGTCTATGTCTGTTGAATGTTTTTATTCCGTAGCAACGCACAGGCACTTAACTAGTTAAGTAATAAAGTCGAGTCAAGTCGCTATGCTACCGACTTACCGACTAGCCTATTACTATATGCCGACTGCTTCTACTACTTGCTACCTTACACTGCTACACTACTACTTGCTGTTGCTACTGCTACAAGAGCAAACACAGAGTGAAGGGGCGAGATCAGGTAAAAAAGGATCTGAAAGGTGAGGGAAAAAGAGGGAAGAACCTGAAGGCGGCAGGTGATGCTTGCTGATGGCAGGGAGCCAAGGACGAGGGAGTCATCGCCATCAATAACCCCATCTGCAGCCCTACGTAGTTCCCTCTTGAGCTCCTCCTCCTCCTGCTACGTGACAAGAGCAGATCAGCAGAGTAGGGGAGGAAGGAGAGAAGGGTAGAGCAGGGAAGGAGAGAAGAGGGAGGAAGGAGAGAGGAGGGGGCTGCACTGACCACTGGAGGCAGAGGAGGCGGCGGTGGAGGCCGCTAGAGGTGGAGGCGGAGTAGCTTGGTTACCTGTCTAAAATGGAGCTTCGAGAGGTATGGCTCCCAGGATGACTGGTACCTGAACCCACCTGCCGGATCCCAACACCCACGGCGAGAGGGATCGAAGGGGCACATGCGTGTAGCACTGGGTAGGGTAGGGTTGGAGTCAGAGTTAGAGTCGGAGTGGGGGGAGACGAGACGACAGTCGAGGAGGAGGAGGAGGCAGCGGCAACTAGAGAAGATGGCGCAGCGATGACCACTGGAGGAGGCAGCCCGCTACTGCTACTGCTTCGCTCGCGTCATTGTGTGTGGCCACTCGCACGGGACGAGAACGAGACTCCAGAGAATGAGTATCTAGGGTTACTCCAGAGGATGAGAATGAGACATCGCATGTGGTGTGCAGTCTTCACTCTTATCCACTCGTTGGTATTTACTCTCAGTCGATCTGAGCCTCTCCTAGTGGGCTTCAAACTAAAATTGATCTGGTGGGCCACCTAGTCGGGCGGCTAAACATGGCCGGCTGGTTGCTGACTAGTCGTCCAGATACCCAACTAGTCACTCTAGTCGAGTCGGCCTCCCTAGTCATCCGTCATGTACCGACTCGATGACTAGTTGTGGATTAGTCACCTGATTAGTGGATGACTTAATAATATTGCTCGCAGGGCACAAACTTGATCATGTTGTAGCGCTGTTATGTACTAGTGAATATTCCATTCGTTAATGTGAGGGGTAAACATTTAACTGTACATATTTTATAAGGTGAAGTGGTCGAGAGAATATTGTTAAAATCGTATAACGTCAAAAGGGGAAATTCCATAAATATATATTCTACTCCAAAATTGTGCTTTGATGAAACAACATACTAAAAATTTTCTTTTATGACACCAGGTAGCAATTGCTTTATGGCACTAGGTAGCTTATAGTAGTGGAATTTTACACTTGGTTTATTTTACACCCCATCTAACAGAGAGATATGTGCCATTCAGTTTATTTTTGTAAGGTGTAATTTGACTTGCATTGTCTCCAAAATTGTATTTTAAACGCTAATTTCTCTTACTATGCTGTTAATAACTACAAAATATCATATGAAAATATTTTCAGATATGAATCTCATTATGTCACTAAAACTATATATTATTATACTAACTAGTGGAATTGCCCGTGCAATTTTGCGAAGCTAGATACTACAATACATATATTTAATATTTGAAATGAGAGTGGCTATGATATATATTTATGTGTTTTACATACATTTTTTTCACCATCCACTAATTATCATCCGAAAAGTGGGAATGGTGGAGAGTGAAAAAATGTTAGAGAAAAAATTAAAACCTTTTTAAATATATATTTGCAACTTTGTGCTTCATACCATTCGGTATTTCTTGTTAGTAATCAAAATATGTGAAGCGAATATATATTTTTTTGCAATTCAAGTGACTAAAATATGCATGGAAATATTAGTAGACACTACTACAGAAAACCGTATTACAGACGGTTCAGAAACGTCATCACAGACGATTTTCTGAACTGTCTGAATTTGTAGGTCAGTGATAATAGAAGGTTATCATAGATGATTTTCGAACCGTCTATGGTGTAAATATCACAGACGGTTTTTAAGTAAAAACTGTCTGTGATATATCAATATCACAGACGGTTTTTAGTTAAAAAAAACGTCTGTGATAGATGATAATCAAAGCGTTTTTAATTAAAAACCGTCTGTGATAGATGATAATCACAGACGATTTTTAATTAAAAACCATATGTGATTATAAGATATCACAGATGATTTTTACTTAAAAATCATCTGTGATATTGTTTTCTACCCCTAAACCTATTTCTGTTTATTGGCTAGCCTCAGGAAATGCTAACCATGCCCTCTGAAATAAGCAGATACACAATTAACAAATACAATATTACACATCCAATTAACAAATACAATATTTCACAAACATCCAATCCACATCGCACTTCATTTCACAAACATAAAGCATCCATTTCGCAAATGAATTAATTGAAATGAAATAAAGATCTGTTAACAAATATACAATTACAAAAGATGTACATTGCATTTGCACTTAGATGGTAACATTGCATTTTTTATTGCTCTATCACTCCGGAATCGGGCTCTCGCGAAAGGAACAGATCCATAATCAACAAACTTGTGAGGCTGAACAAGCTATACTTGGAAGGTGCATGATTGCCATTCAAGTATTGCTTGTTCAGCTGACAAGTTCGTTGATTATGGATCCGTTCCTTTCGCGAGAGCTCAATTCCGGAGTGATAAGAGAAATAAAAAAATCATGGTGCGCAGTGGAACTCTCCTTCTGGCTTTATGACTTGAGCCAGCAAAAAGTACGCTAACTCTCCTCGAATTCGTGAAAGGTCGAGCTGTTTCAATGCAGTTGACGGGATGGACGCAGCCTGTCGATAGGAATATCAATGTGCGTATATATGTAACGTGATAAGTATGAAGTAATTATGAGAATATTGACAAACCTTGGAATTGGGATCATCGAGGAGTAGTTCCATATGGTGGCAAACGTAGAAGCCACATGTGTTGCCCGGCGGCTGCTGGTGGCACTGCAAAAAATGGAATGTGTTAATTCAAGATGCATTACTACCAACTGTTGCATTAGATTAATTAATGTGTAATAGCGAATACCTTAAAATCTCGAGCATGTGTCAGGCCTTTGGCCCCTTGCTTTGAGACACCTCCCATTGCAATGTACATCACGAACGCCCTACGTGATTTGAAAAGGTTAACCTTAGTCATTCGGAAGGAAAAAAAGAGGACAATATAGGTATGTATGGAGAAAATGTACTTACCTATCGATTACTTAGGTGACAACTGTGAAGTCCATTTTATTCTTACTTAGGGAATCAAGGTAATATACCTTGTTCCATTTTATACAATTACTATTAAAACCCAATGATAGTTTTGATGGAAGGGCATAAGTACATATTCCTTATTGCGGTAACCCAGCAGTCCTGCTGCAATGTACCTCTCGACGACGGATGTATCCTCGTCGATGGTAGACTTGGCGACCAAGTGTGGGTCTAAGAAACCAACCGATGATGATTTCGATGATCTAGCTTTAATCAGCATGTGTCTATATATATACACACGAAAGCAACAAATTATATATGACATTTATCGGTATGACATGAACGGAGACTGTGATTGTACACTTACAGCGTCCAGCATCGAACGAGTGAGATGTCGAGAGCGTTGAGCGTGAAAAGATCGAATAAATCCTCAAAGGCGACCACGAAGACACAGTCTTGAAGACTGTGCTGTAAATCATCTGGCGCGAATTTGACAGTGATACTTGAGGTCCGTTCTCCCTCTTACTTATTGGACTGCTCCATATACCACTTGTGCAATTGCAGGCAACTATATGCTAGGGGTTGGAGGGCCTTTTGCTCGAGCAACGGCTGGCCAAGCACGAATTTGCGGGCCAATGGCAAGTACGGGATATCATCATTGATACTCCCAATAAGGTAAGTCCCAAAATATTGATCTCTTCTTCTAGGTGTTCTTCTCATGAGCCCTCAATTTACGTCCCTTTCCGAGGACAACATCTAAATCCTTAACCATATCATAAACCTCGTATCCCCTTAAATGCCTTGGAGCTGAACTGTCTTCCTTCTCTCCATCAAATTGTTTCTTCATCTTGCGGTATGGGTGAGCCCTCCGAAGGAACCGGCGGTGATGCATGTAGACGGTTTTGCGTGAGTGTTTCAGCCACACACTCTCAGTACCATCTAAACTGTGAGTACAAGCTTTGGCACCTTTTGTACTATAGCCCGATAGGTTACCAAGGGCAGGATAATCATTTATGGTGTAGAACAATAAGGAGCGCAGAGTGAAGTTCTCTCGTTTGTATACATCCCATACCTGTACCCCTTCGTTCTACAGTACTTTTAGATCTTCCACCAATGATGCTAGGAACACATTAATATCATTCCCAGATTGTTTTGGCCCTTGGATAAGTATCGACAACAAAATATACTTTCGCTTCATATACAACCAAGGAGTAAGGTTATAGATGCATAGAGTCTCGGGCCATGTGCTATGTCGGCTGCTCATGCTACTGAAAGGATTCATTCTATCTGTACTCAGCCCAAACCTTATATTCCTTGGTTCTACACTGAAGTCTGCAAAACTCCTATTGATGTTTCTCCACTGCGCGGAATCAGCAAGGTGTCTTAGCATTCCATCATTCTTGCGCTCCTCCGAGTGCCAACGCAGCAGTTTTGCCTCCTTTGGATTTGCAAAAAACCTTTTTAAATGGGGAATTATAAGAAAATACCATGCCACCTTAGCATGAGGTCCTTTCTTCGCCTCTATTCCCTCGCCATCATGTGATTGATTGTTACGTTTGTATCGGGATGCGTTGCACACCGGATATACACGCATGTTTGCATACTCTTTACGGTAGAGGATACAATCGTTCGGACATGCATGTATTCTTTCTACTTCCATTCCCAACGGACAAAGAACCTTCTTGGCTTTATACGTGGTTTTAGGCAACTCATTTCCCTCTGGAAGCATGTCTGCTAAAAGACCTAGCAGCGCCGTGAAACTCTTGTCGGACCAACCGTTGCTTGCCTTCAATTTCAACAGTTCAAGCACGGCCGACAACCTCGTGTACTTGCAGCACGTGAACAAAGGTTTCTCCGAGTCCTCCATCAAGCCCAGGAATTTAACATACTCTCTCTCATCATAGTTCTCTTCTACATCGCGAAGCATCTGATCTAGATTATCATCGTGCAACCTATCCGAATCCGAACCACAATCGACATCATCCGGCGGCATGTCATTCACTTCACCGGCAATGTCATTCGGCGGCATATCATTCACTTCACCGGCGATGTCATCCAGCGGCATATGATCATTCACTTCGCCATGACTGGTCCAACACGTATAACCCTTTTCGAAACCCCTCCGAATCAAGTGCGCTTCAGTTTGCCCTCGGTTTTTAAACATCTTTAAATTCTCGCAGTCAGTGCATGGACAGTACATATATTCCACCCCCTTATTCAACATATCCTCCTCGGCAGCTCTTGTAAAAGCAGACACGCCATTAATGTACTCTTCACTCACACGGCTCACGGCATACATCCAGCTTCGGTCCTACGTTACGTACATATATAACAACTTAGTATTAAAAATTAAATTAACTAATTATTACTACATATATACCAGTCACATGTATTGAGGCTTAATTTGCTAGCTCAATTCATATTATAAACACAACATCTATTATATAACCAACAATTTTGCAAACCATCTTCAATAACAATCACCAATTACTTAGATCTAAATTGTAATACAAAGAAAAAATAAATTTTATTACTAACCATATCTAGAGTAACTAGGAAAGTATGAATCTTCAAAACTCAATTTCTGCCTCCTCCCACCAAATTAACTGGCCTGAAATTGCCTAGCTTGCCTCCTGAGCAAAAGAGTACGCAGCAGCGGCTAGATCTGGATCGAAATGAAGACAGATGCGGTCTTAGCAGCGCAATAAATGCCTACTACTATTATCACAGACGGTTTTTAATTAAAAACTGTCTGTGAATTATCACAAACGGTTTTTTTTTTATTAAAAACCGTCTGTGATAACCAGCTTATCACAGACTGTCTTTTATTAAAAACCATGTCTGATAATCTGGGATTATCACAGACGGTTTTTAATATAGACCGTCTATGATACTCGTTTTCTCTGACTCCGCCAACACAGACGGTGTCCAAATTAAAACCATCTGTGTTACTGTCGGTCACAGACGGTTTTGTCAAACCGTCTGAATTAGCCGTCTAGTATTAGACTTTCTGTAGTAGAAGATTTAACAGAGAAATCAAACTGTAGAGGGAAAGGTTCAACACTCCTGCTTTTCCTTGTTATATACTTTCACATATGATACCCAGAGTTTTGAACCTTTATTTACTTACGATGACCATATGAATGTGCTTCTCTACTCTCTGCTTTAATTAGGATTTCGAAGCTTCTAGTGAAGTTGTATGGGGAGCTTCTAGCGCCAGCCAGCCAAACTCATTACTAAGTGCGTCTTTAGCACTTCCAAATGTGCATCCACTTTTGTGCCTAAAGTGGGATATACTGAAGAACTATATTAATAACAATGATAATGGCTAATATAGTTAAAATTATATTAGAATAAGCTGAAAACAATAAACAATTAAGCACAATGATTAAATATGACATCATCCAGTACAGATGACTTGGTTTATTTAAAACTAAAATTACAAATAGAAAACATGAACCAAGCTGATATAAAAATCGTTGCCATACATGCTCCAGATCCCTCTTGGATCTTGTTATTTGATTGTATACATCACCGTCCATAACAAACTTGCTGTTGCATCTTTTTGGAGTATATTCTTGATTAGTCATGCTGAGAGGACTGCCTTGTTGTATACGCTTTCAGTTTTTTATTGGCTAAAGAGCAGTCGATAAGCAAGACTACCCGGCCAAGTGACACATCCATAGCGCCGCTAGCTCCAACCGCTAGCGCCTCCGCATGACAACTTGTCCCTGTTAGAAAACAATACACTTTAGTAACTAATTTAAACCAATAAACAATTAAAAATGTAAATTTACAGATTGCAAATACATATATATTGCAGGTTCACAATAGATTATCAAACAACAAGAACCATAGCATGATAATCTTGCATATATCAGACAACAAATTGAGTAAAAATGACATTCAACTTATAGCGGGCGCTGGGATCAGTTGGAGGGTTACAGGAAGCAGTGATTAGTTGCGCGAAGCGCTTCCCAAAAACCTAATTTGCCCCTTCTCATGCAGGACTCGAGTGACGACGGTTTCGGAGACACTGCTCTTCCCATGCAGGTGCACGTTGACGCAAGAACAGAGAAATCATAAGCAACTAAGTGCAAAAGCAGTGAGAATGTGGGAAAGAGTAGAAGATGGTGCAATTTCCTGGTCACCACCTCTCTTTTAATAATGAACTAGTAATGACACATTATATTAAACACAATTTACCCTATAAGTAGCCGGGCCTAAAATCGTAGCACTATTCATGCGCACGCCGCACACAAACGGGCGATGCTTGGCAAGGTGAGGCGAGTGAGCGTGTGCGTGCAGTCTTCCTTTGCTTTTCTTTACCATAGCCATACCCACTCTTCCTTATAAACGGGTATGACTCTCTTTTGGTGAGCAATATGGGACTATTAGTCCCACCACTTGCCATGCATGTCTCAATTATCACAGACGATTATTAACACGAACCGTCTGTGATGTCTCAATTATCACAAACGGTTCATGTTAATAACCGTCTGTGAAAACATCACAGACGGTTGCTAGTATAAGCGATGCAGCATGCGGTTTATACGAGCGATTCGTATGAACCGCTCGTGATGTAGCTGTCTAGTATAGTCTCTTTTATAGTAGTGATGCAACCACTGGGTAGCATATGCATATAGTCATCTCTAAACCACACACCCATATCTAGCTTGGAAAGCTTGTATATGCAAATGGAGGGTAAACAATGATGTTTGGATGCCCACTAGGGTTTAGGTTTATCTGCTGTGTGGAATCTGTTTTGACTCAGTGGAAATCGGTCTAGAACAAGATGAACCATCATGAATCGGTCCTAAACCGGTCTAAATCAAGCTAGACTTGCAAGAATCAGGATCAACTCGGGTTAACACAGGCCAACTCAGGCTGGACTTAGTTCGACACTGATTTGGGTTTGGTTTGACTCAACGCGAAACGGTCTAGTTGGACTGCATGTGCACAGTACTGAGCACACCTTAGTCAGACATGAGTCTGGTGCATCTGGCTTAGGTCAGGTGCGTGGGTTGGCTTAGTTGGACCGCGTGAGTACAGTGCTGACCGGCACCATTTCTCTTCCCGGCTGAGTAGAGAAGAACAAAGAAAGGAGACTACAGAGATGGCAACACGACAACAGAATAGCAGTGGCTACATGTGCAATAGACATTGCCAAACATCACAAACCCATTTTGGGTAGCTCAGGAGGATGGCGAGGACTATAGTAGTTGAATGAGGCATGGCAAAGTCGATGGCCGAAGAAAGGAAGGAACTCACCAGTGGTGAACTTTGGCAATCTCCAGTGCAAGTGGCAAGCACACGAGCACAGCGTGGGTATGGGGAGTCTTTTGGTGAAGATGGTGGCATGGCTTAGGTTGCAGTGAGTAGGGCTAACGGCGGTGGCGGCCATGGCGGCAGGGTGAGGCTCAGTGGTGGCCATGCATGGAGGACACGGTGGTCAGTGGGGGGAAAAAGAGAGCATTAGCGCACTGACGCGTACCTCATGATGCAGATGGCAAGGCAAGGGGAAGATGGCGGCGGCGGATAAACAATGATAGTGACACGAATGGCGACGCGATGCACGGTGACGGTGATGCCTTGGCTCGGGCAAGGAACCACAAGCACCATAAGGAGATGATAAAGGCAAAGCACAAGCAATTTGGGATGAGAGGTAATGACAAGGAAGAATTTTGGGGAATTACTCGAGTGGCCAAAAGAAGAGGCGGCTCTTTCGCTGGGCTTATGGATGATGGCGAGGTTCAACGATGGTATGGCTAGCTTTAGGGAGTAAAGAGGAAGGAAAGGAGCTGGCTTGCGTAGGTGCTTTGCCTTTTATAGCCACTCAGAGGTGATGGTGCACAGGAGGCAATGAGCGGCGAGGCTGGCGCGTGGGTGCTAGCATGGGCGAGTGAGCGAAATTCAGGGGGGGGCTAGCAAGTGAGGACGCGGCCGGTAAAGTCGTTGGAGGAGTTAAAGCGGCACTGGTGTGGAGGGAGCGAAAATGGAAAGGAAAAGAAAAAGGACCTCATGCCAACCAGATTTGACCCGGGAGATAAAAGAGAAAATTTAAGAAAAAGGGGATTTTCATGATATTCAAGGAGATAAGATGGCATTTCCGATGGATGAAAAACACAAAAGACTCGGAGAAATACAACAAATAATTTGAAAGATTCTGTGAATTTTCGAGCTGTCACAAGGCCCGACGGTATACTATTCTCTAATTACCCTGCCTTGGCTTTCGATCAACAACTTTTATCGACGGGAGCCATGTTCATGCTCATCAACTGTCACAAAGTTTACCCCTGCGCATGACTGATCAACAACTCATGGGCCAATTCCATCGGCGGGATCGCGCGCGCGCGCGCATGGCTCATCAACAGCCAGCGTTGCTTTCTCCCAGGTGCGCGTACACTCGGCGGGAGCCTGCGGCCACCGTCCGATACGGACGCAACCGCAGCCAATGAAGCGCGCCGGCCCTCCGCAATTAAACCGCCGGCGCGAGGGTGTGTGAACACGTACAGCCGCCGGCGCGCGCTCCAGACCGTCGCGTCCGACCGCGCGCCCCTTCTGGCCGTATTTATACACCGCCCCCCTCAAGTCCGTCATCGGCGCTTCGGCGTATCACACAGCAGCCAGCCGGCCGGCCATCTACTGTCCCACGACGCCGAGTTACCGTAGGCATGGACCCCAATCACCCGCAGTTCACCGCTCCGGCGGGCTCGCCTGCGGTCCCAACGCCCGACGCCACGAACTTGAACGCCAACGTGCCCCCGCCAGCGCTGGTGCTGCACGGACTGCAGCCTGCAGATGCCTCCACGGAGATGGAGCCAACCGAGGAAGACAATAATGCATTCCTCCAGAGTTTGGCCGACATCAACGGCGAGCCCGTGTTCGAGCCGTACGAAGCCCAAGACATGGACTGTTCGGACTGCACGGTTCTCAGGGAGGTCCTCCATCAGAGTGGTACGTATACATACGTATGTGTATATAGCATCCATGCGAAGTTGCATTCATATATGCATCTAGTTTGTGTGATCAAGACTGATCACGACGCATGCTGCTCCTTGATTAACTTAGCGCGCGCGGACTGACGAATTCATGCAGATAGCCGTCAAATGTACTTCAGGATTCATGGCGGCGCTGCGCCTGGAACCTTTGACCACGCTACATTTGAGATAAGACACGCCGGGATCTCTGGATTGGCACCAACAGTCCTTTTCTTCTACGTGGCGTAAGTGACTGGACACACTCAATATTGTCACTACTACTCAGATTATAGTCGTGTGTACGCAACATTTCCTTGCATGTTCCAGCCTTTTCCAGCGAACGCACGAGTGGGTAGGGCAGTTCATCGCCAGGATCGTCGACATGATGCGAGGTGATGCCACCGGGCAGGTGTACGACTCCTACTCGAGCTTTTGCTCCGCGGTGTGCAGCAATATCGCCCCGCCGCCCTGAATAATGACCCGTTCATGGCAGCGATGTTTGGTAATCTTAGCAGTCTGAGCCAAATATTTGCATCCTCAACAGCACACTGTAAGTATCAACTGAATTAGTTGTGAATTCATCTACATAGTACTTTGCGGTCTAATTAACGGTGCAAGCACCGTCGATTGTTTATATATGTTTGCAGCCACTGCCGCTGCCGTTGCCGTACCACCGGCGGCACCACCACCACCGCCTGCTGGATCAAGCCTGAGTTCCGCCGGCAACGTTGCGGAGCCCCTCTTCCTTCAGCGCCAGCGACGACCCATGCGTCAGCTCACGCGTAAAAAGCAGACGGAGCAACGAGAACGAATGAAGAAGATGAGCATCAAGGATGTTGCACCGTACCTTCACATGACAAAAGCCGACGCCGCCCTAAAGCTCGACATGTCGTCCAGTTCAATAACACGAGTCTGCCGCTTGAACAAACTCGCCCGCTGGCCCGCTCGTCGGGTACGCTAAAACTTCGGTAGACATGTTATTTCCGGTGTGATTGGTATAGATATAAACTGAAAATGCTGACTTATTATCGCTGCAGATAGAAGCTCTGAACAAAAAGATACATAAACTTGAGGAGGATGCAGCGAGTGGACAAGGATTGCTGATGATAAAGGAAAAGATAGAGAAATTGCAAGCGGAAAGAGCGAAAATTTATACCCAACTCGAGCAAATCATCGATAAAGCTACCGATGAACATCCCACCGGCAACAACGCCGAAGATCCTCCCTCTCCGGGTGATGGGAATGCCAGTGCTCCTCCGGTTGGAGTTAACTAGGCGGTGTTTGTCCATGTTGCAGCGCAGCTCTGTACGAGCCGAACAAAATAAACTGCGAAATAGGACTCCTCGATGTCCGGACTCCTCATTCCTGTGCCGTCCGCTCACGCATGCTTGATTAGCCTGGAAAAGACGATTAACGGGTTGGAAGACGCTAGACCCGTTGTTTGGACCAAATTGGATTCTCCTTCACTCGGTCACGCAACTTCCCCCAAATCGTGCATTTCCCCCGGTCTCACCTCTCCCCCAATTCGAGCATTTTCCCCGGTTTCGCCTCTCCCCCCAAATTCAACACACGCGGTTATGCCTATTTTATCATCTTCATCAAGCATTTAATGTAGCATATATTTTGTCCGATTGGACTACAGATTCTCATATTAGATAAGTAGGTATGTGAATTAACTACGTTGTGTAAAAGAAGGAATAATTTAGATGTATGGGATATGGTATTTAATTTCTACATATACTACTATAAATGCTTTGTATTTTTAAGAATCATATTTTTCCATTGCTTTCTGTTCGAGCCTGGATATATATTCATATGTTATGTTCTTTTTGGACTCCTCTTCTACCATTGCACGGCAATACGCGGCCAAGACAAAGATCAATACGCGGTCATCTAGAATACATTCATCTTGAATACATCAGTGTAGACCGCCTGCCGGAAGATGAACCATACCTACTACAAACAAAATCCTTTCATCTTGGCCTCCTCTAAATTTTTGAAACAAAGTCTTTGCGCAGTTTTATACAATGGAATGTATATGTTGGACCGAAATGGCGACAGAGGGGGGTGAATGTTGATCAATTAAAACTTGTTCCCCACAAAGTATCCACGACAGAGCTTTCTCTTCAATAGCTACAGAGCTATGAAGAGGGTAGATGAGTGCTCACTGAAAACTGAAATTTAAGACAAAAAAAAACAGAGAGCAGAGATAAAATAGACTAGAAATATAGCATTGGAAAATAGAGCCAATCAGAGAAACACAGAATAAAATCTTCCTCAACACACAGTAGACCACAAGCTGCTACTTGTTGTCCAAAGCTGAGAAGAAATCAACTAAAGGAACCAAAAAGAGCTTTCTTCTACTGCATGCCGAATGGCACAAAAGAAATGGCAAGCTGCTGCCAACCAAGCTCACAACAGATGATTGATTGCCCCTTTCTCTTTTTGGACAAAAAGGCAAAAAAAAAACTAAGAAAGGCAAACTGAAAGCAAAATCTGTTGGTTGAATGAGCAAGAAAACCAAATGATAGAATTGGGCGAACACAATGACTAGGCGCTGCTAAACAAGTACTGTTGAGAGAATAAACATGAGAGGCAATGAAACTTACTGAACTTGCACCCAGCCAAAACACACAAGAGAAGAAGAAATCTGAACTGCATGCAATACTGATAAAATCAGCCTAGATCAGTAATTGCATAGCAAAAATTTCAGCTAAAAACGAGGTCGTTTGAACTATATGCAGCAGGGTTGAAAATGGCACAAAAAGAGGCAAAATGAGTACTTTCTTGTGCCATCCAGCCACAAAGGGAAGCATGCATTCCTGCTGGCCGAAAGACAAAAAAAAATGATGGGATTTTCTTTGCCAAGGTACAGAAGAAGAGATCAACAACCAAAAACTACTAAAAGAAAAGAGGACAGCAGGGGGCAGCCGAACATAACCAAAGAGCAATATATCAGCTGAGTGCTTGCTGCCGAGAGGATGAACAGAGGCTCCATATTACAGGCAAAAGACAGCAAGAAGATCTCACGAAAGGGTCACAAAAAGAACTTAAACAACCAGAGCATCTCACAAACAAGATTTCACATATTGAAGCAAAGAGATGAAGAACGAAAAGGGAAGCTCAAACACAAATCTTTAAAAAACGATACGGGGACATGAATAATTAAAATGAAGTGTCTACATTCAGCTCACCTCTCTCACAAGCTACCTCTAAAAATCACTCTCATTTTCATGCTCATTTCATTGCATGGAGAGAACCAAATAAAAACCCTAACTCTCACACATATTCTCTCAACCCCCTCCACTAGAGGGCATCCTCTATTTATAGCACTCACTAATGGGTTTACAACACACTTTACCCATTAGCTCTCACCAACTCATGGCGCTTTATCCAAACCTGCTTCCTTTAGTGCAGCTTTGCGTTTTTACCGAAACGCCCCTCGCGCACCTTCCAGGAAGCTTCCTCCTTTCTTGCCTTGCAAGCCTCGCAGCCACCTCGAGCCCTCGTCGTCTTCGACACCTCCCGACCGTTCTGACCTCAGCGCCACCTGTGCCTAGTCCGGTCCACCGTGTCTCGCCACGACTCCGCCTCGATGTCCTGCTACCAACACAGACAAGAAACACATCAAATAGCACCGCTCGATACATGTAATCAAAATTAACATGATAAAGCCCAAACCTGTTGAATCAAAGGAATACGCGTCCTAATCCATACGACCAAGTTTGACCAAGTCCGACCGAGCCCGTTTGCGCTACGCAACGACATGGTCCGACCACACAAACCAAACTCGACTATCCTAAAACAATGTCAATTACTCATCACCAACATGGGGTCAGGGCCACATGGTCTCTCAGTATGTTATGATTCTACATTATTTCATTCAATTTAAATTGTTAACTACAAATTTTATTAAAAGTATGTTGATTTTTTTTCTTTCCAGGTTATGTCTCATATTGGTTGTACATCTATTCCAAATAAATATATTCTGAAAAGATGGACTGTGCATGCTAGAGAAGGCACTGGAAGTCATTTTGAATCATTCATAAATGACAATGATGTTGCTGTTTCGAGGACACACCGCCATACCCTTCTTTTTAATGCCTGTATGGATTTGTCTAATAAGGGCGATGTTTCAATTGATGCATTCCATATTGCTATGAGGTATATAACACAAGCAATAGAGGAGATTAAGATTACTCATACGCTTGAAACTGAAGAGTTACATACACATAATGTTTCTTTGAAAGAAATTGTTCATTGTGATGAGGCTACAGTTTCAAATGATGACCATTCTAATAATCAAGATGATGATTCCATTAATCAAGACGAAGAGATTGACACCATCCTTCCACCTGATCATCGGAAGAAGCGTGGACGTCCCAAATCAACAAGGTATAAGTCTCAATTAGATGGTCCTATTACCAAGAAACGCATGTGTTCCCATTGCAACCAGAAGGGACATTACAGAACTAGCTGCCCTTATAATCCGGACAGAACTAGCAAAGTCTAACTAGAGATATCTAAGGATGATGCAGGCCATGTCAATAAGCTAAGCGGAACAAGGAAGCTAATATTGAGTCCAATAGAGTGCTATAAGCTCGAGATTGAAACATTGGTTAAGTACATGGTTCGTTTTGAAGCTTAGGCAAATTGAACACATAAAACATTGTCTTTTTAAAGCTCATAGTCGTTTCCAACTCAAAATTTTTTTATGTGCTAGATCTCAAGTCTTATACGACTACTCCAAGCGAGAAGCTTAAGAAGATAGTTTAGGTCATCCAAAACTCCCCTTGAGTTCATGCCGAGTGCAATGGCAAGCCGTCTCATGAGAAAGAATTGGTGAAATCAGTTTTTTCGCACAAAAGAGATCATTTTGCTTTTTAAACATGTTGTACTAACTTATGCATCATCAAGAACTAATATAGCTCAACTTAAGGCTCAACAAAGATTCAACGCTCAACTAAGCTTATTTGACATGACATGAATCATAAAAGGATAGCTCAAGAAAGACTAAACTCAAGTGCTAGCATGACAAGTTTTAATTCAAGTAGATCAATTTTAATTCACTTATCATGACAAAATCTAGTCTACACATATGAAGTCATGATAAATCTAGCAAATAAAGCACAAGCCATGGCAAGGTGTAGAGCATGGTACGCATGTCATAAAGGATAATAATCAAAGCTCAATGTAGTTATATTACAACGCGAAATGCTAAAAAGCAAGAAAATCCAGCTCCCCCTCAACATGAGATGTAACTTTTAGTTCAAGTTGAGTTATGTCAATATTAAGCTCTAGAAGCTCCCAAATGAACTCCCCCTGAACCAAAGCAATAAATCGAGAAGCTGGGAAAGAAAACAGACCAGACAGTCCTTAAAGAATAGATAAGATATAGAGACAGCTATGGCTCAGACAGACTCTCATCTACCCCATATGACTCCAGGACTATTAGCTTGACCGTAAAACACACACACACTAGAGAGCAAACACGTACCCTGTCTACCCGAGAGTGGCCCAACCCTCACTAGAACCTACAAGAAGCGAGTGAGCTCGATCTAGTGAGATAAGAAATAGCTAATAAGAAGTATCCTGGAAGCACAAGATAAGAGTAAGAAGTCTATGCAACTAGACAAGAGAAGCACTCTAACCTATGCTAGAAGGACTAAGCCCGATGCACCCCGAGTGCAAAGCGACAAAAATAAGACAGAAGCATAATCAATATAGTAAAGCAGTAAAGCCCAAAGCTCCCCCCTCACTACAGTCCATAAGGACAAACCACCCCAAGCTCTCCCCGCAGAGCTGAAAACCTCGAACTATCTAATGGCTTGGTGAAGATGTCAGCCAACTGGTGGTCACTCTCACTGGCTGGAGCACTATATCGCCCTTCTCTACATGGTCTCTAAGGAAGTGATAACGGATATCGATGTGCTTGGTCCGAGAGTGTTGCACTGGGTTCTTAGCAATGTTAATCGCAGAAGTGTTATCACAAAAGAGTGGAACACATCGATAACTAACCCAAAGTCCCGCAGGTCAAAGCCATCCAGTACTGATCGCGGCGCAAATGGCTCTGACAAGATACTCGGCCTCTGCGGTGGATGCAACACCGGATCGCTTCCTAGAAGACCAAGAGGCGAGAAGTGCCAATGAATTGACAAGTGCGGAAGTGCTCTTCCTATCTATCCTACAGCCAACAAAGTCTGCGTCCGAGAAGGCTCTCAAGGAAAGACAGGATGAGGAAGAGTACGAGATACCATAGTCAATGGTAGCTCGGAGGTACCGAAGATGCGCTTCACCTTTGGCGGTGAGATACGCGAGAGAAGCTCGAAGCGAGCACACGGACATACGGAGAAGTGTATGTCTGGTCTCGAGGCAGTGAGGTAAAGAAGGGAGCCGATCATACTTCTGTACTCTTTCTGATCAACTGGCTCGCCATCCTCATCTGGGTCAAGATAGGTTGTAGAAGCCATTGGAGTTGACACAGGCTTACCATCACTCATGTCAAAGCGCCTCAGGAGGTCACGAGTGTACTTTCCCTGATGAAGAAATGTACCCTCCCGAGTCTGCTTGATTTGGAAGCCAAGGAAGAAAGTCAACTCGCCCATCATACTCATCTCAAACTCGGTGCTCATGACATCCGAGAACTGTGAAACCAGAGTATGGGAAGAGCCACCAAAGATGATGTCATCGACATAGATCTGGACGAGTAGAAGGTCAGTGCCATGCCGACGGATGAACAAGGTCTTGTCAACTTTACCCATCTCAAAACCATGACTTAACAAGTAGGACTTAAGCCTCTCATACCAAGCTCTAGGGGCTTGCTTAAGTCCATACAAAGCTTTGGAAAACTTGAAGATATGGTTTGGGTATTTGGGGTTTTTGAAACCAGGAGGCTGTTGGACGTAGACCTCTTCCTCAATAAAGCCATTGAGAAAGACACTCTTGACGTCCATCTGGTAAAGCTTGAATCCCTTAGAAGCTGCAAAGGCAAGCAGGATTCTAATGGCTTCAAGTCTAGCTACAGGGGCAAAGGTCTCCTCGAAATCTAGACCCTCAACCTGGGAGAACCCCTGAGCTACCAGTCTAGCCTTGTTCCGAATAACCACTCCATCCTCGCTCTGCTTGTTCTTGAACACCCACTTAGTCCCAATAATATTGTGACCTCGCGGGGGCTCGACAAGCGACCATACCTTGTTCCTCTCGAAATTCTCTAACTCCTCATGCATGGCATTGACCCAAGACTCATCGGAAAGAGCATGAGAAACATCCTTGGGCTCAAAAGAGGCAATGAAAGCAGAATGGAGACAGAATTGAGATAAGCCAGATTTTGAGCGGGTAACACACTCGAACAGGTCTCCAATCATCTGCTCAGAAGGATGCCTTTTCTGGATATGTCGGGGAGGTCCAGGATGAGATGAAGAAGTGGCCTCTACCTCGTGAGCTGACGAGGTAGGAACAGAGCCACTAGCTCCAGAGGAAGCATAAGGCATGGGCTGGTCACCTGGAGGTGCGGTGGAAGACGGCACCTCAAGGGGTGGATTAGGGACTGGATCGGGTAGACAACCCTCATCTCCATCGTCCTCGTCATCCACGAAGATGGTCTCGAACTGCTCTAAATAACCTGAGATATCAGGCCTAGTCCCCGGACTGGCCTCGTCAAAGGTCACCTCACAGGTCTCTACCAATTTGCTAGACTCGCAGTTCCAGACCCTATAAGCCCGCGAAGAAGGCGAGTAACCTAGAAAGATACCATCATAAGAACGTGACTCGAACTTGTCTAGGTTCCCGGACTTCAGAATAAAGCACTTGCAACCAAAAACACGAAAGTGGGAGACGCTGGGCTTTCGCCCGTATCTCAACTCATAAGAAGTGCGGTGCAAGTGTGCCCGAAGAAAAACTCGATTCGAGGCATGGCACGCGGTGGCTATAGCCTCAGCTCAAAACTTCCGCGATGTAGAGTACTCATCAAGCATCGTCCTGGCCATCTCGACCAAGGTACGGTTCTTTCACTCCACAACGCCATTTTGATGTGGGACGTGCGGAGAGGAGAACTGATGCTCTACACCTGTCTCACCACAGAAACTCTCGAAGTAGGAATTCTTGAACTCCGTGCCATTATCACCGCGGATCACTCGTAAGGCACCCGGGAGCTCAACAGAAAGCCTACTGAAAAGACCTCGGAAATGTGAAAACGTCTCATCCTTCGAGGCTAAGAAAAACACCCAAGAATACCTCGAGAAGTCATCGACCACGACAAGAACATACCACTTTCCCGCCGATCGCACTCGAAGTGGTCCCACTGTATCCATGTGGAGCAGCTGTCCTGGTGCATCGGTCATAGTAACTGTGACCGGAGGGTGAGAAGCGGCAACCATCTTGCCGTGTCGGCATGGAGCGCAAACAAGATCTTTGACCATTTTGAGTTTCGGCAAACCACAAATGAGATCGTGGCCGCTAACTCGGGTCAAATGGTCAAATCCGATATGACCAAGTTTCCTATGCCAGAAAGTCAGATCGTGGGACTCCGAAGCAACCAAACACCAAAGAGGATCACCCGAAGACTCAGAAAAATCAGCACGAAAGATCCTCCCATAACGTGAAATCCCGCAAACCAGACTACCCGAAGAGTTAAGAATTTTGCAAGCATTTTTCTTAAAGCTCACCTCATAACCGTCATCGGTAAGCTGAGAAACCGAAAGCAAATTATAACGCAGCTTACTAACTAAGGCAACATCTCTCAAAATAAATGAATCATTAACGCGCACTGTACCTTTGGCGATGACGCGCCCAGATGAAGCGTCTCCGAAGGTGATTGTCTCATCACCTGGAGCACGGGCTAGGGAAGAGAACCAACGTGAGTTTCCGATCATATGACGAGAACAACCGGAGTCTACGAGCCAAACCTCTCCCTTCCCAGCCCGGCGAACTTGAGTCAACAAGAGAGTAAAGTCTCAGTACTGGGGTAAATCAAAAGTGATTTTGGCACCCAATACTGAACAACACGTCAAGTAGCAGAAGTAGCCACACACGACTGACCTCTAGCTACCCTACGCTCTCTGTCACTCAACACGCCAGAAGGTCTGTGTGCAGACCGAAGCTGTTGCTGGATCCGACTACTACGGGCAAGCGAGTCGAAAGACCGGCAACCTGCTGATCACGCCGTGGGTAACTGTCTCGACGGGGGAAGCGAGATGTACCCTCAGGACAACGGAAGTCACGACCCGGAGCAGCACGAGGACGAAAACCAGAAGACTCAGAAAAACCAAGTCCTCGATGCTGCCCAAACCCGTCAGAAGCAAAACTGGACCTCGTGCTAGTCTTAGGTGC
The DNA here is from genome assembly GCA_036346575.1 of Dendrocalamus sinicus. NCBI lineage: Eukaryota > Viridiplantae > Streptophyta > Magnoliopsida > Poales > Poaceae > Dendrocalamus > Dendrocalamus sinicus. Next base: position 6,801,781 of record CM070646.1, on the reverse strand, counting down.
ACTCAGGATCTGGGGCTGACCCTGAATACGCCTAAGTGCCTCCACACGGTCTCTACGTGCAATCCTAGCGCGCCTGAAGCATCGATCGACTGTGTGTCCATCCTTCTGACAGAAGGTGCAGTGGTACTTCACCTTCTGAGAGGTAGAAGTAGCACGGGGAGGCTTCGCCTTCTTAGAGGCCGAAGCTGCAGGTGGACTCACCTTGCTATCAGAGATCCCTTGGACAAAGCCCGCTGATTTGAATTTAACCTCATCAGATCTGGGCTCGACCTCGATCACACCTTCCACTATGGGTCGGAGAATAGCAGGTGGATGCTTCCTCATATCCTCATAGAAATCATATCCTAGACTGTAACATCCCAGATTTTTGCTAAATAAAATAAATAAATAAATAAATAACTTAATTAATTGAATTAAAATCAAAACAAGTATTTTTGTGCCTAAATTTTCTTTTTGGATTTGCCCTGAATTTCTGTTTTTGAAAAAGTTGTATTTGAAAAACATTTTAAGAAAAACCTAAAAGTATTATTAAATAAAATGATATTTTGATTTTGTATAAAAATCTTATGTCAAATTATTTATTTGGAGTTTATTTGGCTTTTATTTGGTTCTCTGGTTTTTCTGGAGTTTAAAATGTATTTTTAAAATTAAAAAAGTATTTAAAGTATAAAAATTAAATACCAACATTAGTTGGAAATATTTTTATTAAGTTCAAAATGTCTCCAGAAGGTTCTAGGAATTTTTCTAGAATTTTTGGAGGTCATCTGGTATTTTTCTGAGGCTTATTGTATTTTCTGTGCTTTTCTGAAAATCTGGAAATCAAAATCCAAAAATAAAAATTCCCTCCTCCTCCATCCGGCCGCCACGTGGACGGCCCGGATCCGCCTCGCACCCCGCCTTCCCCCTTCCCCCGCTCGCCACCTGGCCGGGCCCGATGCTCGCCACATTGCGCCCCGAGTCAATCCGCCCGTCCGCCCCGCCCTTCCCTATCGGCCGCCCGATCGCCATCCGGCCGCCCGCGCCTTACCCCGCTCTTCCTCTCTCTGCGCCCCCGGTCCCACCTGTCGGCGCCCTCTGTCTTCCCCGTCTCTCTGTCGATCGGGTCCCACCCGTCAGCCACTCGCCCCTTCTCTCTCTCTGCAGCCCGGCCCCACCGGTCAGGGTCGTCTCCCTCCCCGCCCTTCTTCCTCCCCGCGCCGCTGGCCGTTGCGCCCGCCGCCCGCTTCTCCCGGCCCTTTCCCCTCTCCGTGCGCACGCCAACCACCTCCCCCACTCCGCCACCCACCCTCCCGCACGACCCGCGCCCACGCGCCCCTCTCCTTCCCGCCTTCGTCGCGCCCACCTTCTCCCCCCAAATCCGCGCTGGCCGCCCGCAACCGCCGCCCACTCCGGCGACCGATTCACGCGCCCCCACTCCCCTCCGCCCCCTATAAAGAGGCCCCCGAGCTCCTCCTTCCCCCTTACACCACCGCTCTGCCCTCCCCCGCCCTCTCCGAGCTCCCGGAGCCCCTCACCACTCGCGCCCCCATCTCGGCCGTCGAAGTCCCTCCGGCGAGCAATTGCGCTCGGCCCAACGCCGCTCGCGCCCGGTCGACCCCTCCCCGGACTTCCTCGCGCCTCCGCCAACGTCCTCCGCCCCTCTGTCCAGCTCGAGCGCCACCGGAGCCCTGCCGCCTGAAGCCCGAGCCACCGCCGCTCTTCCCTCGCCGCCGACCGCCTTCCTGCCACCTCCGGTAACCCCCTCGCCCACCCTCGGGTTCCCCGTCCTCCGCTCTCCCCAATGCGCCACTCGCCGCCGGCCGTCACCCGCCGGAGCGCCGGCGAGCTCTCGCCCCAGCGCCGCCCGGCCGGCAGGCCACGTCAGCGTGCCCCGGTCTGCGTGGCACCCACGCCGGGCGCCACCTCGGCGCGCTCGCCCGGTCGGCGCCACGCCGGCCGCCGCCACCGTGCCACCTCACCTCCCCCTCTCCTCTGTGGGCTCGGTCCATGGACCGAGGGCCCACTGTCAGCTGGCCCACCCCCTTGCTAACGCCTGCTGACGTAGTAAATCCATATTTTCCTTTATAAAAATAATTCCAGAAATCCCATTTTTCCATTTTCTCTCTTTTCAAACTTCCCGGAGCCCGTTCTCCCTCGTTTTAACTCCGATTTGGCCCATTCAAATTTCTAAATTCGTCAAAAATTCCCCTCTATCCATTTCTAGCCTCAGTTCAAATATTTGAAGTCAATTTGAATTTAATTTGAATTTATTTGAATTTGGTGGGTTATTTTCACGTGTAGACTTCGACGATTCGGGAGATTTCTTCGACGAAGATTCAAACCAAGTTGAAGAGCAAGGCAAGTCACCCTCCTTGATCATGTTGATCCCAGTTTTCAAAATAAAATTATGTTGATTTAAATTATATTACATGCATATTTTTATTCAGCGTATTTCAATTCAGTTTTAAATTTAGTTATTGTCTACTTGTTAATCCCTCCATTGAATTTGAATTCCTCAATACCTTGTCACCCTAGATTCAAACTCTAGTTAATACATTAGTGTTGGCTAGAGAGTTTATTCAAATGCTTAGCCCTGCGAAGTTATACTATTTGTTTTTGGGATACCTTTTCACATAAAATGATGATCCCTTTTTACATAAAATGATATGTACTCTTGACTTTGGTGAGTCAAGGAGATTTATGAAATATTTTGAAAAACAAAATATAAACCTGGTTTAGACTTAGGTATTTGGTTAGAGTGGTGGGTGCGAGGCATGCCTGTTGGTTGGAGCATGATGGTTGATTGTCGTACGGGGTATGTGGTTGGACCTAAGTCAATTAAGGACCGATGCAGTGAGCTCATGTTGCAAAGCCCTAATCGTACTACCACATGGTGGTATGGGACAGCCACAGTCGAATAATTTGTGAAGTCCCAACTTGAGCCGAGTTGTAGGTTGAAAGTGAGCATGGTTGGTGCCATGTGAAGTCTCACTTGGCGGCGTGGTGAAGCCATGAGAAGTCTCGTCTAGGCTCAAGAGGGGTCCGATGCAGTGGATTCCTTCTTGGGGTGAAACCTTAGAGTTGGCTCGACCAGGTTGAAGGCTTTGCATTGTAAAGGCCTTGTCACGACTCGCCGCACACCTAAGGAAGTGTGTAACCCGGTGGCAATAAGGGATGATCGTGTCTTGTGGGTAAAGCTGTACAACCTCTGCAGAGTGTATAAACTATCACGGATAGTCGTGCTTACGGTCATGGGCATGCTTGAGTAAAAGTTTTTCATGGATTAGACTTTGTTTTTCAAAAATGTTTTGAAAACCTTGTGGATGGATGGAATCCACGAGTGATGAAAACCTTGCGGATGGATGGAATCCGTGAGAGATGGAAATCGGTGAATGGATGGAATTCATCGAGTTGCGCTTGAAAGCGTGTGGATGGATGGAATCCATACGTGAGCTTTGGAAAGATGGTCGGGTGAGATGCCCGTGGATAGGTTGGTGTTTGGTGGAGCCAGACCGACGGTATTACTTTCTACTACAAGTATTGTTTTTACTTTCTGTATTAAATTCAGCAATTTCAATCTACTTATTTTATTTCTTAAATCTTTGTTTTATGCCAACTAACCTATAAGCCTTCCTTTGAAGCCTTTATCATTATGTTGCATTTTCGGGTGACTTGCGGAGTACAAGTTTGTACTCACGTTGCTTTTTCCACAGAGAAGGAAGACATCAACTACGGTAAAGATCTGGATGAATAGGCGTCTTCTTATATCGTTTGCTGTAAGGCGAGCTTGGGCTTCGCTATTTATCGGTTGCTTCATGATTATTTCCTTTATTTATTTTGCCAATGGGCATTGATGTAAGACTTGGCCATAAGGCGTACCCTTTATTTAATATATTGAGTCATTTGTGCTTGGTTATTATCTTTGTTGTGACTGTGTGCACTAGCTGATCCTGGACTAGTGCGATTTACACAGAGGATCCAGGAGTCGTTACTCCGGGTTTCGACATAGACCCTGATTAAATCTGCAAATCTTGGACTGGTCTAGAATAAGATTCAGCTTCTTCTTGCCTCCTACAAATCTCTCGAGAGTGTTCATAAGGTACTGACACTCCCGAAAGAGAGAGGTGCAAGAAGAGCAGGGGAAGAAGAGACAGCAGAAGGTAAGGGAGCAGAAGAAGAACCAACGAGAGAGGAAAGAATGGCTTGTGCACATGGCACACCACTGAGGACAGTCCTACTACTAGCAGGTTGGTTCACGTCACTAGGCATCTCTACCTTACCCTGGGGCTTCTCCCCCTCACCAGCAATCACAACACAATCAGTTGGTGCCTTCACTAGTTGATCCTTAGTTAGCTTCACGCACTTTTCATTCAAAGCAACGAGTTCAAGTTTTAGTTTTTCACAACTCATGCATGGTGAGCTAACAGGGTCCTTTGTCGCAAATTGAGCCAACTTGTTGTTATGATTAACCACTTCTTGGAATTGCTTGGAAACAGATTCAAGTTCAAGGGTTAATTTTGGACAATTGGTGCAAGACACAACAGGCTCAAGTAGAGAAGCACGCAACTCAGCAATTTTGTGATCTGCCCGTTTTAGGTTCATCTTCAAGTTATTGCAATTTTCACAAGACTCGGGCAGATCTAGAAGCATGGTATAAAGACCTCTAAAAGCATTGTCCTTATCCTCACATGAGGTGCATGCAGTAGTCTTAACAACAGTAGATGAAATAGGCGCTATTCAACTCATCTCAAGCTCAGCAAGAAGGCTAACATTCTCCACCTTAACATTATCAAGCTCAGAGGACAGACTATCATGCGAGGTCCTTAGTTTCTCCAAATCAGCCAGCAAAGCAGAGCATGTATCACAAGCATCACTAGAGGGACCAGATGTAAGAGCAATAATCTCTAGTGACAATCTATCTACTTCCTTCTCTAACTCAGTACACCTAGCCCTAACTCTAGTATGAAAACCACCTAACTTGAGAAAAGCATGATTGAGCTGGTCGTAGGTGGGGCAAACCTCGTCCGAGTCGGAGTACAGCTCGCTGTCGCTGAGTTCGCCCTCGAGGGCCATGAAGCACATGCCGGAGAAGTCATCGCCGCTCTTGGGATCCTGGTCACCCGTCCCGTCGTCGTCGCTCCATCCCTCCACCTCGCTGAGGTCGAGGTTGTCAAAGGCGGTGAGGACGCGGTGAAACAGTTTCTTGGCCTTCCCGAAGTCACAGAACTTCTTCTTGCCCGGCGTCTGAGCTGGAGTCTTCTTGTTGCGGTTCTTGTCGGTGAAGTCGTTCTTGCCCGAACCGCCGTAGTCGTTCTTGCTCTTCTCCAGCTTGGGGCAGTTTGCCCGAATGTGGTTGGGGCCACCACACTCAAAGCAAATGACTGGTCCGCCTCTTTTTCTGTCCCTCCTCCTCTTGTAAGCATGGGAAAACTTCCGAGCTAGGAGGGCCAGCTGTTCATCCTCTAGCTGCTCTAATTGATCATCAGTTACGTCACAGAGAGCAGCTAGGGAGAACCCACAAAGTGAATCGGCAGACAAACTAGAAGCCGAACTGGGATCGGTGACTAGAGCCATCGACTGTGACTTCGACTTACGAGAGACAATGTCGATCTCGTGCGTCTTGAGGCGCGAGTACAGCGCGTCAAGCGTCAAAGTCGAGAGGTCGGTGGTGTCCTTGATGGTAGTCACCTTCATCTCCCAAACACGAAGGTCGAGTGCAGCAAGCATTTGACGAGCGTTGTCCGAGTCGGAGTATGTGAGACCGACGGCTCAGAGATTGCTCAAGATCTTGTGGAAACGCGCAAAGCACTCATCAAGGGACTCGCTAGCGAGCATTTCAAACTTGTTGTAATCTCGCTTGAACGGGTCCTGTCTCACAGTCTTAATCTGGGTAGTGCCCTCATGGTATGCATCGAGGGTCTCCCAGATATCGAAGGTGGACGAAAGATGAGAGATGCGGTCAAACTCGCTACGACACCAGTTAAAGCGGCACTGGTGTGGAGTGAGCGAAAATGGAAAGGAAAAGAAAAAGGACCTCATGCCATCCAGATTTGACCTGGGAGATAAAAGAGAAAATTTAAGAAAAAGGGGATTTTCATGATATTCAAGGAGATAAGATAGCATTTCCGATGGATGAAAAACACAAAAGACTCGGAGAAATACAACAAACAATTTGAAAGATTCTGTGAAATTTTTTTTAATAGAATTCTGTGGTGGCCATGCATGGAGGACACGGTGGTCAGTGGGGGGAAAAAGAGAGCATTAGCGCACTGACGCGTACCTCATGATGCAGATGGCAAGGCAAGGGGAAGATGGCGGCGGCGGATAAACAATGATAGTGACACGAATGGCGACGCGATGCACGGTGACGGTGATGCCTTGGCTCGGGCAAGGAACCACAAGCACCATAAGGAGATGATAAAGGCAAAGCACAAGCAATTTGGGATGAGAGGTAATGACAAGGAAGAATTTTGGGAATTACTCGAGTGGCCAAAAGAAGAGGCGGCTCTTTCGCTGGGCTTATGGATGATGGCGAGGTTCAACGATGGTATGGCTAGCTTTAGGAGTAAAGAGGAAGGAAAGGAGCTGGCTTGCGTGAGGTGCTTTGCCTTTTATAGCCACTCGAGGTGATGGTGCACAGGAGGCAATGGCGGCGAGGTGGGGCGTGGGTGCTAGCATGGGCGAGTGAGCGAAATTCAGGGGCTAGCAAGTGAGGACGCGGCCGGTAAAGTCGTTGGAGGAGTTAAAGCGGCACTGGTGTGGAGGGAGCGAAAATGGAAAGGAAAAGAAAAAGGACCTCATGCCAACCAGATTTGACCCGGGAGATAAAAGAGAAAATTTAAGAAAAAGGGGATTTTCATGATATTCAAGGAGATAAGATGGCATTTCCGATGGATGAAAAACACAAAAGACTCGGAGAAATACAACAAATAATTTGAAAGATTCTGTGAATTTTCGAGCTGTCACAAGGCCCGACGGTATACTATTCTCTAATTACCCTGCCTTGGCTTTCGATCAACAACTTTTTATCGACGGGAGCCATGTTCATGCTCATCAACTGTCACAAAGTTTACCCCTGCGCATGACTGATCAACAACTCATGGGCCAATTCCATCGGCGGGATCGCGCGCGCGCGCGCATGGCTCATCAACAGCCAGCGTTGCTTTCTCCCAGGTGCGCGTACACTCGGCGGGAGCCTGCGGCCACCGTCCGATACGGACGCAACCGCAGCCAATGAAGCGCGCCGGCCCTCCGCAATTAAACCGCCGGCGCGAGGGTGTGTGAACACGTACAGCCGCCGGCGCGCGCTCCAGACCGTCGCGTCCGACCGCGCGCCCCTTCTGGCCGTATTTATACACCGCCCCCCTCAAGTCCGTCATCGGCGCTTCGGCGTATCACACAGCAGCCAGCCGGCCGGCCATCTACTGTCCCACGACGCCGAGTTACCGTAGGCATGGACCCCAATCACCCGCAGTTCACCGCTCCGGCGGGCTCGCCTGCGGTCCCAACGCCCGACGCCACGAACTTGAACGCCAACGTGCCCCCGCCAGCGCTGGTGCTGCACGGACTGCAGCCTGCAGATGCCTCCACGGAGATGGAGCCAACCGAGGAAGACAATAATGCATTCCTCCAGAGTTTGGCCGACATCAACGGCGAGCCCGTGTTCGAGCCGTACGAAGCCCAAGACATGGACTGTTCGGACTGCACGGTTCTCAGGGAGGTCCTCCATCAGAGTGGTACGTATACATACGTATGTGTATATAGCATCCATGCGAAGTTGCATTCATATATGCATCTAGTTTGTGTGATCAAGACTGATCACGACGCATGCTGCTCCTTGATTAACTTAGCGCGCGCGGACTGACGAATTCATGCAGATAGCCGTCAAATGTACTTCAGGATTCATGGCGGCGCTGCGCCTGGAACCTTTGACCACGCTACATTTGAGATAAGACACGCCGGGATCTCTGGATTGGCACCAACAGTCCTTTTCTTCTACGTGGCGTAAGTGACTGGACACACTCAATATTGTCACTACTACTCAGATTATAGTCGTGTGTACGCAACATTTCCTTGCATGTTCCAGCCTTTTCCAGCGAACGCACGAGTGGGTAGGGCAGTTCATCGCCAGGATCGTCGACATGATGCGAGGTGATGCCACCGGGCAGGTGTACGACTCCTACTCGAGCTTTTGCTCCGCGGTGTGCAGCAATATCGCCCCGCCGCCCCTGAATAATGACCCGTTCATGGCAGCGATGTTTGGTAATCTTAGCAGTCTGAGCCAAATATTTGCATCCTCAACAGCACACTGTAAGTATCAACTGAATTAGTTGTGAATTCATCTACATAGTACTTTGCGGTCTAATTAACGGTGCAAGCACCGTCGATTGTTTATATATGTTTGCAGCCACTGCCGCTGCCGTTGCCGTACCACCGGCGGCACCACCACCACCGCCTGCTGGATCAAGCCTGAGTTCCGCCGGCAACGTTGCGGAGCCCCTCTTCCTTCAGCGCCAGCGACGACCCATGCGTCAGCTCACGCGTAAAAAGCAGACGGAGCAACGAGAACGAATGAAGAAGATGAGCATCAAGGATGTTGCACCGTACCTTCACATGACAAAGCCGACGCCGCCCTAAAGCTCGACATGTCGTCCAGTTCAATAACACGAGTCTGCCGCTTGAACAAACTCGCCCGCTGGCCCGCTCGTCGGGTACGCTAAAACTTCGGTAGACATGTTATTTCCGGTGTGATTGGTATAGATATAAACTGAAATTGCTGACTTATTATCGCTGCAGATAGAAGCTCTGAACAAAAGATACATAAACTTGAGGAGGATGCAGCGAGTGGACAAGGATTGCTGATGATAAAGGAAAAGATAGAGAAATTGCAAGCGGAAAGAGCGAAAATTTATACCCAACTCGAGCAAATCATCGATAAAGCTACCGATGAACATCCCACCGGCAACAACGCCGAAGATCCTCCTCTCCGGGTGATGGGAATGCCGGTGCTCCTCCGGTTGGAGTCAACTAGGCGGTGTTTGTCCATGTGCAGCGCAGCTCTGTACGAGCCGAACAAAATAAACTGCGAAATACTACTATATATTCCATTCATTGCTGTGTAAAGATTTTTTTCTTATGTTTTCTATACAATATTTTTTATATATATATATATATATATATATATATATATATATATATATATATATATATATATATATATATATATATATATATATATATATATATATATATATATAGTAAAAATATTGAGGACTCCTCGGTGTCCGGACTCCTCATTCCTGTGCCGTCCACTCACGCATGCTTCATTAACCTGGAAAAGACGATTAACGGGTTGGAAGCCGCTAGACCCATTGTTTGGACCAAATTGGAATCTCCTTCACTCGGTCACGCAACTTCCCCCAAATCGTGCATTTCCCCCGGTCTCACCTCTCCCCCAATTCGAGCATTTTCCCCGGTTTCACCTCTCCCCCCAAATTCAACACACGTGGTTATGCCTATTCTTATCATCTTCATCAAGCATTTAATGTAGCATATATTTTGTCCGATTGGACTACAGATTCTCATATTAGATAAGTAGGTATGTGAATTGACTACGTTGTGTAAAAGAAGGAATAATTTAGATGTATGCGATATGGCATTTAATTTCTACATATACTACTATAAATGCTTTGTATCCGTCAAGAATCATATTTTTCCATTGCTTTCCGTTCGAGCCTGGATATGTATTCATATGTTATGTTCTTTTGGACTCCTCTTCTACCATTGCACGCAATACGCGGCCAAGACAAAGATCAATACGTGGTCATCTAGAATACATTCATCTTGAATACATCGTGTAGACCACTTTGTCGGAAGACGAACCATACCTACTACAAACAAAATCCTTTCATCTTGGCCTCCTCCGAATTTACAAATGAGTCTTTGTGATTTTATACAATGGAAGGTATGTTATGATTCTACTTTATTTCATTCAATTTAAATTGTTAACTACAAATTTTATTAAAAGTATGTTGATTTTTTCTTTCAGTTATGTCTCATATTGGTTGTACATCTATTCCAAATAAATATATTCTGAAAAGATGGGTGTGCATGCTAGAGAAGGCCTTTGCAAGTCATTTTGAATCATTCATAAATGACAATGATCTTCTTGTTTCAAGACACACCGCCATACTCTTCTTTTAATGCTGTATGGATTTGTCTAATAAGGGCGATGTTTCAATTGATGCATTCCATATTGCTATGAGGTATATAACACAAGCAATAGAGGAGATTAAGATTACTCATACGCTTGAAACTGAAGAGTTACATACACATAATGTTTCTTCGAAAGAAATTGTTCATTCTGATGAGGCTACAGTTTCAAATGATGACCATTCTAATAATCAAGACGATGATTCCATTAATCAAGACGAAGAGATTGACACCATCCTTCCACCTGATCATCGGAAGAAGCGTGGATGTCCCAAATCAACAAGGTATAAGTCTCAATTAGATGGTTCTATTACCAAGAAATGCATGTGTTCCTATTACAACCAGAAGGGACATTACAGAACTAGCTGCCCTTATAATCCAGACAATTCTTCCAAATCCAAGATTCAAAAAGTGTGTCAGAAGTGCAAATTATCAGGACACTACACATCCACATGTGTTACTACTGTCTAGTATTACTTCGATATTATGATTTTCCTTTCCCAATAATGAGTTAAATTTCCGTTACCATTTTCTGTTTGAACTGTAATGAAATTCTTGCACTTGATACAACATATATCTTTTCTAGCTTTGGAAATAGCAAAGACATTATATTTTAATCCCTCGTCTTACAATGGTATTTCAATTAATGCGTCACGCGCGCACACTAGCCAATATTCGAAGGAAAGCCAGCCCCTTATGGTTAGCTCATTAAGCGTGGATGCTCCGTATATACATGGCACAGCAAGTCCTCTTAACATCTCTCAATGCGTTCCTTGATGAGAACTGGATTCATATATGAGATCCCAAACAATCAGCTTATGAAAATTCACTGATTCTACTTCTCGTACGGAGAAGGGTTCAAAATGAACTAACCAGGATAAGGTAGCATGAGGTGGATTTTTGTGGGGAGCCAACACCCGTGAAATGTCTTAGCCCATGGAAGTTCAGGTGAATTATCTGCAAACACCATTGGATGTACCCCGTTCGGCACCCTTCAGGTTGTCCCACAGAACCCTTCGGTCGAAGCGTCGGGCGGAGGAGAGTTTGATTGGACGAGGAGGGGGCGACTGCACAGGCTTCGTCAGCGGCTTGCGCAGAACATCGAAGACTCCATGGTTAGCCTTGGAGACTCCACAGTGGCGATGTCGGCCTCCCCTTCCCTCGGCAAGGTGAGATCTCGCCTGTGCCATACCCTATTGGCCTATTCCCTGCCTCTCTCATAAACCTAGCTTGGCTGCCGGGATCTCCAAGGTCGCAAATTGTGGGTTGTATTCCACAGCTTTCACAAATTATAACATCACCATCTTAGATTCTTGTTTTTAAGTGCGATGATCATTGGGCCTCCTACATGTCTGAGTTATCTACCTATGTGCTTAAGTTAACCAACCATTTAGAGCAAAATTTATAGTATGAAGATAAGGACTCTGCCCTTACCTAAGCTCAATGCAGAAATCAGGGATCAAAAAATTGGCCGATTTTCGGCCAAAATTCGAAAAAAATTGGATTTACCGGCCACCTCTGGTAAGTTCCTACCGGCAAAATAGTTTTGGCCCATTTTGAATTGACAGCCGGTCTATGTGGCCTCCTCTTTCTTTTGCCCTAGATCCTAGGTTGAACCAAGCCTTCCCGTGCTCATCGAACACTACTACAGAAAAGGACATCACAGACGGTTCAAAAACATCATCACAGATGATTTTCTGAACCGTCTGAATTTATGAGTCAGTGATAATCGAAGGTTATCACAGACGGTTCGATAACCGTCTGTGATATATCAATATCACAGACGGTTTTTAACTGAAAACCATCTATGATATCTGATTATCACAGACTGTGATATTGATATACCACAGACGGTTTTTGTTTACAAACCGTCTGTGATATGTCACCTATCACAGACGGCTTGTAACTAAAAACCGTCTGTGATGTTCTTTTCTACCCCTAAATCTATTTCTGTTTATTGGCTAGCCTCAGAAAATGCTAGCCATGCCCTCTGAAACAAGCAGATAATCACAGACATAAAACATACAATTCACACATCTTATTTCATTTCAGATACATTTCACATCTCAATTCATTTCACAGACATAAAACATCCAATGACAACGCACTTCATTTGATCACAAACATAAAGCATCCATTTCGCAAAATCAATTAATTGAATTGAAATAAAATATCTACACTGCATTTGCACTTAAAAAAGGTTCGTTGATTATGTATCTATGGTGCGGAGTGGAACCGGCCTTCTGGCTTTATGACTTGAGTCAGCAAAAAGTATGCCAACTCTGCTCGAATCTGTTCAAGATCAGGCTATTTCAATGGAGTTGACGGGATGTACGCAGCCTGTCGATAGGAATATCAATGTGCGTATATATGTAACATGATAAGTATGAAGTAATTATGGGAAGATTGACAAACCTTGGAATTGGTGATCCTCGAGGAATCGAGGAGTAGTTCCATATGTTGGCAAACGTAGTATCCACATGTGTTGCCATTTGCCTGCCGTGGCACCGCAAAAAAATGGAATGTGTTAGTTCAAGAGGTCATTGCATAGGATTAATTAATGTGAAATAGCGAATACCTTAAAATCTCGAGCATGTGTCAGCAGGCCTTTGGCCCCGCGCTTCGAGACACCTCCCATTTCAATGTACATCGCGAACGCTCTACGTGATTCGAAAAAGTTAACCTTAGTCATTCGGAAGGAAATAAAGAGTACAATATAGGTATGTATGGAGAATATGTACTTACCTATCGATTACTTGGCTGACAACTGTGAAGTCCATTTTATTCCTACTTAGGGAATCAAGGTAATATACCTTGTTCCATTTTGGTACAATTACTATTAAAATCCAATGAAAGTTCTGATGGAAGGACATAAGTACATATTCCTTATTGAGGCAACGCATCAGTCCTGCTGCAATGTACCTCTCGACGAGGGCTGTATCCTGGTCGATAGTATCCTTGGGGACCAAGTGTGGGTCCAAGAAACTAGCCGATGAGTTGGATAATCTAGCTTTAGTCAGCATGTATCTATATGTATACACACGAAAGCAACAAATTAGATATGACATTTATCGGTATGACATGAACGGAGACTGTGATTGTACACACTTACAACGCCCAAAGCATCGAATGATTGAGGCGTCGAGGCGTTGGCGTGAATGATCGAATAAATCCTCAAATGCAACCACAAACGTACACTCTTGAAGACTGTGGTGTAAATCATCCGACGTGAATTTAACAGTGATACTTGAGGTCCATTCTCCCTCTAGCTTATTGGACTGCTGCATATACCACGTGTGCAATTGTATGCAACTATATGCTAGGCGTTGGAGGGCTTTTTGCTCGAGCAACACTCACCAAGCACAATTTGCGGGCCAAAGGTAGGTGCGGTATATCATCATTGGTCTTCTTTGCTTTGCCCTTGCCGGCCTTCTTTGCCTCGGCTATAGTTCGACTTAACGGCGATCGACTTTGAAGATAGCAAGCGGTGCAAGTTGCTCTGGCGAGAATAGCACCCGTGGAGATAGCACCGGTGCGATTTCGGTGGTGGAACCGATTGGTCTTGTAATGGAGATGGCATCGTGCGATTCACGGTGGTGAAACCGATTGGTCTTGTAATGGAGATGGCACCGGTGCATGTTGCTCGTCCCGCCACCGTGAAGAAGCCTTGAGGAGATGTCGCTTTGGGCCACTGGATGAATGTTCCAATGGCTCGCCCTAGAGTCACGATCTCGTCGTTGGGGGCTTGATGGCGGGACCACCTCAAAATTGACATGCACACCACCCACATTAACTTTGCGGCTCGACGCTAAAGCTTGATGTGCACCATGGCCCCGATACTGGCGAATATGTCCGCCCCAAGCGGCGTACAAGGGAATGGAGTCATATCTCACTTGGAGCCCGCGCCGTGAGGCTCCTACATAACGATACAAAATTAGCTACTCGAATAGGCCTATCAATGGAGCAAGCATTCGAGAGATAATAATTATTACCAGGATGTCATCCACAGGAAATTTGGCCTGGGTTTGCGTCGGATTGGACGCGCAGCTACTCGGAAGGTTGTGCGGGCTAGCTAGCACAGGAGCGGCGGTAGCGGCCTGCTGACTTTCTGTTTGTTTCCGCACCTTATCTCTGATTACATCAGTCAGCTCACCTATTAGCTCCTCTCTAAGAGATGCCTTGATCTCTTCTCGTAGCTGTTTGTCACGCTCGGCTTTGTTTCTCTTCCTACGCCGATACATTTCGAGTCATCTTGGAAACCATGTTTCCAAGGAACGTAAGCCCAAGGCCTCTCGTGACGACCCGGTGCTCCTTGTTTCCCTGGCCACGAGAGCATATCATTCTCCCTTATTCCTGGAATGATCCTGGGTAGATTCAAAACTCGGCTCTTCCCGCAAGAGCACGACATGTCATTTCAATTAAATGCGAAGTTGTGGAGTAATTACAAGCTACGAGTGCGATCGATATCTTACCGGTATTGGGACACTTGCTGGTCGCAGGGTTTCGAAAGGAGACGTTCCCGATGTCGTTGTAGATGACCTTGCTCTAATCCAATTTCGAGCGCGCTCATCCGGGATATTGGAAAATGGCTGGGCGATGTCCTGTGCAGCTGCCAGGTCATCCTCCTTCCTCCACTGCGACATTTTACCCGCATACCCCGCTGTGCCAAGTCTGTGGGGGTGTGTGTTTTTTGCCTGGAGGGCCTTGTGCGCCGTACTTGTACTTTTGAAATCCTCGGACGTCTTCATCGCCTTGAACTTTTCCCATTGTGGTTCCAGGAATGGGTATTTATCAAAAGGCGTTTCGTCCGTCTCCACGTATTTCTTGACAAGCGTACTCTTGAAGTTCTTCCATACTTTGCACGCCGCTAGGTAGGTTTGTCGTTGCACAGCGTATTGGTGTTCTTCTGGGATCTCGAACGATGCCAAAATTTCGGTCCATAGCTCACGTTTCCGAGTGTCAAGCACGTTCTTCCACAAATTGTATGTGATCTCAATTCGTTCTCGTGCAACTATTCCGACCATACTTCGGAATGCGTTTACTGCTTTGTGAGGAAGGAGAGGGACCCCATATGCATCCACCGCTGTGATGGTCAATCGGCCCTCAGGCTTCTTCGATAGCCCTCTTCCTTGGCGTCTTGATGTTGGAGCGGACGCCTCCAGCGATGGTGTTGAAGAATGCGCGGATGACATGTTGCTCAATTTGTGGGTCTGTTAGGATAAGATGAGGAAGCAAGAAAAGTGAAACATGATGCTCAATGTTAGGAAGAGAGAAGAGGAGTAGAGGGAAGGGGGAGAAGGGAAGGGGTGATGTGGACAGAGAGAGGGGTTATGTGTCTATACTATATACTATATACTATATACTAACACAACAAGCAATGTAATATGTACCAATGTAAACTAAGCAACTGCAGTAAACAATGTACCAATGTAGTATGTACCAAATAGCAAATTAAACTAAGCTCATAGTAAACAATGTACCAATGTAATATGTACCAAATAGCAAACTAAGCATGCAGTAAACAATGTACCAATGTAATATGTACCAAATAGCAAACTAAGCATGTAGTAAATAATGTACCAATGTAATATGTACCAAATAGCAAACTAATTAAGCTACTGCAGTAAACAATGTACCAATGTAATATGTACCAAATAGCAAACTAATTAAGCTCTGCGATAAACAATGTACCAATGTAATATGTACCAAATAGCAAACTAATTAAGCTACTGCAGTAAACAATGTACCAATGTAATATGTACCAAATAGCAAACTAATTAAGCTACTGCAGTAAACAATGCTCACAATGCTCAAAACCCTAGTCCTTCACAGAAACTACTCACAATACTCAAAACCCTGGTCCATCACAGAAAGTGCTCACAATGCAGACAGTATTCGAGGGGAGGTGGCCGGCGAGGGGCTCGGGGGAGGCGGCCGGTGACGGGCTCGACGAGGGGCTTGGGGGAGGCGGACGGCGACGGGCTCGACGAGGGGCTTGGGGAGGTGGTGGCGATGGGCTCGACGAGGGGCTTGGGGAGGCGGACGGCGACGGCTCGACGAGGGGCTTGGGGAGGTGGCCGACGATGGGCTCGACGAGGGGCTTGGGGGAGGCGGACGGCGACGGGCTCGGAGGAGGCGGCCGGCGACGGGCTCGGGGACGGCGGCGGCGACGAGCTCGGGGAGGCGGCCGACGAGGGCTCGGGGAGGCGGAAGCGACGACGAGCTCGGGATTTAATTAGATCTAGATTGAATAACTGCATCGCACACGAAAAACCCTAGCCAGAGGGTATATATAGGGAGGTTATCACAGACGGTTCTAAGTTCAGAACCGTCTGTGATAAGCCTTTGCGACTGTAGTTATTAAGACCACCAATAACCACAGCTACATTCATATCAACCACCAAACAGCTACATTCATATACAACACCAACCAGCTGCATTCACACAGTGTATTTCTTGATACATTTTGTCATTCTCAAATACATCACACTGCAGCATTATTCTATACATAAATGCATGCCAATTCACATGTACATCACACATATACATCACATATACATAAATGCCAATTCACATATATGTCGCACATTCTCATTGTACTTGCTTATTTCCTTTAAAAATTAGCCCTTCATCATATACATTTTGTCACACATTTTCACATATACATTTTGTCACACATTTTCACATATACATCTCAAAATTGACTACATCACACATTTTCACATATACATCTCAAAATTGACTACATCACACATTTTCACATATACATCTCAAAATTGACTACATCAGACATTTTCACATATACATCTCAAAATTGACTACATCACATATTTTCACATATACATCTCAAAATTGTCGCACATTTTCACATATACATTCTTATTGTACTTGTTTATTTCCTTTAAAAATTAGCCCTTCATCATGATCAATGCGTACGTAACTAGTTTCATCATGTTGTTCATCGTCGACCCTTATGCCATTTCCAAAAGGAGGTAACTCGTCAAATTGATTGTATTCCTCCTCGTCCACTACATTCTCCACTCCGACAATTCTCCTTTTTCTATGAAGAACTACATGGCGTTTCTTATTTGCTGGGTCGGTTACATAGAAAACTTGAACAACTTGATTGGCGAGTACGAATGGTTCGTCTTTGTACCAGACACGTTGGAGGTCCACGGTCGTGACACCGTGCACTTGTCAACCTTCACTGTGGAGATGCACCCAACGGCAATAAATAAGGGATCTTGAAAACCACATAGTCGAGCTCCCAAATCTCTTCTATGAAGCCATAGTACGAGTTTCTCGACCCATCGATCGAATGCATCTATGCGGACACCATTGCTCGTTAGTGCTCTTGACATCCCGAGGCTGCGTATAGAATGTGTACCCATTTATGTCATATCCTTGCCATGTCATAACTGTAAATGTCGGCCCTTTTGCCAACCATGTCAGCGTCTCACTCGGCGAGCTCCTAGCGATTTGCTCCTTCAACCATTGGTTGAACTGACGGTTGTGTTGCCTCATGATCCAAACATCCGCCGCTCGGATTCATTGTCGGGCACATCCTTGTGCTGGTCCACATAAGGTGCCACTTCGGTCATGTGTTGCAACACCGTGAAATGGGCTTGAGTATACGTGTCCATATCTAGAGTGATTGCTTTCCTTCCGATAGTTCTCAGACCCTTCAGCCTCCCCTCATGACGAGATTGAGGAACACCTATCGGTTGAATCTGAGCCATATAATCGACACAAAACTCAATGACCTCTTCGCTTGCATAACCTTCGACGATGCGCCTCCGCCAAGAACGATTCCGTGACGTAGGACTTGAGAATTCCATGAACCTCTCAAATGGGTACATGCTACGTAGGAATACGGGCCCGCACATTTTTATCTCCCACACAACGTGAACAATGAGATGGACCATGATATCAAAAAACGAAAGAGGGAAATACATTTCAAGGTGACATAGAGTCATCACCACCTCGTCCTGCAGAGCATCTAGTCCTTCGGGATCGATGACCTTCTAAGCAATTGTGTTAAAGAAATAACATAGCCTCATGATTGTCTCTCGGACTTTGATCGACAAAATATTTCTAATTGTAATAGGGAGTGTTGTAGGGGTGGCCCCCACCTAAGCCCAGCAGGCCTGATAGGAGGTTATAAGAGCCAGAGTAACATGTGTAATGACATAAGTGCCCCTAATGGGGATGTACGGATGTAAGGGCATAACTGTAAAAGCATACTCCATGTGAATATATATATCAGGATGAGGGGGAGGGTGAGGAAGAACACTCCCACCTCTCCACTACCATCTCTCTCTCTGTTTGGTCAGTAACCACAACGATTGGCGCCGTCCGTGGGGAGGACAAGGACAAGCTCAAGACCGAAGAAGGATGGCACCGAAAAAGCTTCATCGCGCGCGAAGGGAAAGAAAGACGGCTGGGTCGGAGCGCGCGTGAATACCGGGCTTGATGATCGGCCGCGAAGGAGGCGCGGCGGCGTAGGCGCGATGGTCGCGGCGTCGGACGCCGCGCGACAACGGCAAACCCGCCGATCTTTGCTACAACAACATCCAACCCGTCGCCGCTGCATCGCAGCGACCCCGCCACCCTCGCCGGCGGCAGAGTCGAGCCGGGGTAGCCGCAATGAAGCATCCGGTGGATCCGGAGATCTTGAGGCGATGGTCCTACACCGACCCGCCCACGGGTGTTCCGCGCCCCGACAAAGACATGCGGTGGCAAGCGCCTACTAGCAGACCCTCGACGCGTTTCAACGGGAACTAGGGACCTTCGCGAGCTGCTCGAGATATGCAAGAGGCTCGAGCCGATGAGGCGCGCCCGATGTCGTGCGAGCCTCGCGGCCCCACGCCTAGCCGCGTGCCGCGTGGCGCGTGACCGAGTCCCGCGCCGCGGGGCTGCGGCGGCGGCATGGCCCGAAGACTTCAAGTTTCCTAGCGTCATCGACCCGTACAAAGGTGACACGGACCCTCGCGAGTTCGTGCGCGCATGCGAAACCACGATCGGCCGCGGCGAGACGACACCACGAAGGCGAAGGAGTCCCCTCGCGCCGCAAGGAGTGGCGATATCCGGTTCTTTACCATAGAACCGGTTCCATCTACGTGTGGGAGCAGCTCGCGATCGCCTTCACAACAACTTCCAAGGAAACTATGTCGAGCGAATCGATGCGGACCAACTCTTATTTGTGAAGCAAAGACCTCAAGAAGCTCCGGACTACTTCAAGCGCCGCCAAGATTCGATGCCAAGTGAAAGACGTTAATGAAACCACCGTCGTTAATGCAGCCATACGGGGCCTTCGCCGCCCGATGGCCGAGTACAATGCGCGAGGCCAATCAAGGCGATCGCCACGCTCTTGACAAAATGGGCGAGTATGCGCGGGCGGAGGAGGATGCGCGAAGACGCAGCATTACCGCCCTCGACCTCGCCATGAGGAGCGCCCGCGCGAAGTGGGGCGGGTGGTCCCCCTCGGCGAGGCGCAGCGAGGAGCCCCGAGGAGGCCCTCCGAGGCGATGATACCGGGTGCAGGAAGGCTCTTCAAGGAGCGAGCATAAACCTCGGCGTCGCGCGCGAGTCACAAAGCGGCCCATCGGGTCCTCGACACCGAGAGCGCCACAGGACCCGACCCGCCTCATGGAGGGGAGACCGGGATCGGAAGGCGGACTCGGTTGCGGCGGCCAACCCCACGCAGAACAAGAGCTCCTACACTATGGCAAGTGGTGCGAGGTACACGGCTACGGTGATCATTACACAAGGGCATGCGCGCGCGTAGGGGCGGAGCGCGCGCGCGTCTACTTCAACTGGCGACTTCCATCCCGGACCTCGGGCTCCCCAACCACAAGCTTGGAGAAATTCACAGCCGCAGGGGACGGAGGGCAAAGGACTTGGCGACATGGCCGGCCCGTGAAGCCCTTCACTATGAGAGGCTCTGTTGTAGGGTGGCCCCACCTAAGCCAAAGAGTTCGATAGGAGGTTATAAAGTCGAGTAACATGTGTAATGACATAAGTGCCCCTAATAGGGATGTACGGATGTAAGGGCATAGCAGTAAAGCATACTCCATGTGAATATATATATCAGGATGAGGGGAGGGTGAGGAAGAACACTCCCACCTCTCCACTACCATCTCTCTCTCTGTTTGGTCAGTAACCACAACAGGGAACATCTGTCTCATCAGTACATGACAATCATGAGACTTCATGCCATTTAACTTCAAATCTTGCATCGAAATAAGTTTCTTCACGTTGCGGAGTAACGAGACGGAACTTTGACACCATGCAAGCACCGCACGATTCTGTTTTCGGCCTTGGACAGAGTGTAACACGCAGGGGAAAGCGTTCGTCCATTATCGGTGCATGTCGGTGCTAACTCGGGCCCGATGTCCATGTCACCAAGTCAAGGCATGCGTTGACGCCGTCCTTTGTTTTATCACGGATGTTCGAGAAGAGACCAATCAAGGCATCGCATACATTCTTTTCTACGTGCATGATGTCGATGCAGTGTCGAACATCTAGGTACTCCCAATAACGTAAGTTCCAAAATATTGATCTCTTCTTCCAGGTGTTCTTCTCATGAGCCCTCAATTTATGTCCTTTTCCGATGGCAACATCTAAATCCTTAACCATATCATAAACCTCGTATCCCCTTAAATGCCTTGGAGCTGAACCGTCTTCCTTCTCTCCATCAAATTATTTCTTCATCTTGCGGTATGGGTGAGCCCTCCGAAGGAACCGGCGGTGATGCATGTAGACGGTTTTGCGTGAGTGTTTCAGCCACACACTCTCAGTACCATCTAAACTGTGAGTACAAGCAGGAGGTCCTTTCTTCGCCTCTGTTCCCTCGCCATCATCTGATTGATTGTTACATTTGTATCGGGATGCGTTGCACACTGGACATATATGCATGTTTGCATACTCTTTACGGTAGAGGATACAGTCGTTCGGGCATGCATGTATTCCTTCTACTTCCATTCCCAACGGACAAAGAACCTTCTTGGCTTTATACGTGGTTTTAGGTAACTCATTTCCCTCCGGAAGCATGTCCGCTAAAAGACCTAGCAGCGCCGTGAAACTCTTGTCGGACCAACCATTGCTTGCCTTTAATTTCAATAGTTCAAGCACGTCCGACAACCTCGTGTACTTGCAGCCCGTGTACAAAGGTTTCTTGAGTCCTCCATCAAGCCCCGAATTTAACATACTCTCTCTCATCATAGTTCTCTTCTACATCGCGAAGCATCGATCCAGTTATCATCGTGCAACCTATCCGAATCAAGCGACAATCGACATCATCCGTGACATGTCATTCACTTCACCGGTGATGTCATCCGGCGGCATATCATTCACTTCACCGGCGATGTCATCCGGCGGGATATGATCATTCACTTCACCATGACTGGTCCAACACGTATAATCCTTTTTGAAACCCCTCCGAATCAAGTGTGCTTCAGTTTGCCCTCGGTTCTTAAACATCTTCAAATTCTCGCAGTCAGTGCATGGACAGCATATATATTCCACCCCCTTATTCAACATATCCTCCTCGACGGCTCTTACAAAAGCAGACACACCATTAATGTACTCTTCACTCACACGGCTCGCGGCATACATCCAGCTTCAGTCCTACGTTACGTACATATATAACAACTTAGTATTAAAATTTAGATTAACTAATTATTACTACATATATACCGGCCACATTTATTATATTGAGACTTAATTTGCTAGCTCAATTCATATTATAAACACAACATCTATTATATAACCAACAATTTTGCAAATTAACCATCTTCAAAAACACTCATGGATTACTTAGACCTAAATTGTAATGCAATTAAAGAAAAAATAAATTTCATTACTAACCATATCTAGAGCAACCAGGAAAGTATGAATCTTCAAAGCTCAATCTCTGCCTCTTTCCACCAAATTAACTGGCCTGAAATCGCCTAGCTTTCTCCCGAGTGAAAAAGTGTGCAGCAGTGGCTAGATCTGGATCGAAATGAAGATAGATGCGGTCTGAGCAGCGCAATAAATGCCTTAGTGATATTATCACAGATGGTTTTTAATTAAAAATCGTCTATGATAACCAGCTTATCACAGATGGTTTTTTATTAAAAACCGTCTATGATAATCTGGGATTATCACAGACGGTTCTTAATATAGACCGACCGTCTGTGATACTCCTTTTTCCCACCACAAATACCACAGACGGCCTCTAAATTACAACCGTCTGTGATGAGGCGTCTACTATGAGGCTTTCTGTAGTAGTGCGGTCAACTGATCTTTACGGCGTTTCCTGCTCTGTTTCCCAGCCTCCGGTCAGACCGCTAGGGTTTGCCGCGGTCAGACCGCTCTATAGCCGGCGGTCACACCGGTGCAACACTGGCGGTCAGACCAGCCAAGCACTGGCGGTCAGACCGGCCAAGCACTGGTGGTCAAACCAGCCAAGCACTCTGGATCGACGGTGTGACCTCTTTGTGTTGATTGTCTGCTCTCAGAAATGCTTCATTTCCTTTTCTGGTTGTTGTGTGCTTCAGTTTTTAGTGAGCGTTTTATCCTCTTTCTTCATAGCTTCTATAGCTCTCGGAGAAGAAGATCGTGTGAATACTTGGGGCGATTTTGAAAGCACCGTTCACCCCCTCTGTTGCCATTTCGATCCTATATTTAATATAAAGTACTTTATTAATATGTAGTAGAAGACATTCAACACACAAATAAAATACTTTGAATATCAGAACATACCATGCCATTATTAACTAAATAAATAAATGAATTATTCAATATTATCCAACCATCACGAGAAAAATAAATTGTTTGAGCATCGACAATGCAAAAATCTAGTTTATTCCTTCCATACATTAAATAAATGACAATTAAAGTCTAAATGCATTCTGTTCATTAGACTGAGTCTGCTAAAAAACCAGAGACTTCGGTTGCGATCTTCTTAGGGGTGCAATGCTCTTCTTGGGAAATCATGGTGGCGGCAGCTGCAATGTCAAGAGGGGGTGCTGCTGTAGAAGTGGAGTCAATCTCCATTAGTGCAGGCAGTTGCTGAGAACTCTCCCCCCTCAATAAAGCCAAAGTGGGTTTCATGCTGCCCTTTGTCACCTTTCTTCTTCTTAACCTAGAAGGCATCAATGACTTGTTGCAGCTCTTTACAGATCCGCGACCAGTGCCCCCACTTGCCACACTTATAGTAGGTTTGGTCTTGTTGACCATACGGCTTGTCATCCCGCTTTGGTTTGCTAGCCTTAGTCTCCTGTGGAGCATTTAACTTGCCTTTATGGACTACTGCCTTACCCTTCCTTCTCCTTTTCTTCATTATAGGCTTCCGCACCTTGTAGCTCTCAGCATTGGCCTCACAGCCAGCGGAGCTCCCAAGTGGCTGTGCGATAAAGTTCTTGTGGAGAACTTGATCCTAAGCCTTTGCAACTTGCATAATATCAATCAATTCAGTGTACTCCTTGTAGCCATCTTGACCATAATTGCGCGCAGACTGCACTACATTGGAGTGGAAGGCGGAGAGAGTCTTCTCAATCTTCTGCTCATCTGTGATCTGCCTACCACAAAGTTGAAGATTGGTACAAATTCTATGCAAAGCAGAGTTGTACTCCCCGACCGTTTTGAAATCAGCAAATCTCAGTCGAATCCACTCTTGCTCTGCCTGAGGAAGAATGATGTACTTTAGCTTCTTGAACCACTTCTTGAGTGTAGTCCACAATGCTAGCGCTCTTCTCTGCGATGTACTCATTTTTAAAAGTGAGACAGAGATGGTGTCTGAGGAAATGAAGTGCCTGATCATTCTCCTCGGGTGTGGGATTTGGCATCCTGTGGTGCACCAATTCCGATGGCAGCACGGAGCTTCCTAGCTCTAAGCACGATCTCGACATCAGAAGCCCAAGTCAAGTAATTTTGGCCATGCTGGGCCAACTCCTCGAACTCCCAATTCGTGATGCCTGTCATCTACACATGCATGAAAGGAATGTATAAATTTACTACAGGTAAATATGCATAAAATAAATTGGACAATGGTACAAAAAGATTCTTGTAATGTTTCAGAATTTTCTATGCATTTTCTATAATTTTACAGTTGATTTCAGCGATTCAAGGCAATTTAAACAATTACGATTAATCAAAATAGTAAATAAATATAAAAACATAGAAAGTAATGATAACAATGCTAAACATGCTTCAACTACGAAAAATAATTCAAAATTTGAATTTCTGAGGCCCTTTTATGCTGGAATACAAATTTTCAGTGAATTCTGTAATTTTTGAGGGCTTATTTGCAAAATCTAGGACCTGTCTGAAAGTTCTGAGAACCCTCCCATAATTTTCAGAATTTGGAGGGCCTTTTTGCAAAATTCTAGGGGTCGGCCAGCCCCCTTTTTCTCTTTTCTTTCTTTGGCCCAACCTAGCCCATGGCCTACGGCCGCCCGACTAAAGGGGGGAGGGGTAGGGTTTCCCTACCCCTGTTCACACACGAGGGTGGCGGCGCATTCGACCGGGGCTCGTGCGGGAGCGGCGGCACGGGCGTTGTCATGTGTGGATGGCGGCTCATGCGGCACATGCGACCGACGCTCATGCCGGAGCGCGAGGCAATGGTGGCCCAAGGCAGCGGCGTGCCAAGAGCCGGCGGCTTGTGCGTGACACGGCGGTGGCCGAGTGGTCGGCAGCAGTGGCCCATCGAGCGGCGGCGCGGCTTCATGCCAAGCGGAGCTGGTGGTGCGCACGAGGCGGCGATCGATCGCGGTCGATTGCGGTGGGAGCGCGGCGACCCGCCGTCTTGGCGCGCGATGGCGCGACACGCCGTGGGGGCTAGTGGCGGCTGATCTGTGAGGCTACTCCAATCCGGCAGCGACGCGTGCGAGGCTGAGCGACGGTGGCTATGCTGTCCGGTGGCGGCTTCGGGCCAGCGGCGGAGCTTGGGCTGGTGGCGCTCTTGCGGGAGCGACGCTGTGTTGCGGCCAGCTACTCGTGCGGTGGTGCTGCTCCAGATCGGCGCTGGCACATCTCCATGCCAGCGTGGCCGAACAGCGGTGCGATGGCCGGTGGCACAGTCGCATTTGGGCAACGCACACTGGCAGCCCGATGGCCGACAACGCGTATGCGTTTTTTTGCTTTCCAATCTGCAATGAAATTAGCATCTACTCTTTCATGTAATCTACCGATCGACATTGTGCCAGCAACTTCAAGTCTGCTCGCGATAGATTAGATTAGATTTACACTGCAGAAAATAATCTAGAAAGCGAAAATTTTACGGAATTTAAAGTGATCTAAATATCAATAGACAATTCAATTTACGAGTGCTCGATGATTACCTTTGATCCACCAGAACAATTCGTGCTGATAACGTGTTGAGGAACCATCACTGGTGGGTCCAGTCCGATCGATTTCTCCTATGCAAAGAGATGGATCAAAATACAGATTAATGCAATACAATGATAGATTGAATATAAGAGATGAGGAGGAACTCTTTTCTTTATTACTTTCTTTTCACAAGATACAAGATATGACAATAAAGACTCTCTATTTATAGACTAATGGGGAGGATGCCCACCAATAAACTAGGCTTATAGATTGAAGCCCAGATTTCCTACCAGAACTATCACCATTAACTTAGGGTGTGTTTGGTTGCCTGAATCTCCTTCGTCCTGGCTGGGTGGATTCGTATAATCTGAGAAAGAGCCTGTTTGGTTGCTCAGATGAGTGGATGCGGCTGCATGAGCGGATGCAAAATACGCCTCATCCGGATGGGTGGATACGCTCAAAATGAGCTTCACCGCCATCTGGATGGGTTGATCGATGTATTTTATGCGGTCCCACGTGTCGGCCTCTCGAGTTTGGTAGGCGCATCCGCTCATCTGAGCAACCAAACATCATCTCGGTTTTTTTTGCATCTGCTCATGCAACCTCACCAAACATCTTCTTTTTCTGAAATACGATTCCACTCAACCTGCATCCACTCAGTCAGAATATACGATACAACCTCCATCCACGAACCAAACACACCCTTACTTTTTAAGCAGTTGAGATAGGATTCCTGTAAACTACTGCATGGACCAACCTTGGCCATTAATAACGGATGAGGTACATCCATCCGGCATTGATTCCTCGCGCGAGGCGGAAGCAAGCGGACGCCAGCGTCGGGGAGGCACCAGTCCGGCCGTCACCACGAGGACGCGAGCCAAGCAAACGTGTGGCGGGCGGCGCGGGGCGAGCACAGGCACCGCTACCCGACGGGGACAGCACACCTCCATCCTCTGGCTCGCCCGTCCCCACTGGACCTATCTCGCCATCCCTGTTCCGCGCTTGTTCTCTCATCCACCCTCCCCCTCCCTCCCTCGATCCAAGCCGGCGAACGCCTCCGAATTCTCCGGTGCCCCTCCTTGCCCTCCGGTCCAGCCTCGCCCGCCTCCACTCGCGGGATTCGCTGCGGCTGCAAATCGGAAGGGGAAGAAGAACGATAGCAAAGGAAAAAGGAGAAGAGACGAGGTGATGGCGGCCGCCTGCTCCTTCCGTTCCGTCGTCCGGGCTCCTCCGCCTCCGCGGGGCCTCGCCAGGGCAGCAGTTCGCTGCTGCAGCGCCGCTCCCGGTGCCGCCTCCGCCTCCAAGGTAGGCGGGGTAGCACGCCCGTACCGCGTATTCAAATCTTGATTTAAAGATCTCCTCAACTCTTTTGCTGCTGAATCGTACTATTCCATCGCAAAACGAGCAGCAGCTACCCACTGAGTGTGTATACTATGTATGACTTGTTATCTTGCATTGGTTGCTTCATGTGTGAAGCTCGTCTTGGAGGTTAAACAAAGGCTGGAGAGGGAGCAACCAGGCCTCCCGACGGGCAGAAACGGGAGGGATGATGAGGAGATGATAATCTGGTTCTTGAAGGACCGGAAGCTCTCTGTGGACGAAGCCGTCTCGAAACTGACCAAGGCTATTGTATCCTACAACTATGCTGACCTGAGAAATAGCCCCTTCTTTCCCATTTTGACAATAACCCTCGCGTTTTATAGTATGTCGAAAATAATTTCATGATTCTGTTGCTCATGATTTTGATCTTAATTTCCGTTGTAAATCCTAGATTACTCTCGTTTATAGTATCTCTGGAAGGAATGGCTACTTAAATCATTATCCCTGTAAGGAACTGAAAAGCGGAGCTTATTTTTGTGTATACAGTTTTTTTTAATTACCAGCAACTAGTAACAGTATCCCTGTAAGGAACATTAAAACAGAGGCAGATTTTTCCTAGCAAGTTGAGTTTTTACCGGTGGAAGAATGTTTGATACATGTTGAGCTATTCCGATGGACGTTTTTTTGGTATCCATGTTCCAATTTATTTACAAGTTATATCTTATTTTGTGGTAACGGTCTTCTCATCCTTGATAGTAGGATATGGACTTGCTCCCATTTGCAGGGTCGGTCTGAAAGTGTACCCAGTTGGTCAAGCTATATGCTTTGCAATGTCATGGCAAACCTAATATTGTGTCCATTAAATTCTTGAGATTGTGAATAACTGTTCTACGTCTTTTGTATCTTAAGCTTTCTTTTCATCTGCATTAGAAATGGCGTCAGGATTTTTGTGTATCAGAATTATCAGAAGAATCAGTGAAAGGGTTGTACCAAACTGGCAAAGCGTATGTGCATGATTCTTTTGATGTGTATGGCAGGCCTGTGCTAGTAGTGGTGGCATCCAAGCATTTTCCATCTGTAAGTTACATTGTGAATTGAGCGAATCTTGATTTAGACATGTTGAACAAAGGATGTTGCTTAGCCTAAATAGTGGACATATGCTTTTCTCAAAGTGTTAAAACAGCACAGTGAACAGAGTAAAGCTACAGAATTGTGCCAGGACAAACCATCATTCAAACTTCTGAAAGCAGCTACAAGTTGTAATGGTTTACAACTTTACATACTGCATCTTGGTTGTATTTTACTATGTCCTGTATCTCACTGATGTATCCATGTTCCAGATGTCTTTTGGTCTCGGTTATATTACTCATCCACATATAATATTACTATTACAGAAGCAAGACCCAGTTGAAAATGAGAAGCTATGCGCCTTTTTGGTTGAGAAGGCATTAAGTAGACTTCCGTTGGGAACAGAGAATATACTTGGAATTTTTGATCTTCGAGGCTTCCGTGTAGAAAATGGTGATCTCCAGTTTTTAAAGTTTTTGGTAAGTTTTATCCTTTGCATAGTTCTTGTTATACTTTTCCCTAGTTCAGTCTAAGCAGCCTTTAAACATAAACCAAGGATGTCAGATGAATTGTGCTATGCTGTTGGAGTGTTAAACATGTATACAGTTATTACTGGTTCGCCTCAAACAGAAAAAAGAAGCTTGCTTTCCTTGAATTCTTTGCAATGGTTAATGGGATGTCAAATAACATCATTACTAAAGCATGTGATTTTTATATCCATTTCCAAGAACAATTACTTGTGGATAAATAAGAAAGTTTTGCTAGATTAAAAAAGTCCAGTTCAAAGAAGAATGTGTTTAGGCCCTGCAACGATAAAGTTTATTCTAATGGGTTAATTTAGACATAGATTTCCTGTATTTCCATGCTTATGAAGATTGCTTGCTGTCTACTGCACCTAATGCATACCTTAATTGTATTGATCTTAATTTCATATCTTTCCCAGATTGATGTTTTCTACTATTACTACCCGAAACGGCTTGGCCAAGTTCTTTTTGCCGATGCACCGTTTGTGTTTCACCCAATGTGGCAGCTTGTTAAACCTCTGTTGAAATCATACGCCTCCCTGGTAACTACTGTTTCTCTAAAACATCTCTCTCTATCTCCCCCCCCCCCCCCTCCTCCCTCCCCTCCCCTCCCCTCCCCTCTGTGTGTGTGTGTGGTGCTCCATCTAGTGATATATGTAGCCTTATGCTTCTAATGCTATTGTTATTCCTGCACACGAGGTGAGATTTTGTGATGTCGAGACAGTGAAAAAAGAGTACTTCACAGACGAAACTGTGCCTCCTGATTTCCGCAGTTAGGTGCCATGATTATCTTTGCCAATAGTGTGCTGTTATCCTGAAAAGGCTGCTTGCAGATTTTAGTGACAGGTTAGTGCTGATTTCCCCTGTTTCTGCATGTATTACATAAATTGTTTAGCAGTTGAAAATTCCAAACACTGAACTATCGGAAACATGAGTAGTGCTTCCATACTGTCCTGAAAACTAAATTGCACAAATGTTAATTCAATTTAGTAATGGAGTTGTAGGTTGTTGCAAATCAAGCCCTCAACTTGCTTTGACATTGCACATTTCTTTACTTGTTAGGAGAGGATTGAAGCACCTCCCATTTGGAAAATGTCAAGGCTGATGGATAGTGCCAACTTGTGGCGAAGCAGAGCAACTGTGGGCTCCTTGAGATTTTGACACTTCAATCTTTGCTGCTTTGTGCCCGTCAAGGGCCTGTTCTTTGTAGCTTTTGGCTTCCAACTTTTAATTTTTCTACAGTAACTAGCTTTCAAATGGAGTGTCTTTTCAAAACGGGGCTTACTAGTTAATTGTAGTACACACTGTAACGACTTCATTTATATTGGTAAAAACCGCAGATGAGTTTCTGTTTCTCTGTAATCTCTCTCACAAACAGCCTAAAAACCACAAATAACAAGTAAAAACCATAAGCCACGGCCATAAAGAATAGCCCCCAAATGTCAGATGGCTAGTTAAAATCTGTGAGGGCAAATCGCTGGACCTTCTTGAAGCCTCTAGCTAGTGACAAGAGTGTCTTCATTGAGGAAAAATTCTATTGTATCACCGTTACACAGCCCAGGATATGTAACAAGCTAACCAGCGTCTGACACGTGGTACAATATGCACCGTAGCGCACTGTAGCAACACTGTAGCGCACTGTAGCAGACGCGTTTTTTTGCTATTCTCGCATGTTATAGTGCGCGATACAGTACTGCTACAGTACTACTACAATATTAGCATCTTGTTCAACCTAAAAAAGCTATTGAACAAATTAGTTAGCCAAACAATCGTTACTTCTTCTAGATATTTTCACACCTCAATAGGGATGTTATCAGGCCCCAACGCCTTGTCCATTTTCATCCTTTTTAAGGCTTCTCTTACTTCCGTCTCCGGGATTCTTCGAACAAACCGTCTATCAGTGTCGTCAAAAATATCATCTTGTTCAATCATACTATCATCATTATCGTGATTAAACAACTTGTCGAAGTAATTTCTCTACCTATCATTGATCTTCTCGTCTTTCATCAAAAGTATATTAGTGCCGTCTTTGATGCATTTAACTTAGTTGAAATATCTCGTCTTCTTTTCTCGAAATTTTGCCATCTTGTAAACATTTCTCTCTCTCTCTCTCTCCTTTGTACTTAGTTTCTGATAAATTTTCTCATATGCCTTGTCCCGTGCCTCTCTCACCGCTTTCTTCGCATTTTTTTTCGCTGCTTTGTATTTATGTACGTTGTCATCGCTCCTATTATGATATATGTGCTTGTAGCATATCTTCTTCTCCTCAAAGCCTTTTGTACTTTCTCGTTCTACCGACATGTGTCTTTTGGTTCTCCTCTTGTCCCTTGGGTCACTCCAAGCACCTCCGTAGCCACCTTCCTAATGCGAGTTGCTATCTTTGTCCACATACTATTAGCTTTGTTGTTCGCTTCTCCCTGTCGGTGTGGTATCTCTTTTGAGTTTCCACCACTTTGTCCTTGTGGTTCTGGTGGCCTTAACTTGTTGAACCCGTAATCTAAAACGAAAGTTGGAGACTACCAATTTATGTTGCTGGACAACACACTCTCTAGGTATAACCTTACAGTCTACTTCTAACCATGTCATTTAGGTCTTCCCAAAATTGCCTCTTATCGGTGCCATCCAACCCTACTTGTAGAGCATATGCATTAACAACATTCAAAACCAAGTCACCAAAAATTAGCTTGACTAGGATAATCCTATCCCCTTGTCTCCTCACGTCGATAACTCCACTCTTGAGGCGCTTATCGATTAAGATGCCCACTTCATTTTTGTTTCATTCTATTCCAGTATACCACAGTTTGAATCCAGTATGCTCCACCTCATTTGCCTTCTGATCCACTCATTTAGTCTCTTGAACGCACAAGATACTTATACATCTCCTAATCGCTGTATCAATCATCTCTCTTAACTTATCTGTTAAAGAACCTACATTCCAACTACTCATACAAATCCTATTCTTCTCGACTAGCTTTCTTGCCCATCGCATTCGTCCAGTAAAGTGGGAAGACCCTTACCCATTTTCCACTACATCCGGGCGCCAACGTAGCGCGTCACTAATGGAATGACGTTCCAGCTCTTGCTCATTTATCACCACACCCGGGCTCCGATATGGCGCGTCACTAAGAGAGTTACGCCCCAACAAAACTTTTAATTTGGATTTCATTCTATGAAAAGATGGCATGATGTTTACGTTGGCTTACCAAGCCAAACACAACCCTCCTCTTTTTTTCTGGTTTAGGACAGGCTATGTAAAAAACTACATAGTCTGAGTTTACTCGATGCTCTAACAAATTCTGTATGAGTTTCAAAAAGGAAGAAAGTTTTTCTCCGCTAAAAGAAGGAAAAGATAGTAGTAATAACCTGAAGATGCCCCCCTGCTTTCAGCTGTGTTCCTGCACCATACATATTTCCATGCTACGCTCCTACACAGTTTTGCCTTGTTTTTTTACATGACACTCTTTTCAGCCAAGACAATTAGACAAACCCAAACCAAAACTCCAGCCCAATTCCAGTACCAGTCGTCCCATCTTTCACTGGTAGCTGCCTCTGAGCTCAAGCAAGAACGCCACACAAGGACACACGCCGCCTCTGCCACCACAACAACACAACAAATGAACCGCCACCAACCTTACCACTCCCATGGTCACCATCATCCATCGCCTCCATGCGAAGGTTACTCCAATCTGAAGTTATACCACCACCGCTGCTCACCAAGCCGGGCATGCTTCACATGCACGCCGGCGGAGTGCGGTCACGCATCATCACCCCTGGACAAACGGTGAAACGTAAATGAGCGTCCAGGCGGCCCTCGCTCGCTACAGACGGCGAGGCTCACGGGCAGCCTGCGCGCGCATTGGCTGATCCTGGCACCACTCGCCATAAGAAGCCCACCACGCTCGCCCTACGTACTGCTGGTGCACTGCTGTCTCTGCGTCCTCATCCGCTGGTAGCATTGCGTTGGCTCCCATGGGGCTCTGCCTGTCTGTGGCCCTGTGGAAGGAGAAGGTCTACGCCGACGGCCGGGCGGTACGGCGGAGCGACGTCGTGACCGACGAGGTTGCCGGCGTGATGGGTGGCGGCGGCTGCGAGTATGGGCTTCTGGGGGGTGAGGTGCTGGAGGTGGAGGAAGCGGTGGCGCCGACGACTGCGGGTGCGAAATGTGGAGTGCAGGGGGCTGCCGCCGGTGGCACGCCGGCGCGGCCGATATGGCAGAGGAGGGTGCTGATGGGCGTCAAGTGCCAGATGCCGAGGTTCAGCGGGATGATACTGTACGATGAGCGTGGCCGGCCGGTGTGCAGCGGCATCCGCGACAGGGCTCGTGACCAGGTGAACACAATCTCTTGCAAACTGATTGAAAAAGTGCATCGGTATATTTCTTTGTTCAATACATTATACATCCATCCATCCATCCATCACGTCCTGTTACTGAATGTGGCTGTTGATGTCTGCAGGAGAAGCATGCAGCGGCTATCACCGTGCTGAGGGACATGCTCTAGCCTAGCCTGCCGCTGGACAGTGGCATATGTGCTCCTCTGCTTCCTGTTTAGAAGTTTACTATATGTGTACATCTTTGTTTTTCGATTTGATCGACTGCATGCGTTTCAGTTGTATGGGGAGGCAATAAAATTTGTCATAGGGTATCCAGTGAAGCTATGGTCCATGTTCAGGGAAAACAATTTCGGTTTAGATAAATTTTTGTACCCCTCCGAGAAAACCGAAGAAATTTCAATAATTTTTTCAGAAAAATTCGATCAAAATATTCAAAAATACAATTTAAATTCAAAAAATTACCAAATCCCCAATTTGAATTCAAGAAATTACTAAGTCCTGACGCCGCTCTACGCCATGGCCACCTCTCCCTCTCTCTTTCTGGTGCTGCTCCCTATCCCTTGCTGGCGTCACCTCCCCTGCATCCTCGCTTCTCCGGTGCTAGCGCCGCTACACTGTCTTCTCCATTGCTGGTGCCGCACCACCTCTCCCTGGAAAATGGCTTCTCTGTCCCCGTTTTGTGTTCCCTTCTGTGTTCCCACACATGTGGATCCTCTCCACTCCGTTGGATTGTATTCCTGGGCCCACAGGAAGAGGATAGAGAGCAACTTATGTGCGCCACATGTCCAAGGGAACATGACAAAGGAACAGGAAGCCTTGTTCCTCTCCCTGCGCCTGCTTGGTGCTGACTCAGTGGTGGGCTGTCACAAGGGATACTGGTGTCTGGTAATTTGGCTAATTGCTGTCTACTGCTATTCAGTGCAGGAATTGATTGGTTGAGCTGAAAAATTCAAAATCGTCCAAATTTTTTTTAACTAGATTGGGTTTTTTTTGGGGTGGGTCGAGAAATCCAAAATTCGATGAATTTTGTGAATTTTGGCCGAAATTATTTTCTTTGATCATGGTTTTTAGCTACAGCTGATAGCTTTTGCCTTCGCTTTTCTAGATGGTGGTAAACAGCTATGCTCGGGAAGCCGTTTGAAGAAACAATTCTGTTTATGTTGGATTTCAAAAAACTAAAACCAAAACAAAAAATTCCAAAGAAACCGAAACAAAAAAAAGCCAAAAAAGGCCCTATAACTGTCTGAACGGAAACTCTTAGTGATATTATGATATGAGGATACACCAGGAGTTTGGCAAGCCGGGTGTTGCAAGTGAACTGGAAAGTGGAGAAGACGGCCGCTGTTGACGTTTGATTGGCTCTCGACTCTGGAGTATTATTCAAGTATTGTTTTGTCTATACAAAATTCTACAAAAGTACGTTGTTGTCAAATCGGATGCAAATCCGTGGGACAACACTAATGTTACGCTATCTTACAGGGAAAAGTTCATGTTACCATCTCAGCTATCACCAGAGCTCACTTTTTGACGCTTAACGTTGGAGGAATTATGCGAGAAAGGACGTGTACATGTGAGAGGCATCACGTGGCGAGAGCGCAATGCGTTCTTTTTTCTGCCGTTGATAGCTTATGACAATATAGTTTTTGGTATTACCGTAAGTATTTATGTGAATAAATTAAATATTAATAAGGTAATAAATAGTTTTAAAAATACTATCTTAATAAGCTGTTTCAAAAAAGATAAAGAATTTATCCTATTTATTTATTTAAAAAAATTATAAACTATAAACTAAATGAACTAACCCGCGCACACCTTTTTCATGGTGTCCTGCTAGTGTTGTGCATAACTATAAATTATAAACTATAAACTAAATGAACTAACCCGTGCGCACCTTTTTCATGGTGTCCTGCTAGTGTTGTGCATAACTCACGCATCAAGGTGTCGTCAAGCCGTGTTCACATTGAGCATCGCTGGTTGCTAGCAGAGCATGCTCACATATCAGACGAGCACCGGGTGAATTATGATGTTGCCCTCAATCCTCGTTGAACCACCATGTCCACCGTGAGTGACGGACATCAATGGCTGGGATGTGGCAAGCGCACTGTTGTTAACGACAACAATATCAATGGTTGAGAGATTGCTGCCAATCCGAGGAAGCAAGTTGGATTTTCAAGAGACAAGAGTTGGTCAACATAATGGGAACGTCGGCATATGGTGCCTACAAGGCGATTGGGAGGTGTGATGTCCATCCCCTTGCCCTAGAGTAAACTGATTTTTCTTTTCTTCAAATTTTCGACTCACCGATGGCTAGTTCATACCAAATTATTATGAAAACCTAAAAACGTCTCTCCAAATCTATACCATTAAATATTTAATACTAGGTTGATTGAAAAGGCCCATGTTTTAATTAAGTCAAGTAAATAAATTCAAGCATTCAAACGTCGATTTCTCATTTCCCCGTTCCTAGAACCAGATTTATGCGGGAAGAAGAAAACAAATCGAAAATTCCCATCCCTGCCTCCTCCAAAACCCCAGTAGCAATGATCCTGTAGGACCAGTATGGCAACAAAGGAAACGGTCAATGGTGCCTTCAAATTTTCCTCAAGTATTCACCGATCATTTAGCTCGATAGCTACAGAGCCATAAGATTAGGATTAAGTATTTTGTGTGAATGAATTAAATGTTAATAAAATGATAAATAGTTTGAAAAATATTGTCTTAATAAGCTGTTTCGAAAAAAAATAAAGATTTTATCCTATTTATTTGTTTAAAAAATTATAAACTATAAACTAAATGAACTAACCCGCGCACACCTTTTTTATGGTGTCCTGCTAGTGTTGTGTATAACTAAAAATTATAAACTATAAACTAAATGAACTAACCCGTGCACACCTTTTTCATGGTGTCCTTCTAGTGTTGTGCATAACTCACGTAGCAAGGTGTTGTCAAGCCGCGTTCACCATTGAGCATCATTGGCTGCTAGCAGAGCATGCTCACATATCAAACGAGCACCGGGTGAATTATGATATTGCCCTCAATCCTCGTTGAACCACCATGCTGCATCAACGTCGGCACACGGTGCCTACAAGGCGATTGGGAGGTGTGATGTCCATCCCCTTGCCCTAGAGCAAACTGATTTTTCTTTTCTTCAAATTTTCGACTCACCGATGGCTAGTTCATACCAAATTATTATGAAAACCTAAAAAAGTCTCCCCAAATCTATACCATTAAATATTAAATACTAGGTTGATTGAAAAGGCCCATGTTTTAATTAAGTCAAGTAAATAAATTCAAGCATTCAAACATCTGTTTCTCATTTCCCCATTCCTAAAACCAGATTTATGCGGGAAGAAGATTCCCATCCCCCCTCCTCCAAAACTCCAGTTGCAATGATCCTGTAGGACCAGTATGACAACAAAGAAAATGGTCAATGGTGTCTTTAAATTTTTCTCAAGTATTCATTGATCATTCAGCTCGATAGCTACAGAGTTATGAAGATTAGGATAAAAAGTTAACACAAAAACTACCAAAATAAGAACCCAAACCAGCCCAAAACAATCAGGTGGACAATAATTTCGGTTTGGTGAACAATGAAAAATAACATTATTTCAAATCCAAAAATCCACAAAACTTTTGATCTATATATCCAAAAGATTTGAAACTTGAACCAAGCTTAGATCATGATCTTAAGAACCCATCCCAATAAAAAAATCTTGAAAGAACTAAAAAGAATTGGAATCTTTTGGTCCATGAAGCTTTGATGCACCAAAACCGGGCTAAAAATTAAAATTGAGTTAACTCTCAAACCAAAACTCCAAAATACTTAAAATTTGGTATACAACTTCTCTAGGATGTCAGAAACCTATTTCAATCAACGATCAATAAAATCGTTACCAAAGTTCTGACCTTTTTTTGTTTGAAGGTTGCACCAAAATCGGTCAAAAAACCAAAAATAGTGAGTACGACTTGTTCGTGGGTGAATGATAGCTAAGATGGATGTAGATGTATTCCCACATGTTATAGCAAGGTCAAATCACTCGGAGAGGTCAAATCAAGCAAAAACTGAGCAACTTCAAAAAGTTGCCAAACCTGATGTCCAGATGAATGGGAATTGATTTCTAAGCTATATCTCCATCACTTACTCATACTTGACATCTAGCAAAATCAAGAAAGGGGAGAGGCAAAATCAAAATAAACCAAAACAAGATCAAATCAACCAAAACAAGAGCGATCCATGAGAGATGAACAAAATTGATATATTACTACTTGAGGATGAATGTTTATAACCACTCCACCAGGAGGACAAGAGAGCACACCATAGTGCTTACACTTCTCAAACCCTAACCTTAGAATATTTGGCTTTAAGAGTAAAGCTAGAATAGTTGGATAGTTAACTAGCAAGTCTCCATCATAATCCGTTAAATAAATAGGCGACTAGTACCTATCTAACTCTAATGGATAATATCCACTTAGCACATATGGGAAAAACCCGTTAACTCCACACAATACGGCTTTTCCTCACACATTACACTTATACACGCTTTTCAAAGTACATAAGCCCGAAATTGTTAAGTCCTTAACCTTTGATCCAACTTAATCTTCTCAACTTCTTGACCTAAACTGCTTTTTCAAGCACCACGACTTTCATCCAAGGTAGTTTCTGCTATTTTGGTTAAATTACCAAAATACCCTTTCTTGATCTGATCTTCATCTTCCACTGTAAGCAATCGCCATGCTTGCCACGTGTAGATACACCATTGGCTTACCATGCATCAGTAAGTCTCTCCCATTCTAGTTCTACTGGACCACGCCTCACTTGAACCGACCAAGCCACATAGTGTAACCTGTTGTTCGAACTTCCTTTCAATATTTCCTGAATTCTTTGTACTATACTTGAGCTCAGCTATATCACTCAGCATTCTTAATCATTCTGGGTCTTAGCTCCTCCATGAACATAGTCCCGATTTTTGCCATTGACTACGATTGACTCGAAGCGACCTTGCACATCTAAAGACTAAGAAATTATTTTCGGACATAAGTTCTTCACAACTTGAACCACGTTAGCTATAACATACATCATACAATACATATACACTGATCTAAATCAACCCAAATCAATCTGTGACTTAATTTTTCGAAATCACAAAATATGGCCAAAGCAAAACCGCAAATTTACAAAAATCCAAATATTCACTTCTCTAAAATGACAATGGTTTATTACAATAAAACCATGGATCTTCTCACATAGTTCTTCAATCTCCTTCTTGATGAACATGTTGGCAATTTCTAAAAAAATACAAATAAGAGATGGTTCTAGAATAAAAGAAGGCATTTAGCAAATAGAAGCCCAAATGTTCACGCAAGCATTGCAAAAACTAAAAATGACTATATAACCCAAAAATGGAGTGAAGCTATTGAAAATGATAAGTTTTCCAAAAAGAATCTTTAAATCCACCAAAATCTTAGGAAATCTCACTCTAGGTACACATGAAAGAATAATTGTTCTATTTGACTTTGGCCATAGTGAGAAGAGATGAAAAGATTAAGAGAATCACAGTAAAATATTAAAACTCTAACTTAGAAAGAATTCACACAAAAACTCCAAACCATACTCTAGATATACTTTTTTATTAATCTTTCTTTCATTTGACAATGGAATCATTAAAATAAATGAAAAAGATAGAGCATGGATAAAATAAAGTAGTTGTATTATATTCATTTTTAGAATAAGGAGCTACAAAACTTATCCAAAGTGGCTCTACAGGTATTACACTAAGCCATATTATATGAAGAAGTTATCTAGATCATGACAAACCATATATAGCAAAGCTAAAGCTAAATAAGCAATGATCTGAAATTAAATGAATTTTTAGCATGTCAAGTTGATCAAGATTATAATTTAGCCTAATGTATCTAAAAATAAACCAAGTTATGTCGATAACCTAAATGGAACCAAGAAGCTATAATTGATTCTATTTAGAGTGCTACAAGTTCATAATTGAATTATTTTTGTTTAAGCACTTGAAATTAAGCATAATTAGCTCATTTAGCACTTGCTGAAATTCATTTCTTGTTTATCTTAGCAAAGTAAGTCCTAGACTAGAAATCATTCACAACTGCCTCTTAAGTTTTAACCATTTTTCTAATTTTTTTAGCCACATGCTAGATCTAAAGGCCCACTACAACCATTCCAAGCAAGAAGCTTAATAGAGTGGTTTAGGTCAAAAGAACTAATTTTCTAAGAAAAATTGTAAAAACCCATCAAAAAGTATGTCGGAGTTTGATCCCCCACTATTTTTATGGCACTTTCACCTCACTAAGTATGAGTTATTTGAAACTCCCCCTGCAACTCACTTTCCCTGTGATTTTTGATGACGAGGCCAACCTGGCTCTCTAGTGTGGCGAGGTGGTCTTTCGGTATGTTAGGCATGGCAAAGGGGGGGAGGGAAACCGTTTCCCTTGTTGATATACTTTGCGATGAACCTGAAGAAACATATAGCTGCAAAAGACAACCAAGGCACAATCACATTGTTCCCCCAATAGGTCACCATCGTTGAACCCTAGGATGCCTCCTCCGCATCGCCTGCTCGCCACTTTCTTTCATTTTTGCATCAAACCAGTTGGATTGGAGCAAAAGACCTCACTGATTTGGTAGGGTAAACAAATTCCTTGCATTAATGGGTCCGGTTCCAACCACTTCACCATTTTGAAAGACCACTTTACTGCATTGGAGAGCTAAGTTGGTCACGTTATCTGAAATTGCATGAAAACAAGAGACAAGGGTTCCAACAACTATGTACTACTGGGGGTGGGGGCAGTGGGGGTGAATGTGCTACAAAAATAGTTATAGGGGAAATTAAATTTTGATGTACTTCCAAGTGTCTTTTTGTGCAATTTGGTACATTCTTGACTTTTTGGAGCCATAACAATGAAATCTTATCGAAATAGGTAAAAGATTATGTAACTAACTGGATCTCATAGCGAGGTAATGGCTACTCCTAGCGCACCTTTGAGACATCTTAGTGAAGAAGTGGCCAAGTCACACTAGAATCCAATTACGTTGAGTCGAGTCAAGGAGCTAAACCCTAACTAGTGAAGAAGTGGCCAAGTGGGGCTGATGCGGCAGTTGCCGATCTGGAAGTGGAGGGTCGTGGGGTGTGTGGCCGGACGAGGCGATGGCACGGCACGATAGGCCTATAGAGGTATGGATAGGGGTGCAAACGGGTCGGGTTTTTTCAACTGACTCAGCATCAAATTCGGCTGTTATCAAATTCAGTAAGTCAGTTTGGTGTCCGACCGAATTTAGTATGGTAGCCGATTATTTGGAGATGGATTTGATAGTGTTGTAGGGGTGGCCCCCACCTAAACCCAGCAGGCCTGTTAGAAGACTACAAAGACCAGAGTAGAACATGTGTAATGACTCAAATACCCTTAGGGGATACAGGATGTAAGGGCATGATTGTAAAGCACTCCCACATGAATATATATAGCGGGATGAGGGGAGGAAGGCGGGACACTTCCACTCCCACTACCACTTCTCTCTGTTTGATGCGTAACCACAATAGATTGGCGCCGTCCGTGGGAGGGCGAAGACAAGCTGAAGATCAAAGAAGAAGATGGCACCGAAAAAGCTTCATCGGCGACGGGCAAGGGAAAGAAGGCGGTCGGGTCGGGCGCGGCGTGAACACTAGGGCCTCGGCGTCGGTGCCGCGGCGCAAGTGTCGGCGTTCGCGCGGCGGCGACGGCCGACCCGCCGCTGCGACGACGGCCGACCCGCCACGCGGCGGCGGCGGTCGACCCGCCATCTGCGGCGATGACGACCGACCCGCCACCCTCGCCGACTGGGTACCCGCCGCCGCGGCGGCGGCGGTCGACCCGCCCGCTGCGGCGATGGCGACCAACCCCGTCACCCTCGCCGACACGGGTCTCGGGCCGATAGTCACCATGCCAACTTCGCCGCCGGGCCGCCCAGTGCGGTGGAAAGCGCCACGCTAGCGGCCCTCAGCGCGTTCAGCGAGAACTAGGAGATCTTCGTGGCTGTCCGAGATATACAAGAGGCTCGAGCCGGCGGGCGCGCCGATGTAGCGCCGAGCCCGCTCCGGAGAGGCGGGCGATCGTGGCGCCCCACATCGGATCGCGCCCGTTGCGGCGCGTCGATCTGAGTCCGCTTTGGCGGGGCTGCGGCGGCGGAATGGCTCGAGGATTTCAAGTTCCCTAGCGTCATCGAGCCGTTCAAAGCGTCTGACCCCGCGAGTTCGTGCGGCGTGTATGAGACCGCCATCAAAGCGCGGTGGAGATGATACCACAAAGCGAAGGGCTCCTCTCGCGTTGCGAGTGGCGCTGTCCGGTTTTTACCATCGAACGAACTCCATCTGGCGTGGGAGCAGCTTCGCGACCGCCTCCACAACAACTTCGGAAACTACGTCGGCGGGTCGACGCGGATCAACTATTCACCGTAAAGCAAAGCCCTCGGAAAAGCTGCGGGACTATTTCAGCGCTTGCGAAGATACGCTGCCAAGTCAAGGGCGTCCAACGAGACCACCATCGTCCGCGCAGCCATACGGGGCCTCCGCCCGGTCCGATGGCGAATACAACGCGGAAGCCAATCAAGGCGGTGGCAAAGCTCTTCGACAAAATGGAGCGATGACGCAGAAGCGAGGAGGACGCCGCGAAGGCGAGGTGGCGATTCGACACTAACCGGGCGATGGCTCGACAAGAGTCGAGGAAGATCCGTCAGGATGGCCCTTTGAAGGGCAAGCGCAAACCGGAGTCGCCCAAGGATGCGACCGACCGCGATGAAGCCCGCTGAGAGCCATCCAACGAGCCCAGCGCGGGACGGTCGCGGCGAGGTCGCTTGTCTTCGACATCGGTGGTTCGGCGTCCCCACGGGCGTGGCAATCGAGGGCGCCGGGGCGGGGTGGCGCGGCGCGCCGAGGCGCGATGGCGACAGAGGCGGGGACTACGACGGCCAAGCGGCCGCGGGCGTGGTGCGAAATCCATGGCCGAGGCACCCACGACACACGCTCGTGTGTCTCCATTGCGGCGCTCCGCCAGAGCGTCGCTCGAGACAGAACTCGGGCGCGTCCGCCTGTGGTGGCCCATGTCCAGCTCCCCTACGAAGCCCCATGCGATTCGGGGCAAAGTGCGATGGGCCCCGAAGGCCCCTGCGGATCGGGCTCACGTGCGGCGGCCCGGAGGGCCTCCTGCGATTGCGAGCTCGAGGCAACGCATCACAGGGTCATCAACGTCATCTCCGGAGGCTCCGCGCTGAAGTTCGCCTCAGCCGCAGCAGAAGGCCTATCTGTGAAGGCTACATCACGTGGCGGTATACCAGCGCAAGCACCACCGGATTGGGCACGGACGAGGTCACATTCACACCCGATGATGCCGGCGTAGATTTTCCTCACCAAGACCCCCGATCATCCGGGTCATCATCGCGGGATGCGGCGTGAGGCGTGCCCTCGTGAGGCGGAGGTAGCTCCGCTAATGTGTTGTTTGCGGCCTTCGACGGATGGGGATCCCGGAGCCGTCTAGGGCCTCGGAGTCCCCGCAAGGCTTCGGGGACAGCCCTACGGCGCTTGGACGGATATGTCTTCAAGTTTCGTTTGGCCAATCGACAATGTGCGGACCGAGGATGCCACCTTCGGCGTGGTTGACCTCCGTGCCGTACAATGTCATACTAGGCGTCAATCCTCAACTCCCCGGCGCGGTGCCACACCACGGCTACCTATGCATGAAGATTCGGGGCGCGGGCTATCATCACCATCCGTGGTGACCAAGATATGGCCGGCGCATTGAGCAGTACCGGGCATTCGCGCCGCTCAGCGATTCTCTTGAGTCGGCACAAAAGGAGTCTCGCGACATTGTTGAAGGCGGTGGC
Source organism: Dendrocalamus sinicus (assembly GCA_036346575.1). Taxonomy (NCBI): domain Eukaryota; kingdom Viridiplantae; phylum Streptophyta; class Magnoliopsida; order Poales; family Poaceae; genus Dendrocalamus; species Dendrocalamus sinicus. Next base: position 6,759,151 of record CM070646.1, on the reverse strand, counting down.
GGGCCCGCGATACCGACCACTAGAGGCTCCGGCCGCGCGGGAACAAGCGGTTAGTCTATCCCTCTTTTGTAATTGCTCACCCGCGCAAGCGGAGACCAATAAAGTTCACCGTTTGTCGCTGGCGATTGATTGTTAATACATCATGATGCGACGAGGCGCGGAGGCTGCCCACGCGCATGCTTCGGGCGCTCACACCAAAGACGCACGTTCGCGTGTGCACTCGCTGTAGCCTGAAGTGCGGGTGCGAGTATAAATCGAAGTCGCGCGTTCGTGTGTGCACTCGTCGTAGCCAAAAGGTGGCGGGCTGAGTATAAACCAAAGACGCGCGTTCGCGTGTGCACTCGCCGTAGCACGGAAGTGCGGTCCGAGTATAAATCGAAGTCGCACGTTCGCGTGTGCACTCGCCGTAGCCAAAAGGTAGCGGGTGAGTATAAACCAAAGGCGTGCGGGGGCGCCGCACGCACTCCGTGAGTATAAATAAGGCGTGGCGTCGAGTTCGCCTCGCACGCGCCGATCCACGGACTCTAAAAAGACGTGGCGTTGAGGTTCACCTCGCGCGCGCGAGTCCACGGACTATAAAAAACGCGGATGCTCTCCTGCGCACTCTACGAGTCTAAACAAGACGCGAACTCCGCGCCACGCCCGAGACCACGTCCCCGTGTGTACTCCCGAGTATAAATAAGGCGTGAATGTTGATCCCGCGCACTCTACGGAGTATAAAAAGACGCGGATGCTCTCCTGCGCACTCTCTGAGTCTAAACAAGACGCAAACTCCGCGCACGCCGAGGACCTCGTCCTGTGTGTACTCCCGAGTATAAATAAGGCGTGGATGTTGACCCCGCGCACTCTACGGAGTATAAAAAGACGCGGATGCTCTCCTGCGCACTCTACGGAGTCTAAACAAGACGCGAACTCCGCACGCCGGGGACCTCGTCACTGTGTACTCCCGAGTATAAGTAAGGCGTGGATGTTGATCCCGCGCACTCTACGGAGTATAAAAAACGCGGATGCTCTCCTGCGCACTCTACGAGTCTAAACAAGACGCGAACTCGCGCGCGCTAGGGACCTCGTCACTGTGTGTACTCCTCGAGTATAAATAAGGCGTGGATGTTGGTCCCACGCACTCTCTGAGTCTAATTAAAATACGGGTGCCCTCAGAGCGCTCTGCTGAGCGGAAGGAGGACATTAAGTCGTGCACCCGTTCGAAGGGTAGGGGCGGAGCGCGCGCCTCTCGCCGACTTGGCGCTAGCTCGCGCCACCCGTTCGAAGGGTAGGGGCGGGCGCGTGCGCCACTCGCCGACTGGGCGCGGCTCGCGCCACCCGTTCGAAGGTAGGGGATGGGCGCGCGCCTACGCCGACTTAGGCGCCGGCTCGCTGCCACCGCCGAAGGTAGGGCGCAGGCGCGCGCCTCTGCCGACTTGGGCGCGGCTCGCGCCACCGTTGAAGGTAGGGACGGAGCGCGCGCGCCTCTGCCGGCTTAGCGCGCGGCTCGCGCCACCGCTCGAAGGATAAGGGACGGAGCGGAAGTGCACGAGGCTGCCCCGTTGCGAGGCGGGGAGCGCAATATCGCACACTTCGCCTCGCGCGCTAATCTATGGGCCATGTAAGGGCGGATCGCCGGGATCCGCCGCTATGCATGCTATCTAGACGGAGGGGGTCCCTGCGCATGGTAGGGCATATCGGCAAACTCGGGAAGCAAACCTGCACTGTATATCTCGAAATGCCGAAAAGCTCATGTACATTGGAAAAATCACAAAACTACAAAGGCCCGGCGGCATCCCTGCTACGCTAGGCCTTTACTCCGCGGGCTCGTCCTTAACGCGCGCTAAAGTCGGAAGCCCGCCCGTAGAAGGTCGGCCCGCCCAAAAGTTCAATGACTCCTCGGCCCTTCGCCACCGCCGAAGGCGTCGCCGGGTCGCAAGACCAAACGTAAGTAGCCGCGCCGAACAAGGAAGCTGCCCGGGATAAAGGCAGGTGGTCAGTTCGTGAAGCAAGCATGCACTTTGTTCATTCAACAAGGGAGCAAATGTTACAACGCACGCCCACACCTAGCTACTTCGCGCGCTTTGTGAGCCATCGGCATCTGCGGAGGCCCCAGCGCCACCCTCGTCGCGCCGCGGGACCTCGTCCAGAAATCGGCCGAGACTCCCCTTCCCGTGAAGGGACTTCAGGAGCTCCACCTGCGCTCGGCTATCCCGGCGTAGTCCCGGATCCGCTCGTAGAAGAATTTGAGAAATGGCGAGCAGCGCGGACTTCGCTGGACATCACCCGGCTCGCCGGGCATCTCGGCTGCGGGTCCGCCGGTTCGGCAATATGTCCGCAGCCACGGTGCGAAGAAGGGCGCACACCAAGCATGATGCCACGCAGCGCAGTGGTCACCAAAGTTAAATCGCGCTCCGCGCCGCCGCCGGCGGCATGGATCAGTAGGGCCCGTAGCAACTCCTCCGGGCCGAAGGCGTGGTCCGGCACCCCAGCCACAAGTCCCTCGAGATAGACTTCCAGCATTTGCAGGGCATCCCACGCGATGACCGAGGCCTCGTCAAGCGTCTGGTTGCGCCTCGCTAGAGTCAACGCAAGCTCGCCCTTCTCCTTCTCCAATACGGCGACTTGCTGCAGAAGGCCGGCCCGCTCTGCCGCGAACTCTGGCCGCGCCACCTCGGTGGCGACTTTGCGCCGACGCGGCAACTTCTTGGCGTGCGCCTTCGCCTCGGCGCGACTCGCCTCAGTGGCGGATTCGGGCATCTGGCGGACCGAGCCGCGGCCTCGTGCAATTGCCCTCGGCGGCTGCAGCCTATCTTCAGCGCCCTTTGTGCACGGCGTCGCTGCGTTGCGTGGCTTGCCCGGCACGAGGGCTGTAGGGCAAAAAGTGATTCGAGAGCGCGGCGTGGTCGGGCGTTGTCATATAACGCGTACCACGAACTCCGGCGCCTCGGCCGTCCCTCGGGCGGCCTACCCGTAAGTAGGTAGCACTGCTCCTGGCGGCGGCAGCCGCGTCATCCACAATCTGCGCCATGCCCTCAACGCCCCAGCGGGAGCGGTGCGAGATTGGAGCGCGCGGCCTCGTGCAGCAAGCCGGAACCTCGCGTTCGGCACAAGCTCCTCGGGATAAGCAACACTGCAGCAAAGGCGTGCGTGAGCATCACAAAGCACGAAGAAAGCCCGTCGAGTCGGCCAAATCACCATACCTTCGATGGCGGACGGAGGGCTTTGTGAGCCCGTCCCCTAGTCGCAGCGGGGCGGCGACACGGGCCGTGGAAGGCGGGTCCGCGAGTAAACGCCTCGGGCTCGGGCAGCGCCGGCCGCTCTGGCGCGGCGGACAAGGCAGCTCGAGGCGAAGGCGGTGTGCGCGGGACTTTGCCGAACATATCCGAATCCATAAGCTCACGATGCCCGCCGCCACGGCGAACCCCTTGTCGTCCGATGCAGCTCAAAGGCGCGAGCGGCCGCTGGCCGAACAGCGGCGGTTCCGCCTCAGCGGATGTTGCCATGGAAATCCCCGCGTCCGCAGCGTCCGGGGGCGAAGGTCCCGCTGGGGTCGGCGCTGCGAGGCACCTCGCATCCCGCCGCCGCTATGGGCAAGGCTCATCCCCACGCGCCCTCGCGAGGCCTCGGCATAATAGCGAGCATGGTCGAGGGTCCACCTCCGCACCACCGGCGGTAGCGGTTCTTGCCTCGGCGGCGATGCGGTGATGAGGCTTCCTCCCTCCAGCTGCTCGTGGTTGGCTCGGCGCCCAAGACGCCCGCCGAAGATCCTGCGCCTCCGACGTCTACGCCTTCCAACCCGAATTGGCGTGCCGCGAATCCGATTCGCGTCTGCGTGCAGCCGGAGCACTACCGATAGTAGTTGCAGCTGCCGCATCAGGTGCGGCGGACGCTCCGCCTCGGCTCCTTTTGCGAGACGGCGCCTCCCTCTTCGTTGCGCCATCATCCGGAGCAGCGCGCTCCGGCACGGCAAGGCCTAGGGCCTCGCACACGCGGTTTACCCGCCCCAGCCCCGCCTCGTCGGTAGCGGACGCGCGCTGCTCATGCTCCCTCTTGGTGTATGGCCCCAGGAACACGCGCGGCTAGCTCCGCGTCCTCCAAACAGATCCCTGAGGCCAGATGAGGGGCAACACTAAGGTAATGCATCCAGAGCAAGCAAAAGGGAAAGGCGGTCAAGACTTACGGAGACTGGGGGGCGCCGGTAGCGAGCAGATCTGTGGAGAAACATTGTCGTCCCGGCGCCTTTCGGCGGCAAGGCGCCAATCACGGGCAAGCGGGGCCACGCCATACATAATGTACTCTTCGGCAAGGTCACGCATGTTCAGGCGGGCAGCTATTCCCACAAGCTGTCGGGCCTTCGCCGATCCTCGTCGCCCAGCGTTCACGGCGAGGTCTTGAGCGTGATTGGCCGCCGTGCATTCGAGGCGCTCCGCTCTCCACGCGGTGATAGAACCACCGCTTCATCGATTCGACTCTCACTTCCCGCGTGGAATTTGCGGGAAGAGCTTGTCGCAACGACCGCGAGCGAAAGTACGCCGCCGGCTTCGGCAGCGTCCCGTCCGCGCCGCCCTTTGGTGGTACCGTGCCTCATGCGGTAGGCGAACAACGGCGGGCAAGACGCTCGAGCGCAAGGCCCGGTGTACACCGCGAGTCGGGCCACGGCGTTCGGAGTTAGTTGCGCTAGCTCGGCCGAAGGTCGCGACCACGGCGCCCTGTCGCCGCCGCCGGATATCTGGCCAGCGTCAAGGAAGGCGGCGAAGATGATTGCCTCCGACTTACGGGGCGAGGTTTCATCTCGTCGGCAGCGACGATCGCCACGACATCGCGCTCGGACAGCTTCCGCGCGTACGGCGCTGGATAACCTTCGATAACGAGCGAGGCCCGGCTCGCGGAGAACGTACCTTCTTTCTCCGACGCCACCACACCTTGTTCGCCACCGCGGATCACGCTCGCGGATCGGTATTTCACCTCGGCCGGTGACGACGCGCGAACGCCACAACCACGATCGCTGGACGTGTTCGCCATCGGATGCCATCGCCGCAAAAAGTGGCGACAAAATGCGAAGGAACACGGAAGGCGATGCAAGCAAGAGACGCGTGAGGAGCGCGCGGCGACACGATTCTGACGCCTATTTCAAGCTACCCGCCCCAATACCGGGCGTCGCGACGCCCGCATACCAGCGCGACCACGCAGTACGCCGTCCCGCACGACTCCCAAAACCAAAGCCGAGGCGTCGTGGCGATACGCGCCACGCGACCGCAGAACCGAGCGATCAATGCAAGGTGGTTGCGGTCACGCAACCCCGGGCATCTTGCGGCGCCCCATCATGAGCCGTCGCGTGCCCCACCCCGAGACGACACGATGCGACGCGGTGACCGCCTTTTGGCGGCATATGCGCACGGGCGCGCGCGCCTCGACTTCAACGGGCGCGGCTCGCGCCACCCGTTGAAGGTAGGGGCGGAGCGCGCGCCTCGACCGACTTGGCGCGGCTCGCGCCACCCGTTGAAGGGTAGGGGCGGAGCGCGCGCCTCGACCGACGGCGCCAGCTCGCGCCACCGTTCGAGGGGTAGGGGCGGGCGTCGCGCGCTCGGCCGACTTGGGCGCGCGGTGCAGCTGCGACCGTTCGAAGGTAGGGGAGCGCGCGCCTCGACCGACAGGCGCGGCTCGCGCCACCGATTCGAGGGGTAGGGGCGGGCGTGCGCACCTCGACCGACTTGGCGCCAACTCCGCGCCACCCGTTCGGCGGGTAGGGGGCGGAGCGCGCGCGGCGCCTCTGCCGACTTGGGCACCAGCTCGCGCCACCGCTCGAAGGGTAGGGGGCGGAGCGCGCGCGTCTCGACCGACTTGGCGCCGGCTCGGCGCCACCCGTTCGAAGGGTAGGGACGCGCGCGCGCACGCCGACTTGGCGCCCGGCTCGCGCCACCGTTGGAAGGGTAAGGGGCGGGCGCGCGCGCCTCTGCCGACTTGGCGCGGCTCGCGCCACCCGTTCGAAGGGTAGGGGCGGAGCGCGCGCGCCGGCGTCGACAGGCGCCGGCTCGGCGCCACCCGTTCGAAGGTAGGGGACGGGCGCGCGCGCGCCTCTGCTGACTTGGCGCGGCTCGCGCCACCGCTCGAGAGGTAGGGGCGGGCGTGCGCGCCTCGACCGACAGGCGCGCGGCTCGCGCCACCGTTCAAAGGGTAGGGGCGGGCGTGCGCGCCTCGACTTCCACTTTGGGCGCCGGCTCGCGCCACCCGTTGAAGGGTAGGGGCGGAAGCGGTAGCGCGCCTGTTCGGTGGGCACCACCTCGCGCCAATTCCCACCCATCTCGGCCCGACGCCGGGGTACGATGGCAAACCGCCACGACTTAAGTTTGCCTCGGTCTTCCTTAACAGGCCACCTACAGCGCACCAACGCCCTCCCCAGGCGGTGCGGACGGCCTCCAAGAGCGCCGACTGTAGATGGCCTGTCAGGAAGAACAAGGCAAACCTTGCCGTCGTATGCAAAGGTATGGCACGGCGCACAGGTCCACTTACGGCAAGCACATGCCTGCTATCGTACGCAGATATGAAGTCACCACACCAACATACCCTCGTCCGCACAGCCAGAGCATGCGAATGTCTTCATATCTGCCTACGAGAGCAGGTCGGGCCCTGCCATTCTCACTTTATGCCGTGAAGTATTCCCACAAATAGGACATACTTTTGTTCACCGGCGCTCGCTGACATTAGCGCCAGACGGCGCGGTCATCAAACGCAGATGAACAAAAGTTTGTCCTACATGTGAGAAGTTAACCATGAGCAGTGTGGGGTGAGCGGCAATGGATGCCAATGAGCAACCCCGCGCCAACCCATTTATACCGGCTGACGGCGAAGAGTCGCCGGCATGGAGGCGTCAACCGGCGGCATGCCAACCGACTGAAGCACAAGGGAATGTCGGGCGGCTCGGCTACGAGTGCGTAAATGCACCGCCGCCGCCGCCGCATGCGCGTCGGAAACCGTCGCATGCTCCGCTCGAGAGAGCGCGCTACACGAGGCGACGGCCCGCCTCGCAAGCCAACCGCCATTAAAAGCGCACCACCGATCGCGCGATCGATCGGCTTCCAAGTGGCGAGCCCAACCACACGCCTCTGCCGACTTGGCGCCGGCTCGCGCCACCGTTCAAGGGTAGGGGCGGGCGCGCGCGTCTCGACCGACTTGGGCTCTAGCTCGCGCCACCCATTCGAAGGGTAGGGGCGGAGCGCGCGCTCTGCCGACTTGGCGCCGCTCCGCGCCACCCGTTGAAGGGTAGGGGACGGAGCGCGGCGCCTCTGCCGACTTGGCGCTGCTCGCGCCACCGTTCGAAGGCGAGGAACGGAGCGCGCCTCGACCGACTTGGGTGTCGGCTCGCGCCACCCGCTCGAGGGTAGGGGCTGAGCGCGCGGCGCAACCACCGGCATCAACCATACTTTCAACCGTGGCGAGTTAACATTATGCAAGACCAGGAGAAGTTCACGGCGCGCGAGGACGGAGGGCCAAGGGACTCGGCAACATGGCTTCGGCCAGTGAAGCCCTTCACCATGAGAGGCTCTGTTGTAGGGGTGGCCCCACCTAAACCCAGCAGACTGTTAGAAGACTACAAAGACAGAGTAGAACATGTGTAATGACTCAAATACCCTTAGGGGATACACAGATGTAAGGGCATGATTGTAAAAGCACTCCCCACATGAATATATATAGCGGGATGAGGGGAGGAAGGCAGGACACTTCCCACTCCCCACTATCACTTCTCTCTCTGTTTGGTCTATAACCACAACAGATAGCGAATTCAATATTGATATTGATGATACTGAATAACGTCAGTAGTTGATAAAATCGATAATATCCGCTTAGATATCGAAAACAACTCACCCAGGAAGCGTCGCCAATTCACTACGTCTAAACCGAAATCCCGCTCCTCTCCTCTCCTCTCCCCCTCACCGCACCCTATCCTCCCACCACTCCCCCTCCCGCCTCCGACCACCATACCGGCAAACTCGGCACGGCGCTCTACTCCACACTACGCGCCACCCCATGGCCGCGGCTTGCGAGCTCGCCCCTCGTCCACCTCACCGCCTCCCGCCTCCGCCTCCCTAGGCCCAGGGCCTCCGCACCCGCCTCGACCAGCTCGCGGTGGGGCTGTTCGAGGGGCATGTGCTTGGACTGGAGGCTGAAGGTAGGGCTGAGGGCCTTGAGGCGGTGCGATCGGCTGCGGTGCTTCTCCATTGACGGCGGCGGCGGGGAGGATGGGGAGAAGCGGAGCGAGGAGGAGGCGGCGGCAGCGGTAGCGCCAGCGGCGGAGGCGAAGGTTGGGGGCGCGGAGGAGCTAGGATCCGAGCGGAGCCGGTCGGGGAGCTTCTCCTCGTCCTCATCGTCCGGGGTAAGGTTTACGGTGGATTGCTTAATTGTTTGTTGATTCGTTAGTCTGAGTAACTGAGCAATTGAGCATTTGGATGGAGGACTGGAGTAGTTGTGCTTCCGGTTAGGTAGGGAGCGTGTGCCTTGTATTGGGTGCGAAATTTCCTGTCGCATTGTGTTGAACATAGTAGGACTGGATTGAGGGCAGAGCTGTGAACAATTAGTCAGGATCGGGTGCACATTAAGGATTATTAGCCAGTCACTCATTGTCAATTTAAAAGGGAATTAAATTTCCGGATGGATCCTTATGATTAGTGATTACAATGTTGTGTCAGTATGACTATGCTAGTGAAGTACAGAAGTAGCAATTTAATGTTGATACGGCAGGCAAGACATTCAATCGCGGGAAACGAGGGGGAGAGAACCACAATGTGCTTGTTCTGGTGGTCAAAGCCCAGTGCTAATGTATCTAGCGAAAACTAGCCTTCATTCGATATTCTTATACTGCATGTTTGAGTTGTTAGATGAAATTCTACTGAAATGATGAATTTCGCTGTGTCTGTCTGCTATATTTAACAACTACTGTATCATATGATTATGGCTATTAGTTTTTTATCCTTTGTTGGCTGCAAGGTCCAATGATTAAGACATACATCCACATTCCTTTTAATTTGTAAAGCATATTTGTTTTAAACTTTTAATACTGTGAGCATGGATGATTCTTTTCTCAAACATATTTTGTAACATCTCCCTTTGTGCAGACTCCTGGTGTTTCGAGCAGACTCCCTTTGCACAGCAGGAGGTCAAGTTGCTGATGCGTGTGTGATGGACTAATAGTCGCTCGGGCTCGAAAGAGGAGTCTGAGATATTTTAAGAGTAAAATCTCTTCTTTCTGTACGAGAGATACACGTCCGAATTATGATGCCTACTTAAACATATTCCATACTAATTGTGAGGATAAAGTATAGCTGAGTCAGTGGTATGTGCCAGATTCTGACCCTGGAATGCCTAATACAAATGTGGTGAGTTATTTGTATCGTTTTATATGCCCGTACTATCTGTTTATATTACCTATTGTCTGATTCGAATCCATCAAGTATCCATCCTGACGTTACCGTTTCCGAAAACCTGTACATTCTGAACTCGTATTGGTATCCGGGTTGACTGTATTTGATACGAATCTGAGAAAAAATATGGGTTAGAATATAATACAGACAATATCGCGATTTCCGTCTTCTCACGAGCAGGTGGCGTTGTAGTTGGCAAGTCAAGGTGGGGGCGGCGTGATCAAGACATAATAAATTCCCTCTTGTGCTCATTTCCGGTTCTTTCACCTCAAGTGTTAACTGGTAATCGATACAAGATTTGTTTGTTTGTGAATTATTAATTTACGAATTGGGATTATTGATATCTTCAAAAGAACCATGAATGGTTGCCAACTGTTATGGACTACAGGAGAATTCTGAAATTTAGAATTACAGATTGAGATATTAATGACCTTCATATGCATGACATGAACAAACATTGGTGCTGCAATTCAAGTAATGGATGATTTGGATGCTTATATGCATTTGTGCAAAATTGACCTCAACCTTGCATCGGGTAACGTTGTTGATTTTGTGAACGATGCTTAATTGCTTATGACTGTGACAAACATACTTATGACTCGTGTGTGTGGGACGCTTAGAAAAACAATGTCACAGACTAGGCGAAGTTCTTGTTTATCAATGGCTGAGTGATACCTCGTAATGCTGTGAAGCACATAGATTGTGTTTATATTTAACTTCTAATCTTCCCAATGTTCTGGTTTTACATGAGCTCCATCAGATTTACCGACATGCATAAGAAAAATTTTCAGCAGTGCATATTGATGCCATTAGCAGCCGCCACATAGGCACCTTTTCATTCTCTCTGTGTATTCTAGATGAAATAAACTAGTAAATTATCTGCTGCTATTTGGTGCGTGCTTTGGTGCATCTTCATTAATCGTTTGGTTGATGAGTCACTTCAGGTTATTGCTGCTTCGGGCTGTGTTTGCTCTGTTCTGGGGAGTAGGATTCTTCTCTCGAAACATCAATAAATCATTCATCTTTGATACTGTAGTCTATCTTCTGCAAAATTGGTATGGCTCTGTTGGATTATCGCCCAACGTCCTCTTCACTGATATTTGGCCTTTCTTCGAAGATTCAGGACCAGAATGGTTCATCTTTGTCGACAAGTCACTGACGATTGAGAGCAACTGCTTCAGTTGACTATGAAGGAGGATTCTGACAAGCCACACTCTGTCCCCGTCAACTGGCAAATGCATGTTGGGCTCACTATTTTGACCGAAATGAGCACACATATTAGGAACTAGGAGACTTACCACAGTGAGGTAAATAAAATATTCCCACGGTTACGCAAGGTACAAACTTACTGTGGCTTGTCTGACAATAGTGTCCTCTGTTTATGCTTAAGGTGAAAGGCACTTCTCTGTTCTTTCTGTTGATACTCGGTCAGATGTATAGTGCTATGTTCTGGTAAGACTGTCGGACACCATACTCAGTCTATAATACTACTATTCAGTAGCCTCGCAAGAGAGGCAATAAATTTCTTCAGTTACATGTTACTGGGTTAGAATTACAGGATACTCTTAACCGTGTATTATCACAATTCAGAATACACTGAACAAAAGTACATCGAAACATATCCATAGTCAGACAAGTCATCTAAGTCAAGTCTTCAACCTAGGATTGACACATCCAAACACACATCAAATAATGTAGAAGCAGAAATATTGTATAATTTAGCACATTGAATTAATACCAAGCAATTTACGACATAAATTCTTACGTGTAGTGGAAAGACCAGCAGGATAAAAAAAGAGAAGCATAATCAATGGACATGTTATAGTCTTGGGTCATTACTGCATCACAGATGACACGGGAAAACTGCAAGTCTGCTCAAACGATTTTGCAGATCAGCATCACTGAATGCGTCAGGAAAACTGTAAACTGCAATATGAGGGATCAATTCAGTACTACTTCTTCCACTGCACAGCTCATGAATTGCAACCAATCTGAAATGTTATTTCATGAACATCATGATAAAATTGTCAATTGTTTCTCAACATCCACATTTCCAACCAGACACTATGAAAACTCTGAAGAGGTGATCAAAATTCTAACACGATTCATGCAGACATATGCTAACATGCCAATGCCACTAATTTGTCAGTTCCAAACAGCAGACATTGCAGAGTACCATCACACGCATCTCAGACGAACTGCCCTAACCAACGTGCGCTGCGGTCCTGCGGATATGCCATATCTCAATGGAAGAACCAAATCCACGGCGAGCAGTCCGACGGAGGCCCTCGCGGCAGGCTCCACTGGACGTTCTGCGTGAAGTAACAGCACCGGCCAGTGTCGCTGCAGCGGTACTGCCTTGCTCCCGGGAAGCCGTCGGCGTCGTCCAGGAAGTAGATGTAGCCCGGATAGAAGGATCCCGTCGCCAAGGCCCTGGAGCAGCCTCGCCCGACGAAGAGCACCTGCCCGGTCAGGACGGTGGACCTGTGCCAACGAGGCCTATACGCCCACTGCAGCCGGAAGACCTGGAATGACACCGTGCCGTGCCTCGCGCGGAATCTCTTGACCATGAGCAGCCTCCCGCCGGAGGATTCCACGAGGTAGCGGGAGACAACCTGCCCGCGTCCCGGCAAGGTCAGGCGGTGATCCTGGAAGCGGTACACATGCAATCTCATCGTTAGCGCGCCGTCTGCGCCGTTTTCTGGCACGTACACCAGCAGGCGCTCCTCGGCGGTGAGGACGAAGAAGCCTTCCTGTTGAGCGCAGCGGTAGTATATCACGTCCTCGATGGTGTCCTCAGGAATCATCCTGGGCCACCCCAGGCGCACATGCACTTGTGCCGGCGTTGGCAGCGGCGGAGACCAGCCGTCCATCCCCGGCCGCCAGAACGCGATGTTGGTCTTGCCGGACGTTATCGCGGCGACGATGTACGGGTCGCCGGGGGTCGGCGCGGCGGACAGGGTGGCAGCGTGGATGAACATGGTGGACTCGCTGTAGACCTGGGCGCGAACGAGCACGCGCAGGTGGTCCGGGAGGGGGATGCGCTCGCCGCAGTGGAGGTTGAGTAGCGCGTGGCCGTGCGACTGGTGGAGCGCGACGGCGAACCAGCCTCCCGGGTAGGAGCCGCAGAAGCGCGCGCTGAGGGCGTAGTCGGGGACAGCGGGGTGGTCAGTGGTGGTCCCGCCGAAGACGCAGAAGTAGGAGGTCCCCGCGGTGGACGGCATGAGGAGGCACGGAAGCGGCGGGGTGGGCTCTGCACCGCGACGAAGCGCCAGTGGCGGCAGACGGCGGAGGACCTGGCGCGGTCGGTGATGGATGGGAGGAGGAAAAGACGTGGCCGAGGATGTCTTGGTGGGCGTCCGCCCATGCCGACGACGCCGTCGCCATGGCAGGAAAGGCGATGCTGATGGGGTGTGAGAAGAGGACAAGAGACGAAGATTTGTTGGAATGGAAATTCGAAGTAGAAGTGGATGATGTGGTGGTTTTCGCACTTTGGCCACTGCCGCTTTTCTTATTGTGATAACTGAGTTTTTGCCGCTGCAAATAGATGTAATTGAGGATTTATCTCTCTATATATCACTGACATATAATTCTAGATCTCACCTGTCAGTGATATATCGAGGATAAATCCTCAATTGCATCTATGTGAGATCGGTAAATCTTGAAATGCCTTTTTTTTTTAATTTCAGCAGCTGTATTTTGCTTGCTGACATTGTTTTTCACTATTCTTAATTAGTTCTTTTTGTGAATATCACCCGTAAATTAAATAGGTGGAAACGGCAGGAATTATCATAAGCCCCAGGTCTCTTCTATAGTCAGGCTGAACTCCGAATATGAGTTTATTCCTAAACACTGAGACATGGCCGGCAAAAGTTGTCCTACCAGTCCCATAAAAAAAAAAGAGGAAAAAAGAGTTCACAAATATTGCCTGTGTTCATCGCAAAAGTTTCAGTACTTAAATATTCTGATCAGAATCGGTCGTTCAGGTTCCACTTCTAGTAGTGCAAAATAGATATTTGTATGTTGATATTTTTATCACCACCACGAAATTTTGGGTACGTTTTCTTGGTAAAAATTCATCATACTCTAGCCTTTGCTTTGTAAGTCTGATTAGGGTTTTTTATATTTCAGTTTTTCCCCAAGGTTCAACTTGAATGTTCAAACATTCTAAAAATTCAAACTCTTGATTTTTTTATTTGAATTTGCTTGATTTTCCCAAGGTTCAACTCGAATGTTAGCGCCTTCCTCCCTTCCGCCTTTCCCATGTAACACCGAGCTTATCTAGCCGCTTGCTCGCGCCATTGTTGCCAGCCGACACACCCTCGACGTTCACACCTTTTCTCTCCGGCTCCGCTAGCACAGATCCCTCATTGACTAAGCCATCATCTCAGCATTGCCCTCGCCCCACGCACCGCGCCCTTGACTGAGCTCCGTCGTATTTCAATGCACCGTGCGACCGACGTGCGTGCCCGCACCATACCTCCTCCATCAGGCCAGCCACAGTGCTAGAGTCGCAGTCCTTGCCACACCAGCTCGAGCGTTATCTCTTCTTGTAGACTATGCATGACCGCCACTGCTAAAGCCACGCGCCGACGCCGCCGAGATAGCTCCACTGCTCTCACCGCCCTTCGGCCGCTATAAAGTTAAGCCAATCCTTTGTGAGGCAACACACTACTCCCAACTGCACCATAGAAGCACGCTCCCAACCACCACTTTGCCACATCACTATCGCCAATCTCCCCTGCACTTGTGAGCCCTTTTGGTTGATTCCTCACCTCAGCCAATGGTAATCCAATTCTGAGTAGCCATAGCACCACTGAGCCGCCACAAACCCTTAGCCAACCTCACACGAACCACATATTGACCTCAAGCCTATCGGTGTCGTTCACCGCTACTGTACGAAGAGGTCGCACCAGGGCAGCCCAAACTGAGCCACCTGAGCCTAAATGGCCACATGCACGTAGATGCTCCCAATCACCATGACCTCGCTGGAAAGCCATTGTAGAGCTTCTATGCTATAGGAAAGCTCTGATGAGCTCTTCTTGCTGCCGGTCACCATTGTTGTGTTTTAGATCTCACCAACGTAAAAAATGGAACCACAAGACCTTCCTGAACCCAGTGATACTTTTGCTTGCAGTTGGGAGCCTTCACTGTCACTGCAATAGCTCATCGTCACTTTTGCTCTGCTTGGGTGCATAGTAGCGCCCAAGGAAGACGAAGGTCAGTCAGGTATTGGGCTAGGCCATTTTGGCCTAGTAGACCCAAAGCTATGTCGAGCCAGGCCTAGTACTATAGCCAACACAGTTCAGCTCGATCCAAGTCTATGTAGCCCATTACTGTTCACCACCCGACCCAATTCACTACTATTAAGACCCAACCCGAATATTGTTTCGAACCCATTTTTGTTCATAGCCTGATCGCCATGAACAATAAAGATCAATTACTATTCACTAGAAGCCCAATAACAAATTTATACCCATTTTGATCATTTTGAGCCTATTTAAACCATTTCCAGCTCCGTTTCGCCAACCTAGATTTTGACAGAAACCAAACCTAGCCTTTAATGGATTTTATTGAATTTTACTCCTTTTTATTTTATTCATTTCCTAGCTTGATTTGTCTCAAGCACGAAATTATGTTGTTTTAATTATTTACGCTAGCTTCCGACTTCTCCAAGTCCACAATGCGAGGACATGATCCAGATGCCGAAGCCTTCGAGCTACTAGAATATTTTGAACAACAAGGTAAGTCATATGTTTTTGAACATGTTGAGCCCATACTGCTTAAATTATTTATTCACAGTACTTTCATTACTGTTATTTACACATTCCTATTTATTTGCAATAACTGTTTAGAATGATATGATAATTAGTTAAGTCCTATCACTGGAAAATGCCATGTCTAATTTGAGACTATGTTTCCCTTCATAATCTTAGTAATATTAAATTACGGTATAATTAATAGTTGTATATAAGTTGAAGTCAAATATTTTTTTATACTACTAAGTGACATCAACATTTTTGCCGATAGATTCATAAAAATTGTTCTAGGGTTAAGGACGATTTGTGGAAAGCCACAATTTGGGTGGAATCTATGACCTTACCTTAGAGAGGAGGTTTGGGTTAGATTGGTGGAAGTGCCGTAGTGCACTGGGTTGTTGGTTGTGGATGGCTGCCTCATTGGTAAAAAATTAAGGACTAGAAGTTTATACTGAGTAAAGGACATAGAAATCGCTCAACCACAAGTCTTGATCAATTGAATATCTACTGGAGGGTACATTGTTCTAGGAAGGGAATGGCCCGCAGGCAATGGGGTGGTTTAGAAGGGGTCTTCCATACTTAACAACGGTAGGGCCAATCATTTTGGTTGCTAATTCTATTTCAGGAATCCCGACACTGTGATGTTCACAATCTATCGGGTAGAGACTAGAAAGAGGAGAGCAGTGAAAGACCTTATTTTCTCAACTCAGTTGTCAATCTATAACAATTAGCAACCATTCACGGTTCTTTTGAAGATATGAATAATGACAATTAACAATTCACAAACAAAATTTTTTTAAAGCAATTAGCAATTCAACATTTTAGATTAAAGAACCGAAGAAGAGCACGAGGGCATTCACTGTGTCTTGGTCACGCCACCCCCACCTTGACGTGCCAACTACGATGCCACCCGCTCGTGAGGCCACGATGACGTGAAGCCACCTCGCCAATCACTAGGAAACCGTACGTGGCCACACCGCTCCGCACCTCCCTTGGCCTATCGTACCGCGCCGCCGCCCCCTCAGCCGGGAGCACGCCGTGCAGCCCTCCACTTCCAAGTCGGCAGTAGCCGCATCGGGCCCACTAGGGCACTTCTTCACTAGTTAGGGTTGGCTGCGCTGATCCTTATCACTTCCTCCGTTCCTCTGTTAGTTTCTCCATGATTATCCCAAGAAAGAGTTTTTATGGCCCTTCGAGAGGTGCCACGAGGTACCGATACTCATATCTTCTAAGAAGATACCAATCAAATCTGTTGTTAATTTTAGCAAGGGCATGGTTGGTATGGCATAGTTTGTAACCCTATAGTTAAATTGTGTTAACCTCTTTCTGGTTAGCCGTCCAATCTGTTACCGATCATGGTGTCTCAGAGATGAGCAGCCGCTCGTGCATCCCTGCCTCTCCGTTCCCAACAAAGCTGGCTGCATCCTGTTTGTCGCCGCCGTCGACCGCCCAAGTCCTCATCAGTTGCGAAGATAAAGTTCTGGGCTGTTTGGACGTTAAGACTGTGGGGACCCGAGCGTGGTAGCACCCTTAGTCGTCGTGTGTGTTCTGTACTAATCCCATGATTAATAGCTAGTACACACATTCATATCATTGAGATTACATCCATACACATTGCATATAAATAGCTTACACCAAAAAGATGATATATAGCGAGGTATAAAAGAGTATATACACATAAGGCCGACCGGTCAAAATAAACATTAGAGTCTTGAACATAATGCAACGGAAGTCTAATAACAAAAGTATCTAGTGATTTACCATCATAACCCGCAGCAACCGATTGAGTCAAACCCTAGCAAGACCTCTCATCCAATTCCCGGTGCTAGGGTGAAATACGCATTGCCGGACACATAATCTTCATTCTCTAATCAACAATAATTTAAGCAAGCTTGTTTATATTATGTACTCAGCAAGACTTGTAGTGTATCATAAAATTTTACATATATGCAAATTTGTCAAAGGATGAGGCTCAATACTAAGTTATTTTCAGCATAAAGCAGATTTCATTTTGCAATATTGATAAGTAATAATTTGTAAAACGGAATTGTAAAGAGCATTTGACATGTAATGAAATAACATTTATATAACATTGATAATAGTAGAACAAAACCATTCACAACCTTCCTCAACTACGAACACATCAATTGAAGCCCTCCTTGGTGTGATCATATCACAAATCCCACCCATGGGCATGGCACATGATTAGACGTCCATGCCATCCCATAATCTCGGTGAAATAGTTTTGAAGAAGAAAACTATACCCTTTGTAGCTACATCCAAGCTAGCTCATGACCACCAGACAGCCATTTAAATAGTTTTTAACACTCTCAGAGATTGTACAGCTTTACCACACGAGATAATCAAACATGTCGTCGGCCATGATATGTTTCCTTGGGCGTGCGATGAAAGTGATTATCTTATAGCCTTTTGGTCATCTAGTCCTAGCCTTGCACCAGCCCAAATGAATGTTGAACCTTTCTTAGGTACACCCCTAAGCGAAAACTCTCACTTAGGTCCGTTTCTCAAGTGAGCATTCATCGTTGTATTAAAACTTTATCCCCCAACACCTTGGTGAAGGGAGCCCCTATGAGCAAACCTAACCAGAGTGCCCTTACTACACCTGTGCCTACCACAATGCAAGGTTAGACCTAGGCAACTCAATCAACTAAATACTAGAGCCCATATAGCACATGCGGTAGTATGGTATGACTTAGATGAGCGGCAATAGTGTTTAGTCCATAATCGACACGGTGAGAGTCTCCCCTATATACATGCGAGATTCCTCTCGCATTTGATAGTGTACCATATAACTTGCCCGTCCAAAACTATATTTTTCATTTTATTTGATGACAAAGTAATGAGGTTCCCCTCCGGTCCAACATTTTGAAACCATCAAGCCCATGTGCAACTTGTTCAAGAGTTCAAACTTAGAAGAAAACTAGTACTTGGCTAAGCATCTAGACCATACATCGATAGAGTATTCTAAATTTGACAAGATATGTTGTCTAGTCCATGTCCTAGAGGTTACAACGGTGAGGGTATCAAATTTTTCAAGGAGGTTCAATGAATACGAGTGGTTGTAACTACCATTACCCATAGTATAGTAAGTTTATTGAAACACACACCGTGCATAATAGATTTTGCAAACAATGTACAATAATTGAAATATTATGATTAACACGGTCAAAGGGTGTTTGCCTTACTATTGTTGCTTAGAGAATGTTTCTAAGATGTTCTCAGCATTGTCCGTGTGGGGTTATCAATTTAATAAATCTAGATGAAAACCAATAAGAGCTAAATAAATAGAGACAAGACCAAAATATTTTTATACAATCAAGAGGATCATGATTTTAGAAGAATTTAGAAACAAAGGTGATACGGGGTCACCCGATCTTCTCGACGTAGGATCAAGATACTCACTTGGATTTGATGAATCGTAATGATCCCGTTGCCAATGCAAGAGTTAGCACTCTATAATTCGCCCAACCATACATGCTGAACTTCACGACCACCGATGAAGTTCCATCGCTCCCAATTCCCAGCGGAAAGGTTGAACGATCTTGATTTCAGCGAACTCCCAATTCCCTCATGTTGGTTCGGCCAACAAAAGAACAAGAATAATCTATTATCAAAAGTGGTCTGTGCCCTAAAGGCTGCCAATACAAGGCTTATATAGCCCCTTGGGACATCCATATGATCCCAAACCAAGTACAACTCAACCATATATGGTTTTAGATACGAACTCTTACAAAAAGGAAACTATATTTTTCACCCATCATATTATTTCGGTCATAACTTTTTATCCATGATGAATTTGAAGGTGGGACTAGATCCATTGTGTAGCCCTTGAAATTATCTTTCCAACGAGTACAAGAACACCTGAATCGGACACCGTTTGTGAAAGTTATGACCTTTTTAGTAACTATCTTTCAGGCTGTACCGAACCGAATCCGAATTGAATCCTGAGTTGAATCCGAGTTTGAATTGGGTTGAGCACGTGGGAAGTTCGAATTTGGCTTGAAAATCTTATCCAAAACTTGTAGTTTAAGTCCTTGGGCTGCTCCCCTTTTGCTCTCCCACTGCATGGGCTTCTTTCCTCCTTGATCAACTGCATGGGCTGCTTGCCTTTGTCCTTTCCATCCCCATGGGCTTTGAGCTTTTTGTTCTTGGTAGCAAATATGATTAATCTCCTTGTGCTTCTCCATTGCTTTGGCCCCGGAATCATCATAATATTCAAACATAATAATAAACAAGAATTTGGCATAAGGTAGTATATCGTTCTCACGAATAGAAGGAAATTCAGTAAGAAACAAATTCACCTGACAATATTTAATGCAGCTCAATACTTCTTTCCGGTGAAATAATGTATTTGACTTAAAAGTGCTAAACATGTGTATCCGCATCAAAAGGTCACTAAGTTTGGAGTTCATATGCAAAAGTTATATATGTTTGAGTTTTGAATTATCTCCTCAGTTGGTACAGTAATTTCTACGACTACATACTCTGGCCGCTACGTTATTCGGATGCTCTGACTACCGAAAACCAACTATCGACCATGGCACTTTGACTACACAGGTCTTCGATCTACCATAACTTTGGTTGTATCACTCGCACAAAGCCGGTACTACCGGTCTTCAACCACAAAGGTCTTCCGAGTGCCGAGAGCGATCGCAGCGACTACGACTCACCGACTATCGACTAAGTTCTATAGATTTCCACCATCGATCGGGTATTGTAACTTACGACTATCGACTGGGTATTGTAACTTAGGACTATTGATTGGGTATTGTAACTTATGACTATCGACCGGGTATTGTTACTTGCCACTGATCTACTGCACTTACGGCCGATCTGTTGCACTTATGACCAATCTAATGTAGGTTTCGACTACCAACTCACCGCTGCCATGACCGCCCTATAGCTTACGACTATTGTTAGAGGTCGAAGATTATGGCTACCGCAGCATCAAAGGTTTCACTATGGCGATGGTAGAAGATTTCGACTACGGTTGTGGTTGAATATTTCGACTATGGTTGCGGTCAAAGATTTTGACTACGGCTGCAATCGAATATTCTGACTACGGTTGCAATCAAATATTCCAGCTATGGCTGCGGTCAAAGATTTCGACATGTCAGCGGTTGAAGAGTTTGACATGGTAGCGGTCAAAGAGTTCGACAACGATAGTAGTCAAAGATTTTGACAACGTCAGCGGTCAAAGACTTCAACACGATAATGGTCAAAGAGTTTGACATAACAGCAGTCAAAGATTTCAACTTCAGCTACGGTTGAAGATTTTGACAACTACAGTGGTTAAAGGTTTCGACAACATCAGTGGTCGAAGACATTGACACGGCAGTGGTCGAAGAGTTTGACACAACAATGATTGAAGATCTCGACTCTAGCTACAGTCAAAGATCTTGACAATGGTAGCGGTCAAAAGTTTTGACAACGTCAGTGGTCAAAGACTTCAACACGGCAACGGTCGAAGAGTTCGACACAATAGCGGTCGATGGTTTCGACAACATCAGTGGTCAAAGACTTCAACATGGTAGTGGCCTAAGAGTTTGACACAGCAGCAATCGAAGATCTCAAGCGCGACAAACGGTCAAACATTTCAACCATGGCAGTGGTCGAAGCTCTCAACTTAGGCTACCAAATTTCGACTTCGACTACTATGATTCTTTTCTCAACTTCAACTACTATGGTTCCCTTTATGAGTTTGCCTACTTTAGTTCTCTTTTTTATTTTTATTACTTTAGTTCTCTTTTTGACTTTGATTACTCTACGAGGGAAGGAGGTGCTAACTGAAGATGATGACAGTTCATGAGAAGGAGTGGAAGAAGCTAGCATCAGAGACCTCGTCAGGGGTGAAGGGGTCTGTGGCGACAACAATTTTGTCGGCAGTAGTGAAGCTACAAAAAGGGTGTGCATGAGCTTGCTTGCATGCATGCGGAAGTATGAGTGGAAGGAGTCAAGGTAAAACTCACCAGAGAGAGAAAGTCTTATGGCGGCGTCTTGTCAGAGATGAAAAAGAAGACCTAGCTCGAGTAATTCACTACATGAAATGAAAGGTTGATCAAATGAGTAGAGTGCTTAAGGAAGAGGTAGGCACATTGTGACTATGTTGGGGAGGAGAGAAGCTCACTAGAGAAGCTAGCACATGGTGGCGTGCTCGCTGTCGTTGTGTACGACTTTGATTTCTCGACTTTCCCGAGGCGAAGTGTTCAAGGATCGTGTGCAAGAGACCAAGAGGGTAAGCTAAGGAGAAAATGGTGCGGTCGGAGGGTTTTATAGGCACGGGAAGGCTGAGGGCTGGGTGCGAGTTCTCATGAGCTCGGTCGAAAACTTGTCGTGGAACATGAGGCGCGGACGGAACAAGGGGAGATATGCGCCACGCTTGAGGGCAATGGGTAAGCGGAGTTGGCAGTAGCAAAGGAGAAATTGCAGGTGTGGCATCTAAAACCGGGGGTAGCTCGAGCCACAACCATGGCGGAGCTTGCACATACACGCGAGGTGGACGATGATCTCTGCGATCGGGCCCCACATGGTAGGGAGATGGAAAGAGGTGAGGTGAGCTGAGAGGTTCGAGCATATTAGTTACTCATGAGAGGTACACGGAAGATTTAGGAAAATCCTTGCGAATTCTCTTGACATAGAGTTATTAATGATTGCGTATGATTCTCGGAGTTTTATCCACTCTTGATATTTCTAGAAAAATATGAGAAGACTTCTTGTTGAATTTAATTATATACTTATTTGATTTGGTTTCAATTTGATTTATATTTCATGCACTTTTGATTTTTGAAAATCAAATTGTTCAAAGAAACTCTAGTAAAAGCCATGGATACAAAATGTATTCAAAAAGTTTAAAAATTTTCTCATTTTTACATGCCCTAGAATTTGGGATGTTACATAAACAATGGTTGAAAGTTTTGATCTAATTAATTAAGTTCGTAGCAAAAATTTATATACTAGGCTCTTGAATCAAGCCTATTCATATTATGCCAATAAGATTAGACATGTTTACAAACGTAATTTATTAGGTTACACAACATCAGTTTCAAATATGTCAAATACAAATGACCGAGTGTTCTTTCATTAAAAAAACTATTGAGCGTTGATATAGAAGTTTCTTTTGCCATGCACGCATGGCAATGCAAAAAACTAAGATTTCTCATCAAAATTATTGATAGTGGCCAAGCAACCGATAAACCAATGCAATTAATATCCCGTCTTATTCACCGTCTATCATCGAGGAAGGTGGTTGCTTGCAAATGCTAGCCAGATTTGGAAGAGATGTCTTAGGATCCATTGATGGCTTTAGGGATGGGATTGAGAAGAAACAACAGACAGATTTACCTCCATGCCCTTTAGACTTGGTACCTCCACACATTGATTGGTATGATAGAAAACTGTACCACCAGTTACTAAGATATACATGCCATTGGATACTAATGAACTACACGGCTCATGTAACTACCAAGGACTAACCAGGGTTCACATAACCGGTATGCAAATTTTACCAAGGGAACCAGTAAGCCTGAAACAATCGATTTTTGGTTTTTGTCAGGAAATTTTAGGTTGAAAAAATCAAATGAAATTTAAATTTTGAATGCTTTTACACAGATTTTCACCACAAATTGGCTGAAAATCGCTTTAAAAGGGGCAAAATCGCCAATATTTGTAATTGCAGGCACATCCATACAGAAATATAAATTCAGATCCGCACAATCATTTAGATGGCACATAGCAAAGCATTCAGATTTTAGAGAGCAATACATGAACAAATCCTCCAAACTTTGGAGAACACATTCACGCAGATGGCAAGCAACAAGAATCTGACACTTCTCTACTCCTTAAAAGGAGGAGTTTAAGGTGATGGTACGTCCTACACTCCTTCTCTTTTCACTGCATGTGGAGCCACTTTTTTTGCTGTGCTCACACGGGCTCCACTTCAAAAATTCCTCACCTACTACCCCTCTCTCTCCCACCCACCTGCTTCTCGCCTCCCTGCGCCTCCCCATCTCTTCCCCGTGCCTCCTCCTCCGCCTCTCCCCAACCTTCCCTACGCCTCTCCTCCTCCGCCTCCCCATCCTCCACCGCACCTCCCCATCCTCCCCGAGCCTCTCCCAACCTCTTCCGCGCCTCCGCTCCCTCCGCCTCCCCATCCTCCATCTCGCCTCCCCCAACCTCCCTTAAACCCTCCGCCTCGCTGTTGGTCGGCCGCCTCCTCGCGCCATGCACCGCTCGTCCGAGCCCTTCGCCTCCAAACCTAGCCCTAGCCCCACCCCAACTCTCTCTCGTCCTCTCCACCGCCTCCTCATCCTCCTCTACTGCGGCCGCCTCCTCTGACTCAGCCGCCGCTGCCCCCGACACCAACTTCGATAGCGCAAACTTTGCCCTGCCTCCATTACCGCTTCGACAATCTCCACTCTGCGTGATCTGATCCCCCACCCCCAAACCCTAGCTACCTCAGCTCGCCCGGTCCGCGCCGCCGATGCAGAGACAGCTCGTGGAGGGCACCATGGCACTATCGGTGGCGCCGGAGGTTAACACGTCGGCCACCGGGTCGCCGCCATCGGGGGTGTCGGGGCCGATGTGGTGGGTGTCGGAGTGCCATGGGGCATGGTACAGCCTGGCGGTGATGCTGTCGTCACTGGCGTTCGTGGGCTTCTTGGCGTGGCAGGCCCGATGGAGCTTCCGGCGGCTAGGATACGTTCGCTCCCACGTTGTCGTCATCGTCTACTACACGCTCCTCTTGGCAGTCGCCATCCTCAACCTCCTCTGGTGCTTCCTACAGGTCCGGCTCGCATGCCTCCATTTCTTATCTCTACTCAGATTGGTGGGTCAATCTGACCACCTACTTAACTCGAGCGTTGATTAGCAAGTTGTTATTGTTGATGCATAAATGATCTGGTTCGTGTGTGGTTTTTTAGACTTCTACTAGAGACTAGCGAGGTAGGGTAAATGATTTTAACAAGACATGGGCTCGTGGGGTAGAATCAGTCGAGAGAAGGTTACAGCTACTGAACTGCTGATTATGAACCTTGTGAATTGTGTTCTTAGTTTTGATGAACAGTGCAATGTTTGTATGCTTGTTGGTGTATGATCGGGGAGTAGAATAAATGGGTACAAGTTTGGTGGGTGTTTCATCAGACAAGTTCTTTTGGTGCACATACCTTTTGCCTTTTGGCTTTTCAACTTAGCAATCGAATGAGTGGAGGTGGGTTGTGAATTGTGATCGAAGCAGACGAGTGGGATGGGTAGTTTGTGAGCTGGTTAGGGATGGTAAATTGGTAATGATGAACCAGTAGCAAGCCACTCTGGTGGCCAGGTGTTGATGTTCAAAACTACAAACAACTTGAGTGCACATTGGCCTGGTTATCAGATTCAGATTTCAGGTGTATGTGTTTAGCAATGTTACTAATGTACGCAGATCAATTCTTCTTTAGAATTGACATAGAGCTGATGCACAGAAAGGCATAACTATTGCCCATACACATCTGAAGCTTTGACCTGTTTCAACTTTAGTAATGTTGCCCATATGTTATATTGTCTATTGTTTGTTTCTTTGAGTCTTGTATAACAGTTATTTTTCACCTTCAAATGGCAGGTGTGGCAATGTATGCCTGATAAGGCGTTCTCATGGAATGTGCTTTCGTTGTTTACCAAATCAGGGATGTTATTCTTGGAAGTTAGTCTCATAGCATTTCTACTTCAAGGAAACGAAGCAAGTGGTTTTGAGTCTTTGGCACATACCTTTGTTATCTCCGAGTCGTAGTCTGTCTGATGTGTTGCTCAAGGTATGTTACTACTCATAGTTCAATTCAGCAGGGGTAGCCGTAAGCACTTACCTATCGCTTGGTGATTGTGTTATGTTTCTTTACTTACCTAGCTTCGTCTTCATGATGTAGCCATGACAAATTGGCAATGCTATGT
The DNA here is from genome assembly GCA_036346575.1 of Dendrocalamus sinicus. Classification (NCBI taxonomy): domain Eukaryota; kingdom Viridiplantae; phylum Streptophyta; class Magnoliopsida; order Poales; family Poaceae; genus Dendrocalamus; species Dendrocalamus sinicus. The sequence goes on along the minus strand of CM070646.1, from coordinate 6,734,049 downwards.
TATCTTTGCTTTTATTACTTAACAGCAACATGCTAGGGAAGTAAATTTAGTAGTGTATGTCAGACCCAGATTTTACAATCCGAATCTCATCGTGTTTAATCGCACTATTCCTCGGATCGGTGAGATAGTGCTCACGATTCTGTAATGAATATCAAATACATATCATGCGGAATCGTAAATGTAATAGTAGACTTACTTCATGGGCCGATTAGGCCGAAATCAATAAATTGCAGCAGCGGAAGAACGAGCACACAAGTGGAACCTTCAGGACATGCCCACAGGCAGCCAACTGGAGGTACGCGACCTAGTTATTGACATCTTCATCTTCTCTGCCAGCTTGTCCAATCTTGTTGCTGAGGCGAGGTGATCTGATTCCTGATCCTGAATTTTGTCGCAAAAGCGAGCGTGAGCACTCCGACCCCGTGCTCCGCGAGCCAATACACAGAATGCAAATAAATAGTATGCATGGCATAACAAAGGAGAGGCTCGGGTTATTTTATTTGCCAAAAATTGCTTTTAGCAGCATTATTATTCTTATTTAATCAAAGTGTTATTGTTGCTACCTAACTCCACACTACAATTACCAACATCGACTTAATCCACCGAACATGCACTCTATTTATTGACTGCTGTCTAAAACTCCAAACAGCAAGTATCATCATTTATTTAATCCACCGATCATACTCTGTATTTTAAGTTACTAATAATCCAATCCTGCCATTACTATTCATCAGCCCTTACCTCTGAATTCTAATGATTCTCTAACATAATTACTTTCAAATCCACCGATATCATTCGTATTCAATCCTTTTTGTCATTGATTCCAACCCCTAATCCATCTCATTTTCCATTACCTATCACTAGCTAATCCTCAAATATACTTCCACCGAAAATTCAATTTACTAAGATTGTAATCCACTAATTATTATGAATCCTCCAATCTTCTCAGAAATTCAATTCATCCATCCAGTAATTGATCAACTCCTATTAATTCCCCATATTGTCAACATCTTCCAAGGATTAATAATCACCATTATATATCCACCAAGAATATCATTGATTAATTCTACGATCCACTAGTATCCTCCCACCAAGTAAATCCCTAATCAGGATCTATAATCCAATACTTGTATTACTCCTCCAAATTCCCAAAATCAATTGACTCATCTAGTAACCGAATCTATTCATTCCAATATTGTCATCTCCCAAGAATTTATTTATCAGTCGTAATCCAATATTTATCCTGCAATCCCTAAGTCTCCAAGAATCATTTGGATCATCTATCTAGTCTATCTGCTCACCTAAACTCCACCAATTTATTTCTCCTGCATGCATACTATCATTTCCTAATTGAGATCGACATGAATCCACCAATATCTTTATGTGTACACTACAAACATCTATTTCCTTTACTCACGACTCTATTTACCCTTTCCATATTTAATTTTGTAAGAATAGAAATGCCACTAATTGAAATACGATACATAAAATTTCCTGAGACTTAGCAGCTTTGGAACAAAACATAATGTTCAAGGAATACTAACATGATTTTCCATACATATGGCATCACACCAGATGCCTAATATCACCATAATTTCTCCATGCATACGGCATCACACCGTCTAACATCTTTCAGCGTTATAGCCGCTTAACTTATCACTGGGACGACACCCAGGACAACTCAAATCAGGGGCCATTCACTGCCCTCCACTTTTCCATCCCTCCCACAAAACATTTTGAAATAGAACTATATCTGGTTAAGTTCCTATGTCCGCCCTTGACCGTGGGCACGGCTATTCGAATAGTTTTGACTCTGCAGAGTTGGTACACTTTACCCACAAGAGACAGTTTACCCGTTGCCCCACACGATTCCTTAGCCGTGCGGTTGAGCAAACCATCACAAGAACTGCTCAAAGTACCTCGCCCCTTCCATCATCTCATCTCATGGGAACCGCCCACTTGCGGTGGGTCCCATAAGTGTGCGGGATGTCCCCTTCGAACGCCCAGCACTGGATACTTCACCTTGCTAGCACGCCACTGGCGGGACTTCACCCTCCGCTGGTGTCCCATTCAAGCCGTCACACGCATACCGCTTGCACTACTTCACTCTCCACTCATGATGATGACTTTCAGTGGTCCCAAATTTACTAAGCCAAGTTGTATTTCTGGACTTGTGGTTGTACTTGTTTTACACAGGAGGTCATGACAAGATTCATCCTTAGTGGTATCCGGACGGTCTACCACTAACCCACTTTGTGCATCCATGCACCACACTCATACCCTCGAATCAATCCGCCCAGATATTTAAGCAAGTTGGGGTTTTGGGAGCATAAAATAATCGGCCAAAATATACCATCCATTCACCACGATCGCCCAACCAATCTTTCTCGAGATTAAAAGTGATGCTTGGCGCGAGCGCCATGAGTATCTACGCAATACTAAGCATAGTATATAAATTACGGACTTATTTTGAAAGGTTACTATTATAATTTTGCTAGGGCGACAAGGTTCACACATTCAGACATTCCAAAGGAGGGTAATATTATTCAAGACAAACAATGGGCATATATCTAGAATCTTCAATTAACATGTATTTGTATGTAAAGTAACAAGATGCAATTTGATAATTTAAATCAAAGTAATTTGCAGAAAATGTAGGTTCAACATGATCAAAGTATTGACTACTTTGCGCGTTTACCATCGTCTTGAGCTCACGTAATGCTTTCTCTTGAGCTTTGGTCTCCATCTTCACTTCGAGCTTAGTCTCGTGGATCCATTGAATCTTCACGACTTCTAAGTTCTAATTACGCGGCAAATGACTGAATCCAAATAAAAGCAAATAACTCAAAAAGATCCAAATAAATCCGAATAAACTCAATTTAGTTTTATCATGAGTTAATGGGTGATTTGGGTCATTTAGGGTAAGGTCGATGGTAGAACACGATGACTTGATATTTTTACTGACAATTTCTTTTATTATTTTGGTATTTATCAAGGAAGTTCCATGAGTTAGGTTAAACCTATGAATTGGTATATTTTTATCAGTGCTAATGTTTAGGCATATGATATATGTGTATATAAGTAAGGTTTGCAAATTTTAGCTTACGAGTTAATCTTATGGGCTATGTTTATAGCTTTTGGTGGTATGATATTGTATGTACCTCCATTTATTACTAGGCTAAGTTTAATTTGAATTAGAATCTATCTATACAAACGTATGCGACTATGCTTAGTATTATTATTCAGTTAGAACTAACATTAAGATTTAATTAATGTCACTTGCAATTATTCTAGCTAATATTAGACTTAGCTTTAGATTTTAACTTTATATTGTCTATCCGAGCAAGGCTTGCTTTACAGGTCACATTTTAATAGTTGCTATCTAGCAAAATTTACCGCTAAGGTTCATTTCTTGGTGGTCTATCAAATGTCAAGGCATATATGTTTATATTATAAGCAAAAGGGAAGCATTATTGTATGTGGTTATTTAACCAACCATTGTTTCCTTACTAATGCCCTTACTAAATATTTAGATGTCTAGATAAGTATTTAAACTACTCTAACTACTCACATGTGATAACTAGTCCATTAACATCTCCTTAACACCCATATGTGTGTGTGTGTATTATACCAATTCCAGTCTATTGGCTTCCATTAATTTACTTGGTCACATATTTTCAATTTACATTTCTATTTGCATTCTAGCCTTACAATTAATTTTGGGACTTTTGAGCATTCAGAAATATGTCTTTATTTATTTTGAGGTGAGATGTCTGTTGAGACCTAGGCTCCTATTCCACCTTCCTACTCATTTTGTTAACTAGCCAATTGACTCACCTATGTATAAGTATGTCTATGTTTTGTGGCGGCATTTTATAGTTAGATCCTAATTTATAGTTAGGGAACAATCTCTAATCTAAAGTTTCGCTTTATAAAGTGAACATATTATTCTTAGTCACAATGTCTTTACATGCAATTAATCATACTAAAAATTGAAATTTTATTTCATATTCCTTTCTGTAACCTCACAACTAAATTGTCTGTTGCCATTTCTATTCACACTCTACATTTTACAAATTTTGCCCTTTGATCACTATATGATTTTTGTTGACAAATTAGCCATATACCACAAAGTAATAAGCAATGCAGATCAATCTTTGGAGATGCTTGACTAGTTGGGCCCATATGCCGCAGAGATAAGAGGCGTAAAAGAGGGTGTCGGTGAAGCGAGCAAACCGGCGCAGGGAGGCTTGCGGTGGGCGCGGCGTCGCGAGGAGGGTGGCTGGGAGACACCGTGATCAAAAAAATTGGGTTGCGCGGTAAAAGTGGAGACTATGGGCGGTGGCACATCGCCGGAGCGCGACAGACGGCCGGCGGCGATGGAAGTGGCGGTGTTGGGGGTGAAAAGGCGCGGCGACTAAGAAGAAGGGGAAGAATTGGCGCCATGGAAGCACAAGGAGTAAAGAGGAAGCTCACCACAGCGTTAGTTGAGTGGAAGAGGGACTCGTGCGAGCCGCGACGGAAGCCTTGGCGTTGCAAGTGGCGCATCGACGCCGCGAGCTGAGGTGGCGGGAGCGTGGCCGCGGTTGGAGGAGGTCTGGGCGCCGTCTGTCACTCCCACAGCGAGGAATCTGAGCAATATCGACGGTGGAGGTGGCGGCGGTGGAAATGGCGTGTGGCGTCTCGCGAAAATTGGGGAGAAAAGAGATCGAGGAGAAATGGGGAATGGCATGGGGCAAAGGAGGAGGAGCAGCTTCTTATGGCCGATGAGGGGCGAGGGGCGCGGAGCGAGGAGGGTCGGTGGCGGTGGACCGGGCGGTGGGGTGGAGATCCGTGCAAGGACCAGAGGCACGGGGCTCGGCCCAGCGATGGCGCTGGGCTCGACGCGTCTGCGAGCAGAGGAGGGGCAGCGTGCGAGGGATTTGGGCGAGATTTGCGCAGAAGAACGAGGTGAGGAGACGCGGAGGATGCTCGTCCCGAAGAGAGGAGAAAAGAAATGGAGCGCAATGCACGGGAGGAAGAAAGAGAATAGAGGGGAGGAAGCCACCTGCCGGGCGAGAGAGAGGCGTGCGGGTGAGGCGCTGGGTCGCAGGACCGAGAGAGGGCGAGATGGAGGGGCGCGCGTGCTGGCCTTCGGGCCCGCGAGGCCGTGGAGAGGTGCGGAATGGAGGAGGGCCCGCAGCCGCAGTGCATCGCGCGGAGGAGGCGGCCGGGCCGCGGAGGGGCGCGGGAGGCGTTGGGCCGAGCCAATCGGCCTGCATCTCCCCATCTCTTTCTCTTTTTTTATCTATTGCTCTCTTTTTATTTATTGCCTACTCATTAGCATTTTGTAGATGTATTGGCACATGTACATGCATATATGTTTTACTTATTTACGATTTTTAGGTGTGCTCATATATTTATTTTAGTTATACATATATATTCTCATATATATATATATTCATTTATATGTACCTTCACCTTGTACACATGTATATATATTTTCTTCATGCTTATGATTATTCCTTTTGTATAATTACATTTTATGTCTTGCTCATCTTTCCAAGTCCTCTATATTCATATGTTTTGTTCATTTATTTTTGTTGCCCTTTATACTATTACCTTCAAAATGGTATTTCATATTTTATTGACTCAGGTTTCTCTCTCCTTAAACTGGATCATCTTTTCAGATTCGTATTTAAAATTTTGAGTTTCCTTTATTTGCATATTACCATGTATGACATTACTAATATTGATTTTGTTTTTGGTCTTTCTTAAACCTCTTTAACTTTTAGGAGCTCAATCAAAATTTAAGAACACCATGAAAATCCAAACTCAAATAGAATACTTGACAAAAATAACTCAAGGGCTTCATATTTTCAAATTTAAAATTTCAGGATGTTACAAATCTACCCCCCTTAAATGAATCTCGACCCCGAGATTCCGGTAGAGTAGAAAGAAGCCGGTGAGGTTATATTGGCTAGCAATGGGTTTCTGGGGTGTTGCTCGACGTATAGTTCCTTGGCTTCATGGAGAGATGAAAATCTGCACAATAGGGGTTAGAACTTGAAAAAGTCAAAAAGGAAAGAGAGATACCTTGTTCTCCTGGATAGGTCGTAGATTGCCAACTACTTGCTCCTTGACATTTTCGTCTCTTAGTGCTACCCCCCTTAAATAAATGACGATTGTCATTATGGTTGGCGGCAATTTGATTTATCTCGAATCTTGGTCCTCATGTCGATTGGGGCTCTTAGTTGGAAAATTTGCGAAGGCTTCACTTATCCTTGTTCGTCTTGGCTTGGCTATCTATCACTTTGCTTGGGTCGATCGGTGGGCTTGTAGCAATGGGGACGAGAGGGAATAGCAGGAGGTAAAGATAGAATCGGGGATACGGAAATCTAAACCCATTACAATCTGTAAAAGAGTATACCTCGAAACCGGGTGGCACATGAATCTCATAAGTTTTAAAACACTCTTTTCTGTGACCACGAAATGTAACGCCTGAGGGCAAGAAGGCAAGGCACTGTGGCCAACTAGAACCTTGCAACAATACATCGTCTACTCGGAAAGCACACATAAGAGGCATTGGGTTTATATCAGTATAGTTCGTTTAAAACGAAACCACCTTATATTCATGAATATCTTCAATGTCCCTAACCTTAAATTTTTGGAGTAAGATACGATAAGAGGATCAAAATTTCCTTTTGAATTAATAGATAGAGGAGGGAAATATTTGGGGGCAATTTGGTTGATATTAGCATTCAGTCTTGAGTTATTGTTTTGAATTCGGGGTAAGAAAACTTCTGAAGTAAAAACGGCTAAGGCAGCATGTAGATGAGAGGGAATCATCTAAAAGAGATAAGAATGAGCAATATAACTTATATTTGTGAAAATAGATATTGAGGAAATAGTTCTAGTCATGGACTAACGGCCAGGCTAACTAGGTCACGACCTGCAGTCGATATGCTCTGATACCATCCTGTGGACCAGATTTTACAATCCGAATCTCATGTGTTTAACGCACTATTCCTCGGATCGATAGATAGTGCTCACGATTCTGATAATGAATATCAAATACATATCATGCGGAATCGTAAATGTAATAGTAGACTTACTTCATGGGCCGATTAGGCCGAAATCAATAAATTGCAGCAGCGGAAGAACGAGCACACAAGTGGAACCTTCAGGACATGCCCACAGGCAGCCAACTGGAGGTACGCGACCTAGTTATTGACATCTTCATCTTCTCTGCCAGCTTGTCCAATCTTGTTCTTTGAGGCGAGGTGATCGATTCCGATCCTGAATTTTGTCGCAAAGCGGCGTGAGCACTCCGACCCGTGCTCATGAGCCAATACATGAAATGCAAATAAATAGTATGCATGGCATAACAAAGGAGAGGCTCGGTTATTTTATTTGCCAAAAATTGCTTTTAGCAGCATTATTATTCTTATTTAATCAAAGTGTTATTGTTGCTACCTAACTCCACACTACAATTACCAACATCGACTTAATCCACAGAACATGCACTCTATTTATTGTCTGCTTTCTAAAACTCCAAACAGCAAGTATCATCATTTATTTAATCCACCGATCATACTCTGTATTTTAAGTTACTAATAATCCAATCCTGCCATTACTATTCATCAGCCCTTACCTCTGAATTCTAATGATTCTCTAACATAATTACTTTCAAATCCACCGATATCATTCGTATTCAATCCTTTTTGTCATTGATTCCAACCCCTAATCCATCTCATTTTCCATTACCTATCACTAGCTAATCCTCAAATATACTTCCACCGAAAATTCAATTTACTAAGATTGTAATCCACTAATTATTATGAATCCTCCAATCTTCTCAGAAATTCAATTCATCCATCCAGTAATTGATCAACTCCTATTAATTCCCCATATTGTCAACATCTTCCAAGGATTAATAATCACCATTATATATCCACCAAGAATATCATTGATTAATTCTACGATCCACTAGTATCCTCCCACCAAGTAAATCCCTAATCGGATCTATAATCCAATACTTGTATTACTCCTCCAAATTCCCAAAAATCAATTGACTCATCTAGTAACCGAATCTATTCATTCCAATATTGTCATCTCCCAAGAATTTATTTATCAGCGTCGTAATCCAATATTTATCTGTGCAATCCCTAAGTCTCCAAGAATCATTTGGATCATCTATCTAGTCTATCTGTTCAGCTAAACTCCACCAATTTATTTCTCCCAGAATGCATACTATCATTTCCTAATTGACATCGACATGAATCCACCAATATCTTTATGTGTACACTACAAACATCTATTTCCTTTACTCACGACTCTATTTACCCTTTCCATATTTAATTTTGTAAGAATAGAAATGCCACTAATTGAAATCGATACATAAAATTTCACGAGACTTAGCACTTTGGAACAAAACATAATGTTCAAGGAATACTAACATGATTTTCCATACATATGGCATCACACGGATGCCTAATATCACCATAATTTCTCCATGCATACGGCATCACACCGTCTAACATCTTTCAATGTTATAGCCGCTTAACTTATCAACGGGACGACACCGGGACAACTCAAATCGGGGGCCATTCAACGCCCTCCACTTTTCCATCCCTCCCACAAAACATTTTGAAATAGAACTATATCCGGTTAAGTTCCTATGTCCGCCCTTGACCGTAAGCACGGCTATTCGAATAGTTTTGACTCTGCAGAGTTGGTACACTTTACCCACAAGAGACAGTTTACCCGTTGCCCCACGATTCCTTAGCCGTGCGGTTGAGCAAACCATCACAAGATGCTGTTCAAAGTACCTCGCCCCTTCCATCATCTCATCTCATGGGAAAGCGCCCACTGCGGTGGGTCCCATAAGTGTGCGGGATGTCCCCTTCGAGCGCCAGCAGTGGATACTTCACCTTGCTAGCACGCCACGGCGGGACTTCACCCTCGCGGGTGTCCCATTCAAGCCGTCACCTGAGACGCCCGCTTGCACTACTTCACTCTCCACTCATGATGATGACTTTCGGTCCGAGTAAATTTACTAAGCCAAGTTGTATTTCTGGACTTGTGGTTGTACTTGTTTTACACAGGAGGTCATGACAAGATTCAGTCCTTAGTGGTATCTGGACGGTCTACCACTAACCCACTTTGTGCATCCACTGCACCACACTCATACCCTCGAATCAATCCGCCCAGATATTTAAGCAAGTTGGGGTTTTTGGGAGCATAAAATAATCAGGCCAAAATATACCAGTCATTCCCACCACGATCGCCTTAACCAATCTTTCTCAGGATTAAAAAGTGATGCTTGGGCGCGAGCGCCCATGAGTATCTACGCAATACTAAGCATAGTATATAAATTACGGACTTATTTTCGAAAGGTTACTATTATAATTTTGCTAGGGCGACAAGGTTCACACATTCAGACATTCCAAAGGAGGGGTAATATTATTCAAGACAAACAATGGGCATATATCTAGAATCTTCAATTAACATGTATTTGTATGTAAAGTAACAACATGCAATTTGATAATTTAAATCAAAGTAATTTGCAGAAAATGTAGGTTCAACATGATCAAAGTATTGACTACTTTGGCGCGGTTTACTATGTCTTGAGCTCACGTAATGCTTTCTCTTGAGCTTTGGTCTCCATCTTCACTTGAGCTTAGTCTCATTGGATCCATTGAATCTTCACGACTTCTAAGTTCTAATTACGCGACAAATGACTGAATCCAAATAAAAGCAAATAACTCAAAAGATCCAAATAAATCCGAATAAACTCAATTTAGTTTTATCATGAGTTAATGGGTGATTTGGGTCATTTAGGTAAGGTCGATGGTAGAACACGATGACTTGATATTTTTATGACAATTTCTTTTATTATTTTGGTATTTATCAAGGAAGTTCCATGAGTTAGGTTAAACCTATGAATTGGTATATTTTTATCGAGTGCTAATGTTTAGGGCATATGATATATGTGTATATAAGTAAGGTTTGCAAATTTTAGCTTACAGAGTTAATCTTATGGGCTATGTTTATAGCTTTTGGTGGTATGATATTGTATGTACCTCCATTTATTACTAGGCTAAGTTTAATTTGAATTAGAATCTATCTATACAAACGTATGCGACTATGCTTAGTATTATTATTCAGTTAGAACTAACATTAAGATTTAATTAATGTCACTTGCAATTATTCTAGCTAATATTAGACTTAGCTTTAGATTTTAACTTTATATTGTCTATCCGAGCAAGGCTTGCTTTACAGGGTCACATTTTAATAGTTGCTATCTAGCAAAATTTACGCTAAGGTTCATTTCTTGGTGGTCTATCAAATGTCAAGGCATATATGTTTATATTATAAGCAAAAGGGAAGCATTATTGTATGTGGTTATTTA